>JALIGW010000010.1:177500-777500 GCA_023053685.1 Diadophis punctatus similis
ACAGGGTTTGTGGTGCTTTCTTCCTCTTCTCTCTCTCTCTCTCTCTCTCTCTCTCTCTCTCTCTCTCTCTCTCTCTCTCTCTCTCTCTCTCTCTCTCTCTCTCTCTCTCTCTCTCTCCTCTCCTCTCCTCTCCTCTCCTCTCCTCTCCTCTCCTCTCCCTCCCTTCCTCTTTCTTTCTTTTTCTCTCTTTCGCTCTCTCTTTTTCTTTCTCTTTTTCTCTGTCTTTCTCTTTCTTTCTTTTTCTCTCTCTTTCTTTTTCTTTTTCTTTCTCTTTCTTTCTCTCTCTTCTTTCTCTCTCTTCTTTCTTTCTTCTTCTTTCTTCTTTCTTCTTTCTTTCTTTCTTTCTTTCTTCTCTCTCTCTCTCTCTCTCTCTCTCTCTCTCTCTCTCTCTCTCTCTCTCTCTCTCTCTCTCTTAATATCCTATATGAGCCCTACTGATTGATATAAGTGGATTTTATTCATATGTATCTTCATGTAATCTGCTACCTCTGCTATAAGGAGTATGCCAGCAAATGATTTAGAAGTCTTGGATACCTTAACAATTGAATGGTTAATATCATGGAGGTAATAAAAATGATGCAGGAGGCACATTAAATCATTTGTGTGGGGTTTTTTTGTTAGTTTAGGTCAGGAGTCAGCAACCTTAAACACTCAAAGAGCCATTTGGACCCATTTTTCACAGAAAACAAAACACTGAGAGCCACAAAACCTGGGTGGGCATGGCCAACCTGACATCACACACTCCCACCCAGTCACATGAACCCCCTTCACATCCTTATTCCTTCCTTCCTTCCATTCTCCCTCCTGACTTTACCTTCCTTCCTTCCCCCTCCTCGGATTTCACCTTCCTTCCTCCCCCCCCCGGTTTTACCTTCCTTCCCCCTCCTTTCACCTTCCTTCCTTCCCCTTCCTCTGATTTTAGCTTGCTCCCCCCTCCTTCCTTCCCCCTCTGATTTTACCTCCCTCCCTCCCTCCTCTTTCTCTCCTTCCTTCCTTCCTTTCTCTTTCTTTCTCCCTTCCTCTTTCTTTCTTTCTTTCTTTCTTTCTTTCTTTCTTTCTTTCTTTCTTTCTTTCTTTTCTTTCTCTCTCTCTCTCTCTCTCTCTGTCTCTCTCTCTCTCTCTGTCTCTCTCTGTCTCTCTCTCTCTCTCTCTCTCTGTCTCTCTCTCTCTCTGTCTCTCTGTCTCTCTTTCTCTCTCTGTCTCTCTGTCTCTGTCTCTGTCTCTGTCTCTGTCTCTGTCTCTGTCTCTGTCTCTGTCTCTGTCTCTGTCTCTGTCTCTCTCTCTCTCTCTCTCTCTCTCTCTCTCTCTCTCTCTCTCTCTCTCTCTCTCTCTCTCTCTCTCTCACACACACACACACACACACACACACACACACACACACCTACCTGGTCTGGGCACAAAGTATCTGTTGTTACAGAAGTTTTCATTTCTCTCTATAATACACCTGATACTAATTAATTCAATACTCTATCTCTCAATTATGTAAAGCATAAGGGAAGGGAAGAAAGGGACTAACCTTAAAAAAGTTTACTTGGCAGTAAGGCTACTCTCTTTCAGTGGGATTTACTCCAAATAGATACACATGATTGCAGGCAGACAGCTAGCTAAGTAAAATTTCTACATTAACAAAATTTATACCTAAACAACAGAATATAGGAGCAAAAAATCATAGCAATAGTCTGAGCTATCCTTCTTCCCCCCTCCCCCCTCGCTTCCTTTTGCTTTCAGGGTGGGAGGGAAAACCAAATAAAACCGGGAAGGAGGCAAGGAAAGAAAATGATGCATGCATAAGGGTGTGGTCGCTGCGCATGCTACAGCTGCTAGGAGCCACAGGTGAGAGCTGAGTGACAGGGGGGACCAAAGCTGAATGAGCTGCCCTAAAAGCTGCCCTAAAATGAGCTGCCGTAAAAGGACACAACATGCCCCTACACCAGAGGTGCTACCCCTCCCTGAGCACCCCATACACCCCTGTTTTTACTATAGCTTGTTAAAAAAGGCATAACATTAAACCATAAAACTATTTTGACCAGGGGTGGGTTCTAACTTACCTCGCTGCTGGTTTGCTTCCTCCCACACCGTGTGGCTGCACCTCATGGGCGCGTGCACATGTGCAGTGGCAAAAATCCCAATTTTTTTAAAGCAAAAAACAAGATGGTGACCCCGTGCCCAGTGCCGGAAACTCGGCTTCTGCACTTGTGCAGAAGAAAAAAAACTGGAAAAAAATCCCCCCCCCAAAATAAAAAATAAATAAAAAAAAATTCAAAAAAAGATGGCGCCGCCCACGGACCAGCACTGACCAAACCGGTTCCGTGACATCATCGTGATGTTACCAGCGGGTCGCTACCGCTTCAGGCAAACCGGTCCGAACCGGGAGGAACCCACCTCTGATTTTAACACAGATACTGTTCTCCGTTCAAGAAGTTACTCCTGTGATTTCCACAGAGAAAGAATCTCTCCAGCTTCTTTACAATTCACTTTAAACAATCTTCAACCAGGAGGAGGCGATGTCCCCTCCCCTCCTTCACAAGTTCAATAGGAACTTATCAAACCTGTATTTCTGAACACACAAGAATAAGAACTTGTAGTTGAAAAATGGCAACTATGCAGACATACAGACAGAGATACTGAGATTAAACAATACTAGGCTATGGAACAAACCTCGTGTCCTGAGAGGCTTGTTTAGAATTAGTAGTTCATCCTCTTTCACACACAGACTGCAGAACATACTTAAACAAATCAAACTTCCCCCAAAACTCTGTCAAAATGCCCAGTGCCACAGCTGCCTCTTTAAAATGCAGCGATTTTTCTCACTGTCCTCTGCTTGCTCTCTGGGTTTGTTCTTCACCATCCTGATGCATCTACATTCAATCCACTTCTCCTCTTGTCTTCTCCCAGCTAATTCACTGAGGTGCTTTTTTCCCCCCACTATGAAAGTCTGCCAACTTCTTTCTCTGTTGGCCAAGCTTGCCAACGGATATTCTATTTTACAACTTATTTACTGATAACTGCTTTTTTTTCTGGTTTAAAGTTCTCTCTCTTAATATTCTCATCTCCTTGAGTTGCCACTTTCACCACCAAACATTTCCTTTTCTTATATTTCTTAGTAGGCTAACTTCTTTGGCCTCTCTTCTTTCTTGCCCTGATATTCTATCTGTGTCAGTATGTGCACTTATCCACAGCTTCTTTTTTTAGCTATCTAACTTTTCTAAATTTGGTACTCAGACAAGCAAGGGCAAACCCTGCCCTTGTCTATGGTCCTTAATTCAGATTCCCTTATGGACACCAAGCTCTCTACCAGCAGCTTCCTCATCTGCTCCCATTTATCTTAACTTCTCCAAAAATTCTCTTCACTCTGATTATGATTAATTGCACTTTGAGACATTTTATAATCAGATGCTTAGTATCTAAGTTACTTCCTTATTTCTGGCAAATTCTGGACAATTTTCTCCAAGTTTTGATTCCTTCAATTATTTCTCAACTCTAATGTATGTAAGTGGTTGGGTTATATACAGTGTACAAATGTGTGACTGGTTTGTATCCTGGAACAAAACAAAATAACCAGGCATTAAATTTCAGAAAGCTCTGCAGGTCTTCTTGTTCTAAAGGTCTTCTGATTATTATTATTATTACAATATCTATTTTCCTTTCAGTTCTGGTTTAAGACAGAACTTTGGATCTTCCTCCCCTCTGGGGGAAGAGCAGAACCTGCTTAACATATGGACATGATACCATAGTAAAATGATAGTAAAAACACCCAACGTCAAACAATGTGATATAACTTTCCTCAGGGAAATACCACTATTTAGTTTTGATTCTTGTATCTTATTAGACCAGCATGTTTGATTACAACCTGGCATGATGCCTGAAATGTATTTTAAACAAAGTAATGAAAAGTGATCCTAATCAATGAACAAGAGACTGAGTAGATAATATATTTATGGTAAGGAGAATCCAGATAGAATAAAAAGAGAAGTTAGCTAGGGAATTAGACTTTCTACTGTGAAAAATAGACAAAGGACTAAATAGTTTATGTATTTTGTTAGTTCAGATAAACTAAATTTTGAAAGATTATTTTAAAAAATATAGATAGAAAAGGGGTGGTTTGTGGAAATTGAGACATCATAACTCATGTGCACACACATGCATATACATATTAGCTTCATGATTGACCAGTGAGGCTGTTAGTTCAGACAGAGGGATCAGTTTGCATTAAGGTAACTTTTTATGCACTTTTCTCACTAAATACAGAATTACTAAGTTCTAACTTACATACCTTTGTACTGTACCAGAAGTGGGTTCCTGCCAGAGCTGTCCGGTGCACAGCTCCAGTAGGGAGCAGCCGATTGCGCAATTTGCGTGTGACCGCTCCGGAGCCCTCTCTGCTGCTCCATTGCGCGTGGCCATTTTTTTCTGTGAATTTTTGGGCGATTCTGTGCATGCGCAGAAGCAAAATTGCGCAAGGGGGCACACGCGCATAGCGAGCGTGCGAGCGCCCAAAACGTGGAGATGCGCATGCAGCACACCGGCACCGGTAAGGAAGCAACCCGCCGCTGTACTATACTACCCCATGAGCCCAAACTGCTTTAGCTAGCAGACTCAATTTCCATTCCCAGTAAATGTCAGAACAGTCAGAAACATAATTAGTGTTCTTAAACAGATGTTTACTTCTGGGACTGCATAAATTTAATTAACAGCGCCTGGTGAGGTGACAGAGGTGGGCACTCTCACATTTGCTAACTCTCTGAAGACTTTTATTCCATAAAACCTGGTGCCCATGTGGGGCTATTTCTTCAGGTATTGAAGGAGAATTAAGATAACAGCATTTCTTGGCAAAAGTGACTAAATTGTCCTTTTCTTCACATCCATCTGGTACACATCAAAAGAGCATAGTCTCTGTCCACCTCCTCTGCAGACGTCTCCGGGAGCTTTGCCACCCACTTCTCCTGTTCCTTTGCATCCATTCTCCAGTTCTGTCTTCTTTACTGAGTTCAAGCTCTTTCACAGGGACTGTTATGGGCTTATATAAACCTGGCACCAGTCTGAAACTGTATAGTTCTATGCTTAAGTATTTCATTATAATAAAGGACATCAGGATAGTAATCCAAATAGAATGCATTTTAATGACTCGCTACCCAAAAAGTTGCTTTCCATTCTTTATTTCAAAATATCATACACTATGAAAGTGTTTTCAAAAAATTGAGTCTTTTGCACGAATAAAAATGACTTTGTCCTATGATTTTTCTCCTATTTAGTAGCTCTTCTATCTTAAAACAAAGCGCAGAACTCAATGTACAGCAAAGCAGACAAAATATAACTTTCACTCACCAGCTGTAACTATTTTAATGAAAAATCTGCATAGAGTAAATAGGCAATCACATTTCTGCTAAATATGAAATTTTCCATTAAGTTGTCTCTTTCCTTTATAAAATACAGCTGGAACTATTCTCTATAAGATTCTTCTCCTTCCTGTACTTCAATTCATTTAACACTGGAAGCATGGGCGCAGAAGCATTCTTTCAAAACAATTAATTTAACATTCAGTAGATCCCATTAAAGAAAAAAGAAATTCTGAATCAGCTTCAGAAAATATTGGTGCAAAACAGATAAAAATCATCTCCAAAGATTAAAAACTAGTTGTATAAATAACCTATATGTGTAGATATATACATCTATGAAGTTTAGAACAGCAAAGGAATGTAATAAATTTGACATTTGCTTCAAGATTAATGTCTCCTAATTTAATCCAAGTATTAATCTTCAAAGGTCTTTGAAACAGTAGTCCATTTTTCTTTGTCTGCTGAAGTTCACTGTTAAAGTTTTAATGGGAAAATCTTTCTGTGGATTTTATCAAATCTGACAAATCAGTGCTGATAAGACTACATTTTCTGATTTTCTTATCATTGTAAATTGTAATGTCAGACTATTAACCAATGAGTGTTTTGAATGAATTTATAAATTTTAATATATGAAAATGTGATGATCAAAGATACATTTTCTCATATACATTTTCCCTTTGTCTTGGCCACCATCATATCTCTGAGTAGATCAGTTTGATTTGTTCTTAACCATAGCTTGAAGGTATGGACTGAAATATTACAACACATATTTAGATTATATCAAATATTGGTAATTACCATATAGTTTCCATATGATTATGTTTTTAGTGCAGGATATTAAAGCTGCCCTAGGCCACGTGAGTTATCAGTAAAATTAACTTATCAGTTCTACAATTCAGTACATAATAGCCTAGAATCAAATCCAAACAAGTACACCACAAATTAAGTATGTATAGATTGGCCAATCAGCGGTGGCTATGCAAATCTGTGCTCCGTACGACAGTACGTAACACCCCTCCCCTCTTAGTTCGTGTAAAGTCCAATCAGGAATCAACGTAGGTCACGTAGTAAAGTAAGTAAATAGGGCACTGTACAGTCCTACTGGGCCTACGTGATTCAGTTCCTTGGGAGTTTTCGACTGGAGCGGACATGCCTGTTGTTGCTCCTTACCTGGCTTGTAGAATAATCTGGAACCAGCTGCCAGGCATGGCTGCTGAAGTCTCGGGGTCTTCGTCCTCCAGTCCTGGGTGACTTCACTGGACTCCAGCGTCTGCAGGTAGGGACTTGTGCCCCACCTCCGGGCTTGAGAATAGGGCTCTCTGGTTCCTTATATGTAGGGCCTGGTTCTCGTCATGGTCATCTTGGTGAATTGTATTGTCTGGCCTTCGGGGAAGAGGCTCGCATTGTTCCGGCCTTTGCACTGGGGTTTCTTGTGGCTGTGCAGTCTCCGGTTGGCAAAGCCAGGAGTCTCGCAACCTACTCCTGAGTTGGTCGATGTGTCTTCGCCACACTCGGCCGTCATCAAGTTTAACTTGGTAAGACTTGGTAACCCAGCTGCTGTGGCCTAGAGGTGGAGCTCTTGCCTCACAATCAGGAAGTTGTGAGTTCAATCCTAGTAGAGACAGATGTAAGGGTCTCCTGCTTGGGCAGGGGGTTGGACTAGATGACCTGCAAGGTCCCTTCCAACTCTGTTAATCTGATCTGACTTGGGACCGGTCATTGGTATTACGGTGGCCTTCACCCACTTGGGATTCCCTGCAAAGTTCTGTGCAAATATTAGCTCATCCAAAGCTAGCGTTCGGGTTAGCTTGCTGGACTCCAGGGGTGTCTCCAGGTGATAAGTGGAGTTCAGTCTGTCTAGTTGGGATCTCAGTTTCCATCCCATCAGCATTTCGGCGGGGCTCCGGTTGGTGGCCGTGCATGGTGTAATGTGTTGGGCCAACAGAAACTGGTCAATCCATTCCTGCCAGTTCCCCAGACCCATTCTAGTTAAAGTCTCTTTTGTCATTCTTACCATTCTTTCTGCCCGGCCGTTGCTAACCAGACTGAATGGTGAGACAAGTATGTGTCTTATGCCCAGGTCAGCCAGGAATGACTCCACACAGGCTGTCAGCTGTGGTCTGTTGTCTGACACGAGGACATCTGGCAGTCCATGTGTCATGAACATCCTTCTCAGGGTTCGTATGGTGGCTTCCGTTGTTGAGGTGTGCATGTGGACTACCTCCAGCCATTTAGAATAGGCATCTACAACAATTAGAAAGGTTTGCCCTGCCATAGGTCCTGCAAAGTCTATGTGAATTCTTGATCACAGGGCTTTGGGTATCTCCCATTCTAATGGGTTGGTCCGTGGTGGAGCCAGCCTGGTTTCTTGGCATGGCAGGCAGGTCACCACCCATTCGATAATGTCCTGGTCCAGTTTCAGCCACCACAGATAACTTCTCGCTAGTGCTTTCAAGCGCACTATCCCAGGGTGTCCTATGTGTAGTGTCCCCATCACTCTTTTCCTTAGGCTCCCCCCACAGCAAACACTCCTTCAGTACAGACAATTTGACCTGCTTATTTTTAAAGGGTTTAAATTCTTCCCCCTCTTCATCCTGTGGCCACCCCCTTAACGCCCAGTTCATGACTTTGGACAATACTTTGTCTTTCACCATGTGCTCTGCAATGTCTCGAGATGTGATGGGGCTGGTTTGTTCAATGTCGACCAGCAAAATTTCGGCCACAAGTGTGGGGTCTTCCACAAGGTCAGGTGCTGGGTAGCAGCTGAAAGCGTCTGTGTGTCCAATGCTCTTTCCTGGGTCAGCTTGTAGCTGTATCTGGACAGGAAGATGGACCAACGAATCATCCTGGGTGACATGTATTGTGGCATTTGTTGATTGCCTGCGAGTAGACCCAGTAGCGGTTTGTGGTCCATTACCAGTTCGAATTTGCGGCCATAAAGGTATTCGTGGAAACGCTTGATGCCGGCCACTGCTGCAAGCTCTTCTTTGTCCAGTTGGCTGTAATTGCGCTCAGCTGGTGAGAGTGTCTTTGAATAGTAAGCAATGGGGGCTTCTGAGCCATTGGGTAGTTGGTGGCTGAGGATCACCCCCACTCCAAGAGGCAAAGCATCGCACGTTAACAGTAGGGGGAGGGTCTCACTATATTGCATGAGGATGTTGTTAGATGAGAGCAAGTCCTTTACAGCAGCAAAAGCGTTGGCCTCTCTTTGTCCCCATGTTCATGTGGCCATCTTCCCCAGGAGCCTATGAAGAGGTTCGGCAGTGGTCACCTTCTGTTTAAAAAAAATGGCATAAAAGTTGAGTAAGCCCAGGAATGCTTGTAACTCTGCCTTGTTTGTGGGGGTCGGTGCCTCTTTGATGGCCTTTATCTTTGCATCTGTGGGCCGAATGCTGGACCCGTCGATCAGGAACCCCAGGAATTCTACTTTGGTGACCCCTATTTTGCATTTGTCCCGCTTTACTTTGAGGCCCCTTTGCTGGAACCGACCTAGCACCTCGCACAGCCTGGTCAAAAGTTGTTCCTCCAACTCCCCCGAGATGAGGACATCATCAAAATAGGGAACCACTCTGGGGATGCTGTGTAGCAAGCGTTCCATCATGCCCTGGAAAAGTCCTCCCATAGAAACGGGCGGTTGCACTTAAAAGCCCCCCTATGCATGACAATCATCTGGGCTTCTGCAGTGGCTGTGTCCACAGGCAACTGTTGGTATGCTTGAGCCAGGTCTAACTTGGTGAAAAATTTTCCATTCCCCAGTGAGTGCAATAAGTGTTGCACTACAGGCACAGGGTATGCATTAGGCTGCAATGCTTTGTTAAAGGTGCCCTTATAGTCTGCGCACACATGAATTGAGCCATCCGGCTTCATTGGGGTAATGATGGGGGTCTCCCATGTGGCATGATCAACTGGTTCTAAGACCCCTTGGATGATTATTTTATCCAGTTGTTCGTCCACTTTTGTTCAAAGTGCAAATGGAACTCTTCGGGACTTTAGTCTAATGGGGGTGACACTGGGGTCTAGGTTAAACAATATGGGCTTGCCCTTATATTTACATAGACTCCCATCGAACACAGCTTGGAAGTCCACTAGCAGCTTGTCCAGTTTGTCCCCCTTGATCTGATGCAGCCTGGTGATGCCGATGCCGAGAGGCTTGAGCCATTCTACTCCAAGCAGGGTCGGTCTGTTTCCCTTGACGACCATTAAGGGTAGCTTCCCTCTGAAGCTGATGGGTATTTCTGCTCAGCCTAGCACTCAAATGGGGTTGCCTTGGAAATCATTGAGCCAAATGTGTTGCGGTTTGAGTTGGTGCCTTGTGATGGATGGCAGGAGTTGCTTTCCCCAGGACATAATGGTGAAAATGGAGCTGGTGTCTACCTCCATGTCGCATGGGATTCCCTCAATGGCCATGGTAATGTGGAACTTCTCTCCTTGATCGGCCTCTCCTTGTTGTACGCCGCCCTGAGTCCTTCGGGAGTTGGGCGGCATATAAGAATAACAAAATAAATAAATAAATAAATAAATAAATCAGAGTGACCCACAGTGGTGTTGTAGATCCCCCGGTTGTCCTGGTATTGGTATTCGTCTCTTTGCCTCCCCCGTTGGTCCCCTGAAGGGCTCTGCCCTTGTCTTCCCGGTCCCAGGGGTGGTTTGGGTTGATACTGGGCTGGCTGGTATAGGGTTGGTTGGGTGGCTCTGCAGGCTTCCGCGATGTGTCCTCTTTTTTGGCAGCGGCAGCAAATGGCGTTTTTAAATTTGCAAAGCACCCTGGCATGGCCCCTAGGCAACCCGAGCATCGGGTTTGCCTGTTCTCACAGTCTCTGGGGCTTACCCTTCTTTCTGTCTGCACCCGGTGCACCCCTTCGTCCTCCTCTGACTCTTTGTCAAAATTGGGGACTTCGGTCATCCAATCAGTCTCCCTGTGTGTGCAATGGACTGTGCCGGTCTTTCGGATGTCTGCAGCTGAGTTGTCTGAGGATTCAGTGGCTTGGGCTTCCTCCACGACATCATTGAACGTTGCTCCCCTTCTGATTAGCAGCTTTTTCTGTAGGTTAAGGTCTCTCATTCCTAGAATGACCCGATCCTTCATCATTTCCTCTGGGTTTATGAATTCGCATTTAGATGCGATCTCCCGGAGTTTGGCAACAAAGTCATTGATGGATTCACCATCGCACTGGCGGCGATGGTAAAATTCATTTCTGCTGACCATCGGGGTTGCTGCAGGGGCATAGTGTTCCTTCAGGGTCATCTGAAGTGTTGTCCAGGAAATGGACTCAATGTCCGTGGGTGCCACCAGGGTTTGAGCCATTTTATAAATTTTTGGCCCGCAGTAGGTTAGGAAGAGAGCCCTCTTCCTGTTGTCTGGCACATCCTGGAAGTTGTTGGCTTCCAGAAACATGCAAAAACAGCTCAATGATGTTGCTGAAAGTCAAGTGTCAACGTTTAGTTATATCCAAGGTCTTCTCATCACTGTAGGAAAAAAAAACCTTTTCACATGTACAGGAATAGCAATAGCAATAGCACTTAGACTTATATACCGCTTCATAGTGCTTTACAGCCCTCTCTAAGCGGTTTACAGAGTTCAGCATATTGCCCCCAACAATCTGGGTCCTCATTTTACCCACCTCGGAAGGATGGAAGGCTGAGTCAACCTTGAGCCTGGTGAGATTTGAACAGCTGAACTGCTGAACTAGCAATCAGCTGAAGGTCGCAATGCTGCTTTTAACCACTGCGCTATCTCAGGAAGATTGACTGCTGTTCCACAAATTCTAGAATTCACACCAGGATTTAAACTCAAGGATAGAATTATATGTATTCACTCAGAGCCAAATACTGGAAGTAAAAAAGCCTCTCTGTATTTCCTTGAAGCTGATAAATTTGACCCCATATGCCTATTGGCAGTTGTGGTGGTGCTGAGAACTCTCCCAGCTACAAGGCAATACTGCATATATTCATGACAAGTCTCTGAGAAAAGAGACTATTTTAAATTCCATTAATATTCAAGTCCAACACTTTCTTTTAACATGCTTGTCACTCACATGCTGCCGTAATTCTTGAACATATCCTTATTAAAGAGAACAGATGGTTTGGGTTTCAGTAGAAGAACTTCTCAAGTTTGTCAGAGTTGCTGTTCAGATTTGAGGATAATTTGCTTAAATTGGAGCTTAAACCAAGAGTCTCCTTGTGATGTCATTCCATCGCAGTCTCTTCCCTCTTTCTTTAACTGTGGCTGACAGAACAAAAAGAACAGCTTGCTACTGCAGATGCAGCCAATCAGTAAACGTTGTTTAGCCATTTACAGCTGAGTTGCTAATGAATTCTTATGTCTCCTAATTATAATAGGACTAGGTTTGCTGGAGAAAAGAGACCCAGTGCTTGTACTTGAGTCTGAAATCGTTTAAGCATGTTGCTTTGCATTAACAAGTTGCATTCTTCTTAAAACTTGTTTCAGAATGGTTGGGGTAAATAATTGTTTCTATTTGTAAAAGCTGGATTATGCTTTGCCATAAAGATTAAACTAAGAAAAACTGAAAGGCCTATGATTTTGTCTCCAACACCCCAGATCTTAATGAAAATCAAACTATCTGAAGTAATAGCATATTTACTATATTCTATAGGATTTTTTTAAACAAATATGCAAGAATTATCACGAATAAACACTATAAGTGACAATGTGTATGGGGAGATGTCACTGTTTAGAATATTTCTCTTTGAAAAACTGCTTTATTTTCAAGACAGTGTTTGCTCAGTAATATTAAAAAAGTGTGAGAGAGAACAAACCATGAATCTTTTTTTTTAAGCATTTGTCCTCTGTGGGAAACTACTTCTTTTTTGAAATAATATTTTCATTTGTTGTTTATTGTTCATTATTCAACCAGGAAACTATTTATCAGTGACAGACTTATAGAAATTTCACTAGAAAATAAAATGGTTAACAATATAAAGATTAAACAACACATAGATGCTTCCCTCCAACCCACCTACCCACATACACTACTTTTTCCACTCATTATAAGGATTTGGAAAAATATTGCTCAAAAGCTTAGCCCTGAATCTTATTTGCAACAGCTGGTGTGAGTTTACTATAACTTTTCAGAAAATGTTGCTTGCCCCATAATTGGTTTGGTCCCAGAGCAATACGAAAGGAATATCTTGCTTGAGCAATATAAGATGAAGCAGCTAGCTACTCTAAAGAATCTACAGAGGGTATTCACATTCAAAATGATTAGGTAGAACTTCAAAAGCATGTAGAATGGCCTGCAAAGAATTGTCACTTTTCTTTCTATAGTTTGTTTTTATTTTTTCAATATTTGGTTTTTATAGATGAATATATTTGCTTGCTTGCCCTCATAAAAAAGATTGAGACAGTTTAAAGAATTATACATAAATTGTCACAGATATGAACATTGTAACCAAAACAGTTCATATTTGTTTAGTTTGTCTTTGTTTCTTTGTTGTCAAAGTAAAAAAAAATCCCAATAAAATACAATAAACAGTGAACAAAAGAAAATAAAGTAAAACCAGAAAATTGACAGGAAAAAATGTCCTCCAAAATGCTTGGCTAAATAGAAATAACTTCTAAAGCAGTCACCTGGATAGCAATTATAGCACCCAGTATGATGCTTGTTGGGGCCTGAATCACATGGAATCTATTGACATATACTGATTGAAAATGTATCTCTGCCTATGAAAACAGAAATGGAAAATTCTGTCATCTCTCTATATCTATGCATTTTTCCTTTAGTTTGTAAGTGTCCAGCTTTACCAGAGAGTTAATACTGGATTTAGGGGAAATTTCACTTATAAATATATTTTCTAAACCCTGAAAAAATCATATACTGTACATTGGGAACACTGAATTGATCCTAAATATAAAGTTTAGGAAAAAGAGGGAGCTTCAGTAAATTAATGTTGGACTGAAAATTCTCAAAATTGTATTATAATATTTATTATGAAACAAAGCAACAGTATAACTTGAAAATCATATATACATTGTTATAAGGAAATATCCTTTTAGGTTCAGTTCCAAGTGGGGAAAAAGACACTGGATTCATGAAGGTTGCTTGGAAGGAAGGTTTAATGGTGGACAGGAGCACATGGCAGGAGCCCCTGTACAGAAAAGGTAACTTACATGGTTGTGTGGTGAAGAGAAAAAAGAGGAAGAGATATATTGAGTTCCTGGTTTTTATAGTGTAAGTTGGGTCCCACCTCTTAGATTTCCTTTTCCTGTATAGAAATGTATCCCATTGGCTCTCAGACCCCCCAGGGGCATGCTGGGGTGGCTCTTGGCTTTTGTCTAATCCAGCTTTGGCTGAAATGGAAGGGCCTTGGGCAAATCCTATTATGGTTTTGTTATGCAGAAGACTTTCAGCCAGGTGAGAGGAATGTGTGAGCTTAGCAGGGGTGGGGGTTTCCAAGAGGAGTCTTTTGTCTGTTTAAAAAGCATGTTTCCAGATGTTTCCACAGAATATTTCCTACATTTTAATATCTCCTAGGATATCTCATTTCCTAGGAGAGGGGTGGGTGCTAACTTCCTACAACATAAACTTATATCTAAGAATATGCTTATTAGCCATTTTCAGTGGCTTTTTCAACTCTTCTCTCCCTCTCCCATCTCCATTTGATATATATATAAAACATATATCCATTTGAATTTTCATAAGGCCCATTTAGATTAACAGTTCCAAATTCCTCCTAACATTTTTTTTAATTTTAGTGCTACAGATATAATTGTTTATCAGTGGAGAATCTGGTTATATGTGTCTCTATTAACAATGTATTGTTAATTTATAGCTGTTAGTTGTAACATTATTTTTTTATTGAAAAAGTTTTATACGTACAAAGTATAAGCATTTTTTATTGTTTTCTCCCCCCTCCCCCCTCCCTCCCTAGACTTCCCAGAACATACACAGGGTATAATATAGTCTACACAAATATAAAACTACTATATACTAACAAATTCTTAACTTCCAAATATCATAAAATCTTAACTCCTTATACTATTAATTAAACAAAAATTTTTAAATTGAAATATATCCTTCACAGTCTATTTTAATCTTCTTAATCTAATACTGAATTCAAATATAATCCAACCTTCTTCTCCATTATCAAATATATCATTTAAATAGCCTTTACAATATTCTAAAATTTCCACTTCCAATTTTGTACCACCAGCGACCTAACCGCAGTTATTAAGTTCAAAAGCAGATTAAACCATATCTAAAAAATACTTAGCAACTTCACATTCATTTAGTTACATTAAATTACATTCTATACTTATTCCCACCCTATAATACAATTTAATTCTATTCTCTACCAGTTTAGTCTCTATTATGTTACATTACCTTCTATACTTATTCCCCAAACTATATTGTTGATTCCGTCTTGTTATTTAAAACCAATTTAATCTCTATTACATCACTTTGCCTTCTATAATTAAACCTCTTGTAATTTAATTCGTCTAACCTTATACATCCTCATATATACATTTACACTTTAATCTTACTTATTTTGCTTTATTCTTACTTTATCCTACTAACACTAAAACATCAATTTTTAATTCCCCTCGCTTTCAAATCTGCGAGAGGAGTTAAATATTTCTTTAAGTTGACATCTGAAAATATGTCAATTTAATCTTGCTTCACTTCGAGGAGTTGAGGACTGGAATGAATAATTTGATTCTTCTTCACTTGCAACACTTTCACTTTCAACAAATACTTCTCTAATCTGTCCTGAATCATTTGTTTGTTCTTGTCTATTCAGAATTCCTTTCTGTTGTGGAATATGCAAATCTTCCTTTCCCTCTCCTTTAACATTCTCATTTCCTTTGTCTTCTGGTGGTTTTGGTCTCCCCACCTTTAATACGTTGGCAAGAAAATCCTTTGCTTTGGCAATCGTATTAAGTCTATATCTTTCTGCCCTGTAATAAACCGATAGTCCAGTCGGGATACCCCATGTGTATTTTATCTGTTGCTTTTTCAACTCTGCCACTAGAAAAGTATAATCTTTACGTGCTTTCAGTATTTTGGAAGGAATTTCCTTAAATATCAAAACCTCATGTTCTTCCACCTTCAGCTTATTTTTATAAGTCGCCTGTAAGATTCGATTTCGCAATGCTTTTGTGGTAAAATATATTACAATGTCTCTTGGCAAGTGATTTTGTCTTGCAAACCAAGAATTAACACGGTATATTTTTTCAATCTGCCCTCCCAATTCCACTTTTGTTTTCCCCAAAATCTGTCCCAGTACGTCCACAATCTTGTCCTTTAAAATCTCTTGTGCGTTTTCTTTTACACCTCTTAAATGTAGAGCAAATTCCATATCTTTATATTGAACCATCGTTAGTTCTGCCTCAGTTCCTTCAATTTTTTTCTGCATCTCAGTTACTTTTTCACCCAAAGTCATCGTGGTCTGTTTAATTTCAACCACATCCTGTTTCAATAATTCCATGTTAGATACCACAGTTTTAAGTGCAGTTTCCACATTATCTCTGGTTTGTTGAGTCTGAGATGAAAACTCCTGAGACAGTTTGTATTTTTCCATTAATTTCAGTAATTTTTCCATTGATTTCTTTAATTTTTTTATTAACTGCTAAAGCAATTTCCTTCTGCATTTCTTTCATGGCTTGCTGCCACTTCTCAAACATAAAAGTCTGTGTTGGGGGGGCAAAATCTTGCAGAGAGAGATTTTCAACTTTTTCTATTCTTTTAAAAGGAACAGTCTTTGCCAGTTTTAAAGACATCTTCACTTATATTAATTCTTATATATTTATTAAAAAACCAAAAGCAAAGTCCATCAAAGTAAAGAGTAGGAAATAAGAGAGATTTCTTACAGGCGTCTGTTAGGAAACAGAACTCTCACTAGTTTTCAGTAGCTTTCACTTTCTCCACACCCTTTGAAATTCCAAGCACCATCTTTAGCTACTTTGTTGCTTCCAAAAAATCCAAAAGACAACACCGGAGTTCCAGGTCCGGAGCTAATGACAGGCTTCAAGGGAGCCCTCACCCTTTGCACCCCAGAACTTCTTCTGGGGTGTTGGGGGGGGCTCTACCTCTGCCCATCTGCTCTTCTCCACTCCCTTTGCCCGGGACGGGAGTTTCCAAACCACCAGACAGCTGATGTGGCTTATCTGGCGGCTTTTATGGAGCCTGGGATCGGGTGCCCATAAAGAGTGTCCAGCGAGGCTCGCGGCGCCACCGGAAGTCAGTTGTAACATTATTAATGAAAGGCAGCTATTCTGCTAAATTTACAAGTTGGTCAACTATTTAATGAATTTAAATGATCAACAAACAATAGATTTGTAATAAGATCTTTATGGGAATAGCACTACACCTTTCAAATTGAAGGATTTTTTAAAAGCAGTAAACGATAGCAAAATCATTTGTTCATTTGTCAGCATGGTCTTGGCATTTCATTAATCTTTTGGTGTCTTTCACTGAAAATTAGAAACTCTTACTTTCCAATATGAAAATAACACGGTCTTGATTTCTGCTGCAACTTTTTTTCTCCATTCTGTCACAATAAAGTCTCTTATGAACAGCTGTCTGCAATTTCAACTACAGAATAACAAAATAACAGAGTTGGAAGGGACCTTAGGGGTCTTCTAGTCCAACACCACCTGTTCATGTAGGAAACCCTATACCATTTCAGACAAATGGTTGTTCAATCTCTTCTTTAAAACCTCCAGTGTTGGAGCACCCACAACTTCTGGAGGCAAGTCGTTCCACTGATTAATTGTTCTAAGTCAGAAAACTTCTCCTTAGTTCTAGGTTGTATCTCTCTTGATTAGTTTCCATCCACTGCTTCTTGTTCAGCCTTCAGGTGCTTTGGAGAATAGCTTGACTCCCTCTTCTTTGTGGCAGCCCTTTAGATTTTGGAAAACTGCTATCATGTCACACCTAGTCCTTCTTTTCATTAAAATAGACATATCCAGTTCCTGCAACCGTTCTTCATATGTTTTAGCCTCCAGTATTCTAATCATCTTTGTTGTTCTTTGCACTCTTTCTAGAGACTCGTCATTTTTATATCTTTTAAAATATTTTTATATCTTATATTTTATAAAAAATAAAATAGTATATATTCTTATATTTATAGCACTTAGCAATAGCACTTAGACTTATATACCGCTTCATAGTGCTTTACAGCCCTCTCTAAGCGGTTTACAGAGTTCCGCATATTGCCCCCAACAATCTGGGTCCTCATTTTACTGACCTCAGAAGGATGGAAGGCTGAGTCAACCTTGAGCCTGGTGAGATTTGAACAGCTGAACTGCTGAACTAGCAATCAGCTGGAGTAGCCTGCAGTAGCTGCATTTAACCACTGCACCACCTCGGCTCCTTTATGTCTTATACTAGACATTAAATGTAGGAGTTAAAGTATCCTCTCCAGATATAATTAGAATCTTGGAATCTCTTTGTCTTCTAAAACTTATAGAGAACCCAAAGATACCATTTCCCTCTTTTAGTGGGAAAGCAAATATTTGGAGCAATTATACTGGAGTTTTTCCACTTGATAAACAAATATTGCTAAAAATACAGCAGTGGGGAACCTGTATGTATAACCTGTATAATCAGAACAGTTAATTCTCATTAGATACATCTTTGTTTAAAACTTCAAGCTCCTGGGATGTCTTTTGCATATCATTACCCTCAATATGATCCTTAGGCTGGTTCTTCAATTAACTAAGTGAGAAAGAGTCTCTATGGAAGGAAGAATAATGGTAAGAAGATGGAATGGTAGAATAAAATGATAACATGAATGGATGAAACAGATAATAGGCATGGTATAAACACAAAGAAATATCATTAATTATATCCATTATCCATGAGCATACATCCCATGGGAAAGCATAATTCTTGTTCCAATTTGAGATAATGTCAGGCACGCTTCCATTCAAAGTCCAGGAAAGAAAAACCCCAACTCCATGTTGATAGAGATGAGTACTTTTACTAGACAAGAACTGATAGCGACAAAAGGAAAGCAAGTTCTGAGGCAAAAGGCGTGTAAAATGCATATACAAAGAATCCCAAAACCCTCCCTCATAACCCCCCTGGCCAATTCATCCAATCCCCATGTGCCAAGGTGTCAGGTGGGTGCACCGGCAGTTTGGACTTCCACATCTGGTCCATCGAAGCCATTGACCTTGAGCAGGCTATAAACATGTCCATTTAGCCTGGTATATCGTGATGAGAACTTTCCTCCCTAACCTCCTAATCAAACACAAGCAGGGACATCTCCAGCAGGCTTCCCCATCCCCCACCCAAATACCTAACCCAACCTCCCCACCCCCTGTTTCTATGGCAGGCAGTGTGGAGGCTGACAGATACATTTATTCACTAATCAATTTTAGTTCTTCAGCTTCTTACTTTATTTGATCATTTTCATTCTTTTGTATATTTAGTAAGATACAGATTATGTGTCTCTAGAAGACTGAGAAGTGCCCCAGGAATTTGTGAAAGAGGAAACAGTAGTCTTTTCTCAAATTTCATTTAGGTTTGTACTAGATCTTTGACCACAAACAAGATAAATCAATTGCACTGAAAATTAATTTGTGCTGAAGGACTCCAATGTTTTCCCTCCAGCTATTATTCCATGATAGACAGACATTAAAAGTGGTGATTTCTCTTTTTAATGATTGAGCAAATAATTATTTTCTCCAGTTTTATAGATATATTGGTTAACTCAGCCAATAGCAGAAGAAGAACTATTTGCTGAATATCATTGTTTTTGGAATGGCTTTTATTTTAAAGTTTTTCCTGTGGTATTATTATAATTTATACAGATATCCAGAATCATAATTTGTTTCCTAAGAGTTTTCTAACTGTTTTGCTCTTCCTTCTCTAGTGTCAAACAATGCATTACAAATAAAAAAGCTAAGTATCACAGGATAAAACATAAACATTTAAAATATCTATACAAGTTTTCATCAATATCACATCTTTAATATAGTTCAATAAAACATACCATAAATATTTTATAAAGTATTTACAGTATACATAGGAAGAACTTAAAATAGAGTAATAAACTAAAACAATTAATTAGTACTCTTTTAAAACTCCTTTTTGAGGGACCACATAAGTAGGTATTAAAGTGAGAGTCCGACATGTATAAAGTGACCAGATTTTTTTTTTTAAGCGGGACGGGGGGGCGGGCCTGCCTGGGCGCCGCCATTTGTTTTGCCCTCTGCGCATGCGCAGAACGCTGTGCATGCGCAGAGGGCAAAACACAGCAAATGTCGGCGTCCTGGTGGGGGGGGAGGCGGGGGGCGCTTGGATGCCTGGAGCTCACGACAGGTAAGCTGCCAGCTGCCTCCTTTCCCCGTCTCCCGCCTCCCATTCGTTGCTTGCCAGCCTGGCCGAAGGGGAGGCGGGAGGCGAGGAAAGGCCTCCCGAAGGGGAGGCGGGCTCCCGAAGGGCTGCCGGCTCCCGAAGGGGAGGCGGGAGGTGAGGAAAGGCCTCCCGCCTCCTCTTCGGGAGCCTGGAGCCTTTCGGGAGCCCGCCTCCCCTTCGGGAGGCCTTTCCTCGCCTCCCGCCTCCCCTTCGGCCGGGCTGGCAAGCAACGAACGGGAGGCGGGAGACGGGGAAAGGAGGCAGCCGGCAGCTTACCTGTCGCGAGCTCCAGGCATCCAAGCGCCGTGGTCTCCCGGTCGCCCGCCCGGCCCCAGGGCAACGGCGGCAGCGAGGTGACGGGGGGAAGGAAGGGGAGGGGGATGAGGAAGGGCTGTTTGCGCCGCCGGAGGGGCCGCTCGTGAGCTCAAACTGGCGACGGCTCCTCATCCCTCACCCCTCCCAACAGCAGCATCCCAACAGCAGCGGCGCCTCCGAGGGCGGGGCTAGGGATGGGGCGGGGGAGGAGAGGAGGAGCAGCCCCCCTTCCCCCTCTCCCCAGCAGGCAGCCGCCTCGCTGAAATTCCACCCGACTTGCTTCCGGTACCTCTCTTTTGCTTCCCCTTTTAAGGTGACCAGACGTCCCGCTGTTTCGGCATTCTTTTCAAAAAAGCGGGACTTTTTGAAAAGAATGCGGGACGCGGGACACACGCTTGAAAAGCGTGTCTGTCCCGCCAAAAGCGGGACGTCTGGTCACCTTAGACATGTATCACTTCTGTAATATTAAACCAATAAGTTGCATCCACTTTACTCATACCAATGGCACATGTTTCCTCTTTTATAACCTTAAGGAAGGGTAAATTGCTACTTATAGTAAGTCTGAGGTTGACTTCCCCAACCTAGCACAGTCTGGATATTTTGGAACTGCAACATCAAGAAAAATGACAGGAAGGCTTGTATAGCTCTTCATAGGGCAAAAACAGCAGACTGGATAGATCTGGCAGTAAGCCCACTGAACTCAGTAGTTCATTTCTGGTAAAATAAAGGTCTCTTTATGAGAAAATGGGTTCTATCAACAAACTTCCTGTCAGGTGTGCCTCCATTCAAAACCCAAGAAAGGAAAACCCCAACTCCATGATTATAGAGAAAGGTACTTTTACTGAGTATGAACAACAAGATGAAAGCAAGATCTGAGGCTATAGGCACAAAAGTTACATATTGAAAGCATTCCCAAATCCCTCCCCCCAAGAACCCTCACTGAATGTCCAATCCCCAGCCCCCATGGTGTCATGTGGGGTGCATCTTCAGGTGGTGCCATCCATCTGGTATGCTGGGACGGTTGACCTTGAACAGGCTATAAACAAGTCCATTCAGCTGCGCAGCAAATGATGAGAACTTTCCTCCCTTTTCCTCCCCTTTTGGTCACACAACGAGACATCTCCACCAACTTGCTTCCCCACCCAAATACCTAATCTTCCCCCCTCCCCCATTTCTATGGCAGCCAATAGCAAGCAAACATCATGGAGGCTGACACTTCCAATTAATAGAACCATTAGGTTCAAAACTTAGAATACTTTGTTGATTTCCTTTATAGAGGAAGACTATTATTTTCGTACATATTTATACAAAGCACACTCTGACATTTTGATGACCCAGGGCACGGCACAGAGATAACACAAACCGCTGGCAGTTCAAACAGCCCCTTTATTGCTCCAAATCTCCCCAAACGCTCCCACGTTACTGGCAAGTCCTAAAGCAGAGTGAGAACAAACCCCCACACAAACCTCAAACAGGCTCTGGCTGTAATTAGTCCAGCCCAGCACTGTCTGCACCCAGGCTGCACAGCAATAAATCCCAAATGTATTTGGCAAAACAAGAGCCAAGGAAGGAGTTCAGGGAGCAGAAAATCCAGATAATTAGTCCAGAACGCCAACAAGGAATGCAAGGACTCTTGGCAAGTTCAAACATCGGCATACAACACTTTAGGAACTCAGTGTTTGTTCCTGACAAATGCCCCTTCCCACAGCATCTCCTTAAGTCTCATCCCCCAGGTGTTCCTGGTGAAGCTGGGTGGGGCACTCTCCTCGCATGTGGCCTTCTCTGTCTGCACTGATCCCGCCTTTTCTGCAGTCTCCTAGCCCTTGCATCAGGAGTAAGGTGACCAGACGTCCCGATTTTGGCGGGACAGACCCGCTTTTTAATGCTTTGTCCCGCATCCCGCCCGTCCTCTAAAAAGTCCCGATTTTTTGAAAGAATGCACGACAAGCTAGGGCATTCTTTCCAAAAATCAGCCTGAAGGGGGGCATGCGAGATTGAGGGAGAGTTAAAACTCAGAGAGTTTTAAGCCAGCCATGTTGGGGTCGGGCTCCGTCTAATGAGCCCCCACTTCTTCCTCCAGCCAGACGCGCGCCCGAGCGACAGGCTTCCGATTCAGTCCCCTCTATTCACAGGGTGGCGCGGGGCGGGGCAGAGCGAACTCTGGGGCGGGGGGGAGCGCCACTTTGCACTTGTCCCATGAGGCCATGCTAAGTGTGCCGCGGCAAAAGGGGCGGGGCAGGGCGGGGCGCGCGTCCTACCTGGGACTTTTCCTGGTAGCTCCAGTCGCGTTCCTTGCTAATAGCGTCCAGAGCAGAGCAGCCCCTCCCAGAAGATCGCGAGACGTTATCTTTTGGAAGAGGCTGCTCTGCTCTGGGCGCTAATTAGCAAGGAACGCGACTGGAGCTACCAGGAAAAGTCCCAGGTAGGTAGGACGTACAGTGGCGGCACTGCCATCCCCGCGCCTCTCGCCCTGCTCACCGGGTGTCTCTGCTCCGCGGTCGGAATCACTTTTTTTCGCTCTCCTGCTCCCCCTCTGCCAGCGCTGGGCTGCTGGAGTGACAGGGGGAGAAAGGAGATCTGGAGCCAGCCCAAGCCACTGCCGGCTCCCGAAGCGGGGAGGCGGGAGGCGAGGAAAGGCCTCCCGCGTCCCCCACCCACCCACCTGGATGCCGACATTTGCATCCTTTTGCCCTCTGTGGATGCGCAGCGTTCTGCGCATGCGCAGAGGGCAAACCTCAAATGACGGCGTCCAGGCGGCCCCGCCCCCCATCAATGTCCCGCTTAAAAAAAAAATCTGGTCACTTTAATCAGGAGGGGGTGGTTCTTGCTCCTCGTCTAAACTCTGTCTCTCCTCCCTGCCTGCAGGCCTTGCTAATTCCGAACAGCCTTGCCTGGACTGACTCTGCCCTTCCACAGTTTCCTCCAAGGCCAGCGGAGCTGTCCTCTCACTCGCTGTCAGTTCTTGTTCCAGCTCATCTTTCGCCGCAGAGTCAGACTCTGATGGGGGCATGACAGACATGTAACACCAAATATGGAGAATAGCTAGCCCTGGGCATAATTCACCCTGCTGTATCAAACCAGTCACCATGCAGGGACTTTAGAGCAAGTCCCTTTTCTCTCCCCGAAATCACAGCCCATTCCCTGTGAGATACTGCATTTGCAAGAACCTCAGATATAAACCTACAATAAAGTTCTAGCTTGGGGACCCTTTACATTCCCTATGATAAAAGGTGACCTTGCTTGGATATCTGAAAGCTTCATGGTAAAGTGGCTTTACTTAATGCTGGACAATACTTGAATTTTAGTTCTGTCCAACTGCCATTATCCTGTAAAAACAGCTCCGCTCCCCCTTACTGGGGAGATGAAAATAATTAGAGTTGCTTGGATCTTGTTTCCCCATGGCGTATACCCTTAAAAAAAATAAAACCCGAAGTATAAAATCTAAGAAAACACTTTTATTATAAAAGTACAAAATATATTTGACTACATCTTACTGGACAGAAATATGTCAGCCGGACAAAGGAAAGCAAGGAAGAGAAGAATAATGACATGCGCAGTAGTTCATAAATCAGAAGGCATAAATCACAAGAAACTTTGAGATAAGAATTCTCTGGCTACCGTAGTATTCAGAGTAGAGGCTCAGCTCAGCTGGCAAATACAAAAAAACACAGTGACATATCCAGCCATACAAAGTCAAGGGGAGAACCATCTGTTTTGGGGAAAGGATTTGTGACATATGTGTAAAACAAGACATCTTTGATCAAATATTAATCATTGCAATAAGTATATGACCTCAAATCCTCTCAGGCTACTTCAGATGGCCAATTAACCAACCTAATTTATCCTCTGTTTCTCAAGGTTATTGATTAGCTGGCCCACAGTTATTGGTCAATTCTGTTTTTGGGAAACACTGATGTTGAAAGTAAATTTTCACACATTCTGCTAAAAAAAAGGATGTTTAAAAAAATCCCTGTTTGAAAGTTGCAGAGATATTTTTACCCAAAACTAGCCCTTTTTGAAATCAATATAGCAAAATTTCTTACTCAGTATTGTAGATTGACTGTCCTAAAAATGTTAGTGCAAGTGTAAAATGTCTTTACTCTAAACACAATGACAGCAAGAGTGAAAAAGATATTTCTCAAACTCAGTTTCAAAGGAATAACTGCTATCTAACACAAGCATAGTTGTTGCAACATTTGTTGTTGAAACATCATGCATGTTTCATCATTTGCTCACCTTGTTCCCCCTGTGCACATCTGTGTTCTACCTCGCACATCACCCTTTCACCCACATCCATTGTTGCCACTTCACTATTACATGGAAGGAGATATTTTGCTTTATCTGATTTACACTTACATTTCCAAATTGCCTTCTAGCTTTCATAATAGCTATGAGAAATGAAGCAAAATATCTGGACAGATGATAGCAAAAGACTAAAAATCAATACAATTAGCATTGGTACTTGTTCATATTTTGGCCTATATTGTCAGCCCTGGATCCATCTTTGGTCAGACTTTACAGGGCTGCCACAATGGGAACGGGAGAGTAGCAAAGGGAGTAAATCATAACATTCTTTCCCATGAGATCAAGCACCTGGAGAGGAGTGAACGAAATTTGGCAGCAGCTGAGACAGGGGATTGATTGGGCCATGTGATGTAAATGTCACTGGACAGGACAGGGTGTGAGTTTTAGTGTGGGTGGGGGAAACCATGAGATTTCAGATTCGGGTTTTCCCCAGATGTGTCAATATGACTTCTCTAATAAAATCTTACTTTGATGGACTTTGTCTCAGAGTTCTGAATTGCAGTGAGGAGCTAGTTGGAACGCTGACATATATAAGGATAATGAGCAAGAAAGTATATGTATTTTTCAGTCTTACTACATTTGCAAATTTTCATTTGGAAACACTATTCAGGATGACCTGGATCCTTTTGGAGAAAAATAGGAGGGAAAAGATCCCTACAGACTACTCAGAAGTTTTGGAAAGTTTATTTGCTGATACATTATTTATAATCACTCAGGCCTAGATGCCATATTGGCAGAACCATGTGAGATGGGGATGGAGAGGACAATGTCTTGCAATAATTGGATTCTTTTGAGATGGTGGGATCAAGGAAGTGAATAGGCTGTTCTGTAGGAAGAGCTCCATCTGTGAAACCACCTACGGCTTCAGTTTATGATGGATCTATTTTTTGAGTGGTTAGGTGGTATATACATGGCTGAATTCTGGAACCAGTTAATGCCTCTTTGAGGGAGGGTGTGATGCTACCTGCTTTGAAAGAGGTGATGTTATACTTTCCTTGAAGGTACCATCTCTTGATCCAACCTTTCTGGACAACTTCCATTTAATTTCTAACCTTGCCCTTGAAGGTTGGAGAATGACATCTTCTACAGAATATCCTAGAAAAAGTGGATTAACCCTTTCAGGCAGGATTCAAGCCTGGGCATGAAACAGATACAGTTTGCTCTGTGCGGTGAATAACCTTGGCTAGTACCTGGATGGTGAGAGTATAGTTCTCATGCTCCTATTAGTCCTCTTAGGAACATTCAGTACCATCAACCAAGATATCCTTCTGGATCATCTGCAAAGATTGGGAGTTGGAAAAATCACTTTGGGTGGCCAAGGATGAAAAAAGACATCGAAGATTATGTAATGAGCTGCCTGGTGTGTGCATCCATGAAAAGGCTTCCAGGAAAAATGCCTGGATTGTTGCAGACAGTGGTCAATCCCACCAGGTCATGGGAAGAATAGCTATGGACTTTATCATGGAGCTTCTGGACAGTGGGGGGAACACTGTGATCTGGACAGTCATCAACTTTTTTCAAAGCAGGCTCCTTTCATCACCTGCCCCAAACTCAGAGGCTGTCCAAGCTGTTCATGCAGCACATCTACATGGAGTTCTCACATGTATGATCTCAGACCGAGGGGTGCAATTCACCACCAAGTTCTGGCAGGAATTCTTGAAGCTGATAGGATCCTCCCAAGTTCTTAATTTGGGATTTCATCCGAACACTAATGAGGTGGCGGAAGAAGACAACACAATGGTGGAGCAATACCTACATTGCTATGTGAACTATCAGCAAACCAACTGGGCAGAGCTCCTACTGTTTGCAGCACTGGGTTCACTCCATTTAAAGTGGTTACAAAGAGGGACTTTGTGCCTATGCCTGAATTCCCAAGGGAGCCTCCCTCATCAGAAACATTGACGGAGTGGATGGACACCCTAAGAGGTGCTTGGGAGAATGTGCAGAAAGCATTAACGAAAGCAGGGGACTCACAAAAAAACAACAGGCTGATAAAAGGAGGGCTCTGTAGAAGGAGTTTAAGACTGGGGATAGAGACTATTTATCTACAAAGTATTTAATGTTGAGGCAATCCTGTAAAAAACTGGGATGTAAATATATAGGTCCTTTTTCAGTTTTAAAAATTATAAACCCAGTCATGGCAGAGTTAAAACTATCAAAACTTCACCCCGTATTCCACTGTAGTTTATTGTAGCCAGTTCAAGGTTCTAACTTAAGACCCAAAGGGGAAAAGCCTCTGGGTCCTATATATACTGATATCAAGGGAGGAGCATTATGAAGTTAAAACAATTTTAGACTCCAGATATTTTAAAGGAAACTTACAGTACTTAGTACAATGGAAGGGTTATCTAATATCATAAGCAGAGTGGGTAAAGGCACATGTACAGTATGGGCCAACAGGTTGCTAAGCCATTTCCACTCCAAATACCTGGAGAAACCAGGAGGAGGGGTGGATTCCCAACCAATGCGATGTCAATGTTAACCAACGGAGCCCTGCCCCGGAGATTGTTGGGTGTGAGACTCTCCTTCTGAAGTTGGACCTAGGGGTTCAGGTGGGCCTTTTGCTAACGTACCTGCCTCCTAGCTGCGTAGCAAAGGCCCTGCCTGTTCTGCTCGAGGCGGTTGCAGGGCTGGCGATTGAGTTCCCCAGGTTGATGGTGCTGGGGGATTTTAATCTGCCATCGCCCGGCGAAGCCTCAGGGGCAGTCCAGGAGTTCATGGCTTCCATGACAACCATGGACCTGACCCAAGTAGTTCAGGGTCCGACTCATGAGGGTGGTCACACGCTTGACCTTGTGTTTCTCTCGGGGCAGTGGAGAGATGATCTGAGGCTGAGGGGTTTAGTCACAGTACCCTTGTCGTGGTCAGATCATTTCCTTCTGAGGTTGGATTTCATGGCACCACTCCCCCACCGCAAGGAGGCGGGACCGATTAAGTGGTTCCGCCCCAGGCGCCTAATGGAACCCGACGGATTCCAGAGGGAACTTGGGGAAATACCTGAATCCCTGGTACACAGTTCGTCCGAGTCTCTGGTTGCGGCCTGGAATCAGGCAGCAGCAGGGGCTCTGGATCGGATTGCGCCTTTGCGGCCTCTCCGTGGAAGTGGATCCAGGAGGGCTCCTTGGTTTACCGAGGAACTCCGGGAGATGAAGCGCCACAAGAGACGCCTAGAGCGACGATGGAGATCTAGTAAAGCTGAGTCTGACCGGACACTTTTAAGAACTTTCATTAAGTCTTACTTAGTGGCGATAAGGGCGGCAAAATGTTCGCATTTTTCCGCTCTTATTGCGTCCGCTGACTCCCGCCCAGCCGCCCTGTTTAGGGTGACCCGCACCCTTCTTGCTAAGGAGGAAGGCGGAGATCCCTTGCAGGGTAGAGCTGAGGAATTTTCTCGGTTTCTGGCGGATAAAGTCATTCAGATTCGGACAGACCTGGACTCCGATTGGGCAGTACAGGCCGAGATGACTGGGGCGAGTCTTAGTCCGGTTATATGGGATAGGTTTGAACCGGTGACTCCTGAGGATGTGGACAAGGCCATAGGAGCTATGAGCTCAGCCACTTGTTTATTGGACCCGTGTCCTTCCTGGTTGGTTTCGGCCACCAGGGAGGTTTCACGCGGCTGGCTCCAGGCGTTGGTCAACGCTTCTTTGAGAGAGGGGTCCGTCCCGCAGCCTTTAAAAGCTGCGGTGGTGAGGCCCCTCCTCAAGAAGCCTTCCCTGGACCCAGCGGATTTAAAGAACTTCCGTCCAGTCTCCAACCTTCCCTTCGCGGGGAAGGTTGTTGAGAAAGTGGTGGCACTCCAGCTCCTACGACTGTTGGATGACACTGATTTTCTGGATCCCTTTCAATCTGGCTTCAGGCGCGGTTACAGTACGGAAACGGCTTTGGTCACCCTGATGGATGATCTCTGGCGAGCCCGGGATGGGGGTTATTCCTCTATCCTGGTGCTACTTGACCTCTCAGCGGCCTTCGATACCATTGACCATGGTATCCTTCTGCGTCGTCTCGGAGAGGTGGGGGTGGGCGGCACTGTTTTGCAGTGGTTCTCCTCCTTCCTCTCTGACAGGACGCAGTCGGTGTTGACAGGGGGGCAGAGGTCGAGCCCTAGGCCCCTACTATGTGGGGTGCCACAGGGCTCGGTCCTCTCGCCCATCCTGTTTAATATCTACATGAAGCCGCTGGGTGAGATCATCCGACGACACGGGGTGAGGTATCAGCAATATGCTGATGATACCCAGTTGTACATCTCCACCCCGTCTCAATTTGGGGAAGCCGTAGACGTAATGGACCGCTGCCTGGCCGATGTTAGGGTCTGGATGGGGAAGAACCGGCTAAAGCTTAACCCTGACAAGACTGAGTGGCTGTGGATATTGCCTCCTAAGGACTCGACCAACTGTCCCTCCTTGATTCTTGGGGGGGAGAAATTAGCCCCCTCAGAACGGGTCCGCAATTTGGGTGTCCTCCTAGACCCACAGCTAAAATTGGAACAACATCTTTCAGCTGTGGCTAGGGGGACCTTTGCACAAGTACGTCTTGTGCACCAATTGCGACCCTACTTGGAGAAGGAGGCACTTCTTACAGTCGCTCATGCCCTTATCACCTCACGGCTGGATTACTGCAATGCGCTCTACATGGGGCTACCCTTGAAGAGTGTCCGGCGACTGCAATTGGTGCAAAATGCAGCTGCGCGAGCTGTGGTGGGTGTACCTAGATGCACCCACGTAACACCTATCCTCCGCCAGCTGCATTGGCTGCCCATTAGTCTCCGGATCCAATTTAAGGTGTTGGTCGTTACCTTTAAAGCCCTACATGGCTCAGGGCCAGGTTATCTTCGGGACCGCATCCTGCCGCATACCTCCCTACGACCGGTTAGAGCCCACAGAGTCGGCCTCCTCCAGGTCCCGTCGACCAAACAATGTCGGCTAGCGGGACCTAGGGGGAGGGCCTTCTCTGTGGGAGCCCCCTCCCTTTGGAACCAGCTCCCTCCAGAGATCAGGACCATCCCCACCCTACTGGCCTTCCGTAAAGCAATAAAAACTTGGCTCTTCCGGCAGGCAGGGTATGAATGAAAGTTTGTTTTTTAATGGATAGTATTTTAATATGGCTCCTTTTAAAAATTGTTTTTTATGTGTTTCTATATCTGCTGTGAGCCGCCCAGAGTCCCCCGGGAGTTGGGCGGCATAGAAATTTTAATAAATAAATAAATAAATAAATAAATGTTAACCCATGCTTGATGTTTCTTCCAGGTGTCCCTTTTTCCCCAGGGGCTCAGCATGTCAAGTTGGAAATGCTTCTGATCCAGCTAACCATTTATCGCTATTCAACTTGCCAAAGAACTGGGGGGGGGAGGATAAGTGAGAAAAAATGTAAATGCTCCTATTAGAGTTTCGAGTAATGCATCCACCAAAAGCAGAACTCCGAGGCAGGTAGATTCCTCAAATAACATTTTTATTGGACACACCATATCGGCACAGTTAGTGAAAACCAACTCTAAAAGTTCCCATGGTTTTCTCCCTAATTAAAAGAGCAAATATTCTCTCCCCAGGTGTCACCAATCACATTGTCTAATGAAGGTAACTGGAAGGATGCTTGGACACTCCTCTGCCATCTGTCGGGATGACCTTGGTTCCCACAGGAAAACTATTTGTTTTGATGGTTAACCGGTCTATCTTCTTCCCCTCTCCCTTCCCCCTTTCAAAATTTGTGGCAACTATGAGGCAGGTGAAAAATGGCATCAGCCAGGTCAGCTTCAGGGTTAAGAGTCAGACCTTCCCCCTTAACTGGAAAGAAGTTTCTGGAAAATTCAAATCGGAAAATACATTAGCCTTGCATCATCCACCCCTTCCTCCCCTCAGAGGTCCCTTAGGCTTTTGGGGGTATTTATTGTGCTTTTACATCCCAACCTTTGACCCAAGTGGATTCAGACAATGGGTATCCCTTCCATTGTACTAGGTATTGTAGCCTCCCCTTATATAGTTTGGAATTTAGTATTCTTTTTACCTTCCCTTGTACTAAGATTGGTTTTGGGGCTGCCCGGTCTACTGGCCTCAGTTGCTGTGGAAGACTGGATGGACTTTCCCTAGGAGGCAGGGGAGTTTCAGTTCCACCATGACAAGGTTAATTGTTTTTATGATAGGAAAAGGCCCTATAAACTTTGGCCCTAGCTGTTGTGGCCCGTCCGCAGCATGTGCAGCCTGGGCCTTTGGAACCTTCAGTGTTTCTTGGCAGTGCTGAGAAAGGAGGGGCTACTACTCCTTTCCTGAATGCGAGAGCACGCAGGGCTGCCAAGAGGCAGAAAGGTCTACTCAAGAGGAGGTCTACTCAAGAGTAAGACTTGGGGCTAATTGGCCACTCCCCTAGTCTATTTAAGAAGAGTTGATGCAGCTGGGAAGCTGCAGAGAACAACTTGGGAAAATCCATCTGAATCATAGTTTGTTTTCATGATACCTGTTTTGTGTTTCTCTGTCGGGGTCTTGTTATCAGAGACTGGACTTAGTCAACGCTAAGAAGCTCTGTAAGCTAACTGGACTTAATTGGCTCATCACTGTTTGAGAACTTTTTGAACTAATCCCGGCTACTAATGAAGTAATTAGTAGCTGGTTGTTTGCCAACCAAGACTGTTTGTAATATTGGTGTGTGCATTCTTTACTGATAACAGTTTTATTAGTAAAAGTATTGCTTTAAATCTGTTCGTGTGGCTGTGTGCTTCGTGGGGACAGAACACTAGCTTTTTACAGGGTAGCTTTAACCTTAGGTAATTGGTGGAAAGATAGACATTGTCCCCTATTCAGAAGGATGTCTGGGGGGACCGATGTTTATTGGCTTGCATTTTTTGCATTTTCGCGGTTGCTCAAAGGGCTTGTTTAGTGTTTTCCCATGCTGTTCTCAATGACTCTATCCATTTGGTTAAGGTCATGGAGGAGGGTGGCTCCCTAGGGCGGGGTCTGCAACCTTAAACACTCAAAGAGCCATTTCCCACAGAAAAGAAAACACTGGGAGCCAATAATTTTTAACAACCGGTGTGACTGGGTGGGTGTGGCCAACTTGACATCACTCACTCCCACCCAGTCATATAACCCCCCAGCCACGCCCAGCTGGTCATTAGGGCAGAGAACCGGTTGTTAAATTATTTGCCCCTCCCAGCCCCGCCTCACCCCTTCCCTCCCAGCCAACTCTTGCCACACCCAGCCTCGGGTGTGTTGTTCACCTCTCCCTCTCCCTTCTTCCTCTCTCTCTCTCTCTCTCTCTCTCTCCCTCTCCCCCCCCTCTCTGTGTGTCTGTCTGTTTCTCTCTCTGTGTGTCTGTCTCTCTGTCTCTCTGTCTGTCTCCCTCCCTCTGTGCATCTTTCTCTCTCTTGCCAGGGGTGAGTGGGGCAGGGTTGCATTGTGGCTCCGCATCATAATGGGCTCCAGGAGAAGGAGGGGACCCTGTCTCCTCCATTGTTAAGTGCATTAAATTTCACTGTGCTGCGCAAGGTGCTGTGTGAGCAGTGGGCAGGCCATGGAGGTGGCAACAGCTCTAAGCCCAAAGCGGTGGGAGGTGAGGGTTGGTTTGAGCGCAAATGTACCACAAAGAAGGCGGAATGCTGTTGCCGCACAAAGACAAGTACAGGGGTGCTTCGGTCCAGCTCTGGAATATTTATTTATTTGGTTTAGCTTATATGCTGCCCAATTCAGCATGGACTCATGGTGGCTCACAACCAGAAACCAACAAAAACATAATAAAAACATCTAAAACATCTAAAAACATGTTAAAATATATCACAGTTATAAAATCCTTACAATCACACATTTTCTCTATGGGTTATTAGTTCCAGGCCTGCCGGAAGAGCCAGGTTTTAATGGCTTTTCAGAAGGCCAGCAAGGTGGGGGTGGTACGGACCTCAGGCAGTAGTTGGTTTCAGAGAGCCAGAGCAGCCACAGAGAAGGCCCTTCCCCGCCAGCCGACACTGTTTGGCTGACGGGACCCGGAGAAGCCCAACTCTGTGGGATCTTACTGGTCTCTGGGACATGTGAGGTAGCAAATGGTCTCATAGATAATCTGGTCCTGAGCCATGTAGGGCTTTAAAGGCTTTAAATATGGAGCGAGTCTCCATTCCCCGCCATTGCCCTTACCTTTTCAGGTCAGGCGAGGAGTAACTTGGAGGGGAGGGGCCAGCTAGTGGTGGGATCAGCAGACAAGGCACCTCAGCAGAGGGCCGAAAGAGCTGCATGCTGTTCCAGAGCTGCAGATTGCCATCTCCTGCCCTAAGGAGTTCAGGCATGGGGACAAATTCCATGCGGGTTATGATTTTAGACCCTCTGGGAGTTGGGCGGCATAGAAATTTTAATAAATTCAAATTCAAATTCAAATTTTGAAGGGGATTAATCCGGTGCTACTGTGCATGGTATTGTTACATGCTACCTAAGAGAAAGATAGCAAGTCTGCCCAATTAGTTTGCTGGTAATTGACATAGCACCTTATTGTTCTATCATCGCATTAGTTCATTCTACTGCCCCATTAGTACTCAGATGAAAAGCCAAGCTAAGTCTCTGGGAGGCCCCAATAGATCTAATAACTTTCCTCCAGAACTTAGCTGTGAATTGGACCCCCACATCTGAAATGATTCTCCTATGGATCCCCTGCAGCCTGTAAATGTGCTTAACGAATAGTTTGGCCAACTTGTGTGCTGACAGGAGGCTGGGCAGGCTATAAAGTGGGCTTGCTTAGACAAGAGATCGATCACGGTCCAAATGACCATATTCCCCCCACTCTTGGGGAGTTCTACTATGAAACCCATGGTGATTTCTTCACATGGACAGGACGGGTCAGCTACTTGTTGGAGCAGCCCTGGGGCTTTTCCTGGCTGCTTTTTCATTGTGGCACATGTTGCACAGCTTTTGACATGTCCTTCTTCTCAATGTCCTTCTTCATCTTTGGCCACCAAAATTGCCTTCTTGCCAGGTGCAAGTTTTTAGGAACCCAAAATGTCCTGTTTTTTTCACGTTGTGGCTTCTTTGAAGTACTTGAAGGTGAAGGCTATTGGGGACATACAGTTTAGAGCCTTTCCAGGCTAGTCCATCTCTAAGGGTTAGCAGTTCTTTGTTGTTCCGGTACCATGGGTTGGCTGAAAGCTCAGTTTGCAGCTTTTGTGTCAGATCCTCACCCTCTTCAGCTCTGCGCCTTTGCGTCTGTTGTCTGGTAGTGGCTTGCACCACTTTTTGGGCAGGGGAAAGCATCACGGCATGGACCACTTCCTCCCACTTGTTGTTGTATTGTAGCATTCATGATAAGGCATCTGCAAAAAGGTTTTTCCCCTCTGGGATGTACTTTAAAGTGAACATGAATTGGTTGAAATACTGTGCCCACTGAATCTGCTTAGGTGAAAGTTCCCACAGGGTCCTAAGCGCCTCCAGGTTTTTGTGGCATTCAAGGGTCCACTTCAGGGTTGACCTGGTTGGGTTTCACTCCCCCACCCCCAGTTTTCAAAAATTTGGTGATTGGGAGGGCAATTTTAGCAAAGGAGGGAATGGACTGTCTATGTAAATTGGCGAAGCTCATGAAGCTTTGGAGTTGCTTACGGGTTCGAGAGGGTTGCCAGTCTAGGATGGCTTTGACTTTTCCTGGGTCCATTTCCACCCCCTCACTAGACACCTGGTATCCTAGGTAGTCTAAGATATTCTTGTGGAATTTGCACTTAGATAGTTTGGCGTATATGTTTGCCACTAGGAGTTTTTTGAGTACCTGGTGCACCAATTTGATGTGCTCCTCCAGGGTTTCAGTGAAGATGAGAATGTCATATAAATATACGAGGACCCCTTTATACAGGTGCTCATGCAGCACCTCATTGATCAGTTGCATGAATACAGCAGGGGCCCCTTGGAGACCAAACAACATAACTTTAAATTGGAAACTCCCCAATGGGCAATTGAAGGCTGTTTCCACTCATCCCCCTCCTTAATTCTCACCTGGTAATATGCTTCTTGCTGATCTAGTTTGGTGAAGACTTTTCCTTTTGTCAGGTGAGCTAGCATGTCTTTCATGAGGGGGAGTGGGTACATATTTTCCACGCAGACCACATTTATTCCTCTAAAATCTACACATAATCTCATGGTAAAATCTTTTTTCTCTTTGAACAGAATTGGTGCAGCCACCCTTGACTTTGCTGGTTGTATGAATCCCCCTGGCTAGGTTTTTATTGATGTACAGTTCTTTCATTTCTCTAGGGGTCATGGAGTATAGCTTCGGCTTGGGTAATTTCGCCCCTAGCACAATCTCTATTCCACAGTTGGTGGGGCAATGGGGAGGCAGGGTGTTGCATTCTGCCTTGCTGAACACATCCGCTATGTCCCGGTATTCCTTGTGGATCTGGGGTGTCCCTGAAACTTCTTCTGACACAGCTTTAGCTCTTTCACTTCACTTAGTGTCCTTCAGCTGTTGCACAGCTCCACCTTCAGTAGCGGTAGGGGGGAGGGCCTATTTCTAGCCTTAACTTTCTCTCTCCCCCTTCCCAACAGATGGTGGGGGGCCATTTGTCTAGTCAGGACAGTCCCAGTCATTTTTGGTGCCACTACAAAGTGGATGATTTCCCAGTGCTTGCCCATCTCTAGCCTCACTGGTTTTGTGAGAAGCGTGGCAGGGGCTCCTCCTATCAATGATCCATCGACCTGCTCAAACCTTATGGGCCAGGTCAGGGGTTTTGCCCTGATTCCTAACTTCAGAACAATGTGCAGGCTGATCAGACAGCGAGTGCAACCTGAGTTTATTATGGCTTCCACATCCCCCTAGGCCCTGGATTTTGGCACCACAAGTCTCAACTGAATGGCGAAGGGGTGGATGGCTTAACTTACCATCGGATCATCCTTGCCGTCATCATCGCTGTTGTAGGGTGCAGGCTGCTGGGTGTCCTGGGCCGGAGTTCTTCCTCCCTCACTCAGGGGAGGGGAGACTTCCATGACTTGGCAGGCAAACTTTCTTTTCTCTCTCACCTTACATTGGGGCTTCTTCGGCTTGGCTGGCTCCGGGGTTTTCCCCCTTGACTGGGGAGCTGGGGCTAGGCAGTCGGCTACCCGAAGGCCTTGCTGACCACAACAAAAGCATTTAATGGGCAGTCGTGAGGCTCTGCTTGACTGCTCTGTGACTTGGCTGGGGGTTGATCGCCTTCCAAGCTGGCATTTTTGGGGTTGCATCTTTGGTTTTGCTCTATGGCTCCATGTTTCTTATACCGTTTGAGTTTGAGGTCCATTACCACCGCCATCTGATACCATTTGTGGATTCAGTTAGGGACCCCTTGGTAAATGCATGCATGCAGCAGCTCACAGTTCAACCCCTCCTTGAAAAAATGGACAGGTAGCCTCTCTGGCCACTGTTGCAGCTTCCCAGCCACTCTCCAGAATTCTTCGACGTACTCCTTGGGGGGATCAGCCCTTTCCCTTGATTTTGTGGATTTCCGCTTCTGCTTGCAGGGCTTGTGAGTTGTCTTCAAAGCTAGCTCTCAGCTCCTGCAGAAAGGCATCAATGTTGTCCAGCTCTAGTCCATCCTTGTCATGGAGCTGGGTCACCCATTCCACTGCTTCCCCCCCGCATTCGCTGTCATGACTTGGACCATGGCTAATTGATTATGGCATGGCAGGCTTTGCTGTGGACCCAGGTTTGACTGCACCAATGGGACCAGGGGAGGACTAGCTGACTGAGCCACTGAAATTGGAACCGGACCATGGCGGGGTGGGAACATCAGTGTAGGCTGGTTCAGGATCACTCTGGGCAGTTTGAACCTACACAGCTGTCCCATGCCCTCGATGCTTATCCTGTTGAACCTCTCCTGCCGGTTCTTTATCATCTGGTCGGGGAAAGCTGTCAGGTATCTCCATTCCCTGGATTCATTTAGCTCAGCGGTTCCCAACCTGGGGGTCGCGACCCCTTTGGGGGTCAAACGACCATTTCCCAAGGGTTGCCCCGGCATCCTCAGCTCCCCCCCACTGCCACAAGCCTGGCCATATCAGGTCAACTCACCCGAGCCCTCCGATTGGTCGGGAGAGGTGCCATTCGGCGAGAGGTGTTTGTGATGCCTGGCGGCCAAGCTTTGAAGGCATCAGCTAAGGGGCGGGGCGTCGCCAGATTGGAGAGTGCAAGGCGGTGCTTAAGACATCTGTGGCCTCCCCTGTCTCCTGCTCACAGCGGCAGTTTCTTCCTGCTGGTGTCGAAGGGAAAGGGAGTCATGGGAGGGAACGGCCAGCCAACGACCACTTAAGTTTAACAGCGCACGACGGCGGGAAGGAGGACAGCTGGCTCAGGCTCGTCTGTCTGCCCTCTCGCCCTCGGCTGGCTCGGAGACCCAGCAAACAAAGAGGCAAACAGGGAGGGAGGGAAGAGAGAGAATGAGAGATATTAGCGCAGGGCTAGCCTGATCATACAGCCTCAGTGCTGAGGGCGCCACCGCCGGGGGCAGGAGGAGCTAAGCCGGAGGGAACTGGAAAAGGAGATGGTGCCAGAGCATGGTCCATCGCCGCCACCCTGCTCCATATGATCAGGCTAGCCCTGTGCTAATATTTCTCAGTCTCTCTCTTCCCTCCCTCCCTGTTTGCCTCTTTGTTTGCTGGGTCTCCGCGCTAGCCAAGGGCAAGAGGGCAGACAGACGAGCCCGACCCGGCTGTCCTCCTTCCTGCCGTCGTGCGCTGTTAAACTTAAGTGGTTGTTGGCTGGCTGTTCCCCCCGTGACTCCCTTTCCCTTCGACACCAGCGGGAAGAAATTGCCGCTGCGAGCCCTGGCTGGCCCGGTTTGCGAGTCCCAGCTGTAGTCGGAGATGTGGGACATGGCAAGCAAGGAGATGGGGATGCTGGAGGGGGTAGCAGGGAGTGTCTGGGCGGGAGGATTTAATAAAATAGAGAGGATCCCCCCCGGGAGCGCTTGGGGAGGGAAAGGCGCCACCACTGGGGCGGAGAGGAGTCGCAGAGGCGGCCGAGTGAGCAGGAAGGAAGGCAGGAGGATCCCGAGCCGCCCAAGCCCCGCCTTGCAAGCCCATCCGGGCTCTTCCTCTGCCACAGAAAAGGACGGCTGGCAACGTGATGGAGAGGCGGGCTCTGCAGCTGGCGGTCTCCAGGAGGGAGGAGAGAAAGCAGGGGGAGGGGGTTTCTAATCGGGGGTCCATATGACGGGCAGCCCCCCTTTTTCTTCCAGCTCTACCCTCCTCCTGTTGGGCAACTTCTCCAAAGCGCACTTTTGGAGACGCGCAATGGGGAGCAAGGAGCCGTGAACAGGATTGCTGCGCGGTGGTCGGGATTTGCAGCCCCCCATCTCCCGGGTGGGGTATGGATCGGACTGGGAAGGGGTGCAGAGGGGTGGTGGAGAAGCAGGAAATTATGGCTAGGTTTCCAGGGCTGCTCTCTCTGGGGCGTGTCTGGGTCTCTTGGGGCCAGCCTTTTTTTTTTGCACCAGGAGCTTACTCCAAAGGGTTGCCCCCAAGCAGAGGGTGCCTTTTGGAGAAGGTGAGGCGAGGGTGGGGTGGGCTGGCTGGCTGGCTGGTTCCCCGGACAAGATCGGCTCTGTGGGGCAGGCTGGCTTTGCTACAAGTGTAGGCAGGGCGGGCAGGATCCCCTCCCTGCTCACTCCGCTTTCCTGGAGTGACTGAATAACCACAATGAGCTTATTTGTCCGGGTTGCCAGAGAGTTTGGCACGCACAGATCTTGCGGTGCTGAGGGCTAGGAGAGGGAAGAAGAGAAAAGAGAAGGAAGGAAGGAAGGAAGACCAGAGATGAAAGAAAGGAAGGAAGGAAGGGAAGAAGAGGAAGAAGAAGAATGTTAGGTGGGAGGGTGGGAGGAAGGAAGGAAGGAAGAGAAAAAAGTGAGAGAGGGAAAGAAAAAGAAAGAAAGAAAGAAAGAAAGAAAGAAAGAAAGAAAGAAAGAAAGAAAGAAAGAAAGAAAGAAAGAAAGAAAGAAAGAAAGAAAGAAAAAAGAAAGAAAGAAGAGGAAGGTTGGGAGAGAGGGAGGAAGGAAGAGAAAAAAGCGAGAGAGAGGGAAAGAAAGAAAAAGAAAGAAAGAAGAGGAAGGTTGGGAGGAAGGAAGGAAGGAAGAGAAAAAAGTGAGAGAGGGAAAGAAAGAAAGAAACTGTTGAAAGAAGAGCCTTGCAAATTAAAATTGTTGTCTTTGCAGGGGTTTTGGAAAGGGTGGGTGAGCAGGCCCCATGGGGGAGGAAGGAATATGGGGCTGTTTTAAGAAGAAAGAGCTTAAAAGAGGAAATTGGCTTTGGGGACCCTGGCAATGTTTTTGGACCAATCATGGGTTTTTTTGCCCCCTGTTTGCCTCCTGAAACTTTGGAGTCCTGGGAGAAAGCTACTAAACAGGGATTACTTTGCTGGAAGCTTTTCCTGATTTCTAGTTTTTTGACACTGCAGGCCACAATTTCTCAACCTCAACAACTTGAATATACCTGGACTTCAACTCCCAAAATTCCCTAGCCAGCTTTGCTTTGAATTCTGGGAGTTGAAGTCTAGGCACCTTAAAAGTTGCTGAGATTGAGAAATATTGCTGTACACTTGTTGGTTATCAAGTCTAAATACAGAAGTAGACTTGTTGTGGAAGATGATATTCCTTGTGCTCTTGCAAAGACTGGCCCGAGAATTTCTGATCTGGCATAATTACATATTGTTTTTGTGATTAATCGCTATGCTTTAATTATGTTCAATTTGTAACAATGAAAATACATCCTGCAAATTAGATATTTACATTACGATTCATAACAGTAGCAAAATTAAAGTTATGAAGTAGCAACGAAAATAATTTTATGGTTGGGGGTCACGACAACATGAGGAACTATATTAAGGGGTCGCGGCATTAGAAAGGTTGGGAACCATTGGTTTAGCTGAAGGAGTCTCCTCACTCTTCAGTGCAGGGTGAAGGCAACTGACTCCCATGTAGAGGTTTTCCCCCTAATTAAAAGAGCAAATATTCTCTCCCCAGGTGTCACTGATCGCATTGTCCAATGAAAGTAGCTGGAAGGCTGCTTGGACACTCCTCTGCCATCTGTCGGGATGACCTTGGTTCCCACAGGAAAACTTTTTGTATTGACTGTTAGCCGGTCTATCTTTTTCCCCCTTTCAAAGGTTGTGGCAACTATGAGGCAGGAGAAAAATGGCATCAGCCAGGTCAGCTTCAGAGTTGACAGCTCCAAGAATATACCATATGAGCCGAGACTATACCACGATTCCAAGTGTCTGACAAAGAGATGAACTGTTCTCAAAACAAAAGCTTTATTCATTATTGGACAATGTGACCATGATGGGTGGGAGGAGGAGAAAGCAAATGTTTAACTATGTAGTGCCAAAATGGTGTTCTCAATAAAGTTTTGGAGTTTGGAAGTTTCCGAAGTGCTTGCTTTTTTTGGGTTTGCTAGTTGGACTATTGACACAAATAGCATGTACTTCTAATAAATTGCAAGACCTGAGATACACAGTTGGCAGAATCTCGTTTAAATTGACCTTCTGTGCATGTTTAAGATTTAGCCATTCTCTCACAGGGACAAATCTTTACATATAAGAAACCTATGTAAGACCCGATAAGTGCTTTGGAAAGTGCTGGTCAGCACTATACAGGGAGATGCCTCCTCAGCAGCCAGACGTCCAGTCATTCTTGAAGTCCAAGCCAAAATTACCATGAAGGGCAGTGTACTGTGACTGTGGGGCACTGAAACATCCTAGACTGTATTAATAGCAAATATTGTGTCAGCAGAATAGGGGAAGCATCATTTTAAAATTGAAACAGCTAAAGAGTGTAGGCTGGAGACAACATCATGAGGATATGTTGTATAAAAATAGTTGTTAGGACTGTTGTTTGGAGAATATGATGGACCAGAATTCTGAGTATGATGTATGAATTCTGTATGAGTGTGAGTATGAATTCTGAATATGATGGATCTAGAATTCTGAGGATGAGAAAATTGTTCTCCAGATGTTTCTTGCATATAGATCAGAGCTATTATAATCCAGTAAAATTCAGAAAACTCCCTTTCTTGCATTAGATAATAATAGGCATTGACTTTAATTTATGGAAGTTATTTTAGAATTAGGCAATAAAAAGCTGTGGTGCAATAATGAAGTCCAAGTTCATACCCTTTGCTTTTCCTCCAACAAAGCCTCGGGGAAATCCTTCTAGACAAGAGTTTTTCAGCCTGAAAGAAGAAGTGTGATATATCATACAATCATACTTCATTGTTATAGCATCAAGGAATCAGTGCTGTAATTGCACTTTTTTAATTTAATGGGAAAGGCAATAAATATATTTTTCTCCCCCAGCAGATCGCTAGAGAAAAGCTTGTAGTGACAGAAGCAGAGGTGGGTTCCTCCCGGTTCGGACCGGTTTGCCTGAACCGGTAGCGACCCGCTGGTGATGTCACGATGACGTCATGGAACCGGTTTGGTCGGTGCCAGTCCATGGACGCCACCATCTCTTTTTTCTTCTTCTTCTGAGCATGCGCAGAAGCCAAATTTCTGACACTGTGCATGTGGTCACCATCTTGTTTTCGGCTTTAAAAAATTTTTTTCAGATTTTTTGCCACTGCGCATGTGGCGCAGGAGGCAGCGAGGTAAGTTAGAACCCACCCCTGGACAGAAGCATTTGTATATATTAGTTCTATGGCAATGCTATGTTATTGTAAAGCTTCTGTAACTCATCAGAGTATCTTAATACCTGCATGCTTAATATAGTGAGAGGAGCACAGAGCTTTCTTTAAGGAGTTACGCAGGAATATCCAGGAATGTGTTAGTCTCATGTGACAGAACCAGCCACTATATGGATTTTTTCTTTTGTACAGCAGATATTTCCATAAAACATAATGAATGAATTAGATATTGAGGCCCCGATATGGATTATTTTCCTATTTGTCACATTCTGTTTGAGAGAAGCACTATTTGCTATAATCATTTATGGATAGTATAAAAAATATGCCTTAACATTTTATACACTTTTGTGTACATTCTTCTTCTATTTCCTTTTTCTATTGAAAATCACAGTATAACTTCCTAACTTCAACTGGGTACGATCCTTAGATTATAATCTAAAATATGGATTGGATCCTAGAACAATAAACCTGTAAACTCTATTGCTAGACCAGCCACAGAGTTAAGCGGCTCAGGCAGGGAGGCTTTGTACATAAATAGCAATCCCATCTGATTCTTATAGCTCTATTTCATAAATAGAGTTTCATATACAACTACCATAGTCTCCTAGATGACAATGGCTACCCTCCTTCTCTTTTCCTCAAGTCTTGGCTGATGCCATATCAGAATTCAGGCACAGGACCACCACTACCTCCTCACATCCAACCAGGTCTCAGTAATGCAGATTTAGTCAGCCCTCTCATCCACAATTATTATGGCTGATCTGATATTCAGCCGCCGCCGCCAAAATTGTGGGTTTCTGAAGGTCTGTTGATTAGGTCTTGTGGTTGAACACAAGAGGATAAAATGCGATACCATGATTCTCCAAGAATGGCTCACCCCCTCTCCTGTCATTGATCCCCAGACCCATAACAACTATAATATTATACACTGTCACTTCCTCCCTAATAATATTCATCTTCTTCCACCCTTGCCCTAAGTCCCTCATGTTTGAAACTGTAATACTAACAATCTGGAAAACCCATGTTGGTACAGAGAACCTGTAAATGATCAGAAGCAAACAGCAGAAGTCAAGATCTGGATTCAATGGTAGGCAAAACACTAGAGCACTGGAGTGATCCTACCAGCCCATTTGAATATTTAGCATTATTTTATTGCATAGTTTTAAATATGCATATGGCTATGGTATGCTCAATTTGTTGCATAGATTAAAACATTTCTTATTGCTCGCTGCAAGTGAATGCTTTAGTTTTACATGTCAAGACTTTATAAATCCAAGAAAGTTTTTAAAGACCAAGTAAAAATTATACACTTGAAATGATGTGTTGGCTTTTTATTGAAGAATCAGCAGGAAAAACATACAAAAACTGTAGCCACACACTCATGATGCAGTTACACAAAATGCAATATTGGAATGGAATTCTATTTCTCTATAAGATAACATTTAGTATTCTCCTGTGAAGAAAGGGGAAAATTAGACCTTACTGGCCCCTGAATATCTTTTCCCTAGGTTCTAGGGAATATCTATATCCCTAGGTTGATATAGATTTATGGGTTTAACAAATGATTGAATGATAATTGTGGAAAGTTGGATATTTATCCAGCAATTTTTCTATGCAAGGAAAGCAAGAATGGAACTATTAAACAGACGCCTAGTCCCATCGCTGAAAACCAAAAGTAGGGAAAAGACCTAAAAAAAAAAAAAAGCGGAGAAACGATCCTGAGCGAAGAGAGTTGCAGCGAAAAGCACCACGAGGGTTCAGCCATAAGGGATCGCAAATAAAAAGCCTAGAAGCGCTCGACCACCGGTAAGCTTCAAGGCTCGAAAAACATCACCGAGAAGCCCCGGAGCGCTCAGTAAAGGCAACCACAGCATCCCTACCTCAAAAGAGCTGCAGCGAAGTTCCACGAGGGAACAGCTGGAAAGGGACAGCTTGGAGGGAGCTTAGCAACCGGACCGGTGGAGCAACTGAGACCCGATCACCCGAAGCCATCAGACCCGGTGAGTTTCCAGAGTGCCAGCTTGCTCCTGCTTGTCTCAGCTACTACAAAGCTACCAGCTTTGTTTGTTTACCTAGAATCTCCGTAGCTTGAATCACACACACACAAAAAAAACCCCGCTACATGTGCAAAGCTACAGCAACAAATCTATCGAAGGCAAGAGTCAGAGAATCACCATACCCTCGTCCCCAAAGCTACTGCAATAAATTCAGCAAAGACAAATTTAAAAATATACCCTGAGCAAGGCTTCGCTCATCCCCAGCATCACTAAAACTTCCTTTGAGAAGCTGGAATAAAGTCTTTTTGCTTTTGAATAACAAACGGAGCTGCCTAGTGAAGAGGAAAAAGGTGGGGGTCACAAATTCTACATTTAAAAGCCAATTAAAAACAAAGGATTTGTACTTTACTTCTCTGCTACTTATTTCAATTGATCAATTAATAATTCAGGCATTAGTCAAGCATTGCTTAACTGTAGTTAGATTATATTATTATTTGACTTTTATTAATCTGATATTTTACTTGTTAGGTACTATTAATTAACTATACATTAATTAGTATAATTAATTAGCTGATTGGTTATTGATTGTTAGACTGATTGATTGTTAATATTAATTGATTGATTATTAATATTAATTAATTAATTCCATTGATTGTTGATATTAATTGATTGATTTGATTAGTTATTGATATTAATTAATTAATTTGATGAATTATTGATACTAATTAACTAATCTGTCAGCCACTATTTGACTATTGATCTTTTGTCAGCCACTATTTTATTAACCATGCCAAACAAAACATAAAAAAACTCCACAATCAAAAAACCCCAAATGGAAGATACCTCTACCAACGACGATATATGCTACAAATGTAACAAAACCACCAAAGAGAATGAAGAATATAAAAAATGCCACATGTGCTCAACTTATGCCCACAATACCTGCCTGGAAATAAACAAAAATGTAGCCAATTTCCTACAAAAAGCTCCCACATTTCTTTATTTCTGTCCATCATGTCTACCAATACTGGATGATCTAATGACCATGTCTGATAGATTCCAAACCTTGGAAACAACCATTAAAACACAAAAAACATACATAGATTCCATGGAAGCATGCATAGAAGCACACATAGAAGCACGCATAGAAGCATGCTTCACAACTTTGGATAAAAAAATTACAGCACAGACAAATGGAAATTCAAATGCTCAAAATCATATTCCAACACAACAACGACTACCTCAATCACTAGCTCAACAACCACTACCTCAACCACATGCACAACCACAACAACTACCTCAACCATCTACCAACCATCCAAGTAATATATCCTTACTCATCAAAGACACCCTTGAACTGGAACAAAAATGTAATAATGCTATTCTATTTGGCCTTGAAGTTACCAATGAACCTGATATAGATCAGGTTCGCAACATTATTGTATCAAAATTCCCGGCCGAAGAAATCATTGAAGTTTCCAGAGATGGCCCGGAGTTTAAGTATAGAGATGGTTCAGTGGCCCCATGATTCTGTAGAGTCGTTTGCAAAGATGAACTCAGCAAACGAAAAGTCATTAATACTATAAATTCTATTAACAGAAGTGACCCCAACCCCAAAAAACTTCGCTCAAGGCCTGACCTATCCATACTACAACGAATCCGCTCCCGTGAACTCCGAGCAGATCTCAAAAAACGTCAAGACCAAGGACAAACCGACCTGTACATTGACTGGCTGCATCAAAACTAAGACCTGCAATCCACCATCCATCATTCAAACCATCATCACCCAAAACAATCCAAACTTCCAATCCACCTTCAATCAAAACCAACCCCCCATAAACCAAAACTAGGTATGCACACCCCTTACTTCCTCAATATCAACCACTGCTAATCTTAAATATAAACTAATGAATTCAAGAAGCATCGTTAACAAAATACCTGAACTCCTTCTCTTACTAAAAACTGCTAAATTCGACATTATATTTGTCTGTGAAACATGGCTAAACGCATCCCTCCCCAACTCCATTATCACAGTAAGAGACTATCATGTTTACTGATCTGATCACGGAACCCGTAGAGGAGGTGGAGTTGCAATCTTCTATAAGAAATCACTGAACCTAAAAAAGGTGCAAGTTAAACATGAACTCGGTCTTCCAGAAACTATCATCTGTGAACTGACCTTAAATACCACACTTCGCTTCCTACTATGTTATAGAGCTCCTGATTACAACATGACACATGCGAACAAGCTAACATCACTACTAACGTGGGCAGCCTCCTATCCACATCCTCTTATATTTCTTGGTGACCTAAACCTACCTCATATAAACTGGACCCTAAACGAATGTACAACTGAACCCATACATTCAACCCTTTACAATGCTATTACCAATCTAGGGCTAGATCAACTAGTAACAGACAATACTAGACTCAGCAATTGTCTTGATCTCATCTTCTGCAACAACTTACACTCAATTTATTGACTACAAATAAAAGAACCCTTTTCCAACAGTGACCACAGCATGATTGACTTTTGTCTCAATATATGTCCTTACAGAAACCACCTCAATAATGGGATAACCAATTACAACTTTAAAAAAGCCAACTATTATATCATAGAAGCCGACTTCTCATCTCTTGATTAGCATACACTATTCTCTGGCTGTAATACTGCTGAATAGCAATAGCAATAGCACTTAGACTTATATACCGCTTCATAGTGCTTTACAGCCCTCTCTTAGCAGTTTACAGAGTTCAGCATATTGCCCCCAACAATCTGGGTCCTCATTTTACCGACCTCAGAAGGATGGAAGGCTGAGTCAACCTTCAGCCGGTGAGATTTGAACCGCTGACCTGCTGAACTAGCAGCCAGCTGGAGTAGGTTGCAATGCTGCTTTTAACCACTGCGCCACCTCGGCTCCAGTAGTCCTATTGAAGACTACTACAATATATTTTTGCTCGAAATCTAAAGAGTCATTAAATTACATGTACCACTAATAATCACCAAAACCAAGAAAAATAAATTACCCGTAAAAATAAGGAAGCTTCAATCCAAAAAAAGATCTCTTTGGCAATAAAATAAAACAGGCCACGTTGCAAACTTTAAAAGCCGCTACAAAAATCTGTGTCACCAAATAAAGACTGAATACACCAATTATCACATCAATCAAGAAGAAAATCTTCTACGCACGAAGTCCACACGTGCCTTCTATAACTTTGTAAACAACCAACTCAAAGACTCAAGATCCATCCCACCCCTTAAAGGACTGAATGAAACAGCTAAAGCCAACCTCTTTAACACATTCTTTGGCTCAGTCTTTGTAAACAGCAATGGCTCATGCCCAATATTTCCTAGTCGTACCACAATTAACTTCAACGATCTAACACAAATTGATTTTACAGAAGATAATGTCAGAAAGGCATTACGCAACCAAAAACCATCTCTATCTATTGGACCTGATGGATTATGTGCATACTTCTTTAAAAAGCTCTCCACAACCTTGGCTGAACCTCTAAGCATAATTTTTAAAAAATCCTTCAGGACTAGCTCCTTACCCAACCTATGGTCACTAGCCACAGTCATCCCTATCTTCAAAAAAGGAGATCCAAGTAACGTTGAAAATTACAGACCAATCTCTTTGGGTTGCGTCACCTGTAAAGTCATGGAATCAATCATATACCAATCCATTACACTCCACTTAGAAACTAATAACCTGCTCTCCAACAAACAATTTGGTTTCAGGAAAAAATTTTTCCTATATTCTGCAACTCTTGCACTGCAAAAACATATGGACCACTCAACTTGATCAGGGTAAAACAATAGATGCAATTTACATAGACTTTTGTAAAGCCTTTGATTCAGTAGTACACGACAAACTACTTCTGAAACTAAAATCCTATGGCATTTCTGGACCCCTACATGATTGGATAACTGTGTTCCTGTCTAACAGACAACAAGTAGTCAAAATAGAAAGTGCCATATCAAATCCTACTCCTGTCAACAGTTATGTCCCTCAAGGCAGTGTTCTAGGACCAACACTCTTCATACTCTACATAAACGATCTTTGTGATCATATTATAAGCAACTGCGTCCTTTTTGCTGATGATGTTAAACTATTTAACACCACCAACAATGTTGCTACCCTTCAAAAAGTCCTTGATCATGTAGCAGAATGGTCAAACAACTGGCAACTTCAAATCTCAACCAACAAATGCTCTGTCTTACACATTGGCAAAAAAAATCAGAATACAAAATACAAACTTGGAGGAAACGAACTTGTACATGACCCTCACTCTGTCAAATACCTTGGAGTACTCATATCCAACGACCTAAGTGCTAGAGCGCACTGTAACAACATTGGCAAAAAGGCTTGTTAATCTAATCTTGCGTAGCTTCTTCTCTGGCAACATTACATTGCTAACCAGAGCATACAAAGCATTTGTTAGACCAATTCTGGAATACAGCTCACCTGTCTGGAACCCACACTGCATATCAGACATAAATACAATCGAGAAAGTCCAGAAATATTTCACAAGAAGAGTCCTTCACTCCTCCGCTCACAACAAAATACCTTATTCCACCAGACTTGAAATACTGGGATTAGACAATTTACAACTATGTCGCCTCCGATCTGATCTAAATGTAGTTCATAAAATCATATACCAAAATGTCCTTCCTGTTAATGACTACTTCAGCTTCAACCGCAGCAATACACGAGCACATAATAGATTCAAACTAAATATAAACCACTCCAAATTTGACTGCAGAAAATACGACTTCAGCAACAGAGTGATCAATGCCTGGAATGCACTACCTGACTCTGTGGTTTCTTCCCCAAACCCCAAAAACTTTAACCTTAGACTGTCTACAGTCGACCTCTCCCCATTTCTAAGAGGTCTATAAGGGGCGTGCATAAGTGCACCACTGTGCCTACCGTCCCTATCCTACTGTCCTATTGTCCTCTTTTATCGTTACTTTTTACTTATGTTTATACAAACTACTGTACTACTATTCTATACATGTTTGACAAATTAATTAATTAATTAATTAATTAATTATCATAGAGGAAAAATGGCAAGTTCACTTGCAAATAAAATTCACTGATTATTATCTGGGTAGCTTATAGAGTGAATATCAGTGCTTGACAGTTTGAATAGAATAATTGTGATCCCTGGCTGTGACCAAACACTGGAATAAAATGATTTCCCAGAAGATTATTTAATTATTAGTTGAATGTTTAAAATCTTAAGTGGTACTCTGAAAATCATGAGTCTGGCTTTTTTTAAAAAAAGTTATAATTTAAAATAATTTTTAATCAAGATATTGGGAAAAAATTACATTTGATCTGAAAATTTGACCTCAGATTAACTATATCAAATCAGCTAAACTCATACCAAAAAGAAAAAAGTGCTTTCTGTAAATGGTAAATGGATTACTTTTAATATGCAAGGGTGATGAACAATAAGCGCTTGAAGCAGGAAACATAGGAAAGAAGCAGGCAGGGATCGTAAGGAAGAACACAGAAACTGAGGAGACCAGCAACTGCATGTGGGACACTTGATAGTCATCTTATTTTCTTTCCAAGAAAGTTCTTACTTGGTTGTTGATTTTTTTCCACTCCTTGTCGCAATCACAAGATCTACACGATAATAATACACAAAACACTGGTCAGTATGGACCACTTATTGGACCAGTGCATTCATTATATTTAATTTAGTGGTGAAATGCAAAAATTAATGATTTATAGCCACTTTCTGAATAATGCATACCCATTAAAGAGAGTACAAATGAATGTACATGCCAATATTATCTCATGTTCTTTACCTGATTATCAAGGGGTGCCTTTCAAATTGTGGAATACCCTTAGAATTCTGTGTGTCATTTATATGGCTAGCTAATATTCAACTTTGGTTATGGCTGGCTTATTGCTTAATATAGAGTGGAAAACAAGCGTTATTACCTGGGCCTGATTTCAATATTCCTGATTTTAGAATCATAGCATTTTATAGTCTGGAAATTGTCAAACAGATGAGCTCTAAACTGTGAAGTAGTGTGGACAATCTTAATACTTGGCTTAAATCCACAAATCCCTTTCCATTAGAGAGATGATAGTCTACTTATCTTGTATCAAAGTATCAAAATCACTGTATGTGTCATCGTCGTCATCATCATCATCATCATCATCATCATTATCAAATCATCAATCATCATTCAATGCATTCTGATAATCCCTCTGGTTCTTTATGATAGTTGCTTCCTTGTAACTCATATCTGATTAGTTAAAATGAAAAAAGCATCCCTTTTTCTTAGTTTCTGATTCAATCAAGAAGTATCTTCCTGCCAAAACATCTGCCATAGTCAATACACCCCTGGAGATCTCTTTCCTGCCAAAATGTATTTTTATTTCTAACAAGAAGGTAAAGTAATATTGAAAAGATCTGAATTGCAACAGGTACTTTTATTTGCTTTCTCCTCTTTTGCATTTAAGTACTAAATCTGGTATGTTTTTAAGATGCTTTTTAAAAAAAATCTGTTTAGGGAAAAAATTCTGAGGATTTACTAGAGACAGCTGAAATTAATTTAATTACCAATTGTACCACCATTATTAGTTTTTTAATCTGTTCTTCCTTGCACCTTCTAGATTAACGCTGTTCAGTAAAAATATTTGTGATAAATATCAAAGAATGTGGCAACCTTTTTAAATGTTCATGTCATCCTAGCACAGGTTGATGGGATTAGATCAGAAGTTAGCTGTTTTTGAGTCCACCAGAGCCTGACTTAACTAAAGTGTTGGGCAAAAGGGGCACCTAAATATTTTTGCTATGTGCTTTCTCTTTTCACTGGTTCATGGAATGCTGGGGAGAGGGGACAATCCTAAATTGTCCCACAGTTGTAAGAAAAAAAGATAAGAGCTATTTGTTGAGTTCTAAGAATAGTTGGGAAAAATACACTTTTATAGGTGTACCCCCCACCTCAAGAGACAGCAACAAGGGGGAAAGAGGGAGATAAATCAAGAATGAAAACAGTAAATTGCTGGTGGAGTTACTGAAGCATTTAATCAAAGATTTCTTTCTTTAAATCAACAAGCACAAAATAATGTTCCTTTCTCAGATTCCTACATTTCTCGACAACTTGAGAAAAAAAGAACAAAATCTGACTTGTACACCCCCTGTATAAAGTATAAGGTCTTCCTAATTTATGCTCCATGAGAACATCTTATACCATTTCAATCAGAATTCTTCCAGACTCCTTCCCAGGCATACTTAAACCTATATTCCTTCTGTAGTTTTTCTATTTACTCTTGCTACCATTCCCTTTGTATGGGAAAACAATATTGGCATTCTTCCTTGAATTCAGGCACAAATATGGTCTTTATACATACATTGAAGAAATCATATACATCATTCTAAAGAGAGCCACTTTCACATTTTAAGATTTCTCCAGTTACACCATGTGCAATCTTACCATTTTCCAATATCTTTAAAGCATTTATATTTCTTTTTCCCAAACACTTTCCTGGACACTTTCTTGGTAAGCTAGAAAAAAGTGGGGTGGATAGCATCACCACCAGATGGATTTGAAACTGGCTGACAAACCGTACTCAACGAGTAGTCCTTAATGGGTCTATGTCTACATGGAGGTAAGTAAGCAGTGGGGTACCACAAGGTTCCGTCTTAGGCCCAGTACTCTTCAATATCTTCATAAACGACTTAGATGAGGGAATAGAAGGGGAACTTACCAAATTTGCAGATGATACTAAGCTGGCAGGAATAGCTAACACCCTAGAAGATAGGCTCAAGGTCCAGATGGATCTTGACAGACTTGAACACTGGGCCCTATCTAACAAATGAAATTCGATGTAGAGAAAAGTAAAGTTTTACACTTAGGCAAGAAAAAACAAAAGTACGCATATAGACTGGGTGAAACCAGGCTTAATAGCAGTAAATAGCAGTCCAAGAGGGATCTTGGAGTCTTAGTGGACAACCAGTTAAATATGAGCCAGCAGTGTGAGGCGGCAGCCAAAAAAGCCAATGCAATCCTAAATTGCATTAACATGGGGCTACAATCAAGATCAAGTGAGGTACTAATACCACTCTATAAAGTCTTAGTAAGACCACATCTAGAAGACTGTAGAAAAAGTGCAGAGAAGAGCAACCAGGATGATTAGGGGATTGGAGACTAAAAGATATGAAGAACATGAACTTACAGGAACTGGGCATGGCTAATCTAGTCTAGTGAAGAGAAGGACCAGGGGAGACATGATAGCAATGTTCCAATATTTGAGGGGTTGCTACAGAGAGGAAGGGGTCAAGCTATTTTTGAAGGCACCCGAAGGCCAGACAAGGAATAATGGATAGAAACTAATCAAGGAGTGATTCAACTTAGAAATAAGGAGAAATTTTCTGACAGTGAGAACAATCAACCAATGGAACAGTTTGCCTTCGGAAGTTGTGGGAGCTTCATCACTACAGGCTTTCAAGAAGAGATGTGACTTCCATTTGTCAGAAATGGTGTAGGATCTCCTGCTTGGGCAGGGGGTTGGACTAGATGACCTACAAGGTCCCTTCCAACTCTGTTAATCTATTAATCTGACACTAATATTTATTACGAGCCGAGGTGGCGCAGCGGTTAGAGGCAGGTACTGCAGGCCACATTAGCTGACACTGATCCACAGGTCAGCAGTTCAAATCTCACCGGCTCAAGGTTGACTCAGCCTTCCATCCTTCCGAGGTAGGTAAAATGAGGACCCAGATTGTTGGGGGCAATATAAATATACATTGCTTACTGGTGTAAACCGCTTAGAGAGTGCTTGCACTGTGAGGCGGTATATAAATCTTACAAATAAATAAATAAATAAATAAAATTAGTGTTTGCATTGCCCAGCATATGACTCTGGGCATTTACAATAAGCATAAAGAAGAATCCCATATAAATCTTACATCTACCATTCCAATCTACAAAAGGGGCTAGAAAATAAATAAATGTAATCAATGTATAAGAAGAAGAAAAATAGAGAGCAAACAATCAGCTGAGCCTCAGCATAAAAAACAAGCAGAAAAAATATGGAAAATCCCATTAGTCCAATCACCTCCCCAAAGCCCATTTAAACTAAATCATATTGACAGTCTTGAAAAAGACCATAAAAGAATCAATATCCCTGTAATTCTCATGCAAAGCTCTAAAATATTCTTTTCAGCATTCTCTCACTTCAGTTTCACCCTGCATAATTTAATAACAATTATACTTAATTCTATTATTCTGCTTTTTGTTTAGCCACTTTCACTTGCAAAATGTTTTTTTTTAAATTTCCTTAATAAGCACTATACCATTTCTCGGCCTCTTTATTATAACCATTCTTTGTTCTTTGTCATTACATTCTTGCAATTATTGTTTTCTCTCTAATATAATATTTATATAATATTTTTCTCTCATTTTCATTTTTTGCAGAAATAATCTCTTATGTGAATTTTTTGTTCTTATCCATATTGTTCACTTCATCATTCCTGCAAGCATTTTTTTTTTCATACTTCCACTAACATTCCACACATTGGTGGTGTTCTGTAACATAATTCTTTTTACACTGTTCCAAGCAGCTTCCATGTGCTAAGTGATTCTTAATTAGAGTGAGATTAGAGGCTGTGGTTTATCTGCAGGGACTAAAGATTGACCCTTCTCTGTAACTATCCCAGTAGCTAATTTTTGAAATGAAAGGCAGGATGAGGTCATTCTATATCTTCTAGAAACATTATAAATTATTTGGTATCTATTGATAATGCATCTACTTATACTTCCATGTAAAACTCCATAACATCAGTGTTGCATATATCTCCCCCCACCTTTTGGGATTGGACTAGATGACCTGCAAGGTCCCTTCCAACTCTGTAAAACTCCTCTAGAGAATAAAGTGCATATGTAGAGCCTAATGGCTTGGAACATATGCATGGAAACTTGCAAGAGGAAATGGTTAACCACAAAGGCTTATGCTAGAAGCTTGCTAGCTCGTAAACAACAGAAGAAACATAAGTAGGTCAAACATGGCGACAGCAACATGGATAGGTGCACAGGATGTAGGAGGTGGGCAAAGCTTGACTATACGCAGTTAGAAATTCATTGTATGGCTTATAAGTAATCACATGTACCCTTTATGTACTGCCTTCTGAATTACGTATGTGTGTCAATAAAAAGGGACCCTTGGGCTCCGGCTTGAGGCAAATCCCATCTCGTGGAAGTCTCTGTGTCCAGGAGCATCTTTCCTAGATTCGGCCTTCATGTGATTTGTCCACCAGAGAAAACCACAAAGCCACCCTCCTGGAGAGGAGGTGGTTTTCCCACACCTGGTGACCTCGACGTTGATTGTCGCAACGCTCTTCACCGAAGGCGTTCCTGACTCCTCCATTTCACCCCGCGCGCTCAGGAAGACCCGTCCGGTCAACCTTCTCTGTGAGTATGGGGGCAGATTTCTCTAAGGATCAGGTAGCTCACCTCCACGAACTTAGAGAAATAGTCAGAGATTCCAAAACTTCAGGGGAGAAACCCCCTACAAAAAAGGATCTGGTTACACTTTTGACATATATTTGGCAACAATGTCCCTCATATCCCGAAAAGGGATCCATCAAATTGTCAGTATGGACTAAATTGGGAACTTATTTCCATGCTGCACCACGTGCCCCAATTTACATCATTATGACTTGGAAGTTCATTCTCAAATGCTTGCAATGTTTCTACATCAGCGCTGTTTTTGCAACATTTTGTAAAAAATGGGGAATAGTACACAAGTTTGGCCAGGGTCAGTCGATTTCTGAATGTGCCTACCAGACCCTAAAACAAACGCTTAAACGATTTGAGCGGGAAAAACACCCCCCTGGCCTCCCATCGAAGCAAGACATCCTTAACAGAGCTTTACATACTATAAACTTCTTAAACTTAACTGGAACTCCACCATCATCTGCAGCAGAACGGCATTTCTCCACCTCTGTCGGACCACCGGTACGACCACCCGTTTACTATCGAGAACTTCCGGATCCCACTTGGAAGGGCCCGGCCGGCCTCATCACGTGGGGAAGAGGTTACGCTGCCATCGAGCTCCCTGATCGCGTTCTTTTCCCAAAACAGCACCCTTGCCAAAGGTCTCGGACGAAGATGCCTCAGGAGAACCAGGACTTGGAGGCTGCCAACCATCCCAACCCGGGGCCCAGCCTGGAGCAACCCCCTCTCTTCAACCACCCACCGCTCGAGCTTCCCCTGCCCTACCAGGAAAACGGTCGGGGGCACCTCGAGGAAGATGATGACATCCCACCTCCCTATGAGCCACCATCTCGATGTCCCTTTATTCGCTGCACTTATCATAACCAGCTCTTTTCCTTTTCCAAAATGTTTATGGTACCCATGTCTTGCAAACATCTTCTGTATCACCTTGTTATATTGTTTTTGCTTTTAACATGCATGTTTTTGGCAATGTGGGTGGGATTTGCAGAATACAATCACCCTCCACAGGTCCCTCATGCCACCTTGCCCCCCTTTACCAGTCCAGAAGGACACCAAGCCCCTTTGCACAGGGGCAAGCGGGCTGTTTCTGCTGGAACGGTAAAGGATTGCTCAAGATGCATAACTCAGGTGCAACAAGGGACTACCATCATCAGTACCTTACTTTTTGCCAATATCCCCCCGGCAACTTGCAAGGGTCAAGCCACCTGCATCCATAATGGGACTCAATACACAACTTGCACCCAGGGCATTTCAACCACCTGCCATAGTCCCACCATCCCCACCCGATACAATATCACCCTTTGGGTGGGGGTGGGAATAGTAAGTGACCACCCAGAGGCAGCACTTTTAAAGTATGTGACTCACATAGTACGTACCAAACAAGAGCCCTGGGTGCTCACCTTTGATGTTTGTGCAGCCAGGATTTAATCCCCTACCGCAAATGTGGCTCTCAATCATGGAGGGACTCATACAAGCAAAATGACAAGTACCTTTGTAACCGCAACAAGCCCCTTCCAGCAGCAACCCCCTGGGGGATCGAGATGCACCCCTGCTTTATTTCGGACCCTATCCAACACAACCAATTTTTTGCTGTCTGTTTGCATACAGCAGGAGGTTATAAGGGCTGCTATAATCGTCTTGATCACAGGCAACGCCTGGTTAAATCTTTCAGGCGGTACCTAAACAGCAATAGGGTTTATATGGAGTTAGAATATACTCATCCCAGCATAGACTGCTATGGTATAGGGATTGATGGAAAAGGGAGAGACCCTCTAACCTTCATCACAGTCAAAGTTCAAAGCCTTACGGAGGTACGAAGAATTCAGTGGTCTGTATATGATACCCTTGCCCAGTTAGAGGAAAAGGCCTCTCCCCTCATTTCTGACAAGGCCCATAATCTGTTCATGGAATTTGCCACCCAGGTAGCCACCACTCTTGGGGTAATGAATTGTTTTGTATGTGGAGGTACCAACATGGGAGAACAATGGCCTTGGGAAGTGCATGAGGCCGATCCAGATTACATCAACAATCAAACCAAATTGTCCAATTTCACTCTCCAGTCATCGCCATCTCCAGCCACTTGGACATTGACCACCAACGTCATAGGTAATAATTGTTTTTTCAGGAATGGATCTCACCCTGTCGGCATGCTACTCTGCCGAGGGCAATGGGCCAATGACACTTGGATTTCCCCAGCCAACGCCTCCCAGCCCATTTCACTGAATGCCACTTTCTTTTCCTACATATCCAAAACAACACACAAGTGGATAGCACCAGTAGGAATGTATTGGGTTTGTGGTTCCTTTGCTTATGAATACCTTACCCCAAACTGGGGGGGGGCATGTGTTTTGGGATGGATCAAACCCTCCTTTTTTCTTCTTCCTTTAAGAGTCAAGCAAACTCTTGGGGTCCAGGTATATGATACCTGGGCAAGAAAAAAGAGGGAAGCAATAAGTTCAGATGGCTATGCAGGCATTCAGGTGGGCAGATGGAAGGATGATGAATGGCCTCCTGAACGCATCATTGCTTATTATGATCCTGCCACTTGGGCAGAGGATGGTTCTTGGGGATATCGCACACCTATTTACATGCTTAATCGTATTATTCGCTTACAAGCAGTATTAGAATTAGGCAGCCGACGCATTTCTGCTGCATTGAATATATTGGCAAAAGCCCAGGATAAATTGCGCACAGCTGTATATCAAAACCGATTAGCACTTGATTATTTGCTAGCAAGAGAAGGGGGAGTATGTGGGAAGTTCAACCTAACCAACTGTTACCTAGAAATTGATGAAACAGGAAAAGTGGTTGCTGATCTTACTGCTGACCTTTGAAAACTGGTCCATGTCCCTGTTCAAACATGGACAGGTGTATTGGACGATAATGGTTTCTTGGGAGGCATTTTCAGAAATTGGAAGCAAGCAGCATTTATGTTAGGATTGGTACTGTTAGGATTGCTTTTGTTACCTTGCATAATTCCCCTCCTCCGAAATCTCATTCAGTCTACTGTGGAAGGGATGGCACAAAACAAAGCCATCCATCTCACAAAATATGCTGAAATTCCACTCTCAGACAAAGACCCATTTTCAATGACCACTGACGAAGAAGATTCAGCATAATTAAAGAAAAACAGGGGAGATGTTGCATATATCTCCCCCCACCTTTTGGGGTTGGACTAGATGACCTGCAAGGTCCCTTCCAACTCTGTAAAACTCCTCTAGAGAATAAAGTGCATATGTAGAGCCTAATGGCTTGGAACATATGCATGGAAACTTGCAAGAGGAAATGGTTAACCACAAAGACTTATGCTAGAAGCTTGCTAGCTCGTAAACAACAGAAGAAACATAAGTAGGTCAAACATGGCGACAGCAACATGCATAGGTGCACAGGATGTAGGAGGTGGGCAAAGCTTGACTATACGCAGTTAGAAATTCATTGTATGGCTTATAAGTAATCACATGTACCCTTTATGTACTGCCTTCTGAATTACGTATGTGTGTCAATAAAAAGGGACCCTTGGGCTCCGGCTCGAGGCAAATCCCATCTCGTGGAAGTCTCTGTGTCCAGGAGCGTCTTTCCTAGATTCGGCCTTCATGTGATTTGTCCACCAGAGAAAACCACAAAGCCACCCTCCTGGAGAGGAGGTGGTTTTCCCACACATCAGGGCTATAAGTAGTCCACATTAGGCACAGTCTTTGAGTGTTCTACTTTGTACAAAAGAGGTGATGTGTTTTACCTCATGAAATGTTAAGATAAGATACATTCAACTCAGTAGTGGGTTCTGAATTAGTTTGCTACCGATTCGCGTGCGTGCAGCTTCTCCGCATGGGTGGGTGGGTGGGCGGAGCCTCCTGCTGGCGCTAGCGGTTCTAAGAACTGGTCCAAACTGGGAGCAACCCACCGCTGATTCGACTGGCATTCCTGGCTTGAAGAAGTGGCTTCCCAGCATGAATCCCAATGTGCAGAAACCACTTTGATCAATCTGTTGATCAAACGGTCACCACACTGTTTAGAAGTGATGGAGGCCATGTTATGGTTTTGCTTTGAGGGAGTATTTCATTCAAAGCTTTACTGAAGTGAAAACACCCAACAGAATCTTGTAACCTCTCGTGTATATTAGTGCTCTGAACATAGAATTATCAGATTAAATATGTTAATTTTTCTTTATCTTTAAGAAAGGAAGCGAGAAGAATATAAAAAGGCAGTTTTTTCATTTCCATCATTTGTAAGTGTGCAGAATTACTTTCCAGTTGTACAACATTTTGATTTAGTTGATACAGGAATTTATGTTGAATATGAGGTGTCCCATTTTATCATTTTAGAATTTATGGAAAGAAATATTATTCATCTTCACTACTGAATGACAAACATCCTTATAAGATGGCATGCAATATATGTCTATTTATTAATCAAATGAATTTAGTTACTGTAAATATAGAATTATTCCACACTTAAATTTATAAAAAAACACCTAGATGGATGGGAGTTTAACATTTTGAATAGGATAGAGAAGTCACATTTAATTCACAGTGTATGGTGAGTTTTTGAAAATGTACTAACAACTGATGAATATTCCCATTTACTGAATTATCCAGATGTACTAATCCAATATTTGCACTTGCAGAATGTATGTGCACATGTATTGTACCTTTCTTCAGTACAATGTCTGTGATTATTTTTTCAACATGCATACTGAAACCTTCTAATAGAAGATGGTAAGATCAGAAATATTTCTTCTTCACACACGTTGAAACTTCAACAGCCATCCTGATTTTATAGAGTTTGTGTTTAGATATAGTGCTGATATAAGCATGCAGTTTTAATAATTTCTTATTTACCTGATGATAAACTTACCTTTGTCTAATTCTTCATTAGACCGTAAAAAGGAAAATTCAAACATTCATACAAAAATGGATACATATTTTTTAAAAATATAAAAAGCAGTCCACTTTTTTAATTAGGGATATTTTTTGCCAGTGATTTATGGCCTGATGTAATTTTGTTAATGTAAAATTTTCAATATATGTATTTTATGCATAGTTTTCCTGAGTTTCCATAGTTCCATAGTTATTTTTGTATTCATTTGCAAATCAGCATGGCAAAATTTTGAAAACGGATCTTGATATAAAAATCTAATCTGGTTGGTGTATCAGTGTGCCAAGAGAGAAATCCACATTTTTATCAAATGATGGATATGCAGAACAGGTAAAATGGAGAGTCTTTACTGTATGATTATTAGGGAATACAATTATTTATTGAGCTTAATATTTTCTGGTTTGTTTTAGAATTAGCTTGTGATTGGCAAGGAAGATATGGAGACTGATAGTTACATTGCACTAAGCTATTCATGAGAATTTATGTTATTTTTTTTTGCATTATTGTTACAGAATTTAACTTGTTTGGCATATTGTCTCTTCATTTAGAAAAAAAACCTCAATAAATAGAGATGTCATTTTGATTATATTTCATTCATCACTTCATATCTGTGCTTCCTTAAATACAGATAAAAGGGTATACCTACAGCTTTGTATCCTCTTTAAACATCAGAGACTATTATAGGCTTAGCATAATAGATTTAATATTATGGGGAGACACCACATCATGTAATAGTCTCAAAGGTCATTGCTATGTAAATGCTCTCTGTGGTGTTTTATCTGTAAACTTATTCTTGATTTAGTGTAATTGATTTATGAGCTGATAATTTGCCAAACTGATTTAGAAAGATGAATCACAGCTGAGATTAAAGTTCAGCGTAGATGTAACTTATCAACAAATATAAGCAAATTCAGAATTTTGCTGTCTCATTTCTATCATGATGATAATTGAACATGCTTTATAGCAATTGTATAATAAGGAACTGAACTAAGTTTAAAAGAAAAAGGGATACAGAATTATCTGGTAAGGCTTTTAAATGCTGACTCAGATGCTGGGTATTTTTCAAATACTGAGCTAATAGTATTCATGTAGAAGAAGGGAAGGGAAGGGAAAGAAACTGAGTGAATATATATTGTAAAGTTCTCAGTTATGTACAGTATATGGTTGATATTTTTAAAAAACATAAAAACATAAAATGCAGCTGATTTATAAAAGTATGTAAGCCATCCTTAGACCACCTTCCTGAATACTGTGATTTTAAAGATGTCAGTGCTCTATTGGCACCATATGTGTCTGCCTTCCCTAACTCAGAGCCCCTGGAGGTGTTAATTTGTAACTTTCATAATCTTTCAAGCATCTACTGGCTCGTTGGAGGGCATCAATTTAAGAGAATTGCATTTAAGTATATTCCTTGCCTTTAACTGTTGAGATTGCCATAGAAATCTGATGTGTAGTTGGAACACACCTTGTGGTTGTTTAGATAAAGTTTATTTCAAATGTAATTCCTGTGTAATATTATTCTATTATTTATTGTGAATTCTGTAATAGAATTGTCAAAGTTTGGAATGCCCTACCTCCGTGATGGCGAACCTATGGCATGCGTGCCACAGCTGGCATGCAGAGCTCTCTCTGCGGGCACATGAGCAGTTGCCCAGCTCAGCTTCACGGCGCATGCGCACGCGTGCCTCCCACTGGCCAGCTGATTTTTGGGATGCACGGGGCAGGCGGGGCACATGTGGGAGATGCACGTTCATGCACAGGGGTCAGACGTGCATGTGGGGGGGGGGCGGCAGGGGGCATGCATGCGCAGGGAGCAGGAGGAGCATGGGGGAGTGCGGCATGCCCCCCATGACCGCTTTTGGTCCCAGGAGACTGCAGGGAGGCCTGCTAGGCCCAAAATGAAGGGTGGGGGTCATGCGCACATGCACAGGGGGGGGCGCATTGCATTATGGGTGCCGCACGTGCACGCGCTTTTGGCACATGATGAGAAAAAGGTTAGCTATCACTGCCCTACCTGATTCAGTTGTCTCAGCTACAAATTTTCATAGTTTCAGTCATAAATTGACTTCCATGGATAAGGTGACCAGATTTTTTTTTTAAAGCGGGACACCATTGACGGGGGTGGGTTTCTAGGGGAGCCGCCATTTGAGTTTTGCCCTCTGCACATGCGCAGAACGCTGTGTGCATGCGCAGAGGGCAAAAGAACGCAAATGTCGGCATCCAGGTGGGTGGGTGGGAGGCGGGAGGCCTTTCCTCGCCTCCCGCCTCCCCTTCGGGAGCCGGCAGTGGCTTGGGCTGGCAGGCAAGCGAGCGAGCGGGGCTGGCTTGAGAAGGGGAGCAGCCCGGAGATGGTGCTCCAACCCAGCATCTCTTGGCTCTCCTCCTCCCCCCCGCCCGCCCAGGGGTCCCGCGCTGCCCGCTGACCTCACGCACATCCTGCAGGCACTCGAGGATGGCCAGGTTGTTGGCCCAGTTGTGCTTGGGGCAGACGCACATCACGTCTTCGCGGCACACTGGCTCTTCCGCCAGCTTCCAGCCGCCGCCAGAGGAGCCAACGCCGGACGCCCGCCCGCCGCCAACGCCGCCCATGGCCGGCCCGAGCTGAGACGCCTGCTGCTGCTGCTGCTGCCCCTGCAGCTGGGCCCCCAGTCCCGGCTGCCCCGGCGGCAGGAAGGCTGCGGCGGCGGCCCCGGCCAGCTGAGCCAGCGCCGGCCCAAGGGCCACGAGGAAGAGGAGGAGCAGAGGGCCCGGGCCGTGGCGACCCCGGGCCCCGACACGTCCGCACAGCGCCCTCTTGGATGCAACTCCTTCTCTCGGGCCGCCCCGCCCACCCGCCGCCGCCGCGGAGACACGCCCCCGCGTCCTTGCGCGTGGCACCACGGGACGGGATGGCCGTTTCAAGAGGGCGGGGCTGCGCCTCCCCCGTCGCCGGGGCAACCGCTGGGCCAGCCGAGAGATTTCTCCCTGCTCGCGCGTGCCGCAGCTTCCGGTTGCGAGCCGTCAGGGCAACGCAACGGGCAAAAGGTGACCAGACGTCCCGCTGTTTCGGCATTCTTTCCAAAAAACCGTGACTTTTTGGAAAAAATGCAGGACGCGGGACACACACTTGAAAAGCGTGTCTGTCCTGCCAAAAGCGGGATGTCTGGTCACCTTATCCATGGACCTTACTTCATACGTAAGTGGTCAGTAGACGGGATGTGCATAAGTGCACTAACGTGCCTATCATCCCTGTCATTTTATTTTTATTCTCTTATTCTTGTTTTTGTTTGACAAATTCCAATAAATAAAAAATATAAAATAACAAACTGTGGAACCTGCACATTCATTGGTATTCTTCACTTGCCCCACTGCCCTTAATTGGATCTGAATGCAATGTTTCCTATTTCCTTTATGATCCAGCCTCTCTGATAAACTGGACTTTATACATATTTTTCTTTAAAGTACACTTTCAAACTAGTGAATGTTATATATAATTTTTGTAAACACAGATTCCCCTTACATAAAATGTTTTTGAATACAACTTTCTACATATATGCTTTTTTATTCAAATTTTGGAATCAAAAATGTATATAAATGTTGCAACCACTGCAACAATGTCATTCCATATAATCTACCATACACCATTTCAGTGTAATGTAATGATTTTGGATTTATTGTTCCTTCCTTTCCAATCTTCCCTGCAACAGATGTACAAATCAAAAACACATTTCCATTAACTTTATTTACCACTTTTAGATTAAAGACAGAATTAATTATTTCAGTTGAATAAGTGATAATGATCTACATGAGGTTTGGAATAGATAAAATTAGCAGAATCTATCACTGTTCTACAAATTTACAATTTTTGTTAGTTTCAGAAATGAAATGTGCCATTTCTTAATGAATGTCACATGCTGAATTCAAATATAATAATGAAATTTGTTAGTTGGCTCTAGTTTTCATGCAACAGACATTTTACATTTTCCAACTACAGGTAATAGGCAAATAATGCGCCAAAACTTAGTACACATATATAAACCTGTATATTTTTTATTAAAATTAAGTGAATTATATTCGCAACAGTGAATACATGAAATAATCTACTATATATGTTTATCAAGAAAAACTAAATTAGTAAACAAGTTTAAAATGTTCAAAAGTTTAAATTTCTCATTAATCTTGCCTTCAGTTTGTGTCCCTTTTGCTTCTCTTGACTTTTCTTTTGTATTCAAGGATTGTCTCTTACAATTGTCCAACAGTTGTCTGCAAGCATTGATGGGCTCCATTTACCTTGATATCTTTTTTCCATAGCTGCAACGTCTTGATGGAAATGCTTCCCATGCTTGTCACTCACTGCTCCACAATTTGATGGAAAGAAATTCAGATGAGAGTGTAGAAAATGAATTTTTAAGGACATGTTACAACCAAGATTTTTGTAGGCCTGGATGAGTTTTTCAACCACTTCCTTGTAGTTTGCTGCTTTATTGTTTTCAAGACAATTTGATGTCACTGGCATGAATGCTATCCATGCAGACTTTTCCTTGCCATGCAACAGAGAAAGAAACTCAGCATCGTTAATAAGTTCACGGATCTGTACGAACATCACTTGCCAGGAGATTCCATTGCTTTAGTCTTGAACCTAAAACCTCTGCCTTGTTCTTCGGAAGATCCAGATCTCTTATTAGGTCATTCAATTCCATTTGTGTTATGAGGTGTGGTTCAGCGGATGTGGATGGCAGATAATCCGGGTCATGTAAGGCTGTTGGTTCATCACTACAAGCTTCCTGAGGTTCTTCCTCACTGGACTCAACTACGAAAGATTCAGGCATTTTGGAATCGGTAGTCCTTCTCCAGGAGGTACTGGACGTATTGCTGATGGAATGTTTTGATACTGCACAAACAACTTTTTTTTCTTAGTAAGACCTTTCTCAATTGGAGGCACCATACAAAAATAACAATTACTGACATGATCTGTTGGTCTCCAAATCATTGGCACTGCGAAAGGCATAGAAGGCTTATTCCCATTCAACCATTGGACAAGTCTCGATCCACATGAATTACAGCATATGTGTGGCGCCCAGTTTTTGTCCTGGTCTCCTATTTTGCAACCGAAATACAAGTTGTAGGCTTTCTTAATCACGGTTGTGATCCTTTGTTTTTGGGATGCAAAAGTAACTTCACCGCAAATATAGCAGAAATTATCTGCTTTATTTAAACAGGTTCGAGGCATAACTAAATTTACTAGCATAAAACAATGTTTAAAGACGCTGTCTAACTCGCCAAGCAACAGATACTGTGACTTTTATAGAATTTGGTGATGTAATATTAGTCGGATCCAGGTCAGATCCACCCAGGAAGGGTGGTGAAGAAGAGGGGTGCCTGCTGGCAGACTGGGGGGGCTGCAAACCCCCCAGGGAGCCGGCTCAGTCCCCTCGGCCAGCGCCGAACGGAAGGCAACATAATGTCATCCTAGTCGCAGCAGTCACAATGACAGGATTGTTTTAAGCCGATTGGAGTCATCTGGGAGGAGAAATTCAAAGCGATGGACTGGAGAGTCTGAAGCAGATAGGAGAAGCTGGTGAGTGATTTTGCCAGAGAAAACCTTAAGAATACAATTTAAATATATTAAAAGGGAACAAGAGGACCGAAAATTAAGGAGCAGCTGCTTAGCTAATGGAGACTATGGAGTTAAAAAGTTTCTTTTTCTGAATGGAATATAACTAAAGCCCAATATTGAAGATTGGATTTTTGCCTTTATAGATTTAGGAATTTGAAGGAGGAAAATTTACATTTTTGGAAATGATTTATAAAATGGAAGAATTGAATGACAATTTAAAAAAAGGGCAGAGTTGGGAAACTGAGATGGAAAGAGCCATCTGTTGGATGGATGAAATTACTGCAATGGTGGAATATTACCAGGGATGTTTTGACAGCTGGTGACCTTGAATAGAGTAGCTTGTTACTGCATAAAAGATAACATTTGGACTGAGATGGAGAAGAACTAAACTGGATTGAAATTTTAACAATAATTGAAGGAATAGAAAGACTGTTTGGATTGGTTTGGATAAGAATGAACTTGAATAAAAGCTAATAATAAAGGGACAGGAGGACTTGGACTTTTAACTACTAAAAGGAAAATTTATAATTGAAAAAGGCTGTGGAATACATCTTTCTTACCAGCTGGATGGACTGTAAAATTAATAATTTGTGACTTTGAAATATGGAGACAACTGAATATTAAGGACTGGTGGCACTTTTGGATGATTTTTGGTAATAGTTTGACTTTGCTAAATTCATGGATTTGAGATTAGTGATTTTAAAGATATGGAGGAAATTGATTATGAAGAATTGGCTGTATGACTGTAACTTGTTGCTTGTATCCTTACGATTATTTCATATTGATTGTTTCCTGATTGCTTACTTGAACCCTATGACAACCATTCTTGACAAATGTATCTTTTCTTTTATGTACACTGAGAGCATATGCACCAAAGACAAATTCCTTGTGTGTCCAATCACACTTGGCCAATAAAGAATTCTATTCTATTCTATTCTATTCTATTTTTGAAAGATCTCTTTAAAGATTTTAGAAGATCTCTAATTGAAGTAATTGAGAAAGGAAAGAATGAAGCACAAGAGGAAAAAATGGAGAAGAAAACAGAAGAAGAAAATAAGACTGATTAAAATATTATACGAGATGATAAAAAGGGAAAAATATTGAAAATGAAATACAGATTAATGATTATGTTGATGAATATATTGAAACTTATAATGATTCCAATGGGGTTTACAGTGATAAAAGAGAAACAGATATTAAACATGATCATGTTCAGATTGATGATGATTACTTTGAGATGCATAAGGTTAAAAAAGGAATGGAAAAAATTAGATATATACAGATAATATATTTAAGAAGGAGAAAAAGAGTGTGGGGAAAGAGAATTTATTGGTATAAAAATAAAAAAGAAAGGAAAGAAGCTAAGAAAATGGGGATAGAGAAAATATATATACAAAAAGGAAGTAGTTGAAAAATTAAAAGGAAATGGATGATGGGAGTTGAAACGTGATAGAAATGTTTTTTTTCCTTTCCCTTTTTATAATTACTATATTAGATTTAATTGAGATAAGAATGTAAATTGTTTAGAATTTGGTATATATAACCAATATAATTATTTTGTTAAGAGTTAACAACTATTTGTTCTTTTTATACAGATTAATATTGTATATTAGATGGATGAATTGATAATGGTGTTAGATTAACTTCTTGATTTAATATAATTAAAATTTGTATTGATGGAGAAAACAAAGAGTCAGAGAAAGTGGAATTTATGATTGATATTTAATACATGAGATCTGTTTAAATGTATTTGAAAAATTTATGTTGAGAGTTGAAGAATTAATTGATCTGGAATAATGTAGATAGAATAATGATTAATATGAGAAGTATGAATGATAAACATGGATATGAGATCTTAAGATAAATTATATAATTGAGGTTTTAACTTTTATGGGGTATTTAGTTATGATAAAATAGGGGATAAGAAAAACAAATGATGAATAAAGAGATTAAGAAAGGGGAGGAAGCAATATAGCTTAAAATTAAGAAATAGGAGAAATACTAACTATCTTGGTAAATTAAGCTAATAGCGGCTAATTTGGAGAAAAAAATTGGAATTAATTGGTGGAGATCCCAGAAGACAAAATAAGATTTTTTTTTGGGGGGGGGAAGCAGTATTATTTTAGCAATAATATACCTGGAGTAAAGTAAAGTCTTATATATAAAGAATTTATGAATGATTGATTAAGATGTATAACTATGTATTTTATTGTAATATTTTAAGGTTATTTTATTGTAATATTTTAAGATTCGTGTATGGAGTTGTGGAGAAAAAATTTGAAAAAATGAGAAAAAAAAGAAAGTCTTTATTATCCCTAGAAGTCATCATTTCTACATCATCTTAGAACAATTCACCAGCCATTTACAGGGCTTATGTTCAATCCAGTTTAATGGATGGACTGATGGATCGATGGAGTTTGTAATGGTTGAAAATAGTGCTTAACCTTATTTAATCATTCTTTCAAATATTTCACAATATGCAAGAAATATGCTATTTCTGTTTTCCTATCTGTATATACTACCATTTTTATGTTTAGAGTCAACATCTATAGCAGGAGAACGTTATACTTTCTGAGCAATATATGGTTTGGACCAATTATGAGAAGCATAAAAAGGAGATACTGTGGGAAAAGAATGATCAAAATATGACTTTACAAAGAAGGTAGAAAAATCCTCTTTTACTGTACATAGTAAAGGTAAAGGTTCCCCTTTCACATATGTGCTGTCATTCCCGACTCTAGGGGGTGGTGCTCATCTCCGTTTCAAAGCCGAAGAGCCAGCGCTGTCCGAAGATGTCTCCGTGGTCATGTGGCCGGCATGACTAAACGCCAAAGGCGCACGGAACGCTGTTACCTTCCCACCAAAAATGGTCCCTATTTTTCTACTTGCATTTTTACATGCTTTCGAACTGCTAGGTTGGCAGTTACTGTACATATACCAATATAAATATACTGCAAATCGGACATGGGATTTTGACACCTGACATGGAGTATTCAGGCAATATCATTTAATCCAGGCCAACTGAGCAGGACACACACACACACACACACAATTATGTGACTTTTTTTTCAATGGAATTAGGACCCCCTTCCAGAGGACAATTGTATTTATTTTTATTTATTTTATTAAATTTGTTTGCTGCCTATCTTACCACAAGGTAACTCTGGGTGCCTTATAATGTTAATGAACATTGAACAATGAGCATCAATTCCTCTTATCTTTGACCATTGGCTATGCTGACTAAAATTGATAGCTCTAATTAGTGAGAATAAAAGAAAGACAGGTTATATGTTTTGCATACATGGAGGAAAGGAAATATTAAACAGATCTGCCATTTTCCACTGCAGCACTATGTCCAAAATAACTAATTTAGGCCATGTTATTTTTTCAAAATCCTTGTTCTTAGAAACGTGTTGTGTATTTATTCCATATTTTGCTTGGAAATTAAAAGTTAACAAAAACTACCTTTAACTAGTGCTAATGACATTTATCTTTGTTCCCACATTTGTTACAAAACCCCAAACCCCAAGTTTTGATATAAGAATGTGTCCACAAATAGGGCATACTATTTCAGCATTAATTCTGGGACAATAAGGAGCAAGAGAGAGTGAGATTTAGCCTAAAGCAGGTGCACTCTGATATAAAATTGTCTTATCAATTTATCTGTTTCTTATCAACTTAGCAACATAAGAAATATGCTGTGTGTTGTGCCCATTCAACTTAAGTTTTAGCTATTTGTAAGAAGCATTGGGTGAATGAATAGGTAATCAAGAAAGCTAGTTCTTTTTATCCCATTACTTTTATACTCCATTTTTCCCCATGACAGAAACAAAGTTGTGTTGTAACCTTGTTCCTTTCTGCAGCTCTTCATTTAAAGAGTATACTTTGAATCAATAGAAACTCTTTCCTGAGTGAAATACGTCACTGAGACAACTTATTTCTACCCTGTCATTGTATATGCCACAATCTTTTGTTTCAGAACATAAAAACAAATAAGCAAAGAGAAAGACAAACAGATAGATAAATAAATACCCCATTCAAAGAAAAATCTGTTATAAGTATAGAACAAAATTGCCTATTGCAAAACCAGGTCAAAGCAGAAAGAGGTGTGCATCACTTTTTTTAACTAGAAGCAGAGCTACCCAAACTCAGGTCTAGTCTTGTGTCTCATTTCTTTCGACCATTAATATTACAAGCAGGAAGATTAATCAAGAGAAATATTCCTTTCATTAGATTGTAAAGATTTGTTTACAGTTATAAGACCACTTTATCCAAGAGGGTATAGAAAAAGAACAGAAAGTTCACTGCATTTACTTAATTAGTTCCTCATTTAGAGCCCTTAACATGATAAGATGCTGATAATAAAAAACAGAAAATATGTAAAAATAATATAATAGAAAGACTGGCATGAGAGAATAACTTCAAAATATTAGATATAATGAAATGATTGAAGACCTGCCCTTTTTAATGTGTTTCATACACATATAATACACGTAAAAGGGGCAGAGATTTAAACATGTATGAAAAGGCAGACCTGGCATGTTTTTCCGAGATCTTGCCAAATAAAGAGAGTGAATGTATGGGTGGGTGTCGTCCTAATGGAGATGTGTCTCAGGGAATGTAATTCCTAACTGATTATGGATGGCCATCATTCATACTTTTGAATACTTTTCCTTTTTGTATTTAGATAATTGTCTTATTGTAATCAGTTTGCCAGAGTCAACTGGATTGGTATCGATGATAAATATTGTAAAATAAAGCAGATGGACATGCACAAAATTTTCAGTTCTTGGTGCTTCTCTTGCCTGGTTTGACTCTCTAAATACAGTTCTATGAAAAGCTAAAATATAGTTTCATGAAGCTGAATTTATTTTACCTTCTGCTAAGGAGACAACAATGCAATTATGCCACAATTTTGAGTCATTCTAAGCAAAGAATACAATCCTGGCAGAACAATGGCAATTAATGAATGCAGGTGTTCATAGGAGTAATAAAAGTTCCTCAATACATTGATGCAAGGATTTCTATAGAAGAGTATTTTATGGCATTGTTGATACCAATGGTATCTGTTAGATTAGCGCACGGGAAAGGAGAGACGAGCCGTAGAACAGTTCAGCACTTTATTTCTAGTAAGAAGATAGAAACAGGAACTGGCCCTAAGCCGTAGGGAAGCTGCTTTTATGGGCTTCCCAGCAGTTTAGCCAGCCAGTGACAGGCATTCAAATCAGCCGCTGCTATTTCAGCCAATCAGCAGTGGCTATGCAAATTTACTACGTACCTCCATACCAGGGGTGAAATGCTCCTGGGACTCACCCTTCTGTCGTGCCGGACTCTGTACACATGGTCCTCCTGTTCCTCGCTGCCATCCTCATCGTCCAGTCCCTGGTTTCTCCCTTCATCTTGTTGCTGGATTAGGTGAACTGCGGACGACTTCCAGGTGGTAGCTGTGGATTTGTTGGAGGATTCCGCGGCTCTGGCTGTCAACTACTTCTTTGAAGGTGATTCCTCTTCAGATGAGGAACTTCTTTTCTAGTGTGAGGTCCCTCATGCCCAGAATCAATCTGTCCCTCATCATTTCTTTGCAGTTGGAGAACTCACATTTGGCTGCCAGTTCTCGGAGTTTCACGACGAAATCGTTAATCGGTTCCCCTTCTTTCTGGTCTCGCTTGTAAAATTCAAATTTGCTAACCAGTGGTGGATCGGAGGGTGCATAGTGCTCTTTCAGCACCGTCTGTAGTGTCGTCCAGGAGATGGACTCTATGTCTGCTGGTGCTATCAGCGTCTGTGCCATCTCGTAGAATGTTGGTCCACAGTAGGTCAGGAAGAGAGCCCTCTTCCTGTTGTCTGCCAAGTCTTGGAAATTGTTTGCTTCCAAAAACATGGGGAAACGCGGCATGTAGGTTTGCCATTTTTCCTTTTTTGGATCGAAAAAGGCTGGTGCTGGTGATTGCTGTTCGGTCATCCTTGTGATTCTTTTGGCTCCGGCAGGTCAGTATTGCTTTAAGATGGCTGCGGATGCCACGAGGTGCCTTTGTTCTTTTGTCTTCTTCCACTACCTTCATCACCAGTGTTAGATTAGCGCGGGGGAAAGGAGAGACGAGCCATAGAACAGTTCAGCACTTTATTTCTAGTAAGAAGATAGAAACAGGAACTGGCCGCAAGCCATAAGGAAGCCGCTTTTATGGGCTTCCCAGCAGCTTAGCCAGCCAGTGACAGGCGTTCAAATCGACCGCCGCTATTTCAGCCAATCAGCGGCGGCTATGCAAATTTACTACATACCTCCGTACGTAACAGTATCAACAATCAGTGCTGTTCCTCTGAATTTGCCAAGATAGGTACCACACTGAAAAATTTGCCATTGGAAGAATAATAGCACCAACACTGTACATTTGTATTGAATTAATTTGGCTACTTTCTGACCACATTTCATCGTGATATACTAATGGACATTGTCAAGGATCAGAATGTAAAAATATCAGCGCTTCCAAGGTGTTGATCTTTTGAATAAAGAAAAAAGAAGCCATCTCTGACAGTTATTCCTAGAATTGACAACAATGATCAAAATAGCTTTGACCCTTCCTGTAACATTCTGCATATCAGAAAAGTGATTCTCATGCCTTTGTAGGCTAAACACCTTCCTATGGTCACACATGAGGAAGCCAAACCCTTTCTACTTCGGCATAATTTTTGTCTTGTGAAATACTTATTTCAATGTAGCAACACATTCATCTAGTGAACCCTAATGTGACACAGCACATTTAGATTGTCTGAAGCCCTGTTGGTTTTATTCAGGTGCTGTGTCTTCCAGCTAAAAATGAGGGACTTTCTCATTACTATTCTCCTTTCCATTTATAAGTTATGTCCCACTAAAGTCAGTCTTGACACCAGACTTGGGTCTATTCATTTCTATTGTTGTGTATTTTTTTCTGGTCCTCCCCCTCTGGAAACTGGCAAGTTTATGCCCATGCACTATGTGGTCTGTCTGTCTGTGTGTGTGTGCGTATGTATATATATGTATGTGTGTGTGTGTGTGTGTATGTATGTATGTATGTATGTATATATGATTTGTATGTATAAGGTATATATATATATATATATATATATATATATATATATATATATATATATATATATATATATATATATATGTATATGTATATGTATATGTATATGTATATGTATATGTATATGTATATGTATATGTATATGTATATGTATATGTATATGTATATGTATATGTATATGTATATGTATATGTATATATATCTATATCTATATCTATATCTATATCTATATCTATATCTATATCTATATCTATCTATCTATCTATCTATCTATCTATCTATCTATCTATCTATCTATCTATCTATCTATATGATTAAATTCTCCTAAATAAAGAACATAGGCAAAATTAATGAAATACAATACCTCTAATTTCTAAAAAGAAGCATGCCATCCAAATTGATATTATCTTCCCAACAGTAACAGATAAAATACTTAACAGAATTTTTCCTACATTTCTATTCTACAAATTGCTCTCTGTTTCCATAGCAACCTCTTTTTGTTTGTTACTAGCAAACCACTCTGAAAATAGCCTATGGGAGGTGGATCTGAAAAGACTGATATAAATAGTTACAATACCATGCATATAAACCCTACTATATTTGAAGAAGGAACTGATTTATGAGATAAGAAATAATACTGAATGGAAGATTGCTCCGGCCTTTAAACTGTATAAATGGCTACTTTATGTGTAGATTTCATTTTCTTCACCATCATCTGCTTCACCATTCGCACCAAATTAAATTATTATCCAAAGTTCTCAGCTATGCATTCCAACTCTCTCAAGTATGGAAAACAAACTCTGAGCAGACGGTTGTGGGAAGCATCCCCCTCCCCCCACCAAAAAAAATTCCTCTGCTTCTATTCTGGCTCTGAAAGATAAATTGCCTGAGATTAAACAGGATAATTTACAACTGCTCTGGCTAGTAGTCACTGATAGCATCACTCTTAAAAAATCTGCCCACTCCTTGTTTGATATTTGTGTTCAGGTGTGCTTCCTTTGTTGCTTCTGAGCCAGTGGTGGGATTCAATTTTTTTTTTACTACCTGTTCTGTGGGCATGGCTTGGTGGGTGTGGCATGGCTTGGTGGGTGTGGCTTGGTGGGCATGGCAGGGGAAGGATATTGTAAAATCTCTATTCCCACCCCACTCCAGGGGAAGGTTACTGCAAAATCCTAATTTCCTCCCGATCAACTGGGACTCAGGAGGCAGAGAATAGATGGGGGGGTGGGGCCAGTCAGAGGTAGTATTAACTGGTTCTCCAAACTATTTATTATGTATTTATTTATTTATTTATTTATTTATTTATTTATTTATTTATTGTCAAGTACATGTTGGTAATATACATAGATATAACATTGTTTATATACATAAGATGGGTACTGATAAGAGGGAACATTAGGACAGGGATGGTAGGCACGCTCGTGCACTTATGCACGCCCCTTACTGACCTCTTAGGAATTGGGTGAGGTCAACAGTGGACAGTCTAAGGGTAAAGTTTTGGAGGTTTGGTGACAAAACCACAGAGTCAAGTAGTGAGTTCCAGGCATTTACCAATCTGTTGCTAAGGTCGTATTTTCTACAGTCAAGTTTGGAGCGGTTCACTTTGAGTTTGTATCTGTTGTGTGCTCGTGTATTGTTGTGGTTGAAGCTGAAGTAGTCATTGACAGGAAGGACATTGTAGCAGATAATTTTATGAGCTATGCTTAGGTCGTGCTGAAGGCGACGTAGTTCTAAGCTTTCTAAGCCCAGGATTTCAAGTCTGGTTGTGTAAGGTATTCTGTTGCGAGTAGAGGAGTGGAGGACTCTTCTTGGAAAGTATCTCTGGACACTTTCTAATGTATTTATGTTTGATATGCGGTGTGGGTTCCAGACAGATGAGCTGTATTCAAGGGTTGGTCTGGCGAATGTTTTGTATGCTCTGGTTAGTAGTGTGATATTACCGGAGAAGAAGCTACATAAGATTAGGTTAACAGTTCTTGAAGCCTTTTTGGCGATGTTGTTGCAGTGGGCTTTGGCACTTAGGTCATTTGATATGAGTATTCCAAGGTCTTTGACAGGGTGAGGGTTGACTGGAAGGTCTTGTCTGTTCAGCTTGTATTTGGTGTTCTGATTTTTTTTTTGCCAATGTGTAGGACAGAGCATTTGTTGGTTGAGATTTGGAGTTGCCAGATGTTTGACCATTCTGACAGAAAGTCTAGGTCTTTTTGGAGGATAGCAGTGTTGTCGGTGGTGTTGAAGAGTTTTACATCATCGGTGAAGAGAACGCAGTCGCTTGTAATGTGATTGCAAATGTCATTTATATAAAGTATAAAGAGTGTTGGTCCTAGTATGCTGCCTTGGGGAACACCGCTGTTAACAGGTACGGGATTTGATAGGGCACTCCCTATTTTGACCACTTGTTGTCTGTTTGACAGGAACACAGTTATCCAGTCATGTAGGGGTCCATATGTTTTTGCAGTGTAGTATTTGTAGATTGCAGGATAATTTTTTTCTGAAACCGAATTGCTTGTTTGAGAGTAGGTTGTTAGTTTCTAGGTGGAGGGTAATGGATTGGTTTATGATTGATTCCATGACTTTGCATGTGATGCAGCATAGAGAGATTGGTCTGTAGTTTTCTACTAAACTGGAATCTCCCTTTTTGAAGATGGGGATGACCGTGGCTATTGATAATAGATTTGGTAGGGAACTGGTCCTGAAGGATTTTTCAAAGATTATGCTGCCCAGTATGAATGGAGTGCATGGCCTGCCGGGAGTTGGGAGGACCAGGGGGGGAGGGGAGGGGATCTCTGGTGGGATAGAGAGTGGGAGCATCACGGTCATTACAGGGAGGGGCAGGTATGCCGGGAGCAGAGGGGTAGGCCGCTCTCGGGGAACGAGAATTCGCTGTTTACAAGCGATTCCTCGTTCTGGCCCCTCCAATCAGGTTCCATCCAGCTCAGCCCGAGTACCTGGTAACCAGGGATGTCAGGGCCCTGGGCTCAAGCTGCTGCTGTTGAATGCCAGGTCAATTAACAACAAGGCCCCCCTGGTCCGGGATCTAATCTTGGAAGAGGGGGCGGACCTGGCATGTATTACTGAGACCTGGCTGGGCCAGGAGGGGGGGTTCCCCTCTCCAAAATGTGCCCAGACGGATTCTCAGTGCAGCATCAGCCGCGACCCCAGGGAAGGGGTGGAGGAGTGGCAATTATAGCTCGCCAAAATCTGCGTCCTCGGAGGATCCCTGCCCCGGAGATTGTTGGGTGTGAGACGCTCCTTCTGAAGTTGGACTTAGGGGTACAGGTGGGCCTTCTGCTAACGTACTTGCCTCCTAGCTGCATTGCAAAGGCCCTGCCTGTTCTGCTCGAGGCGATAGCTGGGCTGGCGATTGAGTTCCCCAGGTTGATGGTGCTGGGGGACTTCAATCTGCCATCTCCTGGCGAAACCTCGGAAGCAGTCCAGGAGTTCATGGCTTCCATGACAACCATGGACCTGACCCAAGTAGTTCAGGGTCCGACTCATGAGGGGGGTCACACACTTGACCTTGTGTTTCTCTTGGGGCAGTGGAGAGATGATCTGAGGCTGAGGGGTTTAGTCACAGTACCCTTGTCGTGGTCAGATCATTTCCTCCTGAGGTTAGATTTTATGGCACCACTCCTCCACCGCAAGGAGGCGGGATCGATTAAGTGGTTCCGCCCCAGGCGCCTAATGGAATCCAAAGGATTTCAGAGGGAACTTGGGGAAATACCTGAATCCCTAGTACACAGTTCATCTGAGGACCTAGTGGCTGCCTGGAATAGGGCAGCGACGGGGGCCTTAGATCGGATTGCGCCTTTGCGGCCTCTCCGGGGCAGCGGATCCAGGAGGGCTCCTTGGTTCACTGAGGAACTCCAGGAGATGAAGCGCCTAAAGAGACGCCTAGAGCGACGATGGAGGGCTAGTAAAGCTGAATCTGATCGGACACTTTTAAGAACTTGCATTAAGTCTTACTTAGTGGCAATACGGGTGGCAAAATGCGCGTATTTTTCCGCCCTTATTCCGTCCGCCGACTCCCGCCCAGCCGCCCTGTTTGGGGTAACGCACTCCCTCCTTGCAAAGGGGGGGGGGGCGAAGAACCCTTGCAGGGTAGAGCTGAGGAATTTTCCCAGTTCCTGGCGGATAAAATCACTCAGATTCGGACAGACCTGGACTTCATTTGGACAGGGCAGGCCGAGATGACAGGGGAGAGTCTTAGTCCTGTTATTTGGGAGGAGTTTGAGCCTATCACTCCTGAGGATGTGGACAAGGCCATAGGAGCGATGAGCACCTCCACTTGTTTATTGGACCCGTGTCCCTCCTGGCTGGTTTCAGCTAGCAGGGAGGTGACACGCGGCTGGCTCCAGGCTGTTGTGATCGCATCTTTGAGAGAGGAGTCCATCCCGCAGACCTTAAAAGCTGCGGTGGTGAGGCCCCTCCTCAAGAAGCCTTCCCTGGACCCAGCGGATTTAAAGAACTTCCGTCCAGTCTCCAACTTACCCTTCGTGGGTAAAGTTGTCGAGAAAGTGGTGTCGCTCCAACTCCTGCAGCTATTGGAGGATACGGATTATCTGGATCCCTTTCAATCGGGTTTCAGGCGCGGCTACAGTACAGAGACTGCTTTGGTCGCTCTGATGGATGATCTCTGGCGAGCCCGAGATGGAGGTCATTCCTCCATCTTGGTGTTACTTGACCTCTCAGCGGCTTTCGATACCATCGACCATGGTATCCTTCTGCGTCGTCTTGGGGAGATGGGAGTGGGAGGCACCGTTTTGCGGTGGTTCTCCTCCTTTCTCTCCGACAGGATGCAGTCGGTGTTGACAGGAGGGCAGAGGTCAGCCCCTAGGCCCCTGGTTTGCGGGGTGCCACAGGGCTCGGTCCTCTCGCCCATCCTGTTCAACATTTACATGAAACCGCTGGGTGAGATCATCCGACGACATGGAGTGAGGTATCAACAATATGCCGATGATACCCAGTTGTACATCTCCACTCCATGTCAGTTCAGTGAAGCAGTTAATGTAATGTGCCGCTGCCTGAACGATGTAAGGGTCTGGATGGGAGTGAATAGACTCAGGCTCAACCCAGACAAGACTGAGTGGCTCTGGATATTGCCTCCCAAGGATTATGTCGACTGTCCCTCCTTGGTTCTTGGGGGAGAAAAATTGACTCCCTCAGAACAGGTCTGCAATTTGGGTGTCCTCCTAGATCCACAGCTTAAATTGGAGCAACATCTTTCAGCTGTGGCTAGGGGGGCCTTTGCACAGATTCGGCTTGTGCACCAATTGCGACCCTACTTGGAGAGGGAGGCTTTGCTCACAGTCACTCATGCCCTTGTCACCTCACGGCTTGACTACTGTAACGGGCTCTACATGGGGCTACCCTCGAAAAGCATCCGGAGACTACAATTGGTACAGAATGCAGCTGCACGAGCTGTGGTGGGTGTACCGAGATACACCCATGTAACACCCATCCTCCGCCAGCTGCATTGGCTGCCCATTAGTCTCCGGTTGCAATTCAAGGTGTTGGTTTTGACCTTTAAAGCCCTACATGGCTCAGGGCCAGGTTACCTTTGGGACCGCATCCTGCCACATTCCTCCCTACGACCAGTGAGGTCCCACAGAGAGGGCCTCCTCCAGGTCCCGTCTGCCAAACAATGCCGGCTGGCGGGCCCACGGGGGAGGGCCTTCTCTGTGGGAGCCCCATCTCTCTGGAACCAACTCCCACCAGAGATCCGGACTATCCCCACCCTACTGGCCTTCCACAAAAACATGGCTCTTCCGGCAGGCGGGGTGAAGAGATGACCCCCCAAGTATGAATGGATTTTTAAATTGCAATATGTTTTTAGATGTTATTTTAATATGTAGTTCTGATCTCTGCTGTAAGCCGCCCTGAGTCCCACGGGATTGGGCGGCCTATAAGAACTCTTATAAATAAATAAATAAATAAATGCTTAGTGGTTCAGCTATGGCTGTGGAGAGCTTTTTTTTAGGAAGTTTGCACATAGTCCATCAGGTCCGATTGACAGGGAAGGTTTTTGGCTGCGTAGTGCTTTTTCAATGTTGTCTTCAGTGAAGTCTATTTGTATTAAATCGTTGTGATTATTTGCGGTACGACTGGGCAATTTTGGGCATGAGCCATTGCTGTTTACAAAGACTGAGCCAAAGAATGTGTTGAAGAGTGTTGACTATTTCATCATAGCATTCTTTGTTGTTGGGTCCTTTTAGTGGTGGAAGGGGTCTTGAGTCCTTGAGTTTGTTATTTATGAAGTTGTAGAAGGCGTGGTTGGATTTTGTGTGCAGGAGGTTTTCCTCTTGTTTGCTGTGATAGTTGGAGCATTCCGTCTTTATTTGGTGACACATATTTTTGTAGCTGTTTTTGAAGTTAGCTATATAGCCTGTTTTGTTTTTTCGCCAGTGGAATTTTTTTTTGTAACTTCCTTATTGATATGGGTAGTTTGTTTTTCTTGGTTATGGTGGTTATTAGTGGTATGTGTAATCTGATAGTTCTTTTGATTTCGAGTAAGAAGATGTTATAGAGGTCATCGGCAGTGTTACAGTTAGAGAATAGAGTTTGCCAGTCAAGAGTTGAAAGGTTGTCGTCTATGAGTTCATAGTTGGCTTTTTTAAAGTTATACTTGGGTGTCCCATTATTAATGTGATTCTTACAATGGTGTAGATTGAGGCTAAAGTCTATCATGCTGTGGTCATTGTTGGAAAAGGGTTCTTTTATTTGAAGTCCATAAATTGCGCTTTTGCTATTGCAGAATATGAGGTCAAGACAGTTGTTGAGTCTAGTATTGTTCATTACTAGTTGGTCGAGTCCCAGATTGGTAACAGCATTGTATATGGTTGTATGGATGGGTTCAGTCGTGCATTCGTTTAGGGTCCAGTTAATGAGAGGTAGATTTATATATCCAAGGAAGATTAGGGGGTACGGGCAGGATGTTGCCCACGTTAGCAGTGAGGTTAATTTGTTCGCATGTGTGATGTCGTAGTCTGGGGCTCTGTAACAAAGTGGGAAGCGAAGTGTGGTATTTAAGGACAGATCGCAGACGATGGTTTCAGGAAGGGTGAGCTCATGTGCAACTTGGATATTTTTTAGGTTTAGTGACTTTTTGTAGAATATAGCTACTCCGCCTCCTCTGGGAGTTTCACGGTCGGACCTGAAGACAAGGTAGTTTCTTGCTGTGATGATGGAGTCAGGAAGGGATGCGTTTAGCCATGTTTCGCAGACAAAGATAATGTCAAAGGTGTCAGTGTTTAGTAGGAGGAGGAATTCGGGCATTTTGTTTACTACACTTCTTGCATTGATTAGTTTGCATTTGAGATTAGAATTGGATTGGATTGGATTGAGGAAGTAAGGGGCGCGCTTTCCTAGTCTTGGTTTGTAGTTTGAGGGATGTTGTTATGTTGTTGGGGGATGGTTGGTTGGATGTTGTGGTCAGAACCTGCTGAATTCCACCTCTGTTCTGAGCCTCCTGACATTCCATGTCAATGAATGACTCCAGGTTCTAGACAGGTTGTGTATTCAAGGTGTGTTCAGTATAAAGACTTCCAACCAGGGGTGAAATACTACCAGTTTGGGCCGGTTCGCCTGAACCGTTAGTAACAAATACTTCCAGTTCTCTGAATTGGCAGTAAAAATGCTTTTAAAAAGTAAAAAAATCACACGGCACAGCTGATTGTCACAGCTGTTGAACCTTTTTTTCACAACTCTCAGCTGTTTGAAAATCAGCAGAGAGGGGATCATCAGAATCCTTTTTAAAAAAACTTTGTTAAAGCATTTTTTAAAAAACTTCCTATTTGCTGGAACTGTGACTCTGTGAGATTCCTGCTTTTTTGTAGGGGCCATTTTGTGTGAAGTCCAGCTGCTTCTGCATTGTGTGTGAGTCAGTTGTGTAGGAGTCAGTTGTGTAGCTTTTGTGTTATTTTTGTGCAAAATGTGATAGTTCATTTTTGAGCTCTCTGTGACCCTGTGAGGTTCCTGCTTATTGCAGGGGCCATTTTGTGTGAAGTCAGCTGCTTTTGCATTGTGTGTGAGTCAATTGTGTGGCTATTGTGTTGTTTGTGTGTAAAGTGTGAAAGTTGGTTTTTTGCTCACCTGGTCACATGACCACACCCACCAAGCCATGCCCACCCAGTCACATGCCCACCAAGCCACGCCCACCAAGCCATGCCCACAGAACTGGTAGGTAAAATTTTTAGATTTCACCACTGCTTCCAACACTGGAAATGATGGGAAATTTTACAGTTATCAATGTTGTGGAGAATATGTGTGATAAAAATGAATGCATTGCCTAGAATGATGTTTTCTTTCAAACAATACCTGCTATGACAACCAATTCACAATTTATAATGACAAAAACATATGTCTAGGTTTATATAGTAAGGGAACAAAATCAAGAGTTAAATTTAAAATTCTCCAAGATGCAAAGGAATAAGGAATATTAGGACTAGCATATTTTAAACTGTCTGCAGTCTGTTGTTTAGTTTGTATAATAGAGTGGTTGCTTTTGAGAAATAAAAGGATGTTAGAATGAAAAGATCATAATTTGAGATTTGGACAGTATGGTTTTCTATGGTATGATAAAGTTAAAGTTAATGTAGATAATAATAATAATAATAATAATAATAATAATAATAATAATAATAATAATAATAATAATAATAATAATAACAACAACAACAACAACAACAACAACAACAACAACAGAGTTGGAAGGGACCTTGGAGGTCTTCTAGTCCAACCCCCTGCTTAGGCAGGAAACCCTACACTACTTCAGACAAATGGTTATCCAACATCTTCTTAAAAACGTCCAGTGTTGGAGCATTCACAACTTCTGGAGGCAAGCTGTTCCACTGATTAATTGTTCTAACTGTCAGGAAATTTCTCCTTAGTTCTAAGTTGCTTCTCTCCTTGTTTAGTTTCCACCCATTGCTTCTTGTTCTACCCTCAGGTGCTTTGAAGAATAGTTTGACTTCCTCTTCTTTGTGGCAACCCCTGAGATATTGGAACACTGCTATCATATCTCCCCTAGTCCTTCTTTTCATTAAGCTAGACATACCCAGTTGCTGCAACCATTCTTCATATGTTTTAGCCTCCAGTCCCCTAATCATCTTTGTTGCTCTTCTCTGCACTCTTTCCAGAGTCTCAACATCCTTTCTACATCGTGGCGACCAAAACTGAATGCAGTATTCCAAGTGTGGCCTTACCAAGGCATTGTAAAGTGGTATTATTACTTCACGTGATCTTGATTCTATCCCTCTGTTAATGCAGCCTAGAACTGTGTTGGCTTTTTTGGCAGCTGCTGCACACTGCTGGCTCATATTTAAACGGTTGTCCACTAGGACTCCAAGATCCCTCTCACAGTTACTACTGTTGAGCAAGGTACCACATATGCTGTACCTGTGCATTTTGTTTTTCTTGCCTAAATGTAGAACCTTACTTTTTTCACCATTGAATTTCATTTTGTTTGATAGCGCCCAATGTTCAAGTCTGTCAAGATCCTTCTGAATCTTGAACCTATCTTCTGGAGAGTTGGCTATTCCTGCCAGTTTGGTGTCATCTGCAAATTTGATGAGTTCCCCATCTATCCCCTCGTCCAAGTCATTGATGAAGATGTTGAAGAGTACTGGGCCTAAAACAGAGCCTTGGGGTACTCCACTGCATACTTCCCTCCATGTAGATGCAGTTCCATTGAGCACTACTCGTTGAGTGCGGTTGGTCAGCCAGTTTTGAATCCATCTGGTGGTGTTGCTGTCTAACCCACATTTTAGAGTTTAAAATACTTACGTTCAGAATACCATATAGAGAGTATGGGATAAATACAAGCCCAGGTTTGTCAAAATACTGTATGCCTTCGTTAGTTTCAACACAGGAAGTGTTTTATAGAGAAGGACAGTAGGTAAAGGAAAATTATTAACACACCAAAACTTGTTACTTATTAGGAAAATGGTGAACTTAAAATGAAACGAAGAGAACAATTGATTGCAGAGGGATTTACTTTTCAATGGTTCTGAAATATACAATTAAAACAAAGTTTGAACATAGTCAAAATGGGATTGAACTACATTAGTGGAATTTGTAATTGCATTGTGTACAATTAAGGAACATGTGATTATTAAAATATATGAGCTTTTAGAATAAGTTAAATAATACATAATAAAATGGGCTAAGAATTTTAGCCCATATAAATGGACAATAGAATAGAATAGAATAGAATAGAATAGAATAGAATAGAATAGAATAGAATAGAATAGAATAGAATTCTTTATTGGCCAACTGTGATTGGACACACAAGGAATTAGTCTTCGGTGCATAAGCTCTCAGTGTACATAAAATATATGTAATAAATCATGATCATAGTCATCATAAATACATTCATCATGAATCATAAGATACAACACTTAGTGATAGTCATAGGATACTAAATAAGCAATCAAACTCATACTAAGAAACTAAATAAAACAATATAAATTATAAAAATACAAGCAAAGTTATAGTCATAAGTAGAAAGGAGTTAGGTAATAGGAAGGATGAGAAGAAGAATAGTAATACAGTCTTAGTAAATAGTTTGACAGTGTTGTGGGAATTAGTTGTTTAGCAGAGTGGTGGCATGCTGGAAAAACTGTCCTTGTGTCTAATTGTTCTAGTGTGTGATGCTCTATAACGTCATTTTGAGGGTAGAAGTTGAAACAATTTATGTCCAGGATGTGAGGGGTCTGTAGATGTTTTCACATCCCTCTTTTTGACTCATGCAGTATACAGGTCCTCAATGGAAGGCAGGTTGGTAGCAATTGTTTTTTCTGCAGTTCTAATTATCCATTGAAGTCTGTGTCTGTCTTGTTTGGTTGCAGAGCCAAACCAGACAGTTATAGAGGTGCAGATGACAGAAGGGAGAAGATGTACCTGAAAAGACTGAAATTTACATTAAATTATAACTTAAGAGAAAATTTGTATAAAATGGTGTATAACATCAGAAAAATTATCCAGGATATATAAAGGTACTTCTAATCTGTGTTGGAAATGTAGGAAATGTGATGGGTGGTTTTAGCATGTATGGTAGCTTTGTAAAAAGCTAAAACATATTCACTCTTCTACACACATTTAATAAGAAGTGTGGGAAAGGAGAAAGGAGTTTATTGTTTTTACAGAAATTGTAGAAGGACATACTCATCTTTGAAATGAATACACTGTGTACTTATCTAATCTCATAAATGTTGCTCAAGCCTAAAGCTGCATGTAGGAACAAAGGGATGAGAGGCCCCTGGTATGTTCAAAACTGGTTTTAGCTAGAATTTGCTGACATGGTAATTGACTTAGAAACAATCCCCAGAAACTAATAGCTATTATAAATAAATTGTAAATAAGGGGCAGGGAATAATGTATTCACTTTAGATGCCTCGGATAGATTGTGACAGCCTCAGTACTCAGCCAATGAGGATAAGGTGGGAGGTAAACCTACGATGGTGATAGGGAATATAAAGAAAGTATATTGATGGCTTAAGGTGTGTCCACTGTACCTGCGTGTATGTGATACACCCTCTTTGCAAAGTAGTAAAATAAAAATTACCATTGTTTTCTTTGGCTTGTAATTTTTTTGGCTTGTAATCATTTCAAAACCTAGACAATGAATCCCACAGAAGGAAGGGAGGGAAGGAGAAAGTATTCAAGTTGACCTCAACTCTTGGCACAGACAAAACTTTTTTTCAGTATATTGTTTGACTTCACTATCTAGTTTACAATTAAGACTCCAATATTAGGTTATTGCTTTCATTTGGTTTTTTTCAAGTTTTTTTTAGATCAAACTTTCAGCTAGATCATGTAATGTTCAACTGCAACAAAACAAAAGATTTCTGAGGCACCATCTTTTTCTAAGAATTTTTACCCATCCCATCCAATCCAATCCAAGAGATTGGATCCCTGCAGATCCCATCAGCCAAAATGTGTTGACTAGTGGGAACTAGAAAATGAGCTTTTTCTGCTGTAGCCCTTGCCTTGTGGAACATTCTCCCCTTGGAGATTAAAATGGCCCCAAACCTGTTAGCTTTTCACAAAGCTTTAAAATAATGCTTGGCTATGTATCTGGGCCTGGGGTTCAGAATGTGTTAAGCAGCTCTTGCTTGGCTTTACTATTAATTGATTAATGGTTGTTTGTACTTATTTATTTTGTGGATGTTTTATTGTTTGTTTTAATGTTTTAATTATTTTAGAACTTTAGAACTGTAAGCTTCACAGAGTCACTTGGTTGAATTGGGCAGCTATAGAAATTAAATAAACAAATAGCTCATATCTTCTTCTTCTGCTTCTTCATTTATGTAATCACAATACAGGCAATTGGAGCAACTATATTTATGGTTATTATTTAATATCAAAATAATAGATCAGTCAATAGAGCTTCTGGCTAGAAAATATGTGAAGAGCAACAGAGAAATGACAAAATCAATTAGTAAATTATGAAGCACTGCCAGACATTTCCTTTCTAAACTCCAAGGTGATGATTGCCTGCTCATTTGCAGTCCTCACAGATGCTGCAGAAAGCAAAGCTAAGTACAGCTCCCTGTTTCCTCCACCTAAATGATACTGAGTAATGTGACCACCCGTTTTCATTACATATGAGTAGAAGCAATCATGTAACAAATTAGCTGCATTTATCAATCATCAAGAATCTTGCATTTGAAACTAAGCATGTTGTATACTCACCTAAAGATCAAAGTAGAGATAATGCCACAAGTTTGATTTTTTAAAAAAGCTTTGCATAGAGATATTTCCAGTCAAAAGACTGCAGCTGTGAGTTTAGAGTGATAATTTCCCAGTACAGGTTTAGATGACCCTTATAGGTTTTTACAATTCTACAGTGGGATTAAAACTGTCACAATCCCTAAAGATTTCATCTGTCTGATCTTTTACTCAGTGAAAAAAAATCAGATTTTAAGCAGGAAAAGGTATGCAAGTCTGGTGTCAATATTATTTTTGAAGACCTTGCAGAGGTAAGATCAAGGGCATGATTCATTGTTCAATTTTCCTTTTCTTTTTGACAGATAGAGTTGACCAATGTGGTAATGTTTGAGGAATAATTATAGTTTTCAGTTATTGGAATAAACTTCCCAGGTGAATGCTGATGCATGGCATTCAAACCTTACACTTAGGTTTTATATTACATCAGAATATATTCAAATCTTTGATTTACAGTTTCAGTCAATTAAAATCAGTTTTATTATTGCTTTTCTTTATGTAGGTTTAAATACTGGTAGTGCTGGGGGGGGTTGTGAGATTTAAGTGTTTATAGTACCAATATTGCTTACATAGTACCAGTATTGCTTATATACAAAGATAAGTTCCCTGAGGATGTGCTCCAGCAGTGGTGGGTTGCTCCCGGTTCGGCCTGGTTCTGCAAACCGGTAGTGGCAGTGGTGGGAGGCTCAGAAGCACCCTGGGCAGGTGGGCGGAGCCTCCTACTACCGCTGCTACCGGTTCGCAGAACCGGGCTGAACCGGGAGCAACCCACCGCTGCTGGAGTTCCCATCCTCAGGGAACTTATCTGTGTATATAAGCTTGCAGAAATAGCTACATTGACTTGTTTGATTAAGGAGGAAACAATTTCTTTTACAAAAGACTGGAAATCCTTTTGCTAAAATCAGACAAATTGGTGATTTCAGGTTTTATTGAATAAAGGTTAGTTTTATGGGAAGAAGGAAACTATTATATGCAATATGGATGGAGATGGCAATTACTTCTGTTGCTTCTTTAGATGTCTTCCTTCCTTCCTCCCCTCCCTCCCTCCCTCTTTTCTTTTTTCTTTTCTTTTCCTTTTGCCATCTTTCATTTTTTTTCTTTTTTTTCTTATGCTTTTTCTATTTTCTATTTTTTTCTTTTATGTTTCTATAGTTTTTAAGCTTATGTAAAATCTTCTAATTAAAATTACATTAAGAAAATATGGCCAAAGTGATTTGTTTTTATGGACAATTTGAAAAACTGTACCTGACCAATAACTTAGTGATTTATATATTCAAAATGTTCCAGGTCAATTGATCTGGTCAATTCCTATTTAAGTCAACAAAAAACAAACAAAAAAATACAGCAAAGCTCAGAATCATTAAAAACACTTGAAGAAATATGCAATCACATAATGGAAGTTTCAAATCAAATCAACCTTTATTATGGTCAAAGCCAAGCATAAGAAGGGGTAAATGGAAGTTTTGACAAATTATTAAATATACCAATAAAAATCTAGATTAACAAGTTATTGGCTGCTGGTAAAAGTGAAGAAAAATGTTGCCTACAATTTATTGTAAGAACATCGTTATTCCAACACCTGCTTAGACTTGCTGGTTTTAAAAGACTCCTTCAAGAACTTTTTGAAAAACACACACATGCTAAGAGCCGTGGTGGTGCAGTGGTTAGAATGCAGTATTACAGGCTAATTCTGCTGATTGCCAGCAGTTCGATTCTCACCTGCTCAAGGTTGACTCAGCCTCCCAACCTTCTGAGTTCAGTACTATGTGGACCCAGATTGTTGGGGACAATATGCTGACTCAGTAAACCATTTAGAGAGGGCTGTAAAGCACTGTGAAGCAGTACATAAGTGCTATTGCTATTGCTTGGTAGAGGTAGTAGAAATCCATTGCCATAGGGCAGTGTTGGCGAACCTTTTCAGCACTGAGTGCCGAAACGGAGGCGCGTGCGTGCATGTGCTGGAAACCGGAAGAGCAGCCGCCCGGTGCGCATGCGTGCACCGGAAAGATGATCTTCTGGTTTCTAGCATGCACATGTGCACCACATGCCATCTGGTCTTCTGGCTTCTGGTGCACATGTGTGCATGAAGACCAGTTGGATGGTGTGCATATGCGCACCGGAAACCAGAAGATGATCTTCCCAGCGCGCGCATGCGCACCGGGCGGCTGCTCTTCCAGTTTCCAGTGCTCCTGCGCACGTGAAGACCAGCTGGCCTGCACACCAGAACCTGGAAGAACAACGGGTGATAGCTCGCGTACCTGGAGAGATGGCTCTGCATGCCACTTCCGGCACGTGTGCCATAGGTTCGCCATCACGGCCATAGGGATTCTAAAGCATCTATATTAAAACACCCTCCATGGAGGGGAGGGATGTGGCAAAGAGATGCATGCAACCTTATTAATGAGTCCTGTATGTACAGGGTCACATGGAAACTTCTGAATGAAATCTAAAGGACTTCAAGACCACTTAGAACACAGAGGTTTGTAATATGTATTATAATCATATTACTCTTACTTCCTGCTTCTGAACCACAGTCTCCAGTCCCAAAAAATCAATGGGTGTTATATATTTTAATTAACTGACCCCCCTAGCCACTCTGCAGAAAATATACTATTTATTTCTAAGAAAACAGGCGGTGGGGGGGACCTTGGAAAAAAAATCCTCTGACTAGCTCAAAAGTTACACAGCAGGCTTACAGACAAAGCCTGTGATAGAAAACTAATATTTCTTAGCATGGCAGTTTGCATCTAAAAATCAATCACCAGTGACAATGAGGAATAATTTAGAGAACCAATTTTGTCACAAAATATTGCAAGCACCTCACTCAACTTAGGTTTGCTGGCAACTTGGGTGTTTGCAGTAAAACAGAAGAATGTACAAGATTGCTATATCAGATCAATCTCATCCAGATTGCCGTTTCTATAATCACCAATCAGCTTCTTACAGGAAAATGTTAGGAAGGAAATTAGCATATTACCTCCTCCTGTTTGTGATCCCAGTCAATAATTTTACGAGGCCCATCCTGGGGGCAATAGCAATGTATCTAATCAAGATTACGTATTATTGATAGGGATTAAGTACACAAATCACTTAGTCACAGTGTTTCCATTTTGTTGAGTTTAAATTCTCCAAGATCTCAGATACTCAGGTTTGAGAAGATAAATCCTATCCCTACAATCTAAACTAAACAAACAAACAAACAAACAAGGGTTATATTTATGTAATGTTATAACGAGACTATATGGCTTGGAAAATAATGTGCAATATTAAATGAAAACAAGCAGAGTTTGGAAGAAATTATGAGGCTTGATCTTGGATAAATACATGGTGAAGTTGAAGCCTCCAAAGAAAAACAGATGCAAATGTGAAATTGGAAAGGCATAAAATCCATTTAATTCACACATTAAATGCAGTATATATGCAGCATGAGATATATGCAATATCAAGTTTTCTTATTTTAATATACTCTAAATTAATGAGCAGGAATGTGCAACATACAGTTTTTAAGGCTTTGAGGTAACTGGAGAATCCACTTCTCTCATCTCACTGGAATTTATTGGTGTACTTTCCATTGACATTTGGAGACAATATATCAAATTTTGTGATAAACAAAAGAGTAATGTTAAAATTAATAGTAGAATTCACTTTGGACCAGTGGTCCTATACAAGGGTAATTTTTTTAAAAAAATTATTGAACATTTTTTAAGTTAAAAACAAACACAGAAATCTATACAATTTCCTTCTTTTCAACAATTTCGCGTTGCTAAATATTTTAAATTTTACAAGTTTTTCCTCTTCAATTTTTCATTTCATTTTCAAACACAAGAGCTTGTTCTTCCTGAGACCATTATCTGTGATCTATCTCTAAATACCACAATTCGCTTCCTATTATGTTACAGAGCACCTGATTATGACCTTGATCACGCGAGCAAACTAATTACATTACTAACATGGGCAGCTTCATGCCCATATCCCATTATCTTTCTTGGTGACCTCAATCTATTTCTTATTAATTGGACCCTAAATGAGTGCTCAACTGAAACAATACATTCGACCCCTGTATAATGCCATTACTACTTTAGGACTCGATCAATTGGTAACTATCAATACTAGATTAAACAACTGCCTCGATCTAATCTTCTGCAACAGTTTAAACACAATTTATAACCTTCATATCAAAGAACCTTTTTCCAACAGTGACTACAGCATGATTGACTTTTGTCTAAATTTACATCCATACAAAGAATCTCATAATAGGACTCCTAAATACAACTTCAAAAAAGCAAACTACGATCTCATAGCTACTGACCTCTCATCTCTAGATTGGCAAATCCTATCCAATGACTGCAACTCTGCAGAAGACTATTATAACACTTTTCTACTTGAAGTTCAAAGAGTCATTAATCTATATGTACCTTTAGTAACTCCCAAAGCCAAAAAGAACAAATTACCCTTATCAATAAGGAAACTCCAATCCCCCCAAAAAATCCCTTTGGCGGAAAAATAAAACTGGCTATGTAGCTAACTTCAAAAACCAATACAAAACCTTATGCCACCAAATAAAAACAGAATGTACCAATTACCACTGCAAACAGGAAGAAGAACTGTTACACACAAAATCCAATCGTGCCTTCTATAATTTTGTAAACACCAAACTTAAAGACTCAAAAACCATCCCACCTCTAAAAGGGCAAAATGGTGAAGATTGTAACAATGATGCTGTTAAGGCTAATCTCTTCAACACTTTTTTCAGTTCAGTCTTTGTCAACAGCAATGGCATCTCCCCCTCATTTCCTAGTCGTACCTCAACCAATTACAATGATCTAATCCACATCGATTTTACTGAAGATACCGTCTTCAGGGCACTACACAAACTAAAGCCATTTCTATCTATTGGTCCTGATGGAATATGTGCCTACTTTCTAAAAAAGCTCTCCTCTGCCATAGCTGAACCTCTAAGCACCATCTATGAAGTATCTTTTAGAATGAGCTCCTTGCCTATCCTATGGTCATTAGCAGCAGTCATATCTATCTTCAAAAAAGGTGACCCTGGCCTTGTTGAGAATTATAGACCAATTTCCCTTTGCTGTGTCACCTGTAAAGTCATGAAAGCCATCATAAACCAATCCATCACCCTTCCCTTGAGCTGAAGTGGTGCAGTGGTTAAATGCAGCCATTGCAGGCTGACTGCTAGTTCAACAGTTCAGCTGTTCAAATCTCACTAGGCTCAAGGTTGACTCAGCCTTCCATCCTTCCGAGGTCGGTAAAATGAGGACCCAGATTGTTGGGGGCAATATGCTGAACTCTGTAAACCGCTTAGAGAGGGCTGTAAAGCACTATGAAGCGGTATATAAGAAAAGTGCTATTGCTATTGCTATTATTCCCTTAGTGACAAATAACCTACTCTCTAATAAGCAATTTGGTTTCAGGAAAAATTTATCATGTAATCTGCAACTCATACATTGCAAAAACATTTGGACCTCTCAACTTGACCAGGGTAAAGCAATAGATGCAATCTACATAGACTTCTGCAAAGCTTTTGATTCTGTGGTACATGACAAACTTCTGTTAAAACTAAGTTCTTACGGCATTTCTAGATCCTTGCACAAATGGATAGCTGCATTCCTATCAAACAGGCAACAAATAGTTAAAATTGGAAACGCTATATCAAACCCAGCAGCAGCTAATAGTGGTGTTCCCCAAGGCAGCGTTCTAGGACCAACACTCTTTCTGCTACTGTATATATAAATGACCTTTGTGATCGTATTGTAAGCAGCTGCGTCCTCTTTGCCGATGATGTAAAACTATTTAACATCATAGACAATTCTACTACTCTACAAAATGAGACGTTGTACTTACCTGAGACATCCATTCTCGTAGGGTGGAGCTAGCCTCCAAGAATGGGTTGACACTGCCCTCTAGCCAATCAGGACTAAGTCTGGAAAAAGTATAAATAGCACCTCGGTGCCTCAGTTCCCCCTCTTTTGACGAGGGATGAATTCCAAACTCTACATGCCATTCACAAACCAACAACTTTATTAATATAGTCACAACAGTTGAACCAACCTAAATACCTAAAAAACCTAAATACCTACTTACATAGACAACCCTATGAAACTTATTCCTATATTCCTAGTTACACAGAAAATGAACCACCCAGCCAGTGCAACAGTACAGAAGGGCGGGATTTGGAGGCTAGCTCCACCCTATGAGAATGGACGTCTCAGGTAAGTACAACGTCTCATTCTCCATAGTGGGTGGAGCTAGCCTCCAAGAATGGGACATACCAAAGTAATTCAGTCCCTAGGGTGGGCCTCCTGATGCTGGCTGGGACCCCCACTGTCCAACGTTACCTGTTGTAACACCCTGCACCCAAAGTCAGCCTCCTGAGAGGCGAAAGCATCCAGTCTATAGTGCCGAACAAACGGTGTTGGTGATGACCATGTGGCCGCACAGCAAACCTCCTCAATGGATGCCCGGGTATTCCACGCCGCAGTGGTGGCAGCACTGCACGTAGAATGGGCAGTTATCCTGTCGGGTCATGGCAGGGACAGCTGTTCGTAAGCTAGAGCAATGACAGTGTGAATCCAATGACCCACAGTGGAGGAGGATGCTTCCCGGCCCATGGAAGCGGCATGAAAGGAGACAAACAATGCCTCAGTCTTACGAAAAACAGATGTGTGGAGTAGGTAAATGTCTAGGGCGTGCCTCACATCCAGGAGGTGCCACTGTCTCTCAATGTCAGAGGGGGGAGAAGGGTAAAAACAAGGCAACACAACCTCCTGAGCCCGGTGAAAGTATGAGGTTACCTTTAGCAGAAAGGTAGGGTCCAATCTCAATACTACCCTGTCCTGGTGGAAAACACAGAGGTTACTCCTCACCGAGAGGGCTGCCAGTTCGGAGATGCGGCGGGCAGATGTAACAGCCACCAGGAATACCACCTTGTAAGTGAGGTGGGCCAGGGAGACAGATTGTAATGGCTCAAAAGGACCCCCGTGAGTGCAAGAAGTACCCTGGACAAGTCCCAGGTGGGATACCTGTGCACCACAGGTGGGCAGCAATTGACCGCACCCTTGAGGAACCTGTGAATCAGTGGATGAGCTGACAAGGATCCCAGGGATGGACAGGTCAAGACAGTGGACAAGGCTGCCACCTGGCGACGGAGGGTACTGGGAGAGAGACCTTTGGCTAACCCCGTGGCGAAGGAACTAGAGTACATTGATGATGGACAAGTCCACCGGGGAATACCCCTCCCGGGCACACCAAGAACAGAAAGCCCGCCAGGAGGCTGCATAAATGCACTGCGTGGATGGCCTTCGAGAGTCGAGCAGGAACTCCATGACGTCCTCTGGAATCTGTCAGCACCTCAGAGTGAGCCGCTCAAGTGTCAGGCAGTCAGTTGCAACCAGTGAGGCTCTGGATGCTGGACTGACCCCTGGACAAGCGACCACTCTGTTGGAGGGATCCTCCAAGGGGGTGATACCAACAGAGAGACCGGATCGGCATACCAGGCTGACAGAGTGAGAATTAATCTCACAGAGGAGATGTTTGATCTTTTCCCGGACATCAGACATTAGAAATGAAATCGCAGTTTAAAAGTCTAAGTAAAATATTTATTTCTGTACAAAAACAATAAAACTTTATTTGTTTACATCTCTGATATAAAATGTGCGACTTCTCTCAATGGAAGCCAGAAGAAGAAAGATAGAGTGGAGATTGGAATGCACACATGCGTACAAGAGCATATCAATCACATGCTCAGGAATAAACCATTATATTGAATAGGGATGTATCTTCCTGCATATACATGTAACAGGCAATAAATCACACCGTGGCACAGGCTCTCCTGGGCCAATGGGGGGCCAGAAGGACCACCTCGGCCCTCTCCTCCATCAGTTTCCTGATCACCCTGGGGATTACTGGTATGGGAGGGAATGCATATAGCAACCCCTGAGGCCAGACACAGCGAAGGGCGTCCGTCCCCTCTGCCCCCTGAGTTTGGTACCGGGACATAAACCTGGGCAGTTGAGCATTCCCCAGGGTGGCGAACAGATCTATGACTGGCAGACCGAAGTGACCCACCAGCTGGTGAAATAGGTCTGGGTGGAGGCTCCACTCTGTCGGGTCAATCTGATGCCAGCTGAGCCAGTCTGCCCTGGTATTGCTCACCCCAGAGATGTGCTCTGCAGAGATTGTTAGCAAATTCTGTTCCGCCCAGAGGCCCAGCTGCATGGCTTCCGGCATCAGCTGCCTGGACATAGTCTCCCCCTGTCTGTTTATGTGGGCCTTGGTGGCCACATTATCCGTAAGGACCAATACGTGCTCGTTCGCCAGAAGGGGTCTGAAGTGCTGTAGGGCAAGAGCGACAGCACGTAGCTCTAAGAGGTTTATGCTCAGAGCCACCTCTGTCTGTGATTAGGTGCCCTGGGCCACCTGAGACCCTGCCTGGGCCCCCCAACCCAGTGTGCTGGCGTCCATGGTGACGGTGATCTGATGTGGGTGCAGAAAGCAAGTGCCCTTGTGGATTGCTGTTGTTGTCCACCATCAAAGCGACTCTCTCACCAGAAGTGGGAGCCTCACCCTGGCCGGAGAGGTGGCGCGTCTGAGATGCTGAAAAGGGAGAAGAAACCATTGAAGGTCCCTGGAGTGTAAGTGAGCCCATGGGGTGATGTGAATGGCAGAAATCATCTTGCCCAGGAGGGAGGACAACAGGTTCAGTGGAACCGATGTTTGGCGCAGAACTAGCTGTGCTAAGTCCAATAAGTTGTCCCTCCGCTCCTGGGACAGGTACACCTTACACTCCAGGGAGTCAATAATGGCCCCCAGATGGATGATCCTGGTGGAGGGAATGAGTTGGCTCTTGGTCTTATTGACCAAGAAGCCATGGTGAGTGAGGGTAGCAAGCACCACTTGGACATCTCTCTCTGCCTGGGATAAAGAGGTGGATGAGATGAGTATGTCGTCCAGATAGCACTGGACCCTGATGGGGACAGACCGAAGGTGAGTGGTCAGGGCAGCCAGGACCTTGGTAAAAACCCTTGGTGCTGAGGACAAGCCAAAGGGAAGGGCCCCATATTCATAATGCACCCCTGCATAGCAAAACCGTAAGTATTGGCGATGAGAAGGCCGAATTGGGATGTGGAGGTAAGCCTCCGAGAGATCTATGGATGTGAGTAGATCTCCCTTCCTAATACTTGCCAGAATTGATTGCAGGGTGTGCATTTTGAACTTCTTATGGACTATGAACCTGTTGAGACACTTGAGGTCCAGTATGGCTCTCCACCCTCCCGAGGATTTTGGCACTACAAACAAAATGGAGTAGAAGCAGGGGTGAAATCCTCCCGGTTCGGCCCGGTTCCAGAGGACCGGTAGCAGACGTGGCCTGGTTCGCCGAACCGCCAGAGATAGCTGGCTGGGCACACCCCCGAACCGGTCCCCAGTTGCCTCTTGCTTGTCCTGCCCAGCCCAGTTTCTACTCTGCAGCTTGCCTGCCTTCCCGGTGTCCCCATGGCCAGCTTGCAAAGGCTGCTTCATGCAGGCAAGTTGCTCAGCAGAGACTGGGCGGGGCAGGGCCAGCGAGCAGCTGCCCTTCCTCACTGTGGCTGCAAGCCTTCCTGCACGAGTGGTGGAGTTTGGAGCTTGTTAAAAAGGAACGCTTCCAGCAGCATTTTTCAGTCCGGGCTGCTCGGAGTGAAAAACATGCAATATGCTGCTTTGGGATCCTTCCTCTCTAAAATGGAAACACCTTTCATATTCTTTCTGCTGCTTCGTTTAATCAGAACAGCCTTTCTTTACTCACATTCTCCATACGTGGCTTGCTTCGCCTTTTTTAAAGCAAAAAAACCTCATTTACTCAGTTGAAGGAAGAAGGCAGGCAGAAGCAGCTGCACACCAATGAAATCCATCCATCCATCGCATTGCAGCCTGCAATCCATCTCTTGTGAGCAACTGATTGTGCCTGCCTTCCTTCAATTCCTTCAATGCATGGCTGGCTCAGGAATTCTGGGAGTTGAAGTCCACAGGTCCTCAAAGAGCTGTAGTTTGCCCACCCCTGGGGTAAGTAACTGGGGGTTTTTTTAGCTTTAAAAAAAATGTAAATGGGATTTATTTTCTTGAGGGTTTTTTTTAGGAATTTTTTTTAGACATATCCATTTAAAATTTAAGAAGTTTTAAATTTAGCTGTTTTTATCTAAAAATATAAATTAAATAAAATATGGAATGTTGTGTGCTTTTGCAATTCTGGTTAGGCAGGGGGTTGGACTAGATGACCTCCAAGGTCCCTTCTTCCAACTCTGTAAATCTGTTAAAATTTTAAATGTGTTAAATCTGTTGCTGGTGCCATTTTTTGTGCTTTTGCATGGTGTGTGAGTCAGTACAGCTGCTTTTGCATAGTGTGTGAGCCTGTTGTGTGTTGTGTAAAATGCAAAAGTTTTTCCCCAGCTCTTTGTTGCTCTGTGAGGCTCGTGCTTGTGGCAGGGGCCATTTTGTGTGCTTTTGCATGGTGTGTGAGTCAGTATAGCTGCTTTTGCATGGTGTGTGTGCCTGTTGTGTGTTGTGTGTTGTGTAAGATGCAAAAGTTTTTCCCCAGCTCTTTGTTGCTCTGTGAGGCTCGTGCTTGTGGCAGGGGCCATTTTGTGTGCTTTTGCATGGTGTGTGAGTCAGTATAGCTGCTTTTGCATAGTGTGTGTGCCTGTTGTGTGTTGTGTGTTGTGTAAAGTGCAAAAGTTTTTTCCCCAGCTCTTTGTTGCTCTGTGAGACTCATGCTTGTGGCAGGGGCCATTTTGTGTGCTTTTGCATGGTGTGTGAGTCAGTACAGCTGCTTTTGCATAGTGTGTGAGCCTGTTGTGTGTTGTGTAAAGTGCAAAAGTTTTTTTCCCAGCTCTTTGTTGCTCTCTGAGGCTCATGCTTGTGGCAGGGGCCATTTTGTGTGCTTTTGCATGGTGTGTGAGTCAGTACAGCTGCTTTTGCATGGTGTGTGAGCCTGTTGTGTGTTGTGTGTGTGTGTGAAGTGTAAAAGGTTTTTTTTTTCAGCTCTTTGTGACGTCAACTTGGCCATGCCCATCCGGTCACCTGACCACCAAGCCACACCCACCAGACACCAAGCCATGCCCACAAAATAAGCCACACCCACAGAACCGGTAGGGAAAATTTTCACATTTCACCCCTGAGTAGAAGCCCTGCCCCTGCTGGTCCTCAGGCACCTGGTGGATGGCTCGAATTTCCAGCAGGTGCTGGATGGCCTGATTCATGAGGACCCGTTTTGCAGAATTTGATAACAAGGGGCAGTGAAGGAAAAACCTCGGGGGGGGGGGGTAGAGAGAAACTCAAGTGAGAGCCCTGACGACAGGGTCTCACAAACCCACGTGTCGTTGGTGATTTCCTCCCATCGACTGGCATAGGATGCCAGGCGACCCCCTATGGAAGGATCGGCCAGAGACTTACTTGTTCCGGTGGAAAGGGCGACTGCCAGCCCCTCTAAAGGGCTGTTTGAACTGGTTACCCCTGAAGAGTTGGCCAGATGAGAATCTTTGGCGAGAACCAAAATGCCCTTGACTTTGGCCCTGATAATGTCCCTGATACTGGCCTTGGTATCTATTGTAAGGTTGGAAAGCCCCTCTGGAAGCCCTCTTGGGAAAGGGGGCAGCACAGAAGGGGAGTTTCCGGTGGGCTGAGGGAAGGACCTTACGCTTGTCCTTCATTTCAATCAGGATGGGGTTCAGGGCCTCACCAAACAGGGACTGCCCAGTGATCAGGGCAGAAGCCAACTTCCACTTGTACCACACATCTATTGACCAGCTGCGGAGTCAGGTCATCTGGTGCACCTGACCCCATTGACCTAGTCGAGAAGCGAGCGGCTTGCAAAGTGGCCTCAGAGGTAAACTGGGCAGCCACCAGGAGTTTGTTCAGGTCCTGGTGTGACCGGACGTCTGATGGCAGCAGGTGGGCTTGGAGCACATGTAGCCACTTGAGACTTGTCTGGCAAAAGAAGGATGCAGTGGTGGCCGCCCGGACTGCCCAGGCCACTGATTGGTGGGCCCGCTGCAGCGACGAGTCTGTGTGGCGCTCCTCTGGCCAGAGAAGCTCCTCGGGGTCCCCAGGCATCAGAGAATTGGAATATAGGGCCAGGACTGGGCTGTCCATGGGAGGCATCAGAAGATGCTGAGCCAGGGCACTGTCTATATTTTAAAAAAATTGCCCAGTGCTTTAGGTAAGGGACCTGTGGCAGGAGACTGCCATTGCTTCAATATGGTTTCAACAAATAATTTGGGGGCTGGGACCACATCAGCGGGCAAGGGAGAAGCTTCAAACAAGGGGTCCACGGCCGGGGCCTTAGTGGCCTCTCCAAAGGGGGGCTGCAAGTTGGCTATGATCTTTGCCTTGTGCAGTAACGACCGAAAAAGGGCCAGTTGGAAGAGGCCTGATGAGGGTGTCGGCTCCGGGGCCAAGTCCTCATCCTCCGACATTGCCAGGTCTGGTGCCTCATCCTGCAATGGATCATCCTGCCATTGACCCTCTTCTAATTCCCCTGGGGATTCCAGAGGGTCATTATCACCTTCCTCCCCTTCCTCAAGCTCTGGATAGGAGAAGCAGTCCAGATATTGTTGAACTCTGCCAGGGGGAGGGGATCTATTTGCCTGAGTGAAGGAAGAGCCAGCCATGGCTCTGACCCCAGCCTCCACCCCCCATCTGATTGCCTCATTAATACGTTCCTGTACCTCCCCAGATTGGAGGGGGTCCCCACTGGCAATCTCCTCCCTTGGTCCCTGTGCAGGCCCTTCCGTGGCCGGCTGTGAGCCCCAGACATCCGGCTCAGCCAGGCAGAGGTTGACGTTTCTTAAGAGGTCCCTAAGGGGGCGTGCATAAGCGCACCAATGTGCCTACCGTCCCTGTCCTACTGTACCCATTTGTATGTACTAGTTTTATGTGTTTATGGCTATGTTTTGCTTCTTTATATCCATTTATTTGTGCCATTTTTTCATGTGTCCTGTTTCTTTGCACTTGTTGACAAATAAATAAATAAAATAAAATAATAATAAATAAATAAAATTTTATACATATATTTCACAATTCTATTTGTATACATCATATAATAGTGTACTCTATTTCTACTTCATTCTCTATTTCCCTTCTACTTATTTATATTTAATACCACCTGTTAACTCCATTAACCTCTTTCATGTGTTATTCTCTTATCTTTTGACCCTCTTCTCTAACCACTCATACCACTTTCCCCATACTTTGTAATATTCTGTTTCCTCTTTTTCTTGTAGTTCCTTTGTAAGTTTATCCATTTCAGCACACTCTAAAACCTTTCTAATCAAATTTTCTTCTGATGGTGTATATTTATTTTTCCAGTTTTGAGCATACATTATTCTTGCAGCTGTTATCACATGTATTATTAGGTATTGTATTTCTTTTTTATAGGTTTCTGGCAATATTCCCAATAAAAATATTTCAGGTTTCATCTCTAATTATTCTTTGGTGATCTCTTCTAATTGTATTTTAATTTTATTCCAATATTGTTTTGCTTTTGGGCAGGTCCACCATATGTGGTAATATGTTCCTTGGCTTTGATTGCATTTCCAACAATTTGACGTTGTGTTGGGGAACATCTTAGCCAACTGTGCAGGTGGGAGATGCCACCTGTAAAACATTTTGTACATGTTTTCCTTATAGGCTACAGACATTGTTAGTTTATAATTTTTATTCCATAATTTCTCCCATTTATCTAAATCTATATTATAACCGAAATTTTTGGCCCAAATTATCATATTTTCTTTAACTACTTCCTCTTCCAATTTGTATCTCAATAGATAATTATAAATCTTGGTTATCAATTTATATTCTGTACCTTGTAAAATTTTATCTAATTCATATTTTTCTTTTTGAAATCCATATTTTTCCAAATCCGTTTTATATCTAGACTGTATTTGCATGTATGGCCACCAATCAATGTCTGTACCCTGTTCTTTGAGCTCTTGTCTTGTTTTCAGTTCCCCTTGACCGTCTAATAAATCTTTGTATCTCTTGATTTTATCAATATTCAATGTATTTGGATATATTTGTGCCTCCGTGGGTGATAACCATTCTGGGATTTTTCTATAATGATTATTCTTTATTGTTAACCATGTTTGTAATAGGGCATCTCTAATTAGGTGTCTCTGAAAATAACTATGTTGTTTATGTTTTTCATCCCATAGAAAGGCATGCCACCCTATTTGGAGGTCATGCCCCTCTAATATTAAGGTTCTTTTATTCTTTAATTCTATCCAATCCTTAATCCAAATTAGTATTGATGCCTGGTAATATAACTCCCAGTCCAAATCCTCCTCTAACTCTGCTATCTTGTAGTGCTTTTAATTTAATTCTAGATTTCTTCCCTTGCCAGATATAATTTAATATCATTTTATTTAAGCTCGTAAAAAAATTTTTACTTAGTTTTACTGGAATTACTTGGAAGAGAAACAATATCCGTGGTAAGATATTCATTTTTATCATTGATATTTTTCCTAAAAAGGACAGTTGTATTTTTTTCCAATTTTCTAGATCTTTCTTTATTTGTACTATTAATTTATTATAATTATCTTCTTTGATCGACGAACACTTGGGCATTAACCAAATTCCTAAATACTTTATTTTTTGTTGTTGTTTGAATGCCCAATATTTTTTCCAATTCAGTTTCCTGTTTTTTGGTAAGGTTTTTCATTAGTGCCTTTGTTTTTAGTTTATTAATTTTTAAACCCACTACTTTTCCATATTCTTCTATTTGATATATTAATTTAGGCCCTTATTGTATTGGTTGCTCTAATATGAATACCAGATCGTCTGCAAACGCTTGGACTTTGTACTCTTCTTGTTTTATTTTCAGAGCTTTTATTTCCTTTTCACTTCTAATTTTATCTAACAGTATTTCTAATGTTAGTATGAACAATAAGGGAGATAAAGGACATGCTTGTTTCACTCCTTTTTGTTGTGTTCTGACTGACCTATAACTGAACCATAAACTTGTTTTGACTAGACGACCTCTGACTGAACTGTTGTTGTTATGTTTATAGTTGAACTCTACCTGAACTGTTGTTGCCACCCTGGTCATGTGTTTGAATGCTCATACGCTATTGGTTGTTGTGTCTGACAGTTCCCTATAAAAGGGCTATCTGTCAGACTGCAAGTTGCTGGTTGTTTTGAGTGAGCTAATAAAAGAGCTGTTCTGAAGTCTGTCTCCTGCGATCTTTGCCCACAATTTAACAGTGGAGACAAGGGTTTGGGACCAGGAGAACGAAGACTAGCCCTCAAGCGCTGCAACCAGCCAGGCAGCACTAGCCATGTCTGCCTTCTTTCATCGGGATGTCCACCTTCCACGCGCCGGCGCCTTTCGACCCTGCCCGGGAAAAATGGGACTCCTACATGCGGCGTTTCGAGTGCTTTCTCGAAGCCAATGATCTGCTGGGGCTGGCTGACAACAGAAAAAGAGCTTTGTTTCTGAGTCACTGTGGGCCAGAGGTGTTTGACACCGCAGAATCGTTGTCTGTCCCAACCCCAGTTCACACCGTGACCTGGCAGGTACTCCAGGCAACGCTGAAGACACACTACGCGCCCACCCCATCCAAGGTTGTCCGGTGCTACGAGTTCCACCAGCGGCTGCAGCAGGAGGGCGAGACCATCAACCAATACATCGCCGCCCTCCATAAAGCCTCTGGCCACTGCAAGTTCCACGACCTGGATGACATCCTGCTTGACCAGCTCATCTGTGGCATGCAAGACTTTCGCCTGCAACACCGGCTCCTGGCTCGGCCCAACCTCACGCTGGCCGCTGCCCTGGACGAAGCCAGAGCTGCTGAGTCCTCATCCAAAGTGGCCGAATCTCTGCACCGTTTCACCTCCTCTAAAAAGGACACTAAGCCTCCTTCTGCGGTCCACATGGGCTCTGTCGAGGAGCCTGTAAGCAGCGATGATGAGGTCTGCCGCACCTACCAGAAGTGCCCTCCGCCTCCCAAAGACTTCCTGACTGCCTGTGCCAGCTGTGGGGGGTGACACCCGAGGATATCATGCAGATTTAGGCATGTTATCTGCCAACGGTGTGAAAGGAGAAGACATTTGGCGCGAGTTTGCCATGCCATTCTGCCGCTGAAAGACACGCATGCGCAGGAAAACCCTAGAAGCGAATCGTCAAATAGATTCGGGCGTGAAAACCATAGACCGTGCCAGAGAGCCTTCGCCAGGCAGCCAAAAACCAACCAAACGCGGGTTGCCAGGGCCAGCTGCCCCTTCAAAAGGAAGATCAGGGTGACCGTCTCCATCGACGGAGCACCGGTCCAAATGAAGGTCGACACCGGGTCTGCAGTGTCTATCGTCACCTGGGAGACGCTCAAGCTTGCCCTTCCGAGTTTCCGGTCTACCCGCCTGCAGGAATCCTCAATCCGCCTCTCTGACTACCAGGGAAACTGGATCCTTGTCCTTGGAAAAGCCCGGGTCCACGTCAGATTCAACAATTTCGACGGACCTCTCCAGCTCACCATAGTCAACGGCAGCCTTCCGAGCCTCCTAGGACTCGATTGGTTTGAATCGCTTGGCCTAGGGGTGACAAGCATCCACGCCATCGGAGCCGCGAACCTGGACGACCTTTTTGACGAGTTCCAGGACGTTTTCAGTGATGGTTTGGGCAAGTATGTGGGAAATCCTATCTCATTTAGCCTTGATCCTAATGTCGCCCCCATTCGCCTTAAGCCTCGACGGGTCCCTCTCCCACTACAGGATAAAATTGACAAAGAGCTGGACAAGATAATCAAACAAGGCATTTTGGAGCTGGTCGACCGTTAAAGGGGACGGCAGTATTCAAATTTGCGCTGACTACAAATGCACAATCAATAAGGCTTTGCAACAGAGCGCCTATCCGGTGCCGATTGTGCATCATCTACTCCACTCCCTAGGTCCTGGACGCCTCTTTGCTAAACTAGACCTTGCGCAGGCGTACTAGCAGCTGCCGGTAGATAGAGCTACTGCAGAAGCACAGACCATTGTAACTCACAGGGGAGCTTTTAAATGTCACAGGCTGCAGTTTGGAGTCAGCGTAGCCCCGGGGTTGTTCCAGAGTGTAATGGAACGTCTGTTGCAGAACATCCCTGGGGTCGTACCATATGACGTCCTGATCTCTGCCTGTGACCAGGACCAGCTCCGCTGTTGAGTTAGAATGGTCCTGTCAAAAATGCATGCTGCTGGGCTTAAAGCCAAACACAGCAAATGCTTGTTGGGGGTGCCTGAGGTCGAATTTTTAGGGTACTGAGTCAATGGCCAAGGTATCCACCCCACAGAAATCTACCTGAACTGTTGTTGCCACCCTGGTCATGTGTTTGAATGCTCATACGCTATTGGTTGTTGTGTCTGACAGTTCCCTATAAAAGGGCTATCTGTCAGACTGCAAGTTGCTGGTTGTTTTGAGTGAGCTAATAAAAGAGCTGTTCTGAAGTCTGTCTCCTGCGATCTTTGCCCACAATTTAACACTTTTGCTATCTCAAATTTTTCAGTAGTATCTCCGTTTATTAATATTTTTGCCATTTGTGTTGAGTATATTTTTCCTATCATTTTTACAAATTTCTCTCCAAATTCCATTTGTTCCAATTGTAATATAATAAATCTCTAATTCAGATTATCAAAAGCCTTTTGGGCATCTAAAAATATTAGTGCCACTTGTTTATCCAGGTGTGCCTCATAGTATTCTAATATGTCTATTATTGTCTTCAAATTATTCTTTATTCGTTCATTATCAAGGAGGCACGATCAGGTACAGGGGAATTTCCACCCACTCCCTTTCCTTCTCCTAACAAGCGCCTGAGACCATTTGGCTGCAGCACCTCCCCCAACCCCTCCTGTGATCGATCGCACAGTAGCTTCTGGCTGCCAGCATTGGCAGCTAGCCGATTGGCTGGTGGCTAACTGTCCCGGGCGGCTAAAAGCCCGGGACAAACAGTAAGTCATCGAATGGGCTGTGCCGAAATGTGTGGGATGGAGGGGCCGTGGCCCATTGCCCGGGGCGAACAGCTAGGAGGGTGTCAGCCGAGGAGAAAAATTAATGGTGAATGGCCGAAGGCGGAACCCTGGTGGAGAAGCAGGCACGGTCAAGGGTAGGAGGAGATGAAAAGTCCTAGACCCATGATGGCGAACCTATGGCACGCGTGCCACAGGTGGCACGCGGAGCCATATCTGAGGGCACGCAAGGCGTTGCCCTATGTCAACCCCAGAGCGCATGTGCACGCTGCCCAGCTGATTTTTGGCCTTCCGGAGGGCGGGGGAGGCCAATTTTGCCCTCCCCAGGCTTCAGGAAAGCCTCCGGAGCCTGTGGATGGCAAAAACGGGCCCAACGGGCCTACCGGAAGTTTGGAAATGAACTTCCGGTAGGCCCATTGGGCCATTTTTTGCCTTTCCTAGGCTTCAGGAAAGCCTCTGGAGCCTGTGGAGGGCAAAAAACGGCTCAACGGAAGTCCGGAGGCTTCAGTGAGGCCTGCGCACATGGTGGGAAACGCGGAGGGGGGTGTTGATGTGCACGCATGCAGGGCATTGCATTATAGGTGTGGGCACGCGCAAGCGCGCTATCACACGCATGCATGCCCTTTTGGCACCCGAACAAAAAAAGGTTCGCCATCACTGTCCTAGACCCTGTCTGCAAAACATGTTTGTTTCTTCTTTATATTATCTTTCTGCTTCTTTCTATCCCATAGTTCAAAAAGCAAATTATATTTAAATCTCAGTTTTTTCTGATGTTCTGTAAATTTTTCCCTTTCTTTGGCAAAGTTAATCTTTTCTTGTTACCCAGTTGGCAAAGGAAAAGCAAACTGAACTTACATCATTGTATGATTAGGAGTTCCCAAATGGTGGAGGCTAATTTACATAACCATTCTGTCCTAGCTTGCATTGCAGGGCAGATATGCCTATTCTTCAGCCTCTTTAGCTCTTTCAATTTATATTGGTAGAGGCAGCAACACCTTGCCCAGGAGTAACATAGACACGGATTCAGATGTCCAACCTTCAGATTCCTGCCTGCCTATACTTTAGAATCAATCAATTGTTCCCTCTTATGCCAACTATGATCCTGAGTGTCTCACATGTCATTGTAACTTTATTACAATGTCTTCATTCTATTTTAGTTACTGCAGCATAAAAGTATTTAATAATGATACTATCCTCAGCCAGCTGGCGTAAGTGAATAGAATTACAACATGCTTTCTATATAATTCATCAAATAAATGTCTTTTATTGGGGTTACAACTCTAGCATTCATAAACCAAAGTAATGGCTAAAACATATTTAATCTTACAAAAGGGACATGGCATTTTCTACAATCGTTATGCTGAAAAGTAGATCAATGTGTAATTGACAAATAATTCATCAAAGAGCAGGTAAGCTGTGATTCTCTATATATAATAGAAAACTAGAAAAAGGACTCGGTATTCCATCATTTTGTGTAATTTAATTAGGTATTGAAGTTTTAATTGTCCTTTCCTAAAATAATGTTTGCTGAACTTTTAAATGCAGACCACAAATAACAACTTTTTTAAAAAAAACCTGATAGATTATGTTGTAGTCAGTTCCCAGTTTCATTTCCCATTATATCTACTACTATAAGCACACTGTTGTCTTTTCAATCCACTATTCCAAATCCATTTGATTAGGCAAAGGAAGCATATTTGTTGGGAAAATGTGCAAAAGTCTATTATCATTGTCCCAGTCTCCAATATTAGAAACATATCCTGCGAAGCATCCTATAAATCATTCCTAAAATCAAACCCAGATGGTTGGAGCTTGGCAAAGATATGCAATGCAATGTTAAATTTTTAAAGAGTTAGGTAATAGATACTAAATAAATAATGAACAGAAAAACTCTTAGAACCCGCCTCATAATGTATCTGGAAGGTAATCAATTTTCTTAAGGGGTTTAATGCATTACATGCCTTGTACAAGGTAGAACCTGGTCCTGCATTTCAAATTAAGATGTATCTTAGGTCAAGGCTCATACACTAATTTTTTTTTCATTCATTCTGCATTGCTGCACCATTTGGCAGCCTGTCATCATCAGCCAGTCACTCTGAAGCAACATAGAGAATACAGTATTTGTTCTTAAGTGACCTTTATCTCTTGGTATTAATAAGGCACAGAATCTTTTAGGTTCCCCCCCCCCAAACAATTCCCCCTGTGCCTTACATTCGTCTTCATCAAAAGTTCATCACAGATGGGACTTACAGGGAAGAAATGGCAAACTGATGTCTGCAGCAAAATAAAGAACCAGTGATATTAGACCAGCTTTTTGTAATCCCTCTTCAGACAAAGAGAGGACTTGAAATCTCGCACAAGTGCTCCATATAGTTGCTCGTCATGAGTAAAGTGACCAGATTAATTTTTTGTTAAGCGGGACGGGGGGGGCGCCTGGGCGCCGCCATTTGTTTTGCCCTCTGCGCATGCGCAGAACGCTGCGCATGCGCAGAGGGCAAAACAGCAAATGTCGGCATCCAGGTTGGGGGGGGGAGGCGGGAGGGTGCTTGGATGCCTGGAGCTCGCGACAGGTAAGCTGCCGGCTGCCTCCTTTCCCCGTCTCCCGCCTCTCGTTCGTTGCTTGCCAGCCCGGCCGAAGGGGAGGCGGGAGGCGAGGAAAGGCCTCCCGAAGGGGAGGCGGGCTCCCGAAGGGCTGCCGGCTCCCGAAGGGGAGGCGGGAGACAAGGAAAGGCCTCCCGCCTCCCCTTCGGGAGCCGGCAGCCCTTCGGGAGCCCGCCTCCCCTTCGGGAGGCCTTTCCTCGCCTCCCGCCTCCCCTTCGGCCGGGCTGGCAAGCAACGAACGGGAGGCGGGAGACGGGGAAAGGAGGCAGCCGGCAGCTTACCTGCTCCAGGCATCCAAGCACCGCGGTCTCCCGGTCGCCCGCCCAGCCCCAGGGCAACAGCGGCAGCGAGGCAACGGGGGGAAGAAAGGGGAGGGGGACGAGGAAGGGCTGTTTGCGCTGCCGGAGGGGCCGCTCGTCCCTCACCCCTCCCAACAGCAGCGGCGCCTCCGAGGGCGGGGCTAGGGATGGGGCGGGGGAAGGAGAGGAGGAGCAGCCTCCCTTCCCCCTCCCCCCAGCAGGCAGCCGCCTCGCTGGAATTCCGCCCGACTTGCTTCCGCTACCTCTCTTTTGCTTCCCCTCTAAGGTGACCAGATGTCCCGCTGTTTCCGCATTCTTTTCAAAAAAAGCGGGACTTTTTGAAAAGAATGCGGGACGCGGGACACACGCTTGAAAAGCGTGTCTGTCCCGCCAAAAGCGGGACGTCTGGTCACCTTAGATGAGGAAACCACAAGACAGAGATGCTGGTGGGTTTAGAGCTCTAAGAGACAAGGGAATAGCGTCTTTTTGCTCAAACCATAGTTGTTCAAAAGGACACTGAGTTCACATACTTTTCTAATTACCTTTGGAAATTTGCTTGTTAATTAGGAACCTTCAGATCAACAACTTTTACAGCATGGGTGAGTGTTCTTCAGTCCTTAGTGAAATGAGTTTTTTTTAAATAGTGTTTTATTAATTTGTTATATGACATACAAAGAGAATACAAAAGTAAATATTAGGGAACTTAGGGAAGGGAAAAGGGAAGTGGATAGTGGGAAAAAGCAAGGAGAAAAGGAAAAAAAGGCATTGACTTCTGACTCCTTTGGTGCAGTAAAATAAGGCATTAACATCTACCCTCAACTTTTTACTTTTTCATAATAATATAAACTAGCCATTTCTATAACAACAAATCTGTGAAAGAAGTTTTAAATACAAGTTTAAGGCTTTAAACATTCTTTTGGAATGAATAGCAAAAGGGTGATTAGAACTTTGATTCTGGAATGTCACAAATGGGCTAAAGGTCCAGATGGATTTGAAATAAGATTTTGGAACTAATTATAAGAATCTTTGCTGCGAGAAAATGTTTTTTTCTTAATTCTCTTTAAAGAGAACATGATAGGATGAGACTTGGAAGTTTGGACACTAGAGGGAGACAAAAGGAATTAAAGATTACAATTAAAGGAAAAGAACATGTAAATTTTACTTATTAATACAGAATGAAGAAAAATATTTTAACATTGGACATACTGAAGGATATTTTTTAACAATGGACACAGAAATTAATTTTAGAAGTGTCTGCCTCTATAGCTAGAGTATGTTTCAAAGATATTATGAAAGAAGAACAAGCTTTACTTTGCAAGACTGAGACTGATCTGAAAGTGAAATTTAAAATGACAAGCTACAAGAATGTTGTGGAAAATAATGCTACATTGGACATACAAAAGAAATAATCTGATATCTTAATAATTAAAAGGGATATATAAGAGAGAGACCTCTCAAATATTGTGAGAAGGGACAAAGAAAAAATGAAAAGAAATAAAGTTCTAGGACATTATTTGAAGGGACTAAAGATCAAAAATGTTTAAATAGAAGGAATACAAAGATGGTTTATTATATGCAACTCTCAAAAACAAGTAAGTTAATGCATGCCAGTTCAAATGCTCTTGGATCAAGACAAAGGGATTCAAAATATACAGCTGACTACCAAGAACATTCCCTTGTCCATATTAAAATTAGCTAGAGATAACTGCCTCTGCCCACCTTATTACCAAGATGATCAGCCTACAGGATCTTTGAAAAAGGAAGAAGCTCCAGTTGTTTGGCCCTTGACAAGAAAGAAGTAGAGGGCTGTAATCTCCAGCAATCCAGAGAATACATGAAAACCTGAAGTACTGAAATAAATCTTGCCATCTTGTTAGTGATCTTACCTTTGATGACAGATTTTAGTTCAAATACTAACTTGGATGGGCTCCTCTGCATGTACAGGAACAGGAAGAAACGATCCAATGTCTCCTGTCCTTAAGAAAATAAAGGTCTGGCTTTCCAGATTCACTTAATTAAATGTAGTTGGGAAGAGACAGTTCTGAAGCACTCTAAAAATCCAAGTTGTGAACATGAATGTGCTATTAGAAATATATTTCCTTGATAAAGGGAAAGATTTTTAATAAATGAACAAAAAGAAATATAATCGGAAAAACAAGAGAAAGACAAATATTTTTTGTTAATGATGAGAAATTTTGTGAAAATTTGAGGGGAAAGGGAGGATGATAAACTCAGATGAAATATTTTGCATGGAATAAATTCCTTTGGAATTTATTCTGGATGATTTAAATGATCTCTGTCTCCTCTCTTGCTATGAAAAGAAGGAAAAGAAAGGAAAGGAAAGGAAAGAGAAAAAAAAGAAAAGAGAAAAAAAGAAAAGAAGAAAAGAAAAGAAAACAAAACAAAAGAAGAAATTGCTTCCAATAATGATCATCTGAACAACTACATCTAGGCTGAAAAAGTTTTAAGCAAGGTACTGTTTTATCCTTCATTAGTCATTAATGCCTTATCATTTTTGGTCACCAAAGTGGTTAATAGCTGGAGCTACAGTATTACTGAGGAGTCTGCCTCAATGAATTATTAATCTACATTGTTGCACAGCTTTCTCCAATTCCGCCATGTGTTGGAATACAATTCCCAGAAGTCCCAGAAGTATGGGATTCCATATTAAGTTGCAAAAAGAAAAAAGAAAGAAAGGATAAAGAATAAAAGTGTTGATTTTGCACTAATAAATTCCTGTTATGGACAGGATCGATCAAAGGTTAGTGGATATAATACAAAGTTCCTTAGATGAGAATTAGTGCTATAATGAATATTGTTAGTTTAAATTGAAATTAAAAGTTCACATCATTGTTTGCTTTGAACCCCTCAAGACAATACCAAGTCTGGTAATTGTCTATATTCTCTTCTTCCACACTTATGATTACTGTACATTACATTAGTAAGGTGTACTTCATGTTCTTGAAATAAATTTTGCTCTAATGTCACAAATGTTATACCAGGCAATGATAGAAAAGAAATGTATTACAAAAGAGAAACTAGACATGAAAGTAAATGGGCCAATGCACTGACATAAAATAAGTTATGACAGTCCATATAAGGGAAATGATGTCAGAATGATAACCCTTCCTTCTATAAATAATAGAGAAAAGTAATAAGATGGAACCAAAAGAAAGAAAAGTTGTACAGGAAAATACAAAAGAACTCATTTTATTTTAATGAAGGAATACTGCTATGGTCAAAACTCATAACAAGAAAGCAGCTAAATACGGATAAGGAGGCTGAGATTTCATATCTATAGATATCTATCTTATCAAAGAGCATTTCACTAGTCCACTAATTTAGTCATATTGTCAAAGAATGCAATAAGATTTGTACAGCATGATTTGTTTTTGAGAAAGCCATGTTGGCTTCTGGTTATAACTTTGCTTTCCCCTAGGTCAGGGGTCGCCAACCTTAAATACTCAAAGAGCCACAAAGGCCCTAACCGGAAGCCCTACCGTTCAATTCTGGAGCTAACCGGAAGTCCAGTTTCCCCCACCATAGTGTCTCCTCCTAGCATGGAGTCCTTTTTCCTCTACCTATCCTAACTGAAAGCCCTATCAATTGTGGAGCTGACTGGCGACAGGGAACCGCAGCAGAGGGATGAAAGAGCCACATGAGGCTCCAGAGCCGCAGGTTGCTGACCCCTGCTCTAAGTGTTCCCATATTCGTTCCTTGATTAATTTTTCCAAGATCTTCCCAGGTATTGATGTCAGGCTGATAGGTTCTGTAGTTTCCTGGATTGATCCCCCCCCCTTTTTTTTGAAGACGGAAACATCAGCCCTTTTCCAGTCATCTGGTAGTTCCCTGGTGCTCCAGGATCTTTGAAAGATATGGTTCAGTGGTTCTGAGATCATATCTGCCAGCTCCTTCAGAACCTTAGGATGTAATCCATCTGGTCCTGGTGCTTTGAACTCATCTAGAGTGGATAGGTATTCTCTTATAATTCTCTTGCTTATTTTGTTTGTTAGGTTGGACTGTTTTTTTCTTTCTGTATAAAGACAGATTGCTTCCCTTACAAATCAGTTTCTGCCCAAAAACTGCATATAAAATGCATATATTTGGAGATGTTGAGGAATCAAGGTGTTATGTACAAAAATGTATATTTTACAAAACTTGTATACAAATAGTACATATATGAAAGAAATAGAAAGAAATAGAATAGAAAAACTTGTATACAAATAGTACATATATGAAAGAAATAGAATAGAAAATATTAGGAAAAGTTATTTAAGCCAACAATTACATTAGTGAAGTATATTTTAAAGGATAATTTTATGTTTAAAATTCAAATGCAGGCCATATTGAGATGCACTGTTTTAAAATCATATTTATGGAAGACTTATCAAGTGATATAAGCATATATCAATCCACATCCATGAACACCAACTGGCAGTCAGAAGACATGACGAAAATTCTTTAATTTCACAACATGTAGACAGATTTAACCATAGTTTCAATTGGGAAAATGTAACAATCCTAGACCAGGCTAAATCCAAAAATGCCAGGGAATTTCTAGAAGCCTGGCATTCTGACAAATCAGCCATCAATAGGCACATAGACGTTATTTATTTATTTATTTTGGTTTTCTTATATGCCGCCCAACTCCCGAGGGACTCAGGGCGGCGTACAGCAGAGAAAATACAAGAATAACCAACACTAAATATTACTTAAAATCACATATAAAAATACATATAAAAATAAAAAACATAGACGTTAACAAAATCTATAGACTATATCTAAGGTATGTAGGAAGCACATCACAATAGTAATGGGGGATTTTAACTACACTGACATCAACTGGGAGACAAACTCTGCACCAAGTGGAAGATCAAACAAGTTCCTGACAAACCTAGCAGACAACTATGTTTCCCAAATGGTAGAGAAGGGAACAAGGGGATCAACCCTATTGGACTTAATTCTCACTAACAGAGATGAAATGATAGAAGGTGATGAAGCTACAGGAACCTTGGGGGGGAGTGATCATGCGATATTGGAATTCAACATTATGCAAGCACAAGCAGTAGAACAAAGTCAAACTAAAGTCTTGGACTTTAAGAGAGCTAATTTCAATAAACTTAGAGAGAGCTTGGGAAGGATTCCATGGAAGAAAATCCTCAAGGGGAAAACTCAAGAAGCTTGGGAAATTTTGAAAAGTGAGATTATAAAAGCCCAGTCTAGCACAATATCAATGAAGAGGAAAAATAACAGCTCTCAAAAGAAATCAGCATGGCTGCATAAAGAACTCTCTGATAAATTGAAAGACAAAAAGGACAAATATAAAAAGTGGAAAGAGGGACACAAAACTAAGGCAGAATATCAGCAAATAGCCCGAGCCTGCAAAGATGAAGTGAGGAAAGCTAAGGCTCATAATGAACAAAGGCTTGTGACAAAAGTAAAAAACAACCAAAAAAAGCTTCTTTCAACATGTTAAAAACAAGAAAAAAGTCAAGGAAACAGTTGGTCCATTGGTGGGAGAAAGTGGCAAGAAGGTGACAAGCAACAGGGAGAAAGCAGAACTACTTAACTCATTTTTTGCATCTGTCTTTACACAAAGGGAAAAAACAGTCCAACCTATCAAAAACAGCACCACAAAAAACAGATTAGGAACACAAGTTAAAATAGGGAAGAAAATAGTAAATGACCTGTCCACCCGAGACAAGATCAAATCACCAGGACCAGATGGATTACACACCAAGGTTCTGAAGGAACTGGCAGACGTGATTTCAGAACCACTGAACTATATCTTTCAAAGATCCTGGAGCACCGGGGAACTGCCAGAGGACTGGAAAAGAGCTGATATAGTTCCCATCTTCAAAAAAAAGGGGGGGGGATGGATCCAGGAAAGTACAGAGCTATCAGCCTGACCTCAATACCAGGAAAGATTAAGGGTATTAATAAATTGTCTGGGCAGGGAAGAAACCAAGAATAAAACTCAATGCAAGATGTACGTGAGAGAGGAGGTTTGAAAATGCCAAACTTAAAATTATATTACGAAGCAGTAGCTTTATCAATAATTAATGATTGGATTACCGTAACTCAACAGAGGATAGAATACTGAACATTGAAGGGTATGATTTTGTATATGGTTGGCATACTTATTTAATATATGATAAGAAGGTGGACAAGACTTTTAAAAGTCAAATTTTAAGGAATGCTCTATTGCAAGTCTGGAAAAAATATCAATATAAATTAAATGATAAGATACCTATGTGTGCAATACCCAGACATGCAATAGAGAATATAAGCATAGAACAAAAACAGGATGTAGTCACATACAGACAGCTTCTTACCATAGAAAGAGGGGTATTATAGCTAAAACCTCTGAACGTATTAAAAGAGGAAAGGGTAATCCAAACCTGGTTTCAGTATGGACAGCTACAGGCCAGATGGAAAAAGGACCAGAAAATTGGTATTACGCAAAATGGGCACAATCTAATAAAACAAATTAGGGACCAAAGTCAAATGCATATAAAAAGGTTATATAATATATTGATAGAAATAGATTCTGAAACAGAACTAGTTAAAGACTGCATGATAAAGTGGGAACAAAATTTCGAAGAACCAGTAAAGATGGAAACATGGGAGAAGATATGGGTAAGAAATATAAAATTTACGCAAGCCCAAAACCTGAGAGAGAACTTTTACAAGATGTTTTTTAGGTGGCATTTAGATCCTAAAAAATTAGCTTGTATGTATCCGAACTTACAACCTAAATGCTGGAGATGTGATTGTGTTGACGCTACATATTATCATATATGGTGGACTTGTAAAAAGGTTAAAGCATTTTGGATAAAAATATGGTGGATTATGCAAAATATTCTTAAAAAGAAGATAAAGTTTACTCCTCAGTTTTTCTTGCTGGGTATAATCATAGACTCTATAGCTATAGAGTCTAATCTGATTCTGAACTTAATAACGGCAGCAAGACTGTTGGTGGCGCAGTATTGGAAGAAGGAAGAATTGCCTACTATTCAAGAATGGATGTTAAAAGTAACAAACTTTTAAACACTAGACATTTTTAAGAAGATGTTGGATAACCATCTGTCTGAAGTAGTGTAGGGTTTCCTGCGTAAGCAGGGGGTTGGACTAGAAGACCTCCAGGGTCCCTTCCAACTCTGTTTTTGTTGTTGTTGTTGTTGTTGTTGTTGTTGTTATTATTATTATTATTATTATTATTATTATTATTATTATTATTATTATTATTATTATTATTATTATTATTATTATTATTATTATTATTATTATTATTATTATTATTAAACCTAGCAGAGATGGCTGAAATATCAGCATATCTTAAGGACCATTCAGATGAGAAATACAAGCTGGAATGGAGAAGATGGATTGATTACATTCAAAATAAATATGGGACTAAGAAATTCCAGATAGCTTACGAATAAATGAGTAAGGAATGTTACAACTTATTTAAATTCACCTTTATATAAGGGGAGTTAAAGTAGAAGAGAGGGATGAAGTCAAAGTTAGTTAGTTTATTCTAATATACGGTTGCTAAATGTTTATACCCTGTATTTGCTCTGGGAGGTTGTGGGGGGAGGGGGAGGGGATGTGGGGTTGGGGGGAGGGAAAAAGATGAAAGGTTGTAAATTGAGGACTACCTGCATATTGTTGTAAAAAACAAAATACAAATTCTAATAACAAATACCAGAAAAGATTCTGGAAAAAATAATCAAGCAACGAATCAGCGAACACCTAGAAGCAAACAAAGTAATAACCAAAAGCCAACCTGGGTTTGTCACAAACAGATCATGCCAGACTAATCTTATTGCATTATTTGACAAAGTGACAAAATTAGTGGACCAAAGGAATGCTGTGGATATAATTTATTTGGACTTCAGTAATGCATTTGATAAAGTAGACCATAATCTACTACTTGATAAGATAGAAAAATGTGGGTTACCACCAGATGATTCGTAACTCGCTGACCAACCACACTCAATGTGTAGTCCTCAATGGAACTGCATCTACATGGAGGGAAGTATGCAGTGGTGTACCACAAGGCTCTGTTTTAGGCCCAGTACTCTTAATCATCTTCATCAATGATTTGGAGGAGGGGATAGATGACGAACTCATCAAATTTGCAGATGATACCAAGCTAACAGGAATAGCCAACACTCCAGAAGATAGGCTTAAGGTACAGAAGGATCTTAACAGACTTGAACATTGGGCGCTATCTAACAAAATGAAATTCAATTGTGAAAAAAGTAAGGTTCTACATTTAGACAAGAAAAACAAAATGCACAGGTACAGTATATGTGATACCTCGCTCCATAGTAGTAACTGTGAGAGGGATCTTGGAGTCCTCATGGACAATCATTTAAATATGAGCCAGCAGTGTGCTGCAGCTGCCAAAAAAGCCAACACAGTTATAGGTTGCATAAACAGAGGGATAGAATCAAGATCACGTGAAGTGTTAATACGACTTTATAATGCCTTGGTAAGACCACATGTGGAATACTGCATCCAGTTTTGGTCACCATTATGTAAAAAAGATGTTGAGACTCTAGAAAAAGTGCAGAGAAGAGCAACAAAGATGATTAGGGAACTGGAGGCTAAAACATAAAGAATGGTTGCTGGAATTGGGTATGTCTAGTTTGATGAAAAGAAGGACTAGGGGTGACATGATAGCAGTGTTCCAATATCTCAGGGGCTGCCACAAAGAAGATGGAGTCAAGCTATTCTCTAAAGCACCTGAGGGCAGGACAAGAAGCAATGGGTGGAAACTAATCAAGGAGAGAAGTAACCTAGAACTAAGGAGAAATTTCCTGACAGAAAAATTAATCAGTGCAACAACTTGCCTCCAGAAGTTGTAAATGCTCCAACACTGGAAGTTTTTTTTTAATAAAAAGTTTTTTTTGTTGGAAAAAAGCTTCAGGATGGTTCCGGTCCAAAGACCCCCCAACAGTGGTTTGTCAGACTGGGTTTTTGTGAAGCTCATTGGAGCTTCGCTATTTCCCAGCCTGTCTCACCGTGACACTTCCGGTCTCCTAACACTGGAAGTTTTAAAGAAGAGATTGGATAACCATTTGTCTGAAATAGTATAGGGTTTCCTGCCTAAGCAGGGGGCTGGACTAGAAGACCTCCAAGGTCCCTTCCAACTCTGTTATTCTATTCTATGCAAAAGAGACAAGCAATCGACCCAAAAGAGAAAAACACTGCAGCACCTCTCCACCAGTAATCAGCACTCAGATCAGCATAGATTAACTCCAAGGTCAACTTCAAATCAACAATCAAGTAAACAATACCCCAATCAAGAAACTGCCAAAGAGCCATTAGTAAACAGCCCAATGCAAAAATCCCTAAGACTGCCCCCCCCCCACACAGACAGCAAGACACCAGAATATAACCTGACAGCAGACAGCACTCCTTACTAGCACTGATGATATTACCTAGTTAGAGTAATGAAACATCTGCAAGCTCAGAGAGCACCAAGGACCCCTCATTTCAATCCTGAGCTATAAATATTCTCTTTTATTGGGACTATTAGTTTATAAGGGTGAAAGTTTCAAGGAACATCTTTATCAACCATTAACTTCCGTAAGGTAATTCTTTAAACCAGGGGTGTCAAACTCACATCATCACAGTGGCGTCAGATGACATATCGGGACTTTTTTCCCCTTTGCTAAACCGGGCATGGGCGTGGCCAGTGCATGATGCATCTGGCCCAAGGGCCGGGAGTTTGACAGCCCTGCTTTAAACAAATTCTAATAGAACAAGTAATCAGGGAGAAAATCCCACTGACAGTAAACTGTCTGAACTTGATTTAGAAACAGAAAGAATTGTTCCAAAATTGGAGTAGTTGCGTGCTGGATTTCGGGAATCATAAACAATGGCAGTCAGGATCTACAATATTGCATGTAAGCTATTATTCATTAGAGACAGATTAGAACTCTATGACACTGTCACATCCAGCAAAAGAAACTGGTGACAGAGCTTGCTTGCAAACCCTATGTTATGAAGTCCCTAGCTTTGCAGTCAGGTGCTGCCAAAAACTGACATAAAACTCTGAGCAGCATCACAAAATAACAGCCACAGTTACTACAACAATGGACTTTCAATGTCCCCATTGTGCTAGACTCTGCACTTCCAGACTTGCATAAGGTTTTGCCTTTTTTTTTACTCTGCAATTTAAAAGTACCTTTACTTTTAATTTTTGTTCAGATGAGCTGTATTGCCAAGATCCAGTTTAAACAAGAAGCTGAAATTCTTCCTATATCAAATTTTGGCTTCTGAACCAAAACACACTATCTGCCTTCTCCCAGGCAATGTATTAATAATATGATACATACAGAATTATTATTATAAAAAATATCCCCAGGTAATAAAGATCTCACTAGACGAATACTTATTTCTCTGTGATGCAGGAGGATGCTGTTGGGCTTCAATGCTCTTTGCAGCAACTTCAAATCAGATGACCTAAATAAATATTAAGTAGATGTCTCAGTGATAGTTGTAGTTGTCATAGTGGCAGTAAAATAAAAGGAGCTGTCACTATGAAAGCATAGAATATGTGTCATAAAGTTTTAAGAGTCATAAAATTACATAGGATCCTTGTATAAAGTAGTAATGGTATATAGATAATAGGGCACGGAAAAAATACTACATGCAGTATTGAGAAAATAGAGGCCAAGTACATCATTAGGGACTAAATTCCATAGCTGAAGAATCACACAGAAGACCTGTGTGCCAGATATACAAATTTCTGACAGATGGGATATTCTCAAAAGGCTTCTTCTGCTGGTCTAAGTAATAAAGCAAGTTCATCATAAGAGAGGACCTTCCCCAGGCTCAAAACTTCTTTGGGTTTTAAAAAACAATATCAACACAAAAGATAAAGTCTCTGGAGATTCTCAGTCATTCAGGTCATGGTTGGCCCAAAGGTGCTTTTTCAAAAGGCAAATGAGCTTTGTTCTTCCTTTAAGATGCTTTGCTTCTCATCCAAGAAGCTTCTTCAGAACTGAAGAATGGATGAGAAGCGAAACATCTTCAAGGGAAAAACAAAGTCCAGTTGCCTTTTGAAAAAGTATCTTTGGAACAATAATCCGAATCAGAATAGAGCTGGAAGGGACCTTGGAGGTCTCCTAGTCCAAACCCCTGCTCAAACAGGAGACCCTATATCATTTCAGATAGTGGCTGTTCAGTCTTTTCTTAAAAACCTCCATTGATGAAGCACCTACAACTTCTGAAGGCAAGCTGTTCCACTGGTTAATTGTTCTCACTGTTAAGAAGTTTCTCCTTGAGTTATACAAATGGAAGGTAGGATATACATCTAATAATAAAGAAATAAAAAATGCAACCACATCAGTAGTGTGTTCTGAATTAGTTTGCCACCGGTTTGCGTGCTCGCAAGCGGGTGGGCAGGGCATCCTGGGTGGGTGGGCAGAGCATCCTGGGTGGGTGGGCAGAGCCTTCTGCCACCGCCACTACCAGTTCTAAAAACCAGTCTGAACCGGGAGCAACCCAGTGCTGAACCACATCCAAAGGAAGCTTCATCTCAATTTCAGAGTCTAGTTTTTTCCATAGATAGAACCTCCAGCTTGCTGGGATTTAATTTCAGCTTGTTTTCTTTCAAGTTCTGAGTGAATCCCTGCAGTGTTTGTTTCTTGACATGGCCTATCTCAAAAGGCTGATATCTCCCTCTAATCTTGTCACGGGGTGATTTTCTGATTGTCAGCTGTACTCATATGTATTCACATGTCAGTCATTATGACCCAGAGGTTCTTAGCAAAGTGAAGCAATCACATGGGATGTGATCTGCGCAGATGTGAAATTCCTTTATAGCCCTCCCTTCTTCTACTGTAGTCCTTCATTAAGAAGGACGCATATTTTAGCTGCCAAGATGTAATTATTAAGTATTAGGTTTTTATATTTCTTTTGTACTGAAATAAATATTTTATTATTAGACTTTATACTCGGGCTTCTTTTATCATAAATTGGTTTCCGAAGGAAAAGATTCATTACCTCTACAATTTATCTTTCTATAGCCAACAAATCTGTACCTGTTCTAAAGTACCAATCAAGATGAATCCAATCAACTCTACTAAGACAATCCCTCACATATTGGTTTTGCAAATGCGCCTAAAATCATTACTTGTTCAGTCCAATTCAAGAATTTCTTCATTTGCACTCCATCCATTTACCTATCAAATCATCACTTTCAACTCTCTAGTAAACACTTAAAGCAATCACATTCCTACATATTTGACACAGAGATTCTACTAAAACTTCATTCAGAGACATCTATAACTGGTGCTCAGTTTTATAGCTAGCCAGTGCAACCAAGCAAATAATGAAGGCAGTGTGAAAATGTCAAGAAGAAGAATAAATAATAATGAGAGCTTTGCTTTAGATAGAAAGCTAATATTGGGCAGCAGAAAATGGAAGATAAGTGAAAAGATTATGGCAATCATAGTAAAATGATGGCAGTCAGCAGTAGGAAGAGCCCCATAAACATTTGCTAAATTTTCTGAAATAATATTCATAATGTGGCTATAAAAAAAGCTTTCCATTTTTCCCACAGTATAGCAACTATCATCATGTGTTTGTCTCTTTAATTAATGCCAAGAACGATTCCAATCCTATGTATTTGAGAATAATTCTCAACATTGAACTTTAACTTCCTAAAAGACAATTTTAGAATTGAACTCCCCAAATCTAAACTAGAAGGACAGTTGCAAATTTTGTAGCTGAAGGCATTACTTAATGTAGGCCCAGTGTGGAAGGCATTTTATGCATATATAAAAATAATCATTTTTATTTAATGATTATTTAATATTTAATCATCATACAGCAGGACTGTAACTTGTTGCTTGTATCCTTACGATTTATATTGATATTGTTTCCTGATTGCTTATTTGTACCCTATGACAATCATTAAGTGTTGTACCTTATGATTCTTGACAAATGTAACTTTTCTTTTTATGTACACTGAGAGCATATGCACCAAAGACAAATTCCTTGTGTGTCCAATCACACTTGGCCAATAAAGAATTCTATTCTATTCTATTCTATTCTATTCTATTCTATTCTATTCTATTCTATTCTATTCTATTCTATTCTATTATGTAAAATCCAGGCAGAACTACTGACTCATACAATATTTTATTAGTGAAGCATAACAGTATTTTATCCTGCATAGATAATTAAAACAAATTTTTCTACATGGATGGAAAATAATCCAAAACCTGCTCTCAAATTTTACACAAAGCTGTTCAAGAAGCAGCTCCAGTTGAACATACTAATTTTTCAAATATCGCCACCAACACCATCCTTCCCCTCTCCACCTTGCCCTGGAAAGGAACATGTGCTTCCAATGAAGTAACTTCATGAAAAGAAAATATAGTGAATACACATACTAAAGCAAAAACAAAAATCTGCAAATATATTTGCAGATTTTTGTTTTTGCTTTAGTATGTGTAGTAGGTTCTTTTAAAAACCTACTGTATAACTACATTGTTGTTACTTTTGAAGCAAAAAAAATGCAATACACATAACAGTACTAAGTGCTGTTGTTCCAATTATGGACTTTGAAAATGCAACTCACTGCAGTCGCAAGCTCTGGAGAATTAGCTTCTCTTGGAGCTTCTAAGCTTTATTGTTCATCCCCTATTGGTTTTTCTCTTCATCTCAAGCTTGACTAGGTCCATTATGATAGCAATGTACAGAAAGCCTTAAGACTAACATGCAAAATTGCACTCCTTAAGCTGTCTGGAAATTCAAAGTTTTCCATGTGTGGGAGCCAAAAAAGACTGTAAGGAAATATTCAGCCACTGATCTCTCCATTATAATCTCATGAAAATTCGGATTCAAAAAGGAGTGGATATGATCTAGTGAAAACCAGGCAAATGACAAAGAATGCCTTATGTTAGCATAACGTATCAGACATTAACACAATTGAGAATGTCCAGAGATACTTCACAAGAAGAGTATTACATTCCTCTTTTCACAACAGAATTCCTTATGAAACCAGACTTGAAATTTTGGGACTTGAAAATTTAGAACTACGCCGCCTTCGATCTGACCTAAGTGTAGCTCACAAAATTATCTGCCACAATGTCCTACCTGTTAACGACTACTTCAGCTTCAACCGCAATAATACACAAACTCACAATAGATACAAACTTAATGTAAACTGCTCCAAACTTGATTGCAAAAAATTCGACTTCAACAACAGAGTGGTCAATGCCTGGAACATTTTACCTGACTCAGTAGTTTCTTCCCCAAACCCCCAAAACTTCAACTTCAGATTATCTACCATCGACCTCACCCCCATTCCTAAGAGGTCTGTAAGGGGTGTGCATAAGCGCACAATCGTGCCTACCATTCCTGTCCTAATTTAATTTAATTTAATTTAATTTAATGGATTTCTATGCCGCCCAACTCCCTGAGGACTCTGGGCGTCTCACAACATGTTAGATTCCATTACAATATAAAATACAGTAGTTAAAAAATACAAAATACAAAAGTTAAAAAGAGTATCTCATATTTACAATCAAGGGGGGAGACCCATATGTAATCTACTTGGTCTCACTTTCACCCCGCCTGCTGGAAGAGCCAAGTTTTTATTGCTTTCCGGAAGGCCAGTAGGGTGGGGATGGTCCTGATCTCCGGGGGAAGCTGGTTCCACAGGGAGGGAGCTCCCACAGAGAAGGCCCTCCCCCTTGGCCCCACCAGCCGGCATTGTTTGGTCGACAGGACCTGGAGGAGGCCGACTCTGTGGGCCCTGACCGGTCGTAGGGAGGTATGCGGCAGGATGCGGTCCCGAAGGTAACCTGGATCTGAGCCATGTAGGGCTTTAAAGGTAACAACCAACACCTTAAATTGGATCCGGAGACTAATGGGCAGCCAATGCAGCTGGCGGAGGATCAGTGTTACGTGGGTGCATCTAGGTACACTCACCACAGCTCGCGCAGCTGCATTTTACACCAATTGCAGTCGCCGGACACTCTTCAAGGGTAGCCCCATGTAGAGCGCATTGCAGTAATCCAGCCGTGAGGTGATGAGGGCATGAGTGACTGTGAGAAGTGCCTCCTTCTCCAAGTAGGGTCGCAATTGGTGCACAAGACGTACTTGTGCAAAGGTCCCCCTAGCCACAGCTGAAAGATGTTGTTCCAATTTTAGCTGTGGGTCTAGGAGGACACCCAAATTGCGGACCCGTTCTGAGGGAGCTAATTTCTCCCCCCCAAAACCAAGGAGGGACAGTTGGTCGAGTCCTTAGGAGGCAATATCCACAGCCACTCAGTCTTGTCAGGGTTAAGTTTTAGCCGGTTCTTCCCCATCCAGACCCTAACACCGTCCAGGCAGCGTCTACGGCTTCCCCGAATTGAGACGGGATGGAGGTGTACCCATATATTCATACCTCTTTTACTCTTATTCATGCTTGTAATATTACATATATATTCAATCATGTTTTACTGTTTAAACTTTGCTTATAATCATATATGCTTGACAAATAAACAAATACAAATACCTAGTAAAATTAAGCTGTCCTTTTGTTATATTAACATTTGGGAACAACCAATCAGAGACTGCTATCAACTTTTACGCTGCTATCATTCCTGTAAAAGAAAGAGATTCATCTACAATTCAGGGCTTTTTTTTCCAATTCACTAACCATGGAATTAAGTTATCTCACTAACTGCTGTTAAAGGATATATTTGTACAATGTTGCCTTTCATCACATTCCTAGCCCTCCATATTTAGTTAGTCTGTTGTACTATTTTTTCCTCATCTCTCAATACAAACTGATTAGGGTGCCTCAGTGGTGAAATCTAAAAATTTTCCCTACCGGTTCTATGGGCGTGGCTTGGATGTCAGGTGGGCGTGGCTTCAGGTGGGCGTGGCTTGTTGGTCAGGTGACCAGGTGGGCATGGCCAACTTGTAAAATGTGATGAAACTCACTTAAAAACGCTCTTCCTTAGCAACCAAAATGTTGGGCTCAATTGTGGTCCTAAGTCTTTCTTTCTGCCTTGCCTTGCCTTGCCTTGCCTTGCCTTGCCTTGCCTTGCCTTGCCTTGCCTTGCCTTGCCTTGCCTTGCCTTGCCTTGCCTTGCCTCGCCTCGCCTCGCCTTCTTCCCTCCCCTCCCCTCCCCTTCCTCTCCTCTCCTCTCCTCTCCTCTCCTCTCCTCTCACATGTGCACCGTATCTCCCGCAGCCCTCTTCCAGTGCGGACTTGTGTCCTATTGCATGTGCAGTCCTGGTACGTCAGCTTGTAGGGCAAGCGAGCGGCAACCGGGGGACTGGTTTGGGGGTGTGGCCAGCCAACCATTGCTACCAGTTCGGCAAACCACCGGCGGGACGCCTGAACCGGTCTGAACTGGTCCAAACTGGTAGCATTTCTCTCCTGGGATGCCTCCTCCATGATATTGATGATAATGCGGCCAAAAGGTGAGATCAGCCAGCTCCTACTGGCCATTTTAGGCTGTTTTAGGCATGCACCCTTCTCTCTGGACATTCTGCATGTTACATCTCAATAAGAATGAGACTTGAGGCGAGGCTAGTAACTTCAGCTCTTTATTTGGTTACAGTGACAACTTCTGGAGAAACTGGAACCAGGGCAGGGGTTTAAATAGAGCGCTGGACTGGCAGGGAGCCAATCAGATTTTACCTGCTCAAGTTCCTGGTCGGACTGGAGTGAAGACTTACCCCAGTTCCTCAGAACATAACACTGCACTTCTTCCATTATCATTTTAACTCAGATCAGTGGTATCCACGGGACAGAGGAGGATGGTGCAGCACCATTGCAATATCATGACTCAATCACAACACCACTATACATTTGTGACATTGCATGCATGCCTGCACAATAGGGGCAGTTGAAAGAAGCACAATTTATGGTGCCACACAATCATTTTAAAGAAACAAGCTTCTGCACATTCCCATGGCTTGGAAAAACAGTGTTTGATCAACAAAGATTTTTGTGCTTGGCAGCCCCTCACAACTATTTTTTAAATATAACTTTATTGTTAATTTTTAAAAAGCCCCTCACAATTATTGATCAACTAGCTTAGGACCAGATTTTGACAGTTGATCTAAGCTATTGGACAAAACTTTTTCCTCTCTCAGGAAAATTACCTCATGTTCCCTCAACCACCCCCAGGAATCCACTAATTGTTTTCATGAAGTTGTTCTGATTAAATCAGTGAAGATAGCACCAGACACAAATCTTGTTGCTGGGGCAAAACAGGGCTCTATAATAAGGGTAGAGCAAAATACCCTGATTTACTATGAGACATTGGAAGAAAAAACATGCTAACATGGCCATGGGGAAGAGCAATGAGACACTGACAGTGTTTCTGGTATGTAGTTGCTCTATGGTAGGTAGATAAAGGAAAGGATTCTTCTAAAGTGACCTTCAGAAAGGAGGATTCACAGAAAAATAGAGACAACATCAATTATCTCCTGATTGGTTTTACAGTTCTCAGAAACAACCTAATCTTATTTTCAGTGTTTATTGCATAAATGTAATACACTGAAAATACGTGTCTTGTAACAACTCATTTAACCTTTGCTGCCATTGATTTTGGCAATCTAGATGGGAGATGCTAAAAAACTTAGATTTGCTTTAAAAAACTTGCTTCTTGTTGTGTAGTAGCAATACTCTCTTTTAGGATATCTCACCATCCTGAAAGGCTTATATATCTTCCTGATATTCACTTTTATTTACATATTTAAAGCCAATGAAAATATCTTTCTAGAGAGGAAAAACTTCTATTATTGAACTTTCTATAAAAGATAAATCAAGGAAATACTACCCAGTCGATTCTCATAGAATTTTCTATGAGCAATCGCCCTCATACCTACTCTATTATAGTGTTTCCTCTATTTGTAACCCTCCTGTCTTTCCCTACCATTTCTTCTATTATTAGTTTTTTAATGGAGGCAAAGATAGAATAGCTGCACAATGATCTTTGATCAATAGCATATAGCCCTCTATATGGAATAAATTTTATTTTACTATAAAGTGGACAGTAGTATTATATTGGTCTGCTTACAGAACTTGACACAAAGCATTTCCACACTACCAATTTACAGTTCATCCAATCATTACTGTGGCAATATATACAGTAATGAAGGCACTGTAGCAATGGCTGGGCAACACTATGACTCCCTAGTGGATCCTTGGAACTTTACAAAGTTCAAGACCATGCTATGGCTATTCTCAGTTACTAATTGCCCATTACAAAACATCAACTTCTCAGAAGGAAAACTGCTGCAATCACTTACAACCACCTCTTACCACCCCTTTAACTTTGCAGCAAACTCTCTGCCAGCTTAGGTGACAGTTGCCCTTTCTAAGGAATGATTTCCAGTCATGACTCTAAGCTGCAGACACCTATCATTTGCATTTTCTTAGAACACTTGAGTGGTCCATTATGAGGCTTGAAGGCACTATTGGAAACAGAGAGGCTGATATTTTGCTTTACAATGTATTAGCTTTCCATTTTTAAAAGTAAAAGAATCTTTAAAAAGTCACATGAGGCATGAAGACTGGGAGGTGCCAAGGAAAATATTGTGGGCATGTTGAAGCCAAAGGAGTCCCATGTTTGGACCCTAGGGTACATTCAATTATTGGAACACTTCAGTATAAAATAAGAGTATATGACATTTCTATTTCTACTTCAGACTGCAGGAGGAAACTACAGATTCATCATATTTCTTGCCGTGCAAACTGGGAAGATTGGATGAACCTGCATAAACTAATATGTGATTGACTTGGTTTACTGACACCTTACTAGCTTTATACTGTACTTATGTGGGTCCTTTTTCCATTTTAACTTGTAGAAGGATAACCCTGATATAAATCTATATTTTTCTGGACCACAAAAATTGCCTGCTTAAGACACATATTGGCAGTTTTTCAACCACTATTTCTCTGCTAAGTCTCATCCAGTCTGGATCACATTTGGCATATACACTGCTGTTTCTGTCTACTCAAAGTGTACTACATTGTCATGTTGCAATAGCACATAAAGGACTTTAGAAGCAATAGAATTTTCAGCAAAATAATGAAACCTCAAAAATCCTTCTTAACAGTATATACTGGCACCTCATAATAAAGCACTGGTCTTTCTTCCATCATCTAACCAGTTTTCAGAAAACTTCTGTATCATAGTGGGTCTCTTTCTTTTTCTGCTGTTTTTTTGTTTTTAATATTGTTTTCTTTTTTAATTCTTCTTTTTCCAAGTAGCTCAGAATCTAACATACTTTTCATTTCTTTTCTCAATGTGTCCTTACAACAACCTTGTAGATTATATTGAAGAAATAATTTCCGAACCAATGAACAGTGGAGAAATCTTTTTTCCTCCCTTGTCTTAATCTAACCAATGCACCCCCTTGGCTATATTACTTCTATTTCATTGTATGTAACCAGGGTAGGTTAGAGCCCATGGTCTCCTGGTTTCTAGCCTAGTGCCTTAACTACTACTACAAACTGGCTCTCAGGTGTAACATACTAAGCTAAGATGACATTAGCCAGTACTCTGCTTTAGGTTGCTACACAATATAAAGACATTTGTCTAGATTGTTCATTTTAGAAATTTTCATTCAGAAAATTGAAATAATTATCTAAACCATGTTATTGAACACCATATATTATCCTATATTAAATTGCAATTAAATACATTTTATCCCAAGATAGGATACCACATGCTATGGAAACTTGCAGTTATTTGACTTTGTTGATACTTATAAAGCTGGGTAAGATACATTTCTTTCGATTGTTTTAAAAATATTCCCATCACCTAAAATCCAATTCAATGTCCTAAGAATATTTCTGGTCAACTGAGTAAATCCTGTTTTTTATTCATTTATGTCCTTTCAATATCTAGTGGTTTCAAGCTGATCTGTGCTGAATTTTATTCATGTTGAAAATATGCTGCCCAACTAAAAAAACCCAGCATAAAATGTTTTAGTCTATAACTGAAAGAAATGTGAATTTCTTTCAAGCATTTGAAATCATTTAAATGGATGCAATAATGCAATCCAGAACTAAAATTAGTGTCATTTTACCCTTCTCTCTCTTTCCATTCTTTTTCCAAATACCTTTAATATTTGCCTTTAAGTTGCACCATGAGATTTTTTCACACAAGAGCTAGATAAAAATGCTGTATTATTTTTAACATGAGTATAATCCAGTCAAACCTAGGCATTTTCCAAGCCCACATCTTACAGTGGAAGAATTAATTCCACTTAATTCTGTCTATAATGACAAATTGTATCTGATGGGGTCCTAATGTTTTTTAAGCAGTGATATGTAAAAATGGAAGAAAATTTAACCATCTCCTCTTTAATTTTACATTACACTATAGCTGCTTTATCTCATAGAATTCATAATTCTTATCTGCAATTCTATAGAAATAAAAATGGCCTGGAAGAATACTATAGTTTTCGATTCCCATTCCCATTTATTTCCTTTTGACACTTACAAATGCCTTTTTATCCTTGTAAACATCAACATGTAATTCCACAGGGGTCATGGCAGTATGTTGGGAACAAATTAAAGCAGAAAGTGGCAGATACTGTATCATCCTCTACTTCTTCAAGCAGAACCTGCTGTTCATTAAAAAAAAAGTATTGACAGTTCTATGCGTATGTACGTATATAATGCTTGACTGTGCCCTGAGATTCATGGACATTTAAATATGAGCGTAATTCATTTTTTTTTTTTTAAAGTCCTTGAAATGGATGCTCTGCACAAGAAGCAATACAGCTCATTGTGAGAATAGTCTGCCAGAAAGAGATTATTGTTGCTTTCTTGTTGGAAAAAAAAGTGATATTGTGACCTCATGCATTTACATTTGTTTGGAACAAGTAAATTTCCTCCCAACATGTGTTAGCTGCAAATTTAAAATCACATACTATCCAAAGAAGATGAGGAAAAACACTAATGGATTTTAGTGAAATTGCTATTTAATGAAGAGCAATTTCACATCTGGGTAACCAGAAACAATTAGAAGTTCATCTCACACTGACTAAAACAAATGTTGTTGTTTTTAAATCAAACCCACAAAGCTAGTTTCAGGGACTTGTCAGCATTCCAGAAAAGCTTTTCTATTCATTTTTTTGTAAAACTCTAGAAACTATGCTGAGTAGCAGTTCTATAAAGTCATTTAAAAAGACTCAGTTAGTAAACCAGAAGTCAGAGAATTGCTGGTTAGTTTATCCAAAGGATCTTAAAGATGCATCAGAGAAGTAACTTAGGTCATACAAATATTCCAGATCTAAATCTCAATATTTAAAAAAGGGGGGGATTGCTTGCTATTAGTTTGTTATATTTTAATGGATTTTTGTAGTATGATATATTGGATTGTGTCCCATGATACAATTTCCCTAGAGAGATATTTCTACCATTTTCATAAATTGGGCTTCCTTTCTTTATTGCAAACTTGGGTTCTGCTAATACATTACAAATCATTGCACAAGCGGCTCTGAATATTTTTGTATAGGTCTTTCCAAAAGTCACTGCATTTATTCCATAATTCATTAACATTTATAGTACATAGTACTGAGATATTTCTTCTGATGGCTGTTGTCCCAAAGGTGCTTTTTTTTCAGGAGGCAAGTGGACTTTTTTGTTTTTTCTTTGAAGACCTTTCACTTCTCATCCAAGAAGCTTCTTCAGTTCTGACAGGATAGTGGGGAATGGAAGGAAGGATTTATACTCTTTGCAGACACCTGGTCATTTGCATCCTTTTAGAGGGTCTTTGAAGAACTTGGAGGTTTATCTGTGTCCTCAGGGCCACCTGAGTAGTGCTCCTAGTTCTTGTAGTGTAAGAAAGTTAGCACCCACCCACCTCCTAGAAGAATGAAATATTCTAGGAAATATTAAAAAGGCAGAATATTATATTTCCCTGGATGAGAAAAGGAGAAACATGTTTTAAAGACAAAGCAGCTCCCTGCCTCCCACTTCAGCTTCAGGATGATGGGATTAAGACATGGCCCTCAGGATTAGCCCTCTACCCATCTAACAACAGAACTCACCACATGGCACCTGGGGAGATTACATCACCCAGCAAGATTCAACCAAGCTTGGGACTCAAAAGACACTACAAAGTTACCCCTGCATGGCCCCATGGGAGTCTGACAATCAATCAGAATACATTTCTTACACAGGAACAGAAAGCTCCAAGGCGGAGCCCAAGAGAGGTTATAAATTATTTCTCTCTCTCACCCATGTGCTTCTATTTTTGCCCAGGATCTCAAACCATGTGGTCCTGTCCACCATTAAACCATCTTTCCAAGCAGTCTCCATATTTCCAGTGTCTTTCTTCTCACTTGGAACTGAACCCAGATGGGCATTTCTTCCAACAGTAGTCTGCAATTTTTTCTCTGGAAATCCATTCCTACTCCCACACCATTAAAAGGGTGTTCATCCCAAATTGTATAGCTAAAAGTCTGTAGAGATTCTCAGTCATCCAGGTCATGGTTGTCCCAAAGGTGCTTTTTTTCAGAAGGCAACTGGACTTTCTTGTTTTTTTCTTTGAAGACATTTTTCTTCTCATCAAAGAAGTTTCTTCAGCTCTGATAGGATAGTGGGGAATGGAAGGATTTATACTCCTTGCAGACAGCTGGTTTTTTGCATCCTTTTAGAGGGTCATTGAAGAACTTGGAGGTTTATCTGTGTCCTCAGGGTCACCTGAGTAGTGCTCCTGGTTCCTGTAGTCTGCAATTTTTCCTCTGGAAATCCATTCCTACTCCCACACCATTCAAAGGGTGTTAATCCCAAACTGAATAGCTAAAAGTCTGTAGAGATTCTCAGTCATCCAGGTCATGGTTGTCCCAAAGGTGCTTTTTTGATGGCTTTCTGTTAGCATTTGCCCAACCACACATGGAACGGTGCCAAGTTTTGTACATTCTCTACTAGAATAAATTTGTGTACAACCCACTGCTTTATCTTGTATTGCATTATTTGCCACCTTGAATTTTCTTCCCCTGCTCTTTAGGAAGGCAAATTATAGATGTTGAAAATTCAGAGAAAAATTTAGTAATATAGCAATAGCAATAGCACTTAGACTTATATACCGCTTCATAATGCTTTTACAGCCCTCTCTAAGCAATTACAGAGTCAGCATATTGCCCCCAACAATCTGGGTCCTCATTTTACCAACCTCAGAAGGATGGAAGGCTGAGTCAACCTTGAGCCGGTGAGATTTGAACTGCCGAAATGCAGCTAGCAGTCAGCTGAAGTAGCCTGCAGTGCTGCACTCTAACCACTGTGTCACCTCGGTTCTTAATATGGCTGCCATTTGATTAAATAACCATTGCAATATATTATTAAAATAATATAGTAAGTTTTAATAACATAACATTAATTTTATTTGTATTGTATTTATCTGAATTTCCAAATCTTATTTTAGCTAAGTTTCTTTCAGAAAATAGCATGTTTCTCTCCAAGCAACTGCAACAAGCCTGATGAAGGGGCAGGATTGAAAGAGGAAGTTAATAGGAAAATGGCTGGGAATTAATTTAAATTTCCAGGGTCAGATGAATCACATTCCAGGTTATTGAAGAAATTTGCTAAAGTCCAGCACATCTGAAGGGAAGGTACTAGGCAGCTGGAAATTATCCTATCTTCAGAAAGGGGGAAATGGGAGATCTTCAGACCAGTCAACTGAGAGAAAATCATAAAGTGATCAATCAGAAAATTAGAAATTTGATCTTATGAAGAGAAATTGAGAAGATTGGGGAAGAAGGCTAAAATAGCACTTTTCAAATAACTGAAAGGGCAACACCCAGAGGAAGGCAAAAACCTCTTCTCTATCACCTAGAATTCAAGATGTGGCCCAATCAATTTAAGCTATAGGATTCCAATTGAATGGCAATACAAAACTATGAATACTAAGATAAGGTGACCAGACGTCCCGCTTTTGGCGGGACAGTCCCACTTTTTAATAATTTGTCCCACGTCCCGCAGCGTTTCACAAAAGTCCCGCTTTTTAAATTTGAATTTGCCCTGCAGGGTGAAATCCTGCCGGTTCGGCCGGGCCAGTCATTCGGCATAGAGCCGATGGAACTGGCGGCGGTTGTGGCGCGGGGCTTCTCCCGCCTGCTTCCCCTGCCCAGCTGGACGCTGCCATTCGGGTTATCTTGTCCTCTGTGCATGCACAAGTTCTGTGGGGATAAGACACCCCTAGCACCCCTAGGGGTGGCCTTTCAGAACAACGGCCGTGTCTGTACACTGAGCCTAGCTCAGTGTTAGGCCATGGCGTGCTCAATCAAAGGCCTCTATACTGGCCTAATCAGACTCCCTTTGCTTCGTAGGCCTACTGTGTGAGGGAGGCCTAGGCCTCAGTTGGGGCGAAGGATTATCCTGGGAACACAGGCCGAAGCTGTTCCCTTTAAGATTGGGCTGCTGCAGTAAGGTGGGTGTGGGCCAGTGGTGGGTTGCTCCCGGTTCGGCCCGGTTCTGCAAACCGGTAGTGGCAGCGGCAGTAGTGGCAGCAGCATGGTGCATGCACAGAAACATCACGCATGCACACGAGCGCGCATGCGAACTGGTAGCAACGGCTTTTAGAACCCACTACTGGGGTGGGCAATCCGCTTAGGCTGTGGCATGCTTAATCAAAGCTCTCTGTACTGGCCTAATTTTATTTTATTTATTTATTTTATTTAGACGCTCTTATAGGCCGCCCAATCCCGTGGGACTCAGGGCGGCGTACAACATGAATCAGAAACGTACATTTTAAAAACAATGATCATAATTTAAGTTAAAAATATAATTAAAGATATAATTTAAAAAACATTATAAACGCAACATTCAGGGGGGAATCTGATTATCCTATTCACCCCATCTGCCGGAAGAGCCATGTTTTTAAGGCTTTACGGAAGGCCAGCAGGGTGGGGATGGTCCGGATCTCTGGTGGAAGTTGGTTCCAGAGGGACGGGGCTCCCACAGAGAAGGCCCTCCCCCGTGGTCCCGCCAACCGACATTGTTTGGCCGATGGGACCCGGAGGAGGCCCTCTCTGTGGGACCTAACCGGTCTTAGGGAGGTATGTGGTAGGATGCGGTCCCGCAGGTAACCTGGCCCTGAGCCATGTAGGGCTTTAAAGGTCAAAACCAACACCTTGAATTGCAACCGGAGACTAATTGGCAACCAATGCAGCTGGTGGAGGATAGGTGTTACGTGGGTGTATCTCGGTACACCCACTACGGCTCGCGCAGCTGCATTCTGTACCAATTGCAGTCTCCGGATGCTCTTCAAGGGTAGCCCCATGTAGAGCCCGTTACAGTAGTCTAGCCGTGAGGTGACAAGGGCATGAGTGACTGTGAGCAAAGCCTCCCTCTCCAAGTAGGGTCGCAATTGGTGCACGAGACGGATCTGTGCAAAGGTCCCCCTAGCCACAGCTGAAAGATGTTGATCCAATTTTAGCTGTGGGTCTAGGAGGACACCCAAATTGCGAACCTGTTCTGAGGGAGTCAATTTTTCTCCCCCAAGAACCAAGGAGGGACAGTCGACATAGTCCTTGGGAGGCAATATCCAGAGCCACTCAGTCTTGTCTGGGTTGAGCCTGAGTCTGTTCACTCCCATCCAGACCCTCACATCGTCCAGGCAGCGGCACATTACATCAACTGCTTCACTGAATTGACACGGGGTGGAGATGTACAACTGGGTATCGTCAGCATACTGCTGATACCTCACCCCATGTCGTCAGATGATCTCACCCAGCGGTTTCATGTAAATGTTAAACAGGATGGGCAAGAGGACCGAGCCCTGTGGCACCCCGCAAACCAGGGGCCTAGGGGCCGACCTCTGTCCTCCTGTCAACACCGACTGCATCCTGTCAGAGAGGTAGGAGGAGAACCACCGTAAAACAGTGCCTCCCACTCCCATCTCCCCAAGACGACGCAGAAGGATACCATGGTCGATGGTATCGAAAGCCGCTGAGAGGTCAAGTAACACCAGGATGGAGGAATAACCCCCATCCCGGGCTCGCCAGAGATCATCCATCAGCGCGACCAAAGCAGTCTCCGTACTGTAACCGCGCCTGAAACCCGATTGAAAGGGATCCAGATAATCAGTATCCTCCAATAGCCGCAGGAGTTGGAGCGACACCACCTTCTCAACAACTTTACCCACGAAGGGTAAGTTGGAGACTGGACGGAAGTTCTTTAAATCCGCTGGGTCCAGGGAAGGCTTCTTGAGGAGGGGTCTCACCACCGCAGCTTTTAAAGGCTGTGGGATGGATCCCTCTCTCAAAGAAGCGATCACAACCGCCTGGAGCCAGCCGTGTGACACCTCCCTGCTGGCAGAGACCAGCCAGGAGGGGCACGGGTCCAATAAACAGGTGGAGGCGCTCATCGCTCCTATGGCCTTGTCCACATCCTCAGGAGTGACAGGCTCAAACTCGTCCCATATAACAGGACTAAGACTCGCCCCTGTCATTCGGCTTGCCCTGTCCAAATGGAGTCCAGGTCTGTCCGAATCTGACCGACTTTGTCTGCCAGAAACTGAGAAAATTCCTCAGCTCTGCCCTGCAAGGGATCTTCAGCTCCCCCCTTGGCTAGGAGGGAGCGAGTCACCCTAAACAGGGCAGCTGGGCGGGAGTCGGCGGACGCAATAAGAGCGGAAAAATTCGAGCATTTTGCCGCCCTTATCGCCACTAAGTAAGACTTAATGCAAGTTCTTAAAAGTGTCCGGTCAGACTCAGCTTTACTGGCTCTCCATCGTCGCTCTAGGCGTCTCTTTAGGCGCTTCATCTCCCGGAGCTCCTCAGTAAACCTAGGAGCCCTCCGGGATCCGCTGCCACGGAGAGGCCGCAAAGGCGCAATCCGATCTAAAGCCCCCGTTGCTGCCCGATTCCAGGCAGCCACTAGAGCCTCAGATGAATCGTGTACCAGGGAGTCAGGTATTTCCCCAAGTTCCCTCTGAAATCCTTCAGATTCCATTAGGCGCCTGGGGCGGAACACTTAATCGGTCCCGCCTCCTTGCGGTGGAGGAGTGGTGCCATGAAATCCAACCTCAGAAGGAAATGATCTGACCACGACAAGGGTACTGTGACTAAACCCCTCAGCCTCAGATCATCTCTCCACTGCCCCGAGAGAAACACAAGGTCAAGCGTGTGACCTCCCTCATGAGTCGGACCCTGAACTACTTGGGTCAGGTCCATGGTTGTCATGGAAGCCATGAACTCCTGGACTGCCTCCGAGGTTTCACCGGGCGATGGCAAATTAAAGTCCCCCAGCACCATCAACCTGGGGAACTCAATCGCCAGCCCTGCTACCACCTCGAGCAGAACAGGCAGGGCCTTTGCAACGTAGCTAGGAGGCAGGTACGCTAGCAAAAGGCCCACCTGGACCCCTAAGTCCAACTTCAGAAGGAGCGTCTCACACCCAACAATCTCCGGGGCAGGGCTCCTTCGAGGATTAAAGTTCTGGCGAGCTATAATCGCCACTCCTCCACCCCTTCCCTGGGGTCGCGGCTGATGCTGAACTGAGAACCCGTCCGGGCACATCTCGGAGAGGGGGACCCCCCCTCCTGGCCTAGCCAGGTCTCAGTAATACATGCCAGGTCCGCCCCCTCTTTCAGGATTAAATCCCGTACAAGGGGGGCCTTGTTGGTAATTGACCTGGCATTCAACAGCAGCAGCTTGAGCCCAGGGCCCTGACATCCCTGGTTACCAGGACCTCGGGTTGAGCAAGATGGAACCAAACCAGAGGGGCCAGAACAAGAGATCGCTTGGAGACAGCGAGTTCTCATTCCCCGAGAGCGGCCTACCCCTCTGCTCCCACCATACCTACCTCTCCCTGTTATGACCGTAATCCTCCCGTCCCCCATCCCATCAGAGATCCACTCCCCTCCCCCACTGGTCCCCCCCTCTCCCGACAGACCACGCATACCATTCATACTACACCTGGGAATGGACCTAATTCCCCCTCCACTTCTGTTTCCACACTCAGCAGAGGGGGACAAAGACCAAACCCCCGGCTTACTCATTCCACTATAATAATCCATAAAAACTCTATCACACAATCATACCCATTCATAGCCCACACCATAACCACAGTCACAATACTTCTGGGGTAAAAATTGCAAGGTTAATTATCACAAGTGTTAAAATCAATAAAATTAATAAGGAGCATGTAAAAATAATCTCATTAAAAATTAAGTCAGTCAAAGAGTTCCAGTGTCCAGTTATGGGAAGCCAATAGTCCAGGGGCTGATGGTATGTCCCCCTATCCAGATGGTATCTATAGATCACGAGCTCTCTCCCTCCAGAGTCCGATGTCAATCTGTCAGAGGGGGAGGTCCCCCTTAAATAAGGGGGGCCTGAGGAGAGGGAACTGGCCACTGCAGCAGTCCAAACGGTGGGCCCGATCGTCGGTGCGGCCCCAATAATAAACACAGTTGCTTCAGTGGTGCTGGTCTGCATAGCAGTATTGTTCATATCCCGTTTCCAGGCTGTAGAAGGCACGGTGCTCGCACGAGGTTCACACGGCATTCCAGTTGCCTCTAAAATCCACCCCCACCTCACAGCTTCAGCCCGTGTTCCCAGGATCGTCCTTTGCCCCAACTCATCGCGCGAAGGACGGGACCACCCCAACCAAAGCGAAACAGGTATGGAGGCCAGAGAGGAGACCCAGCCTATTTCAGCAGGGGTGGAGGAGGCTCAGTATGGGCCAGTTCAGGGATTTATGTTCCAGTCCCAGGCCCAGTTTGAGGAAATGGTAAAATGGGTGGTGGCAGAGGCAGGGGGTGGCGCTTCTAAATCCCCCAGCTGTCCACAGGTTTTGACTACTTTTAAAACCCTGTAAACAAAATTGCTTTGATTTGACACTATAGATATAATTCATTTCTTTTCTTATCTAATACAAGATTGGGATAAATAAATACCTGGGCAACCCCGGGTAATCAGCTAGTTTATAATAAAAGAAACAAAAGATTAACAGGTCTTATCAGTATTTCAGAGACATCAGCCTTATCTATGGAGATATTAAAGAGAGCCTCTGCTTGCACTTGTGAAGGAGCTACAGAGAGATAATTTAGCAACTTAGCAACTTATGACTCTGTTGATCTCCTTTCTTGCATTTTATATATCCCCTGGAAGAGTTTTCAGCTCTCCATAAGCTACTATGGCAAAAATACATAGTTGTAGAAGGAGGAAGATGTTAAACTCTAAAAATCAGAAATTCATCCTGGTCAGCTTTTTCCTTCTGACTGCAAAGCTGTTCAATTTGCCTAGAACAGCAACAAACCTGGTTTAAACATTACATCTCTTGTTCCTCTTCATAATCCCCTATTGTGCTGAGCAATTATATAAAGTGAGTTGAGCTGAACTCTGCAACTGGAATATTACACACACACACACACACACACACACACACACACACACACACACACACACACACACTACAATTATTCATTTCTTCCAACTCTGTGATTTCCATTGTTACACTGGAGAACAGCCAATATAATTAAAAACAAAATAAATGTATCTAGAGAGAGACTTTTCAGTTGTTAACAACTTTATCTCTTCAGTGAAGTCTGGTGCACTTTGGAGAATCCTCAAATGAGAAAATGGCTCTATATTGCAATGAAAGAATCTGAGGTTTTGTGTTGTGTGTGTGTGTGTGTGTGTGTGTGTGTATGTGTATATATATATATATATATATATATATATATATATATATATATATATATATATATATATATATATATATATATATATATATATATATATATATATATATATATATATATATATAATTATGAAAAAGACAAACTAAATCTTAATTTGCATAACACATACAGATCCTGTGTGTACCTAGATCACATACAGGTAGCAGCGGCGGTGGGAGGCTTCCCCCAACCCCCTCCCTTCCCCCCCATCCCCCCCCCCCCGACTTCCCAGAAAAAGCACAGGGTATAATATTCAATAAACATAAAATTAAAATATACTAACAGATTATAGCTTCAAAATTTCTCTAGTTCTTTAACTCGTTATTTAAAACCTTTTAAACACATTCTAAAAAATTTAACATATATCATTATTAAACTATTTATATCTTCTTAATCTGGTACTTTTTTTGAATATAATCAGTCCATCTACTCCATTCCAATATATCTCTCTCGTTTGAATGATCTTTAAGATATGATGAGATTTTTGCCATTTCGGCCAGATGTACAACTTTTAATGTCCATTCCTCGATGGTAGGTATATCTTCTTTCTTCCAGTACTGTGCTACCAGCAACCTGGCAGCTGTTATCAAATTCAAAACCAATTTAGTCTCTATTACAGTACAGTCCATAATTATTCCCAGCAAAAAAAACTGTGGTGTAAACTTAATCTTTTTCTTTAAGATATTTTGAATAATCCACCAAATTTTTATCCAAAAAGCCTTAATTTTTTTACAAGTCCACCATATATGAAAATACGTAGCATCTTCACATTCACATCTCCAACATTTAGGTTGTAAATTTGGATACATACGAGCTAGTTTATTAGGATCTAAATGCCATCTATAAAACATTTTATAAAAGTTTTCTCTTAAATTTTGAGCTTGTGTAAATTTTACGTTTCTAACCCATATCGTTTCCCATGTTTCCATCATTATAGGTTCTCCAATGTTTTGAGCCCATTTAATCATACAGTCCTTAACTAGCTCTGTTTCCGAATCTAGTTCCACTAACACATTATACAATCTTTTTATGTGCATTGGACCTTTATTTTTTATTTGAATTATTAACTTATCATCTTGCTGCAAAATACCAGTTTTTAAATCTTCTTTCCATCTAGCCTGCAATTGCCCATATTGAAACCAGGTTCCTTCTTGACCTAATTGCTCCATAGATTTTAACTGTAATCTAATTCCTTCTTCATAAAGAAGTTCTTTATATGTAATTTTATCTTTTTTATTAAATTTTATTCCAAATTTATATTTTCTATCGCATGTCTGGGTACTGTCCAAATGGGTAATTTGTCATTTAATTTACACTGATACTTTTTCCAGACCCGCAATAGCGCATTTCTTAATATATGACTCCTAAAAGCCCTGTCTTCTTTTTTATTATACACTAAATAAGCATGTCATCCATAGATCAAACCATACCCTTCTATATTTAAAATCCTGTCTTCCATCAAACTAATCCAGTCGATAATTGCTGAGAGGGTAGCTGCTTCATAATACAATCTTAAATTAGGCATTTTTAATCCTCCCCTCTCTCGTGTATCTTGCATTATTTTCTGGTTTACTCTCGATTTCTTCCCTGCCCAAATAAATTTATTTAGATACCCTTCTGCCATTCCTTCAAATTGTCATCTCTTTTAAGTAAAGGGATCATTTGAAAAAGAAATAAAAACCTCAGTAAGACATTCATTTTTACTGCGGCTATCCTGCCCAGCAAAGACAATTGTAGTTTTTTCCAATTTTCCATCTCTTTCTGTATTTTTTGCCATAGTGGCTCATAGTTATGCTGATATAGTTTCACATTTGTAGACATAATATAAACCCCTAAATAAACCTTCTTAACTATCTCAAATCCCGAAACCCTTTGTATTTCTTCTTGATTTCTAGTCATGTTTTTGGCTATTATTTTGGTTTTATCTATATTAATTTTAAAACCGGATACTTGTCCATATAAATTAATAATTTCCATCAAAGTTATAATAGATTGATATGGTTGGGTCAAGGTAACAACCAGGTCATCCGCAAATGCTCGTAACTTGTATTCTTCCTGTCTAATTTTAATTCCCTTTATTATCTCAAACTCCCTTATTTTATTAAGTAAAATTTCCATAGTTAAAATAAACAACAAAGGTGATAAGGAACATCCTTGTCTTGTTCCTTTCTCTATATCAAAAATATCTGTTAATCCACCATTAATTATTATTTGAGCTGTTTGTTTCTGATATATCGCCCTAATAGATTGTGTAAAGTAATCTCCAAGCTGCATCTTTTCTATTAATTTTAATAAAAATTGCCAATTCAATCTATCAAAAGCTTTCTCAGCGTTCAAAAACACTAATGCTGCAGGGACCTGGTTGTTCCTTCCCAAATATTCTAATAAGTTAACTATTTGTCTTACATTACTCTTCATTTGTCTACCAACTAAGAAACCAGTTTGATCTTGATGAATCATTTGTTGCATAATTGTCATTAATCTATTTGCTAATATTTTAGCAAATATTTTGTAATCTGTATTTAAAAGTGAAATTGGCCTATAATTTTTGGGATCTGTAAGTTCTTGACCCTCTTTTGGGATCAAAGAGATAAAAGCAGTCTTCCAAGTTGAGGGTATTTTGCCTCCTTGTTGTATATTATTAAATAAAACCTTCAACGGTTCCACCATTTCCTCCTGCAGATTTTTATAATAAACAGCTGTCAAACCATCTGTACCTGGAGCTTTACCCACTTTTAACTGTTTAATTACCACCAAAATTTCCTCGGAGGTTATCAGTTGATTTAAAGTTTCCATCTGCTCCTTGGAAACTATATGCATATTCCCATTTTGCAAATATCTATCTATATCCTCATCCTTGACATTACCACCCTTATACAACCCCGAATAAAACTCTAGAAAAGATTTTTTAATCAATTCATGTTCGAAAACTTCCTTACCCTTATATTTAATTTTCTCTATTGTCCTTGATTTTTGCTTTTTTCTTAACATATAAGCTAACCACCTACCAGGTTTATTTGCATTGCAAAAAGTGTTATGTTTAGCATATTGTAAATTAGTTGCGACTTGATCTGCTATTAACATGTTAAATTGACCTTTTAGTATATTAATTGTCTCCTTAATTTTATTATCTGATGGTTTTAAGATTAAAGCCCTTTCTTGTTTTTTAATATCCTCCTCCAATTCTTTCCTCTTTTGTTCCTTCTTCCTTCTAAATTTATTATCCAGATATATCAAGATACCTCTCATGTAAGCCTTACTTGCATCCCAAACCATCTCCATTGAAGTACCCTTCTGCATATTCATAACAAAAAATTCATTCATAAATTTTTTACACTCTTTTACATTATCTTCATATCTAAACAAATTGTCATTTAACCTCCAAGACCTTCTGGGTCCTTCACCAAATTCCAATTCCAACCAAACTGGGCTGTGATCCGTCAATGCCCTTGTGCAAATCTTTGTTTTCTTCACCCTAGAAAAAAGATTATTAGTAATTAAAATAAAATCAATCCTTGAAAATGATTGATGTCTGTCTGAATAAAAAGTAAAATCCTTTTCTTCTGGGTTTCTTTCACGCCAAGTGTGTCTCAACTCCCAGTCTTCCATCATCTCAAAAAAAAATTTAGGCAATCTTGCTCTTGAAGAACTATTTTGCTTAGGACCCTTCTTATCTTTCTTGACATCCAAAACACCATTCCAATCCCCTAAAAGAATGCAGGTTTTGTAATCCCATTGTGTCAACTTTGCATGTAAAAGATCATAGAATTTTTCTTGTTGTTGATTCGGAGCATATACACCAATCACAAGTATTTTCTGTCCTTTTGTTAAAAGTCCAATAGCTAAAAATCTTCCTTGATCATCTGCTTCAATTAACTTGACAGTCAAATCTCTTTTTACATATATAACAATGCCATTTTTCTTTTCTGACGCTGCTGCAACATAATGTGTGCCTAGTCTTGTATTTATCAAATATTTTTGGTCTTGTGTTCGAATATGAGTCTCTTGTAAACATACTAAATCATTTTTAAATTGTTTAAGATAATGAAATATTTTCCTCCTCTTCTGTGGGGAGTTCAAGCCATTAACATTCCAAGTCAAAAATTTAATTCCCATCTCTGGGCTTCTGAAGCGTTTGGAGCACATCCTGAAGATCTAACTTGGATCTTTCTTTTGGTCTCACTCCTCCCACCGCTTCTGATTTAGGAAGTTCTTGGAGTACTGTCTGAAGTCGCTGCTGTCTTAATTCTTCTTTACGTTTACCGGCTCTGGTCTGTCTTTGTTCTTTAATCATTTCCTGTCTGTTAAGTACCTCCAAACTTTGATCCATTTGAATATCCAGCGAAGCTCCCCCTTCTTGAACTACTTTCAGCAGCTCTTCTCTCTCTTGTTGTGTGCCATCTTCCTTTCTTTTCCCCTCTGGAGGTCTTGATGTGCCAGCCTTTAAAACATCTTCATAAAAATCTCTAGCTTTATCTACCGTATTAAGTCAATATCTCATTCCCAGGTGTGTGACCACTACACCCTCTGGAATTTCCCACCTGTATTGTACTTGTTGTTTTCTCAATTCTTCCACCAGGAAGGCGTAATCCTTCCTGGCTCTCAACATTTTGGGGGGAATTTCTTTCATTGTCATCACTTCCTGGCCTTCCACTTGGAGCTTATTTATAAAAGTTGCCTGTAAAATATCATTGCACAGTGTTCTGGTAGAGAAATATATTACAATATCCCTTGGCAGGTTTCTGTTTTTAGCCACCCATGAATTAACTCGATAGATTTTGTCAATCTGCCACGCCAAGTCTTCTTTCCTCGCTCCCAATGCCTGCACAAGAGCTTCCAGCATTAATTCTCTCAAGTTCTCCTGTTTGTAGCAACAGGTTTTAGAACCCACTACTGATCCTCACATATTCTAATGGACCCTTCCCCAACTGCAGCAGCAACTTGCCAGCCTGTTTGCAAGCCATCTGGGACTTGCAACTTCCTGCCAGCTTCCCTACTGACTTTGTTTTTGTGAGAAGCCAACAAGTAGTTGCAAGGAGGTCCTTGAATAACAACCCATGAATCTCACTTAATGACAGCATTGGGGACTGCTGGTATTGCTGTTGCTAAGTGATATGGTTATATGATATCACACTTTACAACTATACTATCCGGGCCCAATTACCGTTGTTAACTGAGGACTACCTGTTGAGTTATTTTAAACGTAATTCAAACGACATTTCCCCAGTGCAGATAGCAAGATCACTATTTTGCCATTCCTACTAACAATGGGGAAATTGCTGTCTTGTCTGCATGCAGATCATTGGCAATGTAATGAAATATGAGCATCTGTGTGGAAATATGTATAGATGGCAAAGATAGGGAAGTATTGTATCATGGATAAGTATTTTCCTATTCACTGAATTCAGATGTTTCTAGAGCAGTACTATAGGTACTTGATTCAAAAGTATATGACTTGATACAAAGATAAAAGCCTGGGATCATCGCTGCATGTTCAGAGCTGCTCCAGCTGTCGAGGTTGGGGGGGAATGGTGGCAGCAGCTCTCTCTGTTCCCTCTCATCTTGGCAATACCATGCACCAGCCGCGTAAGGTAAGAGTGTCTGGCGGTGGGGTTGGGAGCCAGGCAGGGGTGAAATGCTGCAGTTCGGATGCCTGGGATCATCGCTGTGCATTCGGAGCTTCTCGGGCTGCCAAGGAGAGCTGAAAAATCACTGAAAATTAGGGGAAAAATATGGCAGCGTGCACGGACTGGCACAGACAGCACCGGAGCCATCACGCCTAAATTACATTATCAGCCGGCTACTACTGGAGCGCCCGCACTGGACCACACCGATAGGAACCCACCTCTGGATGGTATGTACAATGCAAAGAAGTACTATGTTGGCAAATGAAGTCTACATCTCTTTTGTGCCTTATATATTTTTTCTAATTGCATAGTCCAATTTCTTAATTTGTAATAAATGTGGAGCATGCCCACTAATCAAAGACTACTGAAATCAGTGCCCTTTGAGAAATTCTGACACCTTAGAAGTTTACAAAAGCTTACAATGCAAGAAACATACAAAATTTTATTATTTATGAATGTGGAGTTTGTATTTAACCAGATGGTAAATTCCTGCCCACCTGGTTCTACCTTTCACCCAGCCAACAATGTCTGTTTGTGAAAGCAAGGGGGGGGGGAGTCAACAAATTATGCCAGAATTTAGTTTTGCATTGTATCAAGAAAATGAAAATAATGGCATTTTATCAATTTTGAGTGGTTTAGTATCTAAGAAGCAAACAATGATGGAAAATATTTCAGAATAATGAATATTGCTTTCAATTCCTGTCAAAATAAAATGTCAGCTGCTTTGCAAAATATGATGTTTTATATATACTTTAGTTGCGGTAGAATATCCTTATTAAGACAAAGCTGCTAATCAATTACTTCTATTTACAGTTGAAACCCCTGAGGGACACATGTATTTTATATGGTCGTTATACAGATGAATGGACATTATTTGAAATCTTTACTAAATAAGGCTATTGCCAGAACACTATGGTATCTGTAGTTAAAATACTGTATACAATGCCATTGTAAATCCAATCCTGGAAATATCATTTGAGTTATTACAGTAATATCAATATGCATAACCTTAAAGACTGGAACAAACTTACACAATCCAATTTATAGCCAAAGTTGCTTTTGAATATATTTTTCTCTTTGTTCAAAATATTTAACATTTTTTGACCTTTACAGTGTATTCTCCATTCAGATTACAACATTCATGCTTTTATTGAAATAATTCTATTTCAATATGCTTTAAAAATGCTTACTACTTTCTCTGACACATTAGGAAAAATCTAGAAAAGATGGGTGGAATGCTCCATCCACTATGGTTGGAGGTAAATTGCTTGTTGGAAAAAGATATGAAGGGAGTGGTGAAACAACCTCTGAAAGCCATTCCAATCAGAACATCCTCAAGTTGTCTTTTGATTTCAATTCCTACTGAAGTGATGATTATGGCAAGAAAGTTTTCCATTGAGTATCTACTATATACTGTGGATGTTTATAAAAACATGCTCAAGATGTAAAAATAATCCAGAATAGTAGGACTTTTTTGTAAAAATAAAAAAGTGGTTTTTTTTAAAAAAAAACCACTGAATCACCTTTCCTTTATATATTTTCCTTAGAAATTGGGTGGCAATCATTTGTTAGTCATTGAGTGAATATTTTGTACATTATTACTCCTAAAAAGGAAGAATAGGTACTTCCCTGTGGGCCCAGTCATATTGGTAGCAGGAAGCTTTCCAGAGTTGCCCTGTGGTAAAGATGGGCAGCTAATAAAATTTAAAAATAAATCAAAGGGACAACCTTAAGCCATTACTCCTATTTGATATTCAGCTTCATTCAGGAAAGCAATTCAAAGATGGATGCTTCCCTCTATCTTTCCCATCCCTCACTATGTTAGACAATCTGCTTTATATGTGTGTATGCACATATATACATACATATCGCTAAAATATTTCTGAATATATTAAGAACCAAGAGGGACAGAGAGGCTTCTCAAATCTAGGTTTCAATGCAAGTGGAGTCTTGGCTTTTAAAATCCTAACTGGTCTACATCTGGGTAGGAGACTGTTTCCTCCAACACAAATTTAATCTCCAGTGAAGAACTTTGGAAGCCTCTCCAGGGATTTATTTTTCCCATGAAAGGTGAGTCACAAGATCATTTAAGTTATTTTCCCCAAATTATAAACATGATAAACATGATTATGAATACATGAAATGGATACGAATAAAAGGGAATATTAGGACAGGGATGGTAGGCACACTGGTACGCTTATTGAGCAATTTTCCTTCGCAGGCAAAGTCTACCTTGTTCTGTTATGCTTTTAACAGCATCTGATGGCCTTTATAGATTCTGGTTCTTCCCTGTATCTCTTAATGGACTCCTTTCTGCTTTATGTGTTTGAGGCATTAGTTCACTTTTTAATTTAAAGCTTTATTTTATTTCTGTATTTATGGTGAGTATTCTTTCTACTGTTTACTGTGTTAAAGCAAATGCACATACCCACCAGAGATGGGTTTCAACAGGTTCTGACCAGTTCTGGAGAACCGGTAGCTGAAATTTTGAGTAGTTTGGACAACCAGTAAATATCACCTCTGACTGGCTCTGCCCCCCTCTATTCTCTGCCTCCCGAGTCTCAGCTGATCGAGAGGAAATGGGGATTTTGCAGTAACCTTCCCCTGGAGTGGGGAGGGAATGGAGATTTTACAGTATCCTTCCCCTGCCATGCCCACCAAGCCACACCCACCAAGCCACGCCCACAGAACCGGTAGTAAAAAAAATTGAATCCCACCACTGATACACACACTCAGAGATAAAGAGATATGACATATAAAAGGAGAAGAAAATGGAAGGTCCCAGAAGTTTCCCCAACATGCCAAAGAGAGTGACACTCGAGACGAGGCTTGCAAAAAAATATCAACTTTTTATTCTTTGGCCAAAGTAGAAAAAGTCTGGGTGAATACTATATCCAAACACAGACAAAATGCATGTAAGGAATAGCCATACACTGCAAGAGTGGCTCAGAGTATTATATACAGTTTACGCTGATAGAAACAAAGTTCATCCAATCAGAGACAGGTTCGTCACCAATGTGATCTTTAAAGTGTTCTTTGTTCAGGCCTGTCTCTGCTATCTTACAGAGTATCCCTTGTTCTTGTGTGTGTGTGTGTGCTTCTAGGCAGCCCCCCTCTTATCTATGGAGCAGGATGTTCCTGGGAACTGTCTCCAAGGATATGCCTAATGTTATGTCCCCAGATCTACATATTAGCTGGGTAGTTTCCAATCTGGTCCAGCTAAGGGTCACAAACAGGATGTCCCTGATTGGTCACAAACAGGATGTCCCTGATTGGTCCTGCTTCAAGCCAGGGCTATCCTATTTAAACCCCAGCCAAACTGGGGTTAGCAAGTCTTTACCATCATGACCTAATAAAGAGCTGAAGTCACTTTCGTCTCCTGCCTCTTCAGTATGAGAACTTAACATTGGACGACGAGGATGGGATACTGAAGAGTGAAATAGAACAAAAGAAGTCCAGCCGGCCGGAAAGAAGCGTAGGACCACGAGGCGCCAAATTCAAAACGGAACAAAGGAAAGAGCACCACGATGTTGTCCTACCATCCGCCGTCACCATTTGATGCAGAGAATGAAACGTGGGAGAATTATATGGAAAGATTCCAGTGTTTCCTGGGGGCAAATGATCTGGCAAACCTGTCAGAAAATCGGAAGAGGGACATGTTCCTGAGCCACTGTGGCCCCAAGGTTTTTAATAGGGCCGTTGCCCTATCAAAGCCGGATGCAGTAAGAACTATTACTTGGACTAAGCTACAGGAGATACTTAAGAAGCATTATGACCCGGCGCCTTCAAAGTTCGTGAGTAGATATGAATTTTTTGAACGCGTGCAACTAGAGAACGAGAGCATAAATGAGTACATAGTTGAGTTGAATACGGCTGCTACGCATTGCAGTTTCCAGGATTTGGATGAAGCACTATTGTTCCAGCTAATGCATGGGGTATGGGATTTAGGGTTACAGAAAAGACTGTTGGCAAAAAGTGATGAGTTAACCCTAAAATCAGCTTAAGAGGAAGTAAGAGCAGCCGAGACGTCTAATAAGGCTGCCGAAGCACTACGCAGGAGGGGGAACCAAGTGGGTTTGGGCCCCAACAAGACGAGTGCTGAAGTTTACGAGGTGTGGAGCAAGCATGAGCCAGTAGAGCAATCAGAGCAGGATGAGGAAGAAGAGGGGGTTTTCCACACAGACCGCAGAAGGGAAGTGCGGAAACCGGGGCTATTGCCTTGCAGCAGTTGCGGGGGGGTGCACCCTCGAACAAATTGCCAATTCCGCGATGCGGTTTGCCGAAAATGTGGGAAACTAGGCCATATAGTGAGAGTTTGCAGAGCACCATGATATTTCCCCAGAGACCCTGGCCGGAATTATTACCCAAGTGAGCCAAGAAGAGACGATAGAAGCTATTATGCGAATGAGCCCAGAAGAGAGGAGAGAGGCCCCAACTGGCGGGCCAGCAACCAAAGTTCTCAACGGAGTAAATTACTTGAGAATAAATCAAATAGGCGACCAGGGAAATCCACCAATGTGGATTACGGTGGCCATGGAAGGAGTCCCTTGCAAGATGCAGATTGACACGGGCTCATCCATTACGATCGTCTCCTGGGAGACCGCCAAGCGAGCCATGCCCGGCCTTAATTCAAGACAATTAAGCAGGCAACCTGTGAGGATATCCGATTGCCAAGGAAACCGCATTCCGGTGATGGGAATCAAGACAGTGATCGTAAGATACGAGGATCAAGAAGCTACGCTGCCGCTGACAATAGCAAGGGACCACATTTCTAGCCTGCTGGGTCGTGATTGGTTCAGAACGCTCCGAATGAAAGTAACCCGAGATGAAGAAACGATCAACGCGACACTGACTGCGAACACAGACTGTGGAGACCTGCTTCAGGATTTCCAGGAGACCTTCGACCAAAGGCTAGGCAAGTATGTGGGCACCCCAATATCCTTTAGTTTAGACCCAAAGGTAGCACCAATAAGACTAAAACCACGCAGGCTCCCGTTTGCCTTATTGCCAAAGATAGACAAAGAGTTAGATAAGCTAATTAGTCAAGGGATCCTCGAGCCTGTGGATCATGCAAGATGGGAAACCCCAATAGTGCCCATATTAAAAAACGATGGGTCTATTCGAATCTGCGGTGACTATAAATGCACAGTGAATAAGGCCCTCCAGCAAAGTGCATATCCGATGCCGGTGGTGCAGCACCTATTGCACACAATGGGCCCGGGCGCCATTTTTGCAAAACTAGATCTCGCGCAGGCATACCAACAACTGCCTGTAGATCGCGAGACCGCGGAAGCCCAAACGATAGTCACACACCGCGGGGCATTTAAATGTAATAGGTTACAATTCGGCGTTAGCGTAGCCCCTGGTATTTTTCAAAGCATAATGGAAAGAGTATTAAACAAGATACCCTGGGTTGTCCCATATTTCGATGATGTGTTAATAGCAGCTAGAGACACTGTGCAATTGAAAGAGAGACTAAGGGAGGTGCTGACTAGATTCCGAGATGCGGGTTTAAAACTGAAGGCTAGCAAGTGTCAGATCGGGGTTCCGGAAGTGGAATTTCTAGGGTACCGGATAAATGGATTGGGCCTGCACCCCACAAAGGATAAGCTTAGGGCCATTAGGGAAGCCCCAGTGCCTACAAACAAGACAGAACTACAAGCATTTTCGGGGTTGTTGAATTTTTACAGCATTTTCCTGAAAAATAAAGCTACCATCGCTGAGCCTTTACATAAACTCCTATCTAAAAAAGTGGCCTGGGTTTGGGGGCCGGAGCAGGCCAGAGCATTTCAGGCCGTAAAAGACCTATTATCGGACAAAAGCTTTTAAATGCAATTTAGTGAAACATTGCCGGTTGTGTTAGTTTGCGATGCTTCACCTTTTGGGGTGGGAGCCGTTCTGAGCCACAGGTTACCAAACGGCTGCGAGGCTCCTATCGCTTATTTCTCCAGAACTCTGTCAAGCGCAGAAAGGAACTATGGACATATTGACAGAGAAGCGCTAGCCACTGTAGCGGGGGTGAAATGGTTCCATGAGTATCTGTTTGGTAGACATTTTGAGCTAATCACTGACCATCAGCCACTATTAGGACTACTGATGGGAAACAAGCCCACTCCAGACACGCTTCCTCCAAAAATGCAGAGATGGTCGCTATTTCTATCTGCTTACTCATACACGCTAATCCACCGGCCGGGCAAGCGAATGGGAAACGCCGCTGCCCATTGCCGGACTTAGTGGACGATCCTATGCCAGAGATTCCAGTGCTGCTAATTGACTGTGCCGGACCAGGACTGATCACCTCGGCAGACATTGCAGCCGAAACAAAGAAATGATTTAAGGACAATCATGAACTGGGTGTGGAGGGGGTGGCCACAAGGGCCAGTGAAACCCAGCCTCAAACCCTATGCACAGAGACAAAATGAATTATCATCACAAGGGGGGTGTATATTGTGGGGTGACAGGGTCCTCGCTCCTCTGTCGCTACGAGAGGATATTCTAAGGGCACTACACGAGGGGCATCCACGGGTGGTGAGAATGAAGGCACTGGCACGGAGCTATGTATGGTGGCCCAAAATGGACGAACACATAGAGAAATGGGTTGCGGGGTGTCCTCCGTGCCAGGAATCCAGGGCATCACCACCGAAAGCCCCAGTCCTTGAATGGGAACAACCCAGGGCCCCTTGGTCTCGCATACATATAGATTTTGCGGGGCCATTCCATGGGCAGACATTCATGGTAACAGTGGATGCATACTCAAAATGGCTCGAAGTCACAATCATGCCAAACACAACAACCGAGGCGGTAATAAAGGTTTTAAGGAAGTTATTCGCTACTCACGGCCTTCCGGACACCCTCGTGTCAGACAATGGGCCTCAACTCACCTCAACACAGTTTGAGGGATATTTAGCCAGTCTGGGCATCAAACACACATTAATTTCGCCCTTCCAGCCGAGTTCTAATGGCCAAGCAGAACGAGCAGTGAGATCGGTAAAAGAGTCATTAGGTCGCATGGCCCCAGGGGATTGGCAGGCCAGAATAGATACACTTCTCACTTGGCAACACATCACCCCTAGCACAGTTACAGGGAAAAGCCCTGCAGAGTTACTTATGGGCCGAAAGTTACGGTCCACCTTAGATAGATTACACCCATCCTATTCAAACAAGAAGGAAACAAATAGTTCGGCGCAACTTAGAACATTCAAACTAAAAGATCCCGTCTTCGCAAAAAACTTTGCCGAGGGATCCCTATAGCTACCTGGGGAGGTTTTTGAGATAACCGGGCCAAAATTGTACATAATAGCATTGGAAGATGGGAGAAAGTGGAGACGCCACATAGACCAGCTACGCTATAGGCCACCGTTAAATGCTAACTGGGAAAAGGGCCATAACGTTGTTTCCCCTACAGCTAGCCTGAGTGAGCCGGAGCAAGTAGCTGAAGTTCCAGAAGCGCCTCCCAGCGATTGCGAAAGTCCAATTCCATGCGGAGTCCAGGCCGCACCCGAAGTATTTCAGCAAGTTCCACAGAGGGAGCCCGAGAGGGAAAACACATCCTCTCCGCCCAAGGCCAACGCCCAAACTGAGCTGCGCAGGTCATCTAGAGACACCAGACGTCCAGCGTATTTAGATGACTACGTATGCAAATGTGTACAGGCTGAAATAAGGGGGGAGGTATGTTATGTCCCCAGATCTACATATTAGCTGGGTAGTTTCCAATCTGGTCCAGTTAAGGGTCACAAACAGGATGTTCCTGATTGGTCCTGCTTCAAGCCAGGGATATCCTATTTAAATCCCAGCCAAACTGGGGTTAGCAAGTCTTTACCATCATGACCTAATAAAGAGCTGAAGTCACTTTCATCTCCTGCCTCTTCAGTATGAGAACTTAACACCTAACTTCTGAAACAAATTACAGAAGCGAGAAACAAGATAGAAAAGGGTACAATTCTCTTACAGAATGAATTTCTAACAAATGATTTGTAACCATAGCAAAATAGCACAAACAACTACTTTACCAGAAGCAAAGAGCAAAAGTTAGATTGATTCATATCAATATGTCTTTTCACAACGAAATAATAGTTTAGTTCTTGTTATTCTTACTAAACTATGCTCTTCATACCAGTTTTCTCAAATATAGAAAACACAGATAGGATAAACATATTTCCATACATCAGAGCATCCTCTTATCCAGGCTCATGCTAGTAGTGCCCTTTTTAAAATTCTCCTCTTCTGTTCATATCAGAGGAAAAGCATAGATGGAGAATATTCTGATATCAGTCCTTAAGCAATTAGGTTGCCTGAGAACCTTACTCTTTGGCAGTATAAAGATTAAAAAATAAGTTGGATAATGTATATAGTTCTGAGAATAACATTGGGGGGGATTCATCCTGTAACAGTCTGAGTAGAAAAGCACTTTGTTGCAGTTCTGTATAGCCCACAAAGTATTAATTTTTGGGGGGGAGGAATTCAATACTAGCTGCTACTCAGGTTGCTATGGAAACAGAGCTTATTTCCAGTGTTAACAGCTTTCAGAGCACTGTTACATCATATCAACTGGCTAACTGGCTAAGCTATCTACCCTAAACTTCTTTTTTAACAATGAACATATTGCTTCATGTAGAGGATGCAAAAACTGTTATGTCCTTAAGTTTTCACTCAGGTCTGACCTCAACAGGGGGCGCTATACTCATTTCTGATTGGTTACCTGTTTGACAGCTCAGTATAAAAGGAGCTGTCAAACAGGACCTCAGCTGTTGCCATCAGCTGAGAGAATGTGCATGTTAGCTGCCGCGTTTGGCAACCTGTTAGCCACTTAATGTTAGAAATAAAGAATTGTTAGGCTTGAAGCCTGGCTCACCTCAGTCATTGACCCTCCGTTCCGGGAATGGAACACTGGCGACGAAGGTGGGATCATTGACTGAGGCACCAGAGAGCTGAAACTGATCACTGACCCTCTCAGAGCTGACACTGATTGCTGCCCCTCTCAGAGCTGAGTCACTAAGAGCTGATCGTCACTGTCAAGGGAAGGCGAATGAAACATTCCTCAGAGACAGTTGACAAATTGCCTCAGAAATGGCGTCCATGACAACACTAGCAGTCTTCAATAGCACCTCAGAGACGTGGGAATCGTACATCAATTGATTTTAATGTTTCCTGGTGGCAAACGATTATACAGGGCTATCAAGCAGCCAAAAGACGGTGTGTTTCTTAAACTTGTGTGGCACAGAAATGTTTAACATTGCCAGCACACTTCTCGCACCTCAAGCGGTGCATGAAGTACCCTGGGACATTTTAATAGCCAAGCTGAAAAGTCACTACATGCCAGCCCTGACCTGTATAGCCCACCATCACACATTTCACAGATGGAGCCTGTGGAGGGTGAGTTGATTAATGACTATATGGCCGCCCTCAGGGCAGCCACCCTGTATTGTGACTTCCGAGACCTCGATTAAGTTCTCCTAGACTAGATCGTCTCTGGTGTCAGAGATCTTCAAATACAGCACTGCCTCCTGGCCAAGACTGAATTGATGCTCAAGACAGCACTGGACGAGGCCAGAGCAATCGAACTGTCAAACAAGTCTACTGAGGAAATTCAAAACAAATCCAACCCGCAACCCACTGGAAAGCCCTTCGGCATCCACCACGAAGAAGCTAGCCTAGAAGACACACCTGACGAGGACGATGAGGTGCACCTCCTGAAGGCCGGGCAAGGCAAAGGTTGGTTGGGTAAGCCCAAAGTTGTACAACCTAACTGTTCGGGTTGCGGTGGGAAGCATGCTAGGGCAGATTGCAGATTCAAAACCGCGACCTGTCTCAGGTGTGGGAAAAGAGGCCACATAGCAAGGGTGTGTAGGGGGGTGCAAGCAGTTAATAGCCCCCAATTAGACCGGAGTTATAGGAAGAAGCAGACCCGAGGGCGCTATACACAGGGCGAGGACTGTTTCTCAGCATTAAGAGACCCAATAGAAACAGTGGTAGATCAATTGCCCACACAGTAAAAGACAAAATATTCCTAAAGGTTAACATTGAGGGAATGCCTTGCTCTATGGCAGCGGTTCTCAACCTGTGGGTTGCGACCCTTTGGGGGTCGAACCACCCTTTCACAGGGGTCGCCTAAGACCATCAGAAAACACATATTTCTGATGGTTTTAGGAACCGAGACACCACTCCTCTATCCGTCTCCAGGCGGGTCCACCCACATGCAAATAGACTACTGAAAAAAAAAGAATATCTGTACCATGGGAACTTCTGAGCATGCGCAGAAGCCGAATTTCTGGCACTGCGCATGCATTGCCATCTTGTTTTTGGCTTTTTTTTTTTTGCAATTTTTAAAAAAACTTTTTGGCACTGCGCATGCATGCCCAGGGTGTGCGGCCACGCAGCGCAGGAGGAAGCAAACCAGCAGCGAGGTAAGTTAGAACCCACTCCTGAGTTTCCTAATAATTTTATTATTTTATGGTTGGGGGTCACCACAACATGAGGAACTGTATTAAAGGGTCACGGCATTAGAAAGGTTGAGAACCACTGCTCTATGGAAATAGACACTGGTTCATCCGTGTCTATCCTTTCCTGGAGTTCAATCAAAAAAATAGTGCCAAAAATATCTAAAAGCTGGCTGAAACCCTGCGTGCTAAAATTAAGAGACTTTCAGGGGAACGCTATTCCAGTCCTAGGAAGCTACAGTATAAATTCTGGTTGTCATTTAAACAGTTTAAGGGAAGGCTATCATTGATCATAGTAAATGGACCTCGACCAAGTTTATTGGGCTTAGATTGGTTCAAAACCTTGGGGCTGGGAATTAAGGGAATTTATCATATGAATAGCAGCCCCGAAATGGAACTACTGGCCAACAGGTTTCCCAGGGTATTTGATGACTCCCTGGGTAGTTACAAGGGAACACCTATATCATTCAATTTGGACCCCCAAGTAACTCCCTGACATCTCAAGCCATGGTGAATGCCATTTGCACTCTGGCTGAAAGTAGATGCAGAACTGGTGTCAGATGTGCCTCCATTCAAAACCCAGGAAAGAAAACCCCCAACTCCATGGTTGGAGAGAAAGGTACTTTTACTGGATAAGAACTGATAGCAACAAATTGAAAGCAAGATCTGAGGCTAAAGGTGTGAAAATTACATATTGAAAGCAATCCCAAATCCCTCCCCCCAAAGACGCGGGCTTACCATCCAATCCCCATGCCTCCAAGATGTCATGTCGATGTAATGTGCCGATGCCTGGACGACGTTAGGATCTGGATGGGGAGGAACAGACTCAGACTCAACCCCGACAAGACTGAGTGGCTTTGGATATTGCCTCCTAAGGATTATGACAACTATCCCTCCTTGGTTCTCGAGGGAGAGAAACTGACTCCCTCGGATCTGGTCCGCAACTTGGGGGTCCTCCTAGACCCACAGCTAAAATTGGAACACCATCTCACCGCTGTGGCTAGGGGGGCCTTTGCACAGGTTCGCCTGGTGCACCAGTTGCGGCCATACTTGGAGAAGGAGGCTCTACTCACGGTCACTCATGCCCTTGTCACCTCCCGTTTGGACTACTGCAACGCGCTCTACATGGGGCTACCTTTGAAAAGTATCCGGAGACTCCAGTTGGTGCAAAATGCGGCTGCGCGTGCTGTGGTGGGTGTGCCAAGGTACACCCACGTGACACCTATACTCTGCCAGCTGCATTGGTTGCCCATTAGTCTCCGGGTCCAATTCAAGGTGTTGATCATCATCTTTAAAGCCCTTCATGGCTTAGGACCAGGTTATCTCCAGGACCGCATTCTGCCTCATACTTCCCTCTGACCAGTTAGGGCCCACAGAGTCGGCCTCCTCCAGCTCCCGTCAGCCAAGCAATGCCGGCTGGCGGGTCCTAGGGGGAGAGCCTTCTCTGTGGCCGGCCCCGCGCTCTGGAACCAACTCCCCCCAGAGACCCGAACTATCCCCACCCTGCTGGCCTTCCGAAAAGCCGTTAAGACATGGCTCTTCCTGCAGGCAGGGGGAAGAGCTTAATTCCATCTACACTCTCCCCCGGGTATGTCTGGTGAGTGAATGGTGCTTTTATATTGTAATTTTTTAACTTTTAACTTTTATATTTTGATTTTAATTGAATTTATTGGTTTTCTTGTATTTTTTTTCTATGTTGTAAGCCGCCCTGAGTCCCTCGGGAGTGGGGCGGCATATAAGAAACCATAAATAAATAAATAAATAAATAAATAAATAAATGTGGGGCGCATCTTCAGATGGAGCCATCGCATCTGGTATGCTGAGATGGTTGATCTTGAACTGGTGTAAACATGTCCATTCAGCAGCACAGTAGATGATGAGAACTTCCCTCCCTTGCTCTCTAATCAGATATACGGAGACATCTCCAGCACTGCTTCCCCCCTCCCAAATACCTAAGCCTCCCCCCTCCCCCCATTTCTATGGCAGCCGATAGCAAGCAAGCAGCATGGAGGCTGACATTTGGCCCTCCTGCAGTAGGGATGTTAGTCCTAGGGAAAAACACAACATAACATGGACAAGATAGATACAATTTGAAAGTGTAAAAACATTGACAGAAATACATTTAGGATTTAGGGTATTTGGAATGGAACAGTTGTAGCAGTTTTGGGGCTCTAATATCCCGTTCGTTCACCCATTCAGAATGGGAGGAGGGGAAGTGTTTCCAGGCTACCAAGTATTGTATCTTGCCCCTATGTTTTCTAGAATTGAGAATTTCCTTAACCTCGAAATTCTGTTCCCCTTCGATAAGCAAAGGAACAGGAGGGGGTGTTTGATCTGGTCAAAGTGAGGAGGTATGTTCAGGTTTCAGTAAGCTAACATGAAACACAGGGTGAATTCTCCTAAGGGTTTTGGGTAGTTCTAATTGAATGGTGACTGGGTTTATAATTCTCACAATAGGAAAAGGGCCCACATACTTAGGCCCTAATTTCTTCAACTTCTGTGTAGTGTGTAGGTACTTAGTTGACAAGAAACCCCTATCTCCTACTTGGTATTTCTTTGGTCTAATCCATTTCTTGTCAGCTTGTCTTTTATGTGCTTGGTGAGCTTCATCTAATACCTTGCGAATAACGGGCTAAGTCAATTGAAGTTGCTCAATCCACTCCACTAAAGAGGGGATTTGAGACTTTTCCTGTGGCAGTTCTGGAATGGGTACAAAGTCTTGACCGGAAACCACCCTGAATGGGGTAAACCCCGTACTGCTATGGACGGAGTTATTATAAGCCACCTCTGCGAATGGCAGTAAGTCAGCCCAATTAACTTGTTGGTAATTTACATAACACCTGAGGTATTGCTCTAGAACCGAGTTAGTTCGTTCACAAGCCCCATTTGTCTGGGGATGATGGGCGAAGCTTAAGCCTTGGGCGGAGCCTAACAACTTTAGGAACTCCTTCCAAAAGTGAGAGGTGAACTGGACCCCCCTGTCCGAGATTATCTGTTCAGGGACACCGTGTAACCTATACACATGCTGAATAAACAGTTTAGCCAACATCTTTGCTGACAGAATCTTGGAGCAGGGCACAAAATGGACCTGCTTAGAGAACAAGTCCGTGATTACCCAAATGACCATATTACCTCCACTTTCAGGCAGTTCAACAATGAAGCCTATTGGTATTTCTTTCCAAGGAGCCCCCAGTCTAGCAACATTCTGAAGTAACCCCTGCGGGTGGGGCCTCTTTGTGGAAGCACACACAGGACAACTAGCCACATAAGCTTCTATGTCCTTCTTCAAAGATGGCCACCAAAACTGTCATTTAACTAAGTGTAACATTTTCACAAACCCAAAATGACCTGCAGCCTTTGACTCATGGGCCTGTTGCAGTACCAGCTCCCTGAGACGAGAAGGGACGTAGAGCTTAGCCCCCACCCAGGTGAGGCCATCATGACCAGTACACTCATTCGAGTGAGACAAGAACCATTCATCAGTTTTTAGTGCTTCTTTGAGCTGTGAGTTTAAGTCGGAGGAGAGATCCAGGTCCACCTTCCCTTGGGACCTGGTGACCATGGGAGCCGCCAGTTGTTCGGAAGGGATTACTTGGTGGATTACTTCTGGCCATGTGCTATTATATTGGGGCAATCTGGATAGGGCATCAGCCATAAAGTTCTTTCCCCCAGGAAGGTAGCACAGGGAAAAATTAAAACGATTAAAATGCTGTGCCCAATGGATTTGCTTGGGTGACAACTTCTTTGGGGTTTTTAGGGCCTCTAGGTTCTTATGGTCCACCCACACTTCAAAAGGATGTTTTGCCCCTTCGAGGAAATGCCTCCAGGTTAACAGGGCCCACCGGACAGCAAAAGCTTCCTTTTCCCATATTGCCCACCTCTTTCGGTTTCAGTTAATTTACAGGAGGTGTAGGTGCAAGGTTGTAGAGTTCCATCAGCGTTCGCTTGAAGTAGTACTGCCCCAACCGCCATGTCACTGGCATCGGCCTGGACTACAAAAGGGGCATCCATGTTGGGGTGCTTAAGAACGGGTTCGGCCACAAACAATTGTTTGAGTTTCTCAAAAGTTGCCTGGCACTCCATGGTCCACTCCAGGGGGAGACTAGGCTTTGGCTTCGCCTCTTCTTTTGTTTTTAGGAGATTGGTAATGGGCAGCACAATCCTAGCAAAAGAGGGAATGGATTGCCGATAAAAGTTAGCAAAGCCTAGGAAACTTTGCAGCTGCTTACAGGTGCATGGGGACGCCCACTCCATGACTGCCCGGACTTTCTCTGGATCCATTTCAATGCCCTCATGTGATATGCAGTAGCCCAAATAGTCAATTTTACTCTGATGAAACTCGCATTTTGACAATTTAGCATACAGTTCAGCAGCCATGAGTTTTTTCAAGACTGATCACACCAATCTCACGTATTCTTCCATGGTCTCCATGTAAATGAGAATGTCATTCAGGTAGACCAGGACCTCCTTGTAAAGATGTTCATGAAGCACCTCATTAATCAATTGCATGAACACTGCTGGTGCCCCCTGTAATTCGAATGGAAGCACCCGAAACTGGAAACAACCCAGTGGGCATTTGAAAGCAGTTTTCCATTCGTCCCCTTCCTTAATTCGAACTCTGTAGTAGGCCTCTCTTAAATCCAGCTTAGTGAAAATTTTCCCCTTGGCCAGATGGGCTAACATGTCCTTCATAAGGTGCAGAGGGTAAACATTTTCTACGCAAATGGCGTTTACCGTATATTCCGGCGTATAAGACGACTGGGCGTATAAGACGACCCCCAACGTTTCCAGTTCAAATATAGAGTTTGGGATATACTCGCCGTATAAGACTACCCCTCCTACTATCTTTCTTTTTCTTTCTGTCTTTCTTCCTTCCTAACATCTTTCTTTCTGTCTTTCTGTCTTTCTTCCTTCCTAGCATCTTTCTTTCTTTCTTTCTTTCTTTCTTTCTTTCTTTCTTTCTTTCTTTCTTTCTTTCTTTCTTTCTTTCTTTCTTTCTGTCTGTCTGTCTGTCTGTCTGTCTGTCTGTCTTCCTTCCTTCCTTCCTTCCTTCCATCTTTCTTTCTTTCCTTCTTCTTCCTTCCTTCCTTCCTTCCTTTTCACACTTTATTGCATACTTTCCTACAAGTAAGAATCCATCTGATGCCTTTGCTATGCATTTTATGACAAAGAACCAATAACAGGAACCCTTTTCTTCTACCTTGGATTTTTTTATTTCTTCACAATTGCAAGCTTTGTGATAGACAATTAGGCAACATATGTCTTTACTGTGAAAACTACTTTGCTCTCTGTAGAACAAATGAAGAAAGTTTCTGGCAACCCTCCAATATTGTCCAATAGGGACAATGGGATATTGAGAGAATCCCTGTCTTTGTGCTGTTTAATTTGTTGCTGCTGTAGCAGCTTCCTTGCTCCAAAGTGATATTTGTCTTTGAGTTGGTGGTTTCCATCATAGCATTGGTAATGATTCTTTCTTTCTTTCTTTCTTTCTTTCTTTCTTTCTTTCTTTCTTTCTTTCTTTCTTTCTTTCTTTCTTTCTTTCTTTCTTTCTTTCTTTCTCCCTGCAAACCAATCCCCACTGTGGCTCCTTTCTCCCTCGCCCAGCCCTCTTCCAAGACGCCAAGTGCGGGGAACCGCACCAAGCGAGGTAGGTGGGTGGGTTGCTCCCCTCCCCTTGGAGGAAGAAGGAGCCTCTGTCGCTGTCTCTCGCGGGGTTCCAGCCACCCGACTGAGTCCCCGACCGTGGCACCAGCAGGGTTAACGCGCATGGGAGGGAAGGAGAGAGTGCGCTACCGCCGCCGCTGCTACTTTCGCTGCTCCAATATTTCTTTGGTGGGCGCGCGCGGGAGGGACCGCTGAGCAGAGGCACCCGGCGAGCGGGGTGAGAGGCATGGGGATGCCAGAAGTGGCGGCGGCGGCGGCAGGCTCCTGCCTGCGTCTCCCACCCGCCTCTTGCCTTAAGCTGCCGGGTGCCTCTGCTCCATGGTCCCTCCCGCGCGCGCCCACCAAAGAAATATCGGAGCGGTGAAAGCAGCAGTGGCGGCGGTAGCGCGCTCTCTCCTTCCCTCCCATGCGCATTAACCCTGCCGGTGCCGCGGTCAGGGACTCAGTAGGATGGCTGGAGCCCCACGAGAGACAGCGACAGAGGCTCCTTCCCAGCAGGAGACGCAGGTTGGCGGCAGGGCTCCGGGGCTTCTTCAGCCGCTTGGCTGGAGAACAGCGGGGATGTGGCCATGGCCGTTTTTGAGCTCCCCCCGGCTCGGAATTTTCAGTACCCGGCATATAAGACGACCTCCGACTTTTGAGAAGATTTTCAAGGGGTAAAAAGTCATCTTATACGCCGGCACATACGGTAGGTTTTTATAGTCCACACGTAAATGAAGAGAGCCATCTTTTTTCTCCTGGAACAGCACCGGGGTGGCCACTCGTGGCCTAGCAAGTTGGATGAACCCTGTTTCAGGTTTTTATCAATAAAGTTCCGCAGCTCCTCAAGCTCACGAGGGGTCATGGAGTAAATCTTTGGTTTAGGGAGTTTTACCTCTGGCAGGATTTCTATGCTGCAGTCCGTGGGCCAATGGGATGGGTGCACGTCTGACGCCCTCTCACTGAAGACCTCCCTGAGGTCCCCATATTCCTTAGGGATTTTTTCCTCCCCAGCCATGTGTTCGCTCTCCATCGCTGCCAGCTCCTCTGTGGCTTTGGCCACGTGAAAGGGTCTTCCCTGCTGGGTAGAGCCAATGCACAATAACCCCGTTCTCCAATTCACATGAGGATTCCATTTTCGGAGCCAGGGTAGCCCAAGCAGGAGGGGTTGTTCCATCCCAGGGGCTACAATAAAACTCAAAGTCTCTTGGTGGTTTCCCCATCCTCATCTCAACTGGTTCAGTCACAAAATGGGCTGCCCCCCCCAGCTACTGACTCATCCAACTGGCAAAAAGCAATGGACACTTTCATGGGCCTCAGTCTCAGTCCCATCTTTCCCACCACCTCTGGGCTGACTACACACCTAGTGCACCCAGAATCCAAGAGGGCTACCATCTTCCCCTGGGCACCGGATCATGGCACCCTTAGATCTACTGGAATGGTCAGGGGGCCCATGTGCTGACTTACCAGGGGTTCGTCATCTGAGTTGGTGTCGCTGTCCCCTGGGGTGGTCGGAGCTCCCAACCCCTCCAGGCATGGAGGAGTGAACTGAACGACTTCCATGCCTTTCAAAGCCGTTTTGCAGTTCTTTGCTGCCAGCTTGTCAACTTTCTTCCCTCCAGCTGAGGTCATCTTAGAGACAGGCTTAGAGAAACATTCAGCAGCTCGGTGCCCCTCCTTCCCACATTTGAAGCAGGCTGATGATCTGGGCTTTGATGCTGACCCCCCTCTTCCCACTCTAGGGATCTCTTTTGATGCGGAGGGGGGGGGCTTGCTCCAGCTGTGACCTCCCCTGTACCAATCTCTGGCCTGGTCAATTTCCACCTCAGCCACCATCACATACCAGTGTTGCAGGTCTCAAGGGGCTCCTTGAGAACAACAGCCTTGGTAAATGTCCTCATTGAGGCCATCCTTGTAGCATTCCATCAGGGCCTCTGCGGACCATCCCTGCATGTGGACCACCAGCTGGCAAAATTCCTGGGTGTATTCAGCCACCGATCTCTCCTGCGTCAGGGTTTTCATTCTAGTTCTAGCCTTTCATTCAGCCAGGGGGTCATCAAAACACACTCAGAGGGCGGCCATAAATGAATCAAAATCCCTCATCAGTGGGGAATCCTCATTATGGAGGGCCACCATCCACTCAGCAGCAGTTCCCTCCAGGGCCATGGTGACACACCTGACTTTAGCTGCTTCTGAGGGAAAACCCTCCCCATATTCCTGCATATGATTCCAAACTTGGGTTAAGAAAAATCCCAAAGCCCTGGGATCCCCTCCATATTTTACTCCTAGCTGAGGAACCTTTGGAGTTCGGTGCCTCCGGGGAATTACCCCTCCCTGCTGGGGGGCTTGGGCTGCCACAGCCGCTGCTGCCTCTGGCTGGGCTCTAGGAAACACTTCAGGGGTGGCTAAGACCTCCACCTCCCCCACAATTTCTTCGGCTTTCCTCCCCGCAGGCAAGGCATACCTTTCACATGCTCTCCAACTTTCAAGAGCTTCTTTCAGAAGATGCAGGGCCTGAGTTAACAGGAGGTCCTCTTTGTCCTCTTCCTGCCAGGCAGCCTCTCTCCTCCAACATCTGGATAAAGACCCCTCAAACAATTTACTGTAAGTACGGATGCTCTAAACATCCACAGGACAGATGATCCTTCTTCTTTTTTTAAAGTTTTTTATTTATGATACAATTAAAAACAAAATGTACAAACAACAAGACAAAACAAAGACCAAAACACATAAAATTGAGTACATGACAGATTATCCAGTTTACCTATTTACATTTGGTCATTTCTTTTTGTATCATTTTTCTTATATAGAATCAAGTTTTAATACAATTTCTAAATCTTTCCAACCTTTCCACTAACACATAATCTTGGCTTTCCTTTTTCCCCACCAATTGTATAGTTTGTCCCAGGTTTCATAGTATTCTGTATCCGATTTGTCCTTCAACTCTAACGTTAATCTATCCATCTCTTCATACGTTAGTATTTTATCTAAGACTTCTTCCTCTGTAGGTATATCTTTATTTTTCCATTTTTGGGCAAATACTAATCTTGCAGCGGTTAAAATATGTAACATAAGATATAATGTGTTTTTTCCATATTTATCGATAGTTATTCCCAACAGGAAGAGTTCTGGTTTTACCGTATGTTCCGGCGTATAAGACGACTGGGCGTATAAGACGACCCCCAACTTTTCCAATTAAAATATAGAATTTGGGATATACTCGCAGTATAAGACTACCCCTCCTACCATCTTTCTTTTTCTTTCTGTCTTTCTTCCTTCCTAACATCTTTCTTTCTGTCTGTCTTCCTTCCTTCCTAACTTCTTTCTTTCTGTCTGTCTGTCTTCTTTCTTCTTCCTTCCTTCCTTCCTTTTCTTTCTTTCTTTCATCTTCCTTCCTTCCTAACATCTTTCTTTTTCTTTCTTTCTGTCTTCCTTCCTTCCTAACTTCTTTCTTTCTTTCTTTCTTTCTTTCTTTCTTTCTTTCTTTCTTTCTTTCTTTCTTTCTTTCTTTCTTTCTTTCTTCCTTCCTTCCTTCCTTCCTTCCTTCTTTCTTTCTTTCTTTCTCCCTGCAGGAGGAAGAAGGAGCCTCTGTCGCTCTCCCCCGCGGGGCTCCAGCCACCCGACTGAGTCCCTGACCGCGCCACCGCCAGGGTTAAAGCACATGGGAGGGAAGGAGAGAGAGCGCTACCACTGCCGCTGCTGCTATTGCCGCTCCGGCGTGTCCTTCGCGCAAGGCGCTGCATGTGCGAAGTCTCCCCGGTCGCTGTGGCTCCACCGGGGAGCCTGCATCCTTGTCAACAATGGAGACGCTGCACGCGTGGGAGGGACCGCAGAGTAGAGGTGCCTGGCGAGCAAGGTGAGTGGCGGCATTGGCGGCAGGCTCCTGCCCGCGTCTCCCACCCGCCTGCCTGCCTCTTGCCTTAGCATTTAAAAGAATGAGAGGCGGGCGGGCGGGAGACGCGGGCAGGAGCCTGCCACTGATGCTGCCACTCGCCTCGCTCGCCAGGCGCCTCTGCTCCGCGGTCCCTCCCGCACGCGCAGCATCTCCATTGTTGACAGCGACCGGGGAGACACGCCGGAGCGGCAATAGCAGCAGCGATGGCGGTAGTGCGCGCTCTCCTTCCCTCCCATGCGCTGCAGCCTTCCCAACAGGCTGCTGGACAAGCCCAAAGAGACTGAGACGCAGGGCGGCGTCGGGGCTCTGGGCTCCTTCGGCCGCTTGGTCGGAGAACAGCAGGGATGCGGCCACGGCCGTTTTTGAGCTCCCCCGGCTCGGAAGTTTTAGTACCCGGCGTATAAGATGACCCCCGACTTTTGAGAAGATTTTCAAGGGGTAAAAAGTCGTCGTATACGCCAGAACTTATGGTAAGTCTAGTTTTATTTCCAATATTTCTTCCAACCATTGCCTTATTTTTCCCCAGTATTCATATGCTTTTTGGCACTCCCACCACAAATGATAGTATGTTCCAGGTAACCTTTTGTATTTCCAACATAAAACTGAAAATTTTTGATTCATTTTAACTATCCTTGTGGGTGGGAGATGCCATCAGGACAGATGATCCTTCTTAAAGAAAGCTACCTCATTCATTTAATAGAAAATGGATGAGTCAGTTCCATTTAACTGCTACTTTCTATTTACACAACCACAGCTTCCATTTGGGTAAATGGGTAGATCTTGCAGGATGGGGGCTTACAGTCTGCATTAGGACAATGGCTTCAAATCAATTTATTACTGGTGTGAGCAAATAATCTAGTATTCTGAATTAGGTAAACATTCAAGAAGAATGTTTACTCACGAGTGAGGGGATTGACCTGGCATGCATAACTCATGAGCCCCTAATTCATCGTGAGAGGGGCGAGGGAGACCTGGATTAAAACCAGTGTGACCCCCTTTATCGTGCCTGAGAGCCCATGGATTACAAGCGAACTCTGTGACCCCCCCCCCGGATGATCTGTCTTGCCTCTTTCATGAAGGTTTTTGCCAGGTGAGACGGAATAGTGGCAGGACGGTTCAGTGGCGTGGGGTGTGGTCGCCGAAGAGGAACGAAACAGCTGTGAGCCGCGATGTGAAGAACAGAGCAGAGTTCGCCTGCCTCTCCCCCCCCCCGCCTCTCTGCTTCGCCTTCGCGCTCGTCTGAGTATTCTTCACCATTAATGACGGGACTGCTGATGGTTGCCAGCTAGCAGGAAAGGCGCACCAGGGACCCCCCAAGCAGGAAACCGGTGGAGTTAGTGGTGGCTGGAAGCTTGTGTGGGATTGGCTGGGTTGGTTTCTTTTGGTTTTTTACATCAAACCAGAGACGGTCGCTCTAGTGTGGTGAGACGTCTGCGGAGAGTCCATGACGACAGCATGGAGTTCCAGCTGGCTCTTCATGGAAGGTTGAGGAAGGCACAGATTGATAAAGTAGAGGACTTAGAGCTTGATTATGGACGTGGACTGGTTGGGGAAGTTACGACCATATTGACATTATCCCCCCCTAGAGGACTCTTTGGAAGACTGATATTCTAATTGGGTTGTTACACTGGCGAACTTTGAGTACAAAAACCAACTGGACTTACTTGACTCCTAGCAAATGTTTGCTTGCTTTTTTAACTATTTCCCTGTATTAACTTTTGTTGCTTTTAACTTTTTATCCCAGAGGTGGTGTGTCTGCTCTGTATGTTTGTTGTATGTATATTGACTTTTGATATTGATAGATTAATGGGAATGAATTGAATTAATAAATTTATTGAGTGAATTGTTTTTTATTGCTGATATTTTAAAATCTACCCTCGAAGTGGTGTGGTTGGGGGGAAGTGTGTGGATATGATTGAGGGCAATGTATGTGTAAATTAGAATGATAGGAGTATGAATGAGCCGGGAACTATGATTCACTCCCCTTCTGTTGAGTGTGGAAACAGAAACAGAGGGGGGCCAAACTGGGTTCCCCGGCCCAGTGTGGATGATATATATGGCCTGCAGGAAGGTAGGAGGACCAGCGGGGACGGGATCTCGGGGGGGGGGGAAGAGAACTGGAACATCTCGGTCATGATGGGGAGAGGTAGGTGTGGTGGGAGCAGAGGGGTGGGCCGCTCTCGGGGAATAAGACCTCGCTGTTTACAAGCGATACCTTGTTCCAGCCCCTCTGATATGGTTCCATCGAGCTCAACCCGAGTACCTGGTGACCGGGGTTTTCAGGGCCCTGGGCTCAAGCTGATGCTGTTGAATGCCAGGTCAATTGTCAGCAAAGCCCCTCTGGTGTGTGATTTACTCACGAGTGAGGGGATTGACCTGGCATGCATAACTGAGACCTGGCTGGGCCAGGAGGGGGGAGTAGCCCTCTCCAAGATATGCCCAGACGGGTTCTCAGTGTTGCATCAGCCATGACCCCAGGGAAGGGGGGGGAGGAGTGACTATTATAACGCGCCGGAATCTGCATCCTCGTAGGAGCCCTACCCCGGAGATTGTCGGGTGTGAGACGCTCCTTCTGAAGTTGGACTTAGGGGCTCAGGTGGGCCTTCTGTTAGCATACCTGCCTCCCAGCTGCGTTACCAAGGTAGCAAGCCTGGTGGTGGAGTTCCCCAGGCTTATGGTGCTGGGGGACTTTAACCTGCCTTCAGTGGGCGAAACCTCTGGTGCAGCTCAGGAGTTCATGGATTCCATGACAACCATGGACCTGACCCAAGTAATCCAGGGTCCGACTCATGAGGGAGGTCACATGCTTGACCTAGTGTTTCTCTCGGGGCAGTGGAGAGATGATCTGAAGCTAGGGGACATAGTCACCACCCCGTTGTTGTGGTCAGATCATTTCCTATTGAGGTTGGATTTCACAGCCCCACTCCTCCCCCGCAGGGAAGTGGGACCGACTAGGTGGTTCCGCCCCAGGTGTCTAATGGAGCCGGAAGGATTCAAGAGGGAACTTGGGGAAATACCTGAAACCCTAGTCCACAGTTCGTCTGAGTCCCTGGTGGCTGCCTGGAAAACCGCAGCATCAGGGGCATTAGATCGTATTGCGCCTTTGCAACCTCTCCATGGCAGTGGATCCCGGAAAGCTCCCTGGTTTACTGAGGAGCTCCGGGAGATGAAACGCCATAAGAGACGTCTGGAGCGCCGCTGGAGAGCCAGTAAAACCGAGTCTGATCGAACACTATTAAGAACCTACATCAAGTCTTATTTAGTGGTGATAAGGGTGGCAAAACGATCTCATTTTTCCGCTCTTATTGCGTCCGCAGATTCTCGCCCAGCCGCCTTGTTTAGGGTGACTCGCTCCCTCCTTGCCAAAGGGGGGAGTGAGGAACACTTGCAAGGTAGAGCTGAGGAATTCGCGCAGTTTCTGTCGGATAAAGTCGCTCAGATCCAGTCAAACCTGGACTCCGGCTGGGCAGAGTCCACTGAGATGACAGGGGCAAGTCTTAGTCCACCGTTGTGGGTGGAGTTTGGGCCTGTTTCTCCTGAAGACGTGGACATAGCCGTGGGTGCGATGAGTGCTTCCACCTGTTTATTGGACCCGTGCCCCTCCTGGCTGGTTTCGGCCAGCAGGGAGGTGGCATGCGGCTGGATCCAGGCGGTGATCAACGCTTCTTTTAGGGAGGGATCCGTACAGCAGCCTTTAAAGGTTGCGGTGGTGAGACCCCTCCTTAAGAAGCCTTCCCTGTATCCGGCGGATTTGAAGAACTTTTGTCCGGTCTCCAACTTACCTTTTATAGGTAAGGTTGTTGAGAAGGTGGTAGCTTTTCAGTTTCTTCGGTTATTGGAGGAAACTGATTATCTAGATTCCTTTCAATTGGGTTTCAGGCGCGGCTACAGTACAGAAACTGCCTTGGTCGCCCTGATGGATGATCTCTGGCAAGCCCGGGATAGGGGTCATTCTTCCATCCTGGTGCTACTTGACCTCTCAGCGGCTTTCGATACCATCGACCATGGTATCCTTCTGCATCATCTCGGCGAGTTGGGAGGCACCGTTTTACGGTGGTTCTCCTCTTACCTTGCCGATAGGATGCAGTCGGTGTTAACAGGAGGACAGAGGTCGTCTCCTAGGCCCCTGATTTGTGGGGTGCCTCAGGGTTCGGTCCTCTCGCCCATCCTGTTTAACATTTACATGAAACCACTGGGGAAGATCATCCGTCGACACAGGGTGAGTTTTCAACAATACGCTGATGACACCCAGCTGTACATCTCCACCCCGTTTCAATTCAGGGAGGCAGTGGATGTAATGTGCCAATGCCTGGACGATGTCAGGATCTGGATGGGGAGGAACAGACTCAAGCTTAACCCCGACAAGACTGAGTGGCTCTGGATATTGCCCCCTAAGGACTATGTCGACTGTCCCTCCTTGGTTCTTGGGGGAGAAAAATTAACTCCCTCGGAACGGGTTTGCAATTTGGGAGTTCTCCTAGATTCACAGCTAAAATTAGACCAACATCTTACAGCTGTGGCTAGGGGAGCCTTTGCACAGGTCCGCCTGATGCACCAATTGCGACCATACTTGGAGAAGGAGGCTCTACTCACGGTCACTCATGCCCTTGTCACCTCTCGATTGGACTACTGTAATGCGCTCTACATGGGGCTACCCTTGAAGACTACCCGGAGACTTCAACTGATGCAAAATGCGGCTGCGCGAGTTGTGGTGGGTGTCTCAAGATACACCCACATAACACCCATACTTCGCCAGCTGCATTGGTTGCCCATTGGTCTCCTGGTGCAATTCAAGGTGTTGATCATCATCTTTAAAGCCCTACATGGCTTGGGACCAGGTTATCTCTGGGACCACATCCTACCTCACACTTCCCTTCGACCGGTTAGATCCCACAGAGAGGGTCTCCTCCAGGTCCCGTCAACCAAACAATGCCGGCTGGCGGGGCCTAGGGGGAAAGCCTTCTCTGTGGGGGGCCCTGTTCTCTGGAACCGACTACCCCCAGAGATCCGAATTATCCCCACCTTGCTGCCCTTCCAAAAAGCCATTAAGACATGGCTCTTCCTGCAGGCAGGGTGATTGGAGACCATTTAATATCTTAGGTCTCCCCATGAATGTATGGTTTGAATGTTTTTTAAAAAAATGTAAACTGTTATTATTTTTTATTGACACTGGTTTTTTTATAGTTGTTCTTCACATGTTGTACGCCGCCCTGAGTCCCCAGGGAGTAGGGAGGCATATAAGAACACTAAAATAAATAAATAATAAATAAATAAGTATTCCCACCATCCAGTCAGAGCTGAAAAAGCTTCTTGGATGAAAGCGAAACATCTTCAAAGAAAAACAAGAAAGTCCAGTTGCCTCTTGAAAAAGCACCTTTGGAACAATCAAGTCCATATAGTTAATATATTAAGACTACAACTGCATTTATGTTAGTTGTCAGAAAAAATAATAACATTAAATCTATTTCTTTACTTTTCATATCTCAGGATCAGGATGAAAAAATTAAAGCTAGCAGCCTTCAAATCAGAAAAGTAGAGAGGGAAGGAGGGATGGCCTGCTGCTTGTTAATCCTCAGAAGATTTGTACTAAATCTCATTTCTATGAGCATGATTTTTATATGATAAGGATGTAAAATCTATGGGTCTCCAAGCAATTCCTGTGCTCCATTGTACTCATGCTTGCCATGTCATGTTTTAAGAGAAAAAAGCCAATTATCCATAACTAAGCATTTTGAATGATGTACTCATCCTGGTGCTATACCTAAAAGAAAACCATGAAATGTTGATCTCAAATTCAAAAACAGTGTATCATGAACAAATCATTTTGTTTTGTTTTAATGTTATATTTTCTGTAGGACTGTTATAGGGGCATGATGGCTCAGTAGTTAAGGATGCTGAACTTATCAGCTGAAAAACTGACAGCCCAGGTGCAAGCCCCAAGTCTCACATGTGATGGGGTGAACTCCCATTACTTGCTCCAGCTCCTGCCCCACCTAGCAGATCGAAAGCATGCAAATACAAGTAGATAAATAGGTACCACTTCTGTGGGAAGGTAACAGCATTCTGTGTACCTTGGCATAGAGTCATGCTGGCCACAGGACCATGGAAATGTCTTCGGAGAATGCTGGCCCAGAAACGGAGATAAGTACTGCCCCCTAGAGTTGGATACGACTGGAAAGGGGGAAAACTTTACTTTTACCTTTAGGACTGTGATAGAGCGGTAAGTGATAAGGTTTAAAATAAATACTCTAAGGAACACTGAAACTGCAAGCTGGGCTTAGGTACAGAGGAGTTTGGCAGCTTTGATATAACATATTTATTATGCTCAATGCAAATATAATGGTATGAAATAAAAGTAATGTATTGTAATAAAGACAATTCTTTTGTTTCAAAATGTTATTTATGCACACATATACATTAACAAAAAAATTCCAGGAAGCTAACAAAACAATAGAATAATGTATGAAATTAAATTAAAGAAATCTAAAACCAGTAAATATGGATAAGGATGAAGGATACAGGAAATCACAAATTCTAAAACATCTGAAGGACCACCGATTGCCTTTCTTATGTGGATTATCCTAGAACAGCTGAGAGCCAAGGAACGGGCTTCTGAAAAAGATCTGAATATCTAGAGAGGAATATGAAGAAAAAGTATAATTTTTAAATATTGTTTAGGGATTTAAAGATTACAACCAGCACTTTGAAATGGCTAGCAAATAGATCAGAAATAAGACAGCTGACAAAACATGAGCTGGTACAGGTAGTTCTTGATTTACGGTTAATCACTTAATGAATATTTATATTTATGACAGAATTCAAAAAAGCTGCTTATAACTTATCCTAACTTACAATTTATCCTAACTTACAATTTATCCTATCCTGCTTACAACTTATCCTCTCTGAGAGAGAGAGACAGAGAGTGATAGTAATGTGATTGCATTTTGGTTGCTTGGCAACCTGTTTGCATTTTCAACCAGTTGCAAGTCCCATGGTCACGTAACCAACATTTGTGACTTTTTTGCCATTTTCTAGCAGTGTTTTCCATGGTGAATCATTTAAGGAACATTGTAAAAATGGACATAAAATCAACTCTGGTCCCATGGTTCCTCGACATATGACCACTATGACTACAACTGAAATTCTGGTCTCCAGAATTTCCTTTCCTTTCCTTTCCTTTCCTTTCCTTTCCTTTCCTTTCCTTTCCTTTCCTTTCCTTTCCTTTCCTTTCCTTTCCTTTCCTATTCTATTCTATTCTATTCTATTCTATTCTATTCTATTCTAATTTCCTATTCCTATTCCTATTTGAATCACTGCTCTATCTGCCTAAAGCAAACCCCTGCCCTTCTTGGTACAGAAGCATTGTAAAACATATCCTGTAGCATCCAGCTAACGCAGGTATAATGATTCACAGTATCAAAGACTAGAGATCTAAATTGACCAAGTTATTTTATCTCCTGAGGCAGAAAATTTCACAATGTCACCTGTTCTGTCTCTCAAAATATTATAAATCAAACATTCAAGGATTTCATCACAATCCAGATTAACAGCCTGTAACAGATACAGTACTTCAGTCTGTTTAATAACAGAAGGTCTGGTGATGTCTGAAAGTGTTCTATTTTTTAAAAAACATGTTGACTAATTAGTGACACTGTGGGAGGACTGTAATACTAAAATGGATTACATAAATAGTATCATATATATTTGAAAGATTTGTATTCATTCTATTCTCTGTAATGCACTAAGATGAGAACAAGAACAAGTAGAACTTCAACTCTTCTTAGAAACAATTCAACTGTGCTTTGTTTGTTTTGGATAGCATGTCCCCATTGGCTCTTGGCTTTACCGATACCAGCCTTCATTTTTCTTCCTTGACAAACAAAGAGGGTGTGGATGGGGGAATCTATGAAGTAGGGAAGAAAAAAATGGCTTTTCGTGGCTTGGGACAGAATAATATCACAGTCAATTGGAGATTGAACTAAAATCAAGGGTTTAACATATAATTGCTATTGACATAAAGAAAATGAAGAGTAATATCTTACATCTATATGAAATGAAATGAGATTAGCAATTACAAATGGAGCTGCAAAAAATGGGATTGTGTGAAAAACTGTTTCAAAGCACTTTGATCTTCTGTCCAACACTGGCATTCTGTGACTACTCTCTATACTCAACCTTCATTGGGATGTGCTGTGATTTAATTTTGCCCTCTCCTAAAGATTTATTTAGTGATGGTAATTCTGGAAAAAGCTTGCCAATGGTGCTCCCTCATTAGTATTATTATGGCTAAATAAATGTTAAATAAATAAATAATGTTCTGAAATAGAAAAATGATAAGAGTAAATCATTTCTGGAAAGCTGGGGAGGGGTCCTATGTGTAAGCCCATAATATTTACCTCTGAACATCTGGAAATATTACAAATTCAAAAGTAATACATCAAATAATACACTGCTTTGGTTACTAGAAGCTATTGTAGTCTTGAGCATTGACACTCAAGAAAAATAACCATTCTCCTTTGTCTTTCTGTTACAACAAATCACATTTAAACAAATTCTTTTGGCTTGATTTACACAGTGATGATCCATATTATTTTAATTACCAATAAAAATATCCAAAAGTTCCCCCATCCATAATAGGACTATCTGGTCCCTTGCCCAATAGATAGCTTGAAGCAGGTTATCTCACCTTTTGCATGGTAAAACAAGGAGAACTCTAGATTCATAGATGGGGAGTCAGTGTGTCAAAAAGACTAAGAATCACAATTATCACCAAATGAAATATTAATTGAGACTATTTCCTCTTGTTGCTGATATTTCTGTTTATTAAGCAGCGCATAAGCATTCTAAATCTGAATGTTCTGTACTTCTCTCCTGGGGAGAGGGAAGAAGAGAGAAAAGAAAATATGATCAAGCAATGAGCAGCAAACAACTGAATCCAAAAACAATGTTTGCAAAGAGAAATATATTGACTCACAAATAACTGCAAACTTAGGCCTAGGGAATAATGAAAATACTATCATGAGAGCACACTGGACTGTAAAAAAAAATCACAAGAAGTTTATGTTATAATTGCATTCCTCAATTGTCCTTTTAACCATTAAGTGGAATTCAGCTTTTTGGAGTACACAAAAATACCCATCTTTTTCATCTGTTCTATTAGTAAATTGCTGGTGTGCAGACAAAACACTAAGCAAACAGTTAAACTTTCCCTAAAACATATATATTAACAGCTTTTAAAGGCAAAAAAAACCCCACAGCAGATGGCAGCACCTATATGACCTTGGCTATTCTAAAACAAAAAAGCCAAGCAAAGTTGGATCCAATGAATGCTTGGATGGTGAACACTGTAGAACAGACTAGGAGGTTTAAAAATGGCAGAAGGTAATCAAGGGAAACTTTTAAATATTGCTGCCAAGAAAGCAACACAAATATGTCCATGTAGGCATGAGAAATTTATCTTGGAGTTTGGAGGAAACTTCCCTTTTATTTAAAAGCAACCCTCTGCCTGCCCAACAAGCAAGGAATATATTAGCATTGATCACATATATTGGGGGCAGAACAAAACAACTACTATTTCAGAAACTGGCAGAAACTTCACAGCCCTGCAACATGGTTTCAGTGTATAAAAATGATAGGCAAATGTGGCAAACATAGGAAAACTTTAATCCAGATCAGCAACCTGAGACTGCAAATATTAATCTTTTCAGTAAAAGATCTGTGTCTGGGTAAGCAAGTTGGAATCCAGGAAAACATGTTTTTATAACAATAAAGGCAAATATAGTAATGCAGATAGTGTTCTATCTAATTGAGGCAATAATACAGAACCATATAGAACTGAAGCTTGTACATTATTTTGTTATTTTGGAAAAGTACTTTCTGCTCTTAATACAGAAAAGGGAAAGAAATTAAAGTATTAAACTTGCAAGGATTTCAACACTACTGAGGGAAAGTGGAATTAAACTGAAACCTTGCACATGGAACGTGAATTCTATAGTTCTAATTCACCCCTTTTTCTGAAAGAACCCCAAAACCAAACAAATGGTATAAAATGAGTTGCTGCTATCTTGTTGAATACATGAAAAATTGTCATGGGACTGATAAGTCTGTAAAATTCCTAGCTTTGTGATGCTCCTTAAGAACATAGGTAGTCCTCATTTAGCAACAGTCTCATTTACAGACTATTTTCAGTTACGCCCGCAGTGATGAAAAATAACTTTTTGACCAAGCTGTCCCAAAGGTGCTTTTTCAAGAGGCAACTGGACTTTCTGGTTTTTCTTTGAAGACGTTTCTCTTCTCATCCAAGAAGCTTCTTCAGTGGATGAGAAGTGAAACGTCTTCAAAGAAAAACCAGAAAGTCCAATTGCCTCTTGAAAAAGCACTTTTGGGACAACAATGACCTGGATGACAGAGAATCTCCATAAACATTTTTGACCAAGCCTCACATGTACAACCTTCACAGATGTGTGTGTGTGTATGCAATATCTATCTATCTATCTACAAGAGAGAGAGAGAGAGAGAGAGAGAGAGAGAGAGAGAGAGAGAGAGAGAGAGAGAGAGAGAGAGAGAGAGAGAGAGAGAGAGAGAGAGAGAGAGAGAGAGAGAGAGATCTACTATGATTAAATGAAGTTGTTTTCATGAAGGTATAAATTGGGCTGAGCTGCAAAGTTTTAACTTCTTGCACACAGCATGTGAATTCTGTAGCAGTCAGGATCTGATGCAAACTTGCTAATATGAGGTGAAATAAATGAGTGGACAATTTAACACACAACAAGCTACTTTTCTTTGGAAATCAGTAGATAAATAAAATAGGTCAGGCTGGCTTTTTTTTGCTGAGTTGGAGAATATTAAGTAGGTCATCCTTGTTATCTGTAGTCAATAATATTTTGAAAACATTCAGCAGGCATCAATTTGAAATATATATTTGTGTTCAAATATTGTAATATGATTAAAGGTCTTTTCTATAACTGCAGCGTCGGTCTTGTACTTCCTGGTTTATAAATTATGTATAGAGCCATGGGTTCATCATTGAGATGGATATCTTGGTATGATTTTATTATATATCTAACAGTGATAGAAAATATCAGTGGGCGGGAGGAGATCCTAGCATTAAACATACAAAATTCAGTATGCAAAAACCTTATTCATTTTTTTTCTTTGTAATATTTGAAGATAAAAAACCCTGGATGATTTTTCAGCCATGCAAGAATAAAAATGAGAGCCGAGGTGCTTGCACTGTGAGGTGGTATATAAAATCTCACTAAATAAATAAATAAATAAATAAATAAATAAATAAATAAATAAATAAATAAATAAATAAATAAATAAATAAATAAATAAATAAATAAATAAATAAATAAATAAATAAATAAATAAATTGCGAGTGGAATACAACTAAAACAAATAGTCCCTCCTCCTGCTTATGACTTCGGAAAGAGGATAATGCAAAAAAATAATAATTTGTGACTAACGTGTTCTACACTACTGGGTTAATTTATTTCCCTGATGGCAATAGAGTCATTCCTTTGTACCTGGGTCATCATATACCTAATACTACATATGTAGCTATAATTACATTTCCCAAACGAGTTAATCAAGAATGTTCATTGGGTTTAGTTGGTAATCTGCCATGATAGAAGAACATTTATGTTCTTGCTTCAGATTCTCTTCTCCCTTGAGAAATACTGCATGTGATAAGTAGATAGGTCTCTCAAAGTGTTAACTTCTTATCCCTGTATAGTGACTCTGATATATGCAGCATAGTGATGATACTGAATCCCAAACCTGCATATGACCTCACCCAGTGGCTTGATGTAGATGTTAAAGAAGAGGGGAAAGAGCTTTGAAACCTGTAACATAACAAGGGCATGGAGGACAAACTCACTTCCCCCCACCAACATTGATTGGGGCCAGATATGAGGGAAAAACAAGAACCACTGTAAAACAATGCCTTTAAATTTAAACAATGCCCCCTGTAAGGGGTCCAAAAGGATACCATAATTGATGACATCAAAGACTACTGAGAGAGTATTAGGATGGATATTCTACCTTCATCCCACTCCCTCACAGGTCATCAACAATTTGACAGTCTCAGTCCTGAATCTCAGCCTCAAACCCAACTGAAATAGGACTTAGATAATCAATTTCCTCCAGAGTTGTATGCAACTACAGCTGACCACCTTTTCAAAAACTTTCCCCCAAAAGGGAAGATTGGCGATAGGGTGGCAGTTATTTAAAAATCATAGGTTCAAGACTGGTCTCTTGAGGAGAAGGTGTGCCACCGTGAAAGAGATTTCACAGCCAAAACACAACCCCTCTCTCAACATAGCCAACACTATAGCATGGACCCAACTACAAATCACCTACCTGTCTATTAACAACAATAAACAACAAGTGTCTGAACTAACAAAGCAGAAAGCTCTATTCACTTCCTAACTGTCACTGACTCAAACTCATCCAAGATTGCGCAACAAGACAGCCCCAGGCCTCTTTGCCAGGCCTCTCCAGTTGAACTCCAGTGGATCTGAGCAATTTTATCCACCAGATGAATATTCTTTACAGTGGCCATGCAGATGACCAAGTAGCCTATCCCACCCCAGCAGGTATCAAATTACTCTAAAAAGTGCCATTAAACTGCTGATAGAAGTAATAAGGATGGAGAAATACTGACATTTCACTGCTATTATTGACACAGAGATATGTATGTATGTATGTATATACCTATATATGTACACACACACACACACAATATACAATGCAATTAATATAATTGTAGTTGTACTGTAGTTGTATCACATTTGTGACATGTTTACGTTTGTAAATAATACAAACTAATATAAATACAAGGGAGATGGGCGGTTAAAAGGTTTGATATATAAATAAATAAAGTAAGAAAAAGAAAAGAAAAAGAAAAAAATCAGAAAACAAGCGAAAAGTGCAAAAAAGGAAGGAAAAAATGTAAAAGAAAGAAAAAAGATACAAAGAAATAGCTTCCAATCTCCTTTATAGCAGTATTGAGTATAATTATTAACTTACCTCTTACTCTAAAGCTACAATTCTTCTTTCTATAATCTATCTTATCTAATCATCAAACCATACAGTATATCATAAGTTCATTTTTTTCTGTTTTATGCAAAAAGTCTATAAGGGATTTCCAGTCAGCAATACACATAATCTTTTCTCTGATCAAACAAGTCAAATTAGCCATCTCGGCAAGTTCCATCATCTTCATCAACCATTCCTCCTTAGTGGGTAATGCCAAATCTTTACATCTTCATGCATTTAATAATTTCACTGCAGTTATCATAGTTGAATAGCCCATATCTTCTGGGGGCAGGGGACCCCAGTGAGCTGAAAAGGCCATCAAAAATGATCTGCCCGTAGCAGTGGACTGATGTCAATCTCCTCTGCTATCAGATCACACTGCAACCCCTCAGAAAAAACAACAACCCCTGACCTAATGCACAGCAATCAATATATGTCAAGCCATTAATGACTCGGGACATGTCCATGATTGACATGGAGGTCATGAACTCCTGAGCTCCCCAGATCAATATCACTAGGTGGCAGATTGAAATCCCCAAGCACTAAAAGCCTTAGCATCTCTATTGCCAGCCCAATGGCATAACCCATCAGATTAGACAAGGGTATCACATGGGAACAGGGGATGGGGGTACTACACCAGCAGCAATTCCAGCATTCTCTTAGACCCAGTTTCAACCAGAGCACCTCACACCCAGTTATCTATGGAGTGGAACTTCTGAAAGCCTGTATTGACTTACTAATGACAATAACCACCCCTCTTCCTCTTCCCTGAGCTAGAAAGTATGAAATCCAGGTGGGCACAACTCTGTGTAGTTTTAGTCTTTTTGTAGAATTAACTTCATAACCTGGTCTACCTAGTGGTGCTGATACAAACCTTGCAAGTCTGATTATGCTGCACCTTCTAAAATAAGACAACGACAAGCCACTTCTGTAATATAGCCAAGAAAATTACATGCATACAATCGTCAGGAGTCAAAGGGTATTTTTACTTTTATAGTTGAGAGAAATTGCTCAAAAACATCCCTGAGCAAATTAAATCTGTGTTTAATTTAAACAGAGGTTTTGATCAGCAGGTGGAGGATTTTGAGAAGTACATCTTGTAACTCGCTTTTTATTGCTATCTCAATCCAAAGGTCAGTGATAAAATCTTGCCCATTGAAAGCTAATTTTTAAAAAAGAAAAAACATTCCGTATCAACCTTCCTAAGACTCATGTAGGCTAAAGGAAATGGGAGTTGTAAGCCAATGTAGCTGAATGGCAGCAGATGATGAAAACTGATCACATCCACAAGAGGCCAGAGAGACAATTCTGAAAATGAATGGAAAGAGGAAAATGTAGACAGGAAAACTTAAGACAGTTTCACACTTATTACCAAAACTAAGTTACCTTTAGTTCCAGGCTTAGGTTTGTAAGAAACTGATGGAGATAATGTTGTTTTTCTAAAGAAAGCAATTTTTAAAAGTTGTGGGTATAAAAGTTCAGTAGGACATTGGGACATTAAAGGTAAAAAGTTGAAGACTGGAAAACAGGAAGAGACTGCTATTCCGATAAGTGAGTCAGCTTGGCCAAGCAGATTAATTAACAGTTTTAACCACACAATCTAGTAATATAGTGGAGAAAGTAATTAACTGCTTGCCTCAATTTATTATGCTTATGCTGCAAGGATTGTAAGGAAACAAGAAATATAGGTTAAGAAATTAAAAAGAGACAAAAAGTAGTAAGGAAAAAGGGGAACTGGGAAAAAGGTGGGGAAACAGATTAAGCATGAGGAAATTCATGGAGAAACAGGTGTTCCGGGAAGATTGCAACCCTGTGGTCTTTGTCAAAGGGGGCTGCAGGGAGGGATTTGTGGTTCGGGTGGAGGGAATAAAAAGTTGAAGAAATGTATTCCTCCGTGTGCCTACCTGTTAGCCACCTGCTCTTGCAAGAACATATTTTACATGCAATAAACTGCTTGCCGCTTCACTTTATGACACTGTCAAATTTCTGACTGGTGAGTCTGTTTCTCACAGGTTTTTTGTTGTTTGGATAAAAAGCATATTGTTTTCAGTGGTTTTGTTTAGTTACTGCAGCAGAAATGTAAGTTTTCAGCTACTACATTCAAGTTTTAAATACAGAAAAATTTGCAAAGTTCATTTTAATTGAATATACATAACTGATCTTTGAGTCAACATTCCTACAAATTAGTTTTACCACTTCAATATAATATTTTTATATATTATTTTCTAAAAAATCCTTTTGTTATTCAGAATCATTCATTGTATTTGTTTATGACAGTTATGTCTTCTCTGTGACAACAATAACTTTTACATAATGTTTTACATAACACTTTCAGGAAAAAATATCTTTAAAACTTTTGTTAGCAGCCTAACAGATGTTCCAAGGCTCCAATATTTCCTTATCTCTTAATACCCTAGCTTGTACAATAAAGGCATTTTCTTTCTGGCTGATTTTTTGTTTATTTCTTTTGAGGTTTGAATTTTATCCCATTGTAGGAGCTGTTCAACATTTAGAGAAAAATAGAGAAAAGAACCAGTAAAATGTATCACTAATGTTCCCTTTAAGAAATTTTAGAAATAGCTTTGTAAAGGATTGTTATTGTTGACTTCACTAAACTACCATTTAAAAATGCAGGTATGTAATATCAGGTGAATGTGTAATCTCATTTATTTAAATATGGTTTCCTCTATTCAGCTTTTCTGAATTAAATTAGGAGTTGCTGACATTAGCATATGCAGCATCTTGCTGCTGTCATCAGAATGTAAAAATCTGTGTTACACTACAAGCTTCACTCTTTTGTGATATTTATTTATTTATTTATTTATTGGTCGCATTTGTATGCCACCCACTCCACAGAGACTCTGGGCGGCTCACAACAATAAAAACTTACATGCAACAATAAATATAAAAAGCATTAAAAACAATGATTATTAAAACATTAAAAACATTAAAAGCAACAATTTAAAAACCCATACAATAATTCATTCATGGGGCCAAGAGTGATCGGTGTTATATTAAAATCATTGGCCCCAGGCCTGTCGACAAAGCCATGTTTTTAGTGCTTTTCTGAAGGCTGGCAGGGTGGGAATAATCCAGATCTTGGGGGGTAGTGTATTCCAGAGAGCCGGTGCTGCCACAGAGAAGGCCCTCGTTCGTGGGCCTGCCAGCCGACATTGTTTGGCTGACAGGACCACCAGCAGACCAACTCTGTGGGCTCTAATCGGTCTTAGGGAGGTATGTTGGAGAAGGCGGTCTTGGAGGTAAACTGGTCCTAAGCCATGTAGGGCTTTAAAGGTAATCACCAACACCTTGAATTGCGCTCGGAGACCTATGGGCAGCCAGTGCAGTTCGCGAAGGATGGGTGTCACATCGGTGTATCTAGGGACAACCATCACCACACCCGCCGCCGCATTCTGCACCAGCTGTAGTCTCTGAATGTTCTTCAAGGGTAGCCCCATGTAGAGTGCATTGCAGTAGTCAAGACGTGAGGTAACAAGGGCATGAGTGACTGTAAGTAGTGCCTCCCGGTCCAAAAAAGGATGCAACTGGTGCACAAGATGAACTTGTGCAAAGGTCCCTCTGGCCACAGCTGTTAGATGTTGGTCCAATTTTAGCTGTGGATCCAGAAGGGCCCCCAAGTTGTGAGCCCATTCTGAGGGGATCAAAATTTTTCTCCCCAGAACCAAGGAGGGACAGGTGTTAAAGTCCTTGGGAGGCAACATCCAGAGCCACTCGGTCTAGTCCGGGTTGAGTTTGAGCCTGTTCACCCCCATCCAGACCCTTACAGCATCCAGACACAAGCACATCACATCGACTGCCTCACTGAATTGGCATGGGGTGGACATGTACAGCTGAGTATCGTCAGTGTACTGTTGGAACCTCACACCATGCCTACGGATGATCTCACCCAATGGTTTCATGTAGATATTGAAAAGCATAGGGGAAAGAATCGACCCCTGAGGAACCCCACATACGAGGGGTCTCGGGGTCGACCTCTGTCCCCCAGCCAACACCGACTGCAACTGGTCAGAGAGATAGGAGGAGAACCACCGCAGAACGGTGCCTCCCACTCCCAGCTCCCCGAGCCGGAGCAGAAGGATACCATGGTCAATGGTATCGAAAGCCGCTGAGAGGTCAAGTAGCACCAAGATGGAGGAACAACCTCCATCTCGGGCTCGCCAGAGATCATCCATCAGAGTGACCAAGGCAGTTTCTGTGCTGTGACTGGACCTGAAACCTGACTGAAAAAGGTCAAGATACTCCGTTTCATCCAAGAGCCGTTGGAGTTGCAGCGCCACCACTTTTTCCACCACCTTCCCCATAAAGGGGAGGTTGGAGACTGGTCGATAGTTTTTAAGGTCAGTTGGGTCCAGGGATGGCTTCTTAAGGAGGGGCCTCACCACCGCAACCTTTAGAGGCTGGGGGAAGAACCCCTCACTTAAAGAGGCGTTGATTAACTCCTGGAACCAACCTCGTGTCACCTCCCTACTTGCAGAAACAAGCCAGGAGGGGCACGGATCCAGCATACAAGTGGCGGAGCTCACCGCTCCAATGGCCTTGTCCACTTCCTCAGGGGTCACCAGGTCAAACTCTTCCCATAAAATAGGGCTAAGATCTGCCCCTGTCATCTCGGCTTGCTTCGCCCAATTGGAGTCCAGGTCTGTCCGAATCTGAGTGACTTTTTCCGCAAGAAACTGTACAAATTCCTCAGCTCTACCTATGCATATGCATATGTACTTACTATGATGTACTTACAAAAGGGGCAGGGCTTCCTTCTAGTCCTTCTCGTACCCAATGCTGCTTTTACTACTCTGACTCACCGCACACTCCCACCTTGCCACCCCAGCAGATGTCACTGATCTTTAAGCCAGACTGAATTCCTGATGAATTTGGGACAAATATTTACTATCTTGACCTTTTTCCAGCAAAAATCTGTAAATCTTCCAAATACCTTCAGTGATCTCTTTGAGCTTATTGGCGTAGCTTAATCATTTTCTTTCTCTCCCTACCTCTCTCAATTTTGCCAAGCTTAGCTGTTTTTCCTACTCCATCATCCACTCACGCAGCATATTCAAAGTATGAAAGTTTCCGCTTGCTAATCAACACAACTAATCTCAACTAACAAATGCTCTGTCTTACACATTGGCAACAAAAATCAGAACACCAAATACAAGCTCGTAGACGACCCTCACTCTGTCAAAGACCTAGGAGTACTCATCTCAAATGATCTAAGCCCCAGAGCTCACTGTAACAGCATTGCCAAAAAGGCATTAAGAGTTGTTAACCTAATCTTGTGAAGCTTCTTCTCCGGTAACATTGTACTGCAAACTAGGGCATACAAAACCTTTGCCAGACCAATTCTTGAATACAGCTCATCTGCCTGGAATCCACACTGTATATCTGACATTAATACAATTGAGCAGGTCCAGAGGTATTTCACGAGAACAGCACTCCTCTGCTCACAATAGAATCCCTTACGCCACCAGGCTCGAAATTTTGGGCTTGGACAACCTGGAACTAGGCCGCCTACAGTCTGACCAAAGCATAGTACACAAAATTGTCTGCTACAATGTCCTACCTGTCAATGAATACTTCAGCTTCAACCTCAACAATACACGGGCAAACAATAGATACAAACTCAAAGTAAATCACTCCAAACTTGATTGCAGAAAATACGACTTCAGCAACAGAGTGGTCAACGCCTGGAATGCTCTACCTGACTCCGTTGTTACATCCTCTAACCCCCACAGCTTCAACCTTAAACTGTCTACCGTGGACCTCACCCCATTCCTTAGAGGTCCATAAAGGGGGCTTGCATAAGCGTGCCTACCGTCCCTGTCCTACTGTCCCCATTTATTTGTATTCATTCCTTGTTCATGTCCATGTTTATACCTATACCTGTTATCTAATACATGATCGACAAACTAAATAAAATAAAAATAAAATAAAATAAACACCTCAAGAGCAATCAGGGTTTATTTGGTTCTTCTTGCAGTCTATGAGACTCTACTGCCTTTTAAAGCAATATGTTACAATTGAAAAAAGCTGCTTTAACTAATTTCATCTTGGTTGACATTGAAATGTCCTTCTCTTTCAAGATCTAAGTATGTAATTGTTTATTTTCAAGGATTAATTACTTCTTTACTCATCTGGCATGCAGTCATCTTTATTTTTCTTGAGCCAAAGAAAATAAATCTATCACTTTATCTTTTACACTGTCAACTATCACTATGTAATATGGTTGACATTTTCTTAGTCTTCTTAATGTTTATCATTAATCCAGATTTTTTAATTTCCAATTTTTAATTTCATATTACTAAGTTCTTCTAATTTTGCATTCTTTTCAGTTAATAAAGTGGTGTCATCTGCCTATCTCAAATGATTTATGATTGTTGATAATGGGGGGGGGAGGTGGCAGGATGAGAAATGGGTGATGATGTCATCATGCAAGTACTGTAATTTGTGGATTTCCACCATTCATTGTGATTATGCAATTGCAATATTTGTATAATGTATTTGTATAATGTATTTGTATAATGTATTTGTATAATGGTCTCACTGCACATGTGTCATCATTTTAAGTTTGCAGTTTATTATGGATGTGATGGGTGCCTGTACTCTTCTTGGTATGATTTTAAGCAAAATTTCCCTTTTTGCAAAAGCTGAGTAATTTGTACTTTCTCTTGCATCTCTCTTTTTCAATAGGGATGTACTGGTATTTTCTAGTTCCTGGAGTTTTGTGTTGGTAAATAGTCAATAATACTTTAATTATCTCTTCTATTGTATCTTCAAACATTTCACAAGGTATTTCACCTGTGCTTTCTTATTTGATAGTTGGACTCCGGCCTGCCATTTTTCACTTTCCAGTGCAATTGACTCCTGCATATATAGTGTACATACTTTCTTTCTACAATGTTATTATTATTTTATAGTCTCATTTATAAGAATTGCTTGGGACTTTCACCTTCCATCTTTCCCTGACTACCACAACCATCTGATTTTAAATATTTGGATTTTTTTTTCTTTGCTTTGACTTTTGACAATGTCTTTTATCTCTTCCCATAATTTCTCAGGTTCTTTTCCACATATGAAATATAATGTGCAGTATGTTGTATACATTAAATCTTGATAGCACACCCAATGTCTTTCATTTTCTAAATTTTAACATAATGTTAACTCTAATAATTCATGGTTTGTTACACTTCCTGCAGTTTAAAGTATTGTATTCCAGCTGCCGCCTGTCGCCATGTTCCTCACTTTGCTCCTCCGGCTTTGCGCACTCGGCAGCAGCTACGTGGGGTGCCGCCGCCCAGAGAGAATGTGCCAAGGGATGCTCAGCTCCAGCGTGCACCATGGAGGAGCCCCCGGGGCTGCAGGCGCTGCGCCCGGATGGGGCAACCCCTTGGTGGCCGCCGTGGCCACCCTCGCTCGCCTCGGCACCCACCCGTGGCCGGCCGATGAAGGAAGGCGAGCCACGCGTGGGCGACTTGGAGCCGGCTCTGCCCGGAGAGAGCCATCCCCTTCACAGAGTCTCTCCCGTCTACCTGTAGCGTTCAGGGCGAAAGGGATGGCTGTCTCCGGGCAGTCGCCTGTCCCAGCCCCGCCAAAGTCATGCACGCCTTTCGCGATGGGGCTCGAAAAGCTCTCAGAGGCAACACGCGAAGCAAGCGGAGACCTCGCCCGGATCTGGAGACTTCACCCAGATGCCACCATTTGGGTTCTTTTACCCTCTGCGCATGCGCAGAATGCTTTGCGCATGCACAGAGGGTAAAAGAACCCAAATGGCGGCAGCGGGGTGGGTCGCGGGTGGGTCACGGGGGCGGGGGTTGTGGGGCACGATATGGCCAGGCTTGTGGCAGTGGGGGGGAGCTGAGGAAATGGTCATTTGACCCCCAAAGGGGTCGCGACCCCCAGGTTGGGAACCGCTGCTCTAGAAAGAGTGCAGAGAAGAGCAACAAAGATGATTAGGGGACTGGAGGCTAAAACATAAAGAACAGTTTCTGGAATTGGGTATCTCTACTTTAATGAAAAGAAGGACTAGGGGTGACTTGATAGCAGTGTTTTGATATCTCAGTGGTTCCCACAAAGAAGAGGGAGTCAAGCTATTCTCCAAAGCACCTGAGGACAGGAAAAGAAGCAATGGATGGAAACTAATCAAGGCAGGGGTGAAATCCAGCAGGTTCTGACAGGTTCTGGAGAACCGGTAGCGGAAATTTTGAGTAGTTCGGAGAACCAGCAAATACCACCTCTGGCTGGCTCCAGAGTGGGGTGGGAATGGATATTTTGCAATATCTTTCCCCAGGAGTGGGGTGGGAATGGAGATTTTGCAGTATCCTTCCCCTGGAGTGGAGGGAGAATGGAGATTTATTTATTTATTTATTTATTTTGTTATTCTTATATGCTGCCCAACTCCCGAGGGACTCGGGGCGGCTTACAACAAGGAGAAATACAAGAATAAACAAAGAAATTACATAAAATTTAAAAACAAGTACAAAAATTTAAAACAATTATTTAAAACAGCAACATCCATTCGACACATACATACTTGGGCGGGTAGACTCAGGTGGAATTAAGCTGTCCCCCCCCACCTGCAGGAAAAGCCAACTCTGTGGGCCCTAACCGGTCGGAGGGAAGTATGAGGCAGAATGCGGTCCCGAAGATATCCTGGTCCTAAGCCATGAAGGGCTTTAAAGATGGTGATCAACACCTTGAATTGGACCCGGAGACCGATGGGCAGCCAATGCAGCTGGCGGAGTATCGGTGTCACGTGGGTGTACCTTGGCACACCCACCACAGCACGCGCAGCCGCATTTTGCACCAGCTGAAGTCTCCGGATACTCTTCAAGGGTAGCCCCATGTAGAGCACATTGCAGTAGTCCAAACGCGAGGTGACAAGGGCATGAGTGACCGTGAGTAGCGCCTCCTTCTCCAAATATGGCCGCAACTGGTGCACCAGGCGAACCTGTGCAAAGGCCCCCCTAGCCACAGCAGAAAGATGGTGGTCCAATTTTAGCTGTGGATCTAGGAGGACCCCCAAGTTGCGGACCTGGTCTGAGGGGGTCAGTTTTGCACCCTCAAAAACCAAGGAGGGGTAGTTGTCATGAACCTTAGGAGGCAATATCCACAGCCACTCAGTCTTATCGGGGTTTAGTCTGAGCCTGTTCCTCCCCATCCAGATCTTAACGTCGTCCAGGCATCGGCACATTACATCCACTGCCTCCCTGAAGTCAGACGGGGTGGTGATGTACAGCTGGGTGTCGTCAGCGTACTGATGAAAACACACCCCATGTCTGCAGATTTTGCAGTATCCTTCCCCTGCCACGCCCACCAAGCCATGCCCACCAAGTCACACCACACCACGCCCACCAAGCCATGTCCACAGAACCGGTAGTAAAAAAAATTTGGATTTCACCTCTGAATCAAGGAGAGTAGCAACCTAGAACTAAGAATAAATTTCCTGACAGAATGGTTAATCAGTGGAACAACTTGCCTCCAGAAATTGTGAATGTTCCAACACTGAGAAGAGATTGCCTAAGCAGGAAACTCTATACAATTTCTATTCTATTCTATTCTATTCTATTCTATTCTATTCTATTCTATTCTATTCTATTCTATTCTATTCTATTCTATTCTATCCTATACTATCCTATCCTATCATATTATATTATATTCTTCCATTCCATTCCATTCTATTTTCATTGCCAAGTGGCCCTAAACATCAACATAGCCTGCATATAGGTTTATTTATTTGATAGCAATTATCAATCAGTCAGGCAAATGTCAATACCTATATGATTATAAAAGTCTTATGAGGCATTACTGTTCTGTCCTCACTACATTAGTCTATGTGCAGCATGACATACAGCTAAACCCACCTATCCTCCAATAAAGCAGCATAAATAAAGTGTGCGTAAATCTGAATGCTTTATTGAAAGAACAGGATATAGTGAAACTGGGGAAAATAGGGAAAATAGGGGTACATACAATGAGAAGCAAATACAAGAAAGACAGTATTGAGTTACTGCTGAACACAACAATTAATAAATACAAGCAATTTAAATCTCACCAGCGATGCTCTGTATGTGGGATGGGTTTGTCCTTGGATGACAATGTGCCACAGATTAAGATGGATTCTTCTTTGTGCTGCTGCCTTCTCCAAATGCTAAAGGAAAATGGAGTCTGGCTTCCCAGCATGCACTTGGTTCGAGAGTGCGGGCTGATGGATAAAATAGGTTGGGTCAGTTGTACCAAACAATGTACTTGGTATTTTGTCTCTCCGGCCACTAGATGGGGCTAGAGTGCAACAACAGTATATAAAGATTGTTTGTTGGAGCATATTTGTCCCTCCAGCCACTAGATGGGGATAGAGCACAACAACAGTATATAAAGGTTATATGCTGGGGCATGACAATTACCATAACTTTGGAAAGACAACTAAGGTAGTGCTCGTCCTGCCACTGTAATTGAGCCCAGAATTATACTATAAGATGTGGCAGTCATGAAGGAGGTCACCATGTGAATGCAGACTTACAACTGCATTTTGGCTTTCCCAGGTATGGTTATTAAGTGACCACATGGGTAATAAAGTGGATGGAACCAAAGAACTGCCTGCACAGTAGAGAACTGCAGCTCTCGGCTGGAGAGAAGTCGGGTCTTTGTGAACTGAGCTTCTTTTCTCCAGCCCAACAGTTCTCCTCCAGCCCACTGGAGAGACTCCACCTGTGTGAGGTGAAATCAAACTGTCAGGCAGCAATTTTGCTCTCAAAGAAGCTGGATGGAAGAGTCTCCCTCTGACAGGCAGCACATTCGCTCTCAAAAAGGGAACAAAAGACTGCTGGGACAAACAGCCAAATAAAGAGCAACTAATGTTCATAATGTTATAAAGACTCAGAAAAAAATGGTACTTTCTTTTTTTCTTTTAAATTTTATCATGAAATGGTGTTTAGATGAGTAATTTCCTGATAATAGATCTGAAAAGTGTGTTTGTAAACAAAAGAATGGCCCAAATGGAGCTGGGAAAGGGGTGGGGGGAATTATGCACCAAGACATCCAGGATAACAGTAAGCTGCTTTAAATTAATGATTTCCCTTCCCTGCAGCCCTTAGCAATACATCTAAAGTATCAAGATAGAGCTGATCCATAGCATATAATATCAGCAACTGAGCAATATGACCTATATCCAGGGTTGTAAAAAAGATAAAGCATCTCAGATATATTAGGCCCACAACTTCCTATTAGAATCTAGATCCGTGATGGCAAACCTATGGCACACGTGCCACAGGTGGCATGCGGAGCCATATCTGACGGCACATGAGCCACTGCCCTAGCTCAGCTCCAGCGCGCATGTGTGCGCTGGCCAGCTGATTTTTGGCTCACGTGGAGGCTCTGGGAAGGCGTTTTTGGCCTCCGGAGGGCCTTCAGGGAGGCAGGGGAAGGCGTTTTCGCCCTCCCCAGGCTCCAAGAAAGCCTCTGGAGCCTGGGGAGGGTGAAAAATTGGCCTACCGGGCCCACCAGAAGTTGGGAAACAGGCCGTTTCCAGCCTCCGGAGGGCCTCTGGTGGGGTGGGGGAGGGCGTTTTCACCCTTCCCAGGCTCCAAGAAAGCCTCTGGAGCCTGGGGAGGGTGAAAAACGGGCCTACCAGGCCCACCGGAAGTCGGGAAATGGGCCATTTCTGGCCTCCGGGTGATGGTGAAAGCTGTTTTCTCCCTCCCCAGGCTCCAACGAAGCCTCTGGAGCCCGGGGAGGGTGAAAAACAGGCCTACTGGGCCCACCGGAAGTCGGGAAATGGGGGAGCGGGGGGGTTCTGCGTGCATGCGCAGAGGCAGGGCAGCGTGGGGGTGGGGTCACATGCATATGCGCAGGGGGTGGGATGCGGGGGAGCATTGAATTATGGTGTGGGCATGTGCACACACGTGATAGCGTGCGCACGCGCACTTTCGACACCCGAGGGAAAAAAGGTTTGCTATCACTGATCTAGATAATGGGGTGTTATGTTCTGAGGAACTGGGGTGAGTCTTCACTCCAGTCCGACCAGGAACTTGAGCAGGTAAAATCTGATTGGCTCTCTGCCAGTCCAGCGCTCTATTTAAACTCCTGCCATGGTCCCAGCTTTTGCTGGAGTTGTCACTGTAACCAAATAAAGAGCTGAAGTTACTAGCCTTGCCTCTAGTCTTATTCCTACTGAGATGTAACATCTGGCGACAAAGGTTGGATGACCAGAGAACAAAGGCGAGCGAACCAGACCTGCCGGAAGCAAGCATCGACCATGAGGCGCCAAATTCAAAAGGAACAAACGAATCGAATAAGAAAGCACAATGGCATCCGCATCTCTGCAGCCACCAAATCCATTCAATAAGGCAGAAGAAACCTGGGAAATGTACATGGACCGATTTAATTTTTTCCTAGAAGCCAACAATTTCACAGACCTGATGGATAAACGAAGAAAAGCGATGTTTCTATCTTATTTATGTATGTATGTATGTATGTATGTATGTATGTATGTATGTATGTATTTATTTATTTATTTATTTATTTATTTATTTATTTATTTAGATTTATATACCGCCTCACAGTGTAAGCACTCTCTAAGCGGTTTACACCAGTAAGCAATGTATATTTATATTGCCCTCAACAATCTGGGTCCTCATTTTACCCACCTCTGAAGGATGGAAGGCTGAGTCAACCTTGAGCCAGTGAGATTTGAACCGCTGACCTGCGGATCAGTGTCAGCTAAAGTGGCCTGCAGTACCTGCCTCTAACCGCTGTGCCACCTCGGCTCTTATTGTGGACCCAAGGTTTATTGAGCTGCCTTAAATTTATCCAAACCCAGCACCACAAATGAGATTGATTGGAAGCAGTTAAATGAGCGACTTCAAAAGTTTTTCAACCCGGTACCATCGAAATGGGTGAGTCGGCACAGGTTTGGGGAAAGGCTACAAGCAGAAGGGGAAAACATTCTCAAATCTGAGTCAGCCCTAAGAGAAGCGGCAACGCATTCGATGCATGGCTGGAAGATGCCTTACTGGGGCAACTGATCCGGGGGGTGAAGGATGTTAATTTACAGAAAAAACTGTTGTCTAGGGCGGACTTGACTCTACAAACAGCCCTAGATGATGCTTTAGCTTTTGAAACCACAAGTTTAGATGTGGAAGTACTCCACTGAAGGGACCCCCCCAGTTCCAGCCCCTATGAAACAGATAACACAACAGGTCACAGAGGTGCATGTATCTAAAGAGGGATCCAGCACTGAAATAGCCGACCCAGAAGAAGTGGAAGAAGTTTTCAAGCTTGATCAATGGCAGAGCCAAAAATTAATTCCATGCCCCAGTTGCGGGGGCCAGCATGCCCGAGTATCCTGTCGTTTCAGGGAGGCGACGTGCCATAAATGTGGAAAATTTGGACACATAACAAAAGTCTGCAGGGCACCACGTTTCCCTTCTAGAGGAACGGGCAGGAACTACTATCAAGGTGAACCGGGGCAAGAGGACAAGAGTCATAACAGGCGACCCAGTAACCCATATCAACAATCAGGGGTTAGCTACCTCCAAATTAACCAACTGTCCATAGATGAGAATCCACCAACCTACATCACTGTAGCAGTAGGGGGGTCACCCTGTGAGATGCAGATCGATACCGGCTCATCTATAACAATAATGTCCTGGGAGACTGCAAGAAGAGCCATGCCAAACCTCTCCCCGAGGCAACTAGCAACACAAAGAGTAAGGATTGCAGACTGCCAGGGAAATCAGATTCCAGTGATGGGAACCACCTGTGTGCACGTGAAATACAAGGATCAGGAAGAAAGCCTGCCCCTGACCATCGCCCGGGACCACATTCCAAGCCTTTTGGGATGAGACTGGTGCAGAAGACTATGAATCAAGCTGACCCGGGACGAAAAGGCCATCAACGCAACGATTGTGGATGGCTGTGACGACCTGCTGCAACAGTTCCAGGATGTGTTTGATCCTTCTTTGGGCAAGTACGTGGGCACCCCTATTTTTTTTAGCCTAGACCCAAGGGTTCAACCAGTTAGGCTAAGACCCAGGAAAGTCCCTTTTGCATTAAAACCCTTAATACTGTAGATAAGGAATTAGATAGGCTAATAGCTCAAGGAATTTTAGAGCCAGTGGATCACGCTAAATGGGAAACCCCCATAGTGCCAGTTTTAAAAAGCGATGGGTCTCTTCGCATCTGTGCAGACTATAAATGTACAATTAACAAAGCATTACAACAAAGTGCATACCCAGTGCCAGTAATACAGCACCTATTACACACGCTGGGCCCGGTCACCATTTTTGCAAAATTAGATCTCGCGCAGGCGTACCAACAACTTCCAGTCAATCGCGAGACCGCATTAGCTCAAACAATAGTGACCCATCGCGGGGCTTTCAAATGTAATGGGTTGCATTTTGGAGTTAGTGTAACCCCAGGAATATTTCAAGGCATCATGGAACAAGTGTTGAACAAGATACTGCGGGTTGTTCCATATTTTGACGACGTACTAATAACAGCTGAAGACAAGCCTCAGCTGAGAGAGAGACTGCGAGAGGTGCTCTAGCATCTAAGAGCAGCAGGGTTGAGAGCCAAAGCCAGTAAATGTCAGATAGGGGTCTCAGAAGTGGAGTTTTTGGGGTATCGGATAGATGGATCCGGACTGCACCCAACTAAAAGCAAGCTTAGGGCTATCAGGGAGGCTCCGGTGCCCACCAACAAGACTGAGCTGAAGGCATTTTTGGGATTACTGAACTTCTACAGCATGTTCCTGAAAAATAAAGCTACCGTCGCAGAGCCTTTACACAAGTTGCTAGCAAATCACACATCTTGGGTTTGGGGGCCAGTACAAACACGGGCATTCCAAGCAGTAAAAAACCTCTGGTGCCAGGACAGTTTCTTGATGCAATTCAGCCAAACCTTGCCTGTGGTGTTGGTGTGCGATGCATCACCTTTTGGGGTGGGGGCTGTGCTCAGTCATAGACTTCCAAATGGTCGAGAAGCCCCCATTGCCTATTTCTCAAGAACACTGTCAAGCACAGAGAGAAACTATGGCCAAATTGACAGGGAAGCCCTGGCTCTGGCTGCAGGGGTGAAACGTTTCCATGAATACCGGTATGGCAGACATTTTGAGCTGGTCACTAACCATCAGCCCTTATTAGGGCTACTAGCGGCAAACAAGCCTACACCGGTCGCAATGCCGCCCAGAATGCTGAGATGGTCCCTTTTCCTTAATGCTTATTCATACTCATTAACTTACAGGCAAGGCAAGAACATGGGAAATGCTGATGCACTGAGCCGCTGCCCCCTGCTAGAGCTGGTAGTCGACCCCACTCCAGAGCTTCCTATTCTTTTGATAGACATTGTCAAACCGGGACTAATTACAGCAAGAGTTGCAGCTGAAACAGCCAGGGACGCTGAGCTCCGCACGATTATGAGTTGAGTAAAGAGGGGGTGGCCAAAAGGGCCATTTAGACCCAGCCTTCAACACTATGCCAAACGGCAACATGAAATAGCAGTTCAAGAAGGGTGTCTGCTATGGGGTGAGAGGGTCCTCGCTCCTCTGTCTCTTCAAGAGGATATTCTAAGGGTTCTACCCAGGGATCGTTAGAATGAAGGAGCTGGCACGGAGCTATGTATGGTGGCCCAACATGGACAAAGAAATAGAGGGTTGGGTCACAGGGTGTACTCCGTGCCAGGAATCAAGGCCATCACCCCCAAAATCCCCAGCCCTGGAATGGGAACAACCCAGGGCCCCATGGTCAAGAATACATGTGGATTTCGCAGGTCCCTTTCATGGGCAAACATTTTTAATAGTAGTCAATGCGTACTCCAAATGGTTGGAAATAGAAATAATGCAATCCACAACTTCAGAGGCAGTGATTAAAGTACTGAGGCAACTTTTTGCAACCCACGGGCTACCAGACATATTAGTCTCAGACAACGGGCCTCAGCTAACATCAATGCCATTCGAGAGTTTCCTAGCCAATCTAGGTATTAAACACACCTTAATTTTGCCTTACGAAGCGAGTAGTAATGGGGCACCTGAGAGAGCCGTACGGGCTACAAAAGAGGCCTTGGGCAGAGTTAAGCAAGGTGATTGGCAAGCCCGCATCAATAGGTTATTAACAGCACAACTCATAACACCAAGCATGGTCACAGGGAAGAGCCCTGCCGAGCTCCTCATGGGCCGAAAGCTTCGGTCCACGCTTGACAGATTACACCCGAGCTATTCCAATAGCAAAGAAACACCAAACACGCCACAAATCATCAAAACATTTAAAGTAGTCGATGCAGTCTACGCGAGGAATCATGCTACAGGTTCCCCATGGCTACCCAGGGAAATTGTGGAAAGAATAGGTCCAAAATCATATCTAATAGATGTGGGGAGAGGCAGAAAATGGCGGCGTCATTTGGATCAATTAAGAGACTGCCAGCCTTTAAATGCTGACTGGGAAGAGGGCCCCTCTCCTAACCATGCTTTTCCCACAGCTACAACTTTTTCTCCAGAGCCGGGTCACTTAGCTTTTGATCCAGAGGCACCACCCAGCGATGACGAGGAAATCAGTCCGACTGAATCCAACACCACCATCGCGTCCTTCCAGAATAATCCACAGAGGGAGCCAGAGGGGGAAAACACATCCTCTCCGGCTCCGATCGACACTACAACTGAACTGCGCAGGTCAACTAGACCTGTTAAGCGTCCTACGTATCTAGAGGATTACGTATGCTAATGTATGTACAGGACTAAAGGGGAAGGGATGTTATGTTCTGAGGAACTGGGGTGAGTCTTCACTCCAGTCCAACCAGGAACTTGAGCAGATAAAATCTGATTGGCTCTCTGCCAGTCCAGCGCTCTATTTAAACCCCTGCCATGGTCCCAGCTTTTGCTGAAGTTGTCACTGTAACCAAATAAAGAGCTGAAGTTACTAGCCTCGCCTCTAGTCTCATTCCTACTGAGATGTAATATAGGGCGCTTAAGTAAATTGGCTTGGAATTCTAAGAGTAGTAGTTGCAACATATCAGAAGGGCAACTGTTCAGAAAGATTTATTTATTTATTTATTTATTTTGGAATTCTTATATGCCGCCCAACTCCCTAAGGACTCAGGGCGGCGTACAACAGTGAGAAAATACAAGAATAACCAAAATCTAAAAAGTTAATTAAAAGCAAATATAAAAATTAAAACATAATATAGAAATCATCACCAACCATTCAATATCATACATACTTGGGGGGTGAGCTCAAGTGAATTAAGCTCTACCCCCCGCCTGCAGGAAAAGCCATGTCTTAACAGCTTTCCGGAAGGCCAGCAGAGTGGGGATAGTTCGGGTCTCTGGCGGAAGTTGGTTCCAGAGCACGGGGCCAGCCACAGAGAAGGCTCTCCCCCTTGGACCCGCCAGCCGGCATTGCTTGGCCGACGGGACCTGGAGGAGGCCAACTCTGTGGGCCCCAACCGGTCGAAGGGAAGTATGAGGCAGAATGCGGTCCCGTAGATAACCTGGTCCCAAGCCATGAAGGGCTTTAAAGATGGTGATCAACACCTTGAATTGGACCCGGAGACCGATGGGCAACCAATGCAGCTGGCGGAGTATCCAGAAAAAAAACTTCTGAATATTAATTGTAATAGGTCTTTAGTTCTCACAATACTTAGTTCTTACACACTCATTCTGTGTTTCATGACTGGCTGGGGAATTCTGAGGGTTGAAGTCTACATATCTTAAATGTTGTCAAGATTGAGAAACACTAGTATATACAATCATAATGAGCAGTCATAATTATATTTTGATTTGAAATTTCATACATGACATTAGTTAATGGATTACAGAGAGATGCTTTTCCTTATTCTATGTGCACATCATATAATTTATTTTATGAATATTTCTGAATTGTACTTTTTGTTTCAAAAAGTTGAGAGTGATTGATATTCTGTAAATAGGACTGAATTTTGTTTTGGGAAATTTGCTTCTTTTTTTCTTATAAATACAATATAATTGGTGTACACATATGGAAACCCATATTCTTTAGGGTATTAAATGAAGCATTAAAAGAAATTCATTTTGCATGTAAAAATATACCAGCTTTGTTGCCTGACAATGCAACCTTATACAAACCAATGAAAAAGTACCGTATTTTTTGGAGTATAAGATGCACCTTTTTACCCCCAAAAAGAGGGTGAAAACTTGGGTGCGTCTTATACACCGAATGTAGCCCCAGCCAGCCAGCCACCCCCATCCTTCGGCCTCTGTCTTCCAGCAATTTACCTGCTTGCAGCAAAGAGGGAAGAACCTATAAAGCCAAGCAAGTCAGTAGCAGCTTCCCGACCCCCAGCTGATTTGCCTCGTGCTAAAATGAAACTGAAACTAGCTGCAAAGAGGCAAATAGCTGGGAGAGACACGCAGATTTTTATTTTCTGCTGAACTGGATGCAAGGGGGTAAGGGAATAACTATAAATGTCTGTAGAATGTTCAAATTATTAGACTTATTTTTTAAAGACTGCTTTATTATTGTTCTAGACCAGGGGTCTCCAACCTTGGCAATTTTCAGACTTGTGGACTTCAACTCCCAGAATTCCACAGCCAGCTTTGCTAGATGTGGAATTCTGGGAGTTGAAGTTCACAAGTCTTAAAGTTGCCAAGGTTGGAGACCTCTAGACAACAAAATAAAGAAGCTTTTCAAAATAAATGCTTGCTCTGAAGAGGTCCAGTGCTATTGTATCTTCTTTTAAATAATAGAGAATAATGTATACTTCCAGAAATTTTAATTAATTTTAACAGTTCTGTACAAGTATAGTCTGAAATGTAACAGTGTCCTGTTTAGTATTAGAGTTAAATCTTGACTTACCTTGGAGTAGATTTATTAATTTATTAATTTATTAATTTATTAATTTGTTAATTTGTTAATTTGTTAATTTGTTAATTTGTTAATTTGTTAATTTGTTAATTTGTTAATTTGTTAATTTGTTAATTTGTTAATTTATTTATTTATTTATTTATTATTTGTTTGTTTGTTTATTTGTTTATTTGTTTATTTATTTGTTTGTTTGTTTGTTTGTTTGTTTGTTTGTTTGTTTTTATATGCCGCCCAACTCCTGTAGGACTAATTGGGAGGAGTTAGTGTGACTACATTTAAGAAAACTTTCTGGCATAATGTACATTTCTTCAATTCTTTGCTATTTCTATGGGTCAGGCACACATGCACAGAAATACACAGCAAACAGTGTATATCATCTGTGCTGTTTGCTGTTTGGCAAATTGCTTGGAGGCAGAGGCTTTTTTCCTTGTTTTCCTCCCCCCAAACTAAGGTGCGTCTTATACTCTGGTGCGTCTTATACTCCGGTGCGTCTTATACTCCAAAAAATATGGTAAGTACCACTGAGCTCAATGCTGGGCAAATACATGTAGGATCATAGCTTACAAGTTAAAAAAAGAAATCCCCATTGGGATATTTTATAGTAAAAAACATGTTTTCTGTGTGTCAGAGAATACAATTAATTTTGAGAAGTTTGGATGTTAAAAGTAGACGACTGCATTTAATGCCAGTCATTTTACCACCACCAAATGCTCCCTGAGGCACATAAACCTATTATATGTTTATTCCTGAACTGATGCAGTAAATGTGATTTAGATATAAATACATGCAAACAAAAAACAAAAAACTAGAAGGATAGGAAGAAAGACTAAAACCTACAACTTTTTTTTGCTATTCACTTACGGAGAATGGACATTGGTACTCACCTGATATGCCCTTTCTCGTAGGGTGGAGCCAACATCCAAGTATGGGATGACACCGTCCAGCCAGCCAATGAGGACTGAGTCTGTTTTGATTTTTATCTCTGTCCTCGCCTCTAGAATCCCCTCTTTGGCGAAGACTGAGAACAGACCCGACATGTGTGATCCTGTACTCCAGTCAAGGAAGACAACTACAACTGTAATACTGGAAACTATGGAATTTAATATCCGAACAACCAAACGCTAACACGAGTCCCAAACAGGGTGCCAACGACCAGAACGATCGTGGGTGGGGTTGGATGTTGGCTCCATCCTACGAGAAAGGGCATATCAGGTGAGTACCAACGCCCATTCTCCATAGTGGGTGGAGCCAACATCCAAGTATGGGACATACCAAAGCTGCATGAACTAGGGAGAGCTAATCTGGTCGCCCAGAGCCCCTGGTTGGACCGCACGTTGGAGTACCCGACGGCCAAATACGGCATTGTGCAAGGCAAACTCGTCAATCCAGTAAGTCCGAATAAAGGGTGTCAGTGATGCGGCTCTGCAAACTTCGTTGATGGAGGCCTGCGTGGCCCATGCCACCGACGTTGCAGCGCTCCTGGTGGAATGGGCTGTAACCCTCCGTGGCCTGGCCTGGCCCTGCATGTTGTAGGCCTGGGTGATGATGCTCCACAGCCACCTGCCGATGGTGGAGGAGGAGACCTTGCTGCTGGTGCTATTGGGCTGAAAGGAGACAAAGAGAGCCTCCATCCGGCGGCGCACAGCCATGCAGTCGATGTAGACCCTCAAGGCCTGATGCATGTCCAGGGTGTGCCCTTGACCAGCCGAGGAGCGAGACTGTCTGCGAGGAAAGGCGGGAAGCACCAACTCCTGTGCCCTATGGAAAACAGAGTTAACCTTGGGCACAAAGGTAGGGTCCAACCTGAGAACCACGCAATCGGGGTGGAACACGCATAGATCAGAGTGAACCGAGAGGGCAGCGAGCTCTGAAATCCTCCTGGCAGACGTGATGGCCACCAGGAATGCCACCTTCAAGGAGAGATGGCGCAGGTCCCAGGTGGGGTAGCGATGCAGCACAGGCAGGGAGAGGTTTGCTGCCCCTCGGAGGAACATGCGCACCCTGGGGTGGTGTGATAGCGGCCCTGAAGACCCAGCCGCGAGCACGGACGAAAGGGCAACCACCCGGTGCTGTAGGGTGTTGGGTGACAACCCCTTGGTGAGGCCCGCCTGAAGAAACTCGAGAACCTGAGGTATGGAGAGATTGACGGGGGAGATGTCCCCCTGGGCACACCAGACACAGAATGCCCTCCATGTAGTGGCGTAAATCCGGACCATGGATGGGCGCCTGGATGCCAGAAGGGTGGCAATGATGTCCTCTGACATGGCCTGGCGCCCTGCTCAACCGCCAGGTGGTCAGTTGGAGCCATCCCGGGTTGGGGTGGGACACCGATCCCTGACACAAGGAACACCCAGTCATTGAGATCCACCACGGAGGGCATACGGAGAGTGACAGGAGGTCCGCAAACCATGGCCTCCTGGGCCAATGCGGGGCCAGGAGCAGGACCTCTGCCCGTTCCTGCAGTATCTTCTGTACCACCTTGGCAAGTATGGACACGGGTGGGAAGGCATAGAGAAGGCCCCGTGGCCACGGACAATGGAGAGCATCCGTTCCTTCTGCCCCCTGCGATCTGTAATGGGTGAAATACCAGGGAAGTTGAGTGTTGTGAGGTGAGGCGAACAAGTCTGCCACCGGAGTGCCGAACCTGTGAGTCAGAGACTGAAAGACCACCGGGTGGAAGCTCCACTACATGGTCTTGTGGCTGAGCCAATCTGCTGTAGTGTTGTCCAGGGCAGCGATGTGCCCATGGTGTAATGTGAATGGCTGAGATTATGTTTCCCAGGAGTGAGGAGAGCAGAGCCAGAGGCATCCTGCGGAGGTGTAGGACCTGTTGAACAGATTGGGCCAGGTCGGTCCGCTGCTCCTGGGAGAGGTAGACTCTACATTCTCTAGAATCAATGATGGCCCCCAGGTGTGTTAAGCAAGTGGTGGGAGCCAGGTGGCTTGTCTCGAAATTTACGGAGAACCCGTGGTCCTGCAAAGTGGCTATCATTAGCTGGACGTCCCATTCGGTCTGAAGCCGAGAGCGAGACTGGATGAGAATGTTGTCCAGGTAGCATTGCAGTCACACCAGAATGGTGCAGAGATGGGCTGCCATGACCACTAGGACCTTAGTGAAGATCCTAGGGGCAGACGAGAGCCCAAAGGGGAGGGCTCGGTACTCATAGTGTGACCCATCATAGTAAAAGCATAAGAACCTTCGGTGGGAAGGCCGAATTGGAATGTGGAGGTATGTCTCCGTGAGGTCGATGGAAGAGAGGAAGTCCCCTCCCGGATGCCCCCAGAATGGTTTGCAGGGAGTGCATCTTAAACCTCCAGTAGGCGATATAGCAGTTGAGGCGCTTGAGATCCAGGATCACGCTCCATCCCCCTGATGCCTTAGGCACCACAAATAGGATTGAATAGAACCTGCGACCCTGATGGGCTGCGGGCATGTGCTGAATAGCCTGGATGTTGAGCAAGTGGGTTATGGCAGTGCCATGATCAATCGTTTATCTGGGCTGGCCAATACATGGGAGGCAACAAAAAAACTGGGCAGGCGAGACAAGAAGTCAAGTAACAACCCAAACTTTATTGTATCCCTGATCCATGCATCTGAGGAGGTGTTCTCCCAGGTGGCGGCAAACAGAGCCAGCCTGCCTCCAATAGGTGGATCAGGGGCGTCCTCACTTACGCCTGTAAGGGCACCCCCCCTCGAAAGGGCCGCTTGAACGGGCGGCCCTGGCTGGGCCTGTCCTGGGAGGCCCGATACCTACCCCCATAGCCTGGGGAAGGCCTGGAATAGGCCGGCGGCGGGTCAGGGGGCCGGAAGGTACGCCTGAAGAATGAAGGGGCCCAGTAGGACCCTTTGTGGGGGAAGGTTGGCAATATCTTTCGCTTGTCCCACGACTCCACCAGTATGGGGTCGAGGGCCTCCCCGAAGAGGAATTTTCCCTTGTAGGGAGATGCAGCCAACCGCCATTTATGCCCGGCGTAGCCATTGCAACCTTTGTGCCACCAGGGAGGAGCCAAATGCTTGAGCTGCAAACTTTGCCCATCTGCAGCGTGGCATCCGCCGAGAACTGCGCTGCGGCAAGGAGCTTGTTGAGGTCCTGGTGGCCATGGAGGTCAGCAGGCGGAAGCCGATACTGAATGAGGCGGACCCACTTCAGTGAAGCACAGGACATGAAGGATACCGCCGTGGCCGATCTGATGGCCCATGCGGCCGCCTGGTGGGCCTTCTTGAGGACCTGCTCCGAGCAGCGTTCCTCCGGTTTCAGCAACTCTGCGGGGTCCCCCGGCATGGTGGCTGAAGTGTATAGGGTGGACACTGGCGCATCGACCTCGGATACCTGGAGGTTGAGATCCAACTCCTGGGCCATATTGAAGAAGTGTTTGTCAGAGGCCAAGGGAGCTGGCCCCGTCCCTGGCATGGCCCATTGATGGGTGACCACTTCAATGAACATGGGCGGGGTTGGAAACAGCTCGACCTGTGCCGTGGCTTCTTCAAAGAGCGGATCAATGGCTCCCGTGTCACTATTACTGGGGGCTAACGGGGCTCCCAATTTTGCTGTGTCCTGGGACTTAAATAAGAGGGAGCGAAAGAGGCTGGGATCAAATAGAAGTAATGTAGTGGGTGGGTCTGGAGCGAGCCCCTCATCATCAGACAAATCTAGATCCCCTTGGTCCTCTGCCCTGGACCCCTGTGAGCGAGAATCCAGAGAGCGGTCAGGGGAGTAGCGATCCTGGGACCAATCTGAGGGGCCTCTTGAGCCCATGAATAGTCATTGCCCTGGGTGGTGGTTGGGGTAGAGCGCTGTAGTGTCACTTGGCCCAGCTGGTGCATGCCCACCTCGATCCCCTGCTTGATGGCTTGGCTGATCACCATCTGCATATTGGGGTCAGGGGAGGGGCCCTGGGAGACATCTCAGAGGCCCACAGCCATAGGTGTGAATGTGGCCGTGGGCGGCTGTCTACCAGATGGCCAAGTCAAGCTGGAGCGATGGCCCTGCTCGCCTTGTCCCCAGGGGTCCCCATCTCTAATAAGAAGGCCAGGGCTGTCCAAGGATAGAGAGTGGTGTGCCCTAGGGCCTGCAGTCGTACGACTGGAGTCCAGGGCGTCAGCACTGCCACCGGCATGACGAGGGGGGAAGCTGATCTTTCCCTGGTCACCCTTGGGGTCCCCTTGTCTCCGCCCTTGTCCCTGTGAGCCACCTCACATTCTGAGGTTTTTCCCTTGGAGGTGGCTTGCCTTTCATCAGAGGACCTAGAATGGTCCCTGTCCCTTGAGGACCTTGGGGCCTCTAAGTCCACTTTGGACCTGGGTGGGTCCCTAGACTTGCTAGGCTTTCTAGGGGCCTTGGCCTTTGTTGGCTTTTCCTGTGCCTTGTCTGCCATAGCATGGAGAAATCCATGCAGGGCAAGCCTTTATTTGTGTGTGTCAGTAAGCAATTGCAAAAGAAAGGCACTTAAAATGGCCCCCGAAGTTGAAGCCAGGCAATGAAGGCCAAGTATGGGCAAATGCCCTTAGACAAAGTGGAGGCCGGGACTGACACCAGTGAGGTTTTTCCAGGGCCTGGATGATGCCCTCACTCAAAATGGCCACCGCTGTTGCTGGGCCGATTTTAGGCTCAGAAATGGCCGTTAGACTGCCTGAGGCCTGGCGATTCACACGAGGGCAGCGAGGAGGTCCCATAGCTTGTCTGGGCCCAATGCATCTGTCCTGCGGGCCTGGCTCTGCCTCTGGTTGCAATCGATCATAAGAAGGTTTCGGAGCCAATTTTGGGGCTCGCGCATGTGCAGACGGTCTCCAGCGGCGAGATCAGGCTCTTGGAGGCCAATGGCTCCTACCAGCCCTGACAGAAGGCTACCTGCCGCCCTTATCCACTCGAGCGTACAAGCTCCTGTGGATCTAGATGCCTCTGCAGCCCCTGCGTGGAAGAAAAATCCCCTGACAGCGAAGTGGCAAGAATCTGTCAGTGAAGGCACCACGACTGGAAGGCAGAGCGAGTGAAAGGAGAGCTCAAACTGCACAGCCAGGGAAGCTGAGTGTAAAGGAAGGTTTGGAGGGGTGATGGGGGGGTTGGGAAAGGCCCAGGATCCCTCCAGTTGGTTGGAAAGCGGAGAGCCCCATCCAAATGTCAATTGTATCTCCCTGGGGCTGTCAGCAGCGAGAAAGGAACATGGGTATCTGAGGAGAAGAAAACTCACAAACTTCGACTGGAGAAATATGAGTCAATGTCCAAGAATGGAATCACACATGTCCTGTCCTGACCGAGGACTGAGTCAAAGAGGGGGTTCTAGAGGCGAGGACAGAGATAAAAATCAAAACAGACTCAGTCCTCATTGGCTGGCTGGACGGTGTCATCCCATACTTGGATGTTGGCTCCACCCACTATGGAGAAACTAATATTCTTTTTCTAATTGAAACTTTCAGTTAATAAATAGCCTAATTACAGTACTTGTCTGAAGGCTGATGGGAGAAAAGGTCAGAACTCTTAGGCATGTCAAAGATGCTGAGAAATAAGAACAGAATAAGCAGGCCTGCAGCTTCAGAGGATGACAAGAGACACTGGTATGGTTTCTCCAGCTCCCCTGTCAACAGCAGATTTTTGTGTATGCAATTTTTTTTATATCAGGCAGAAGATTGTTCCACTTTTTCTTTGTTCTTCCTCCTTCCATAGGGTAGCATTACAAACATAATAAGTAAATGAAACAGTTGCCACGCTTTCTGCATCAGCCAGCAGGTTGAAGTTTTCTTCTTATAATAATAAGCCCCATACATTTGTACAGATCAGTAGTCAACAATAGCTATTGCTATTCTTTGCATGCAACAACAAATGCATTTAATATAGCTCTGATTTACATTTTAATGCATGTTTGTGCCTTTTGAGAGGATCAGAGGATAGCTTTAATCCAAAAACTGCCTCACATTTTCCTATTATAGTTATTCACATTTGGAGAAATGAAGCCAATTGAAGATAATCTGCAAGCTGTATGAGCAATATATTTATTAGACTTTGATTCTTCTCTTTATTCACTGACTTCAAGGAGCTCTATTTGGTTATTTTCTTCCTTGCTCAATTGCTACAAGCAAATGCTCAAATGGGAACTAGACTAAGAGGAAGGGACCAGTTAGGGCTCTCCCACACATCCCCCTAACTACAGCTTTTACAAGCCATATTAACCATTTTTCTTAATTCCATGACCTCCATATGATGCCTTAATTTCCTATAATATACAGTTGTTTTAGCTGTTACAGTTTTAAAGTATAGCTTTCCTTCTTTTCCTAATATAATGTTTGCCATAGATACAATTTACCACGCTTCACTTACTATGTAGTTGCCGACACAGCTGGGTCTAATCTGTCCAAATCTTATTAGCCAGTTGAGTCTGCTGTAGGTATGCCCTTACCTCCAATTCTTGGGACATGTCCTCCATGGTAATTTTACCTTGGTTGCAGAAAGGACTAGATACCTGGCTTCCTTTTACATAGCTCCCATTTGCACTACACATTATTTTAGAGAAGTGGAATAAGCTTTCACATAAAATTTGTGTTTGAGCAACTGCTTTTTCAGTCATAAAAAGTGTGGGTTTTTTTAAATTTAAACAACCAAACAAATCTCAAAAATTCTAATGATTGTTTCTATAATGGTATATGGGAATGACTTTGGGAGAAAGGGGGAAAGCCACAGCCAGGGGAACAGTCACATAACGCAGTGGTGAAATCTAAAAATTTTCCCTACCGGTTCTGTGGGCATGGCTTATTTTGTGGGTGTGGTTTGGTGGTCAGGTGGGCGTGGTTTCAGGTGGGTGTGTCTTGGTGGTCAGGTGACTCATTGGGTATGCTTGGTGGTCATGTGATCTGGTGGGCGTGCTTGGTCAGGTGACTGGGTGGGCATGGCCAACTTGTAAAAAGTGGTGAAACTCACTTAACAACGCTCTTGCTTAGCAACAAAAATGTTGGGCTCAATTGTGGTCCTAAGTTTTCTGTTTTCTTTCTTTCTTTCTCTTTCTTTCTTTCCTTCTCTTTCTCTTTCTTTCTCTCTTTCTCTTTCTTTCTTTCTCTTTCTTTCTCTCTTTCTCTTTCTCTTTCTCTCTCTTTCTTTTTCTCTTTCTTTCTTTCTTTCTTTCTCTTTGTTTCCATCTATCTCTTTCTCTTTCTCTTTCTTTCTCTTTCTTTCCATCTATCTCTTTCTCTTTCTTTCTCTTTCTTTCTCTCTCTTTCTTTCTTTCTCTTTTTCTTTCTTTCTTTCTTGTCTCTCTCTCTTCCCTTTCCTCTTTCTTCTGGGCACATAGACGGAGCCCTTCCCGGGGAGTTCTCCTGTGTGGACGTGCCCAGCAGCAGCGGCGTCGGCAGTAGGGACAGAGTTTACCTGGGCTCTCCGCCATCCCAGAACTGCGCCACACTGGGGAATTTTCCTGTGTGGCCACAGTGCCGGCACCAGTGGCGGGGGCGGGGGCAGAGCTTGCCTGAGCTCTCCGCCATCCCAGAACTGTGTCACACCAGGAAATTTTCCTGCGCGGCCATGGTGCCAGCACCAGCAGCAGTGGCAGCAGCAGGGGCAGAGTTTGCCTGGGCTCTTCGACATCCCAGAACTGTACCGCACCAGGGAATTTTCCTGCACGGCCACGGTGCCGGAACCATTGGCAGCGGCGGCAGGGGCAGAGCTTGCCTGGGCTCTCCACCATCCCGGAACTTCACCATGCTGGGGAATTTTTCTGCACGGCCGCGGTGTTGGCACCAGCGGCGGGGGCGGTGAGGGCAGAGCTTGCCTGGGCTCTCCGCCATCCCAGAACTGTGCCACACCAGGGAATTTTCCTGCGCGGCCACGGTGCCACCGCCAGCAGCAGCAGCAGCGGGTTCAAAGCTTGCCTGGGCTCTCTGCCATCCTGGAACTGCGCTGGGCCAGGGAATTTTTCTGCGTGGCCGCAGTGCTGGCACCAGCAGTGGCGGCGGCAGCGGTGGGGGCAGAGCTTGCCTGGGCTCTCCGCCATCCAAGAACTACACTGCACTGGGGAATTTTCCTCCGCGGCCATGGTGGCAGCACCAGTGGTGGCAGCAGAGCACACCCTGCCCTTCGGGACCTGAGGCAGAGGGGAAGGCAATGGGGAGGCAGTCGGCCAAAGGCCCCATGGAAGCCGAGTGTGCCAGGCCCAAAAGGCGAGAGAGCCTCACCATGTCCCTCCGAAGCGGCTCCTCGGACAAGCACAGCGGGTCTTCCTCCCCCCCACCACCAGCAGTGGCCTTACCTTCTGCTGCTGCTGCTATGGGGCTGAGTTTGAGAGCAGCGGCAGCGGAGGCAGAGGGAAAGGTAAGCATGCAGCAGGCGGCCAAAGGCCTCGTGGAAACTGAGAGTGCCAGGCCCCAAAAGTGGGAAACGGCAAATGGATGTCCCGGAGCTGCTGCCCATGTGCACCGCATTGGACTGCTGGTGCTCCAGCATGACACCAGGCTGGCCGGGATAGGGCTAGAGCACAGGCACCGCGGACTGGGGAGGGAGGCGAGCAGGTTGCAGGTGGCATCCATTTGGAGAGAGAGAGAGCGCCAACCGGGGGACCAGTTTGGGGGCATGGCCAGCCAGTCATCGCTACCAGTTCAGCAAACCACTGGTGGCCACCACTACCGGTAGTATTTCACCCCTGCATAAGAGGCAGCATATTCCACAGAAGGAATGCAGAAGGGAGACTTGTCTTGGGCTGTAAAGGTAAGGGGGGAGAAATGTACTTTAAAACTTTCAAGATTGATGCCAGCCTTGTGATGTCCAGACGGGCATGCCTAGATGAACTAATTCTACATTATTGTAAAGTTACATTAACATAATTTTGCAAGTCAAAAGTACAACTATGCATACAAGTGTAATGCAGTCTATGTGGATATAAGGTTCACCAAGCCTTTCTTGAACATTTCTAGACATAGTAAGTTTTAAATAAATTTAAAAATGAAACAATAAAGAGATACTTTTACTATTGCAGCTATAAAACATAAATAATTTTTCCCTAAAGAAAGATATGGTTATAATTTTGACATAGTAGTAAAAAATGAATGCCCTGTATTTGCATTTCACTGACTAGTGACTCAATGCACTTCTTCTTATAGTGGGTTGTCAACTTCGAACCGAACCTGGCCGCAGCCATCTCTCTGTTCCTCAGTTGCCACACAGGGGGGAAGGAGGTTGGAATGCATTACTAGACACAACAAAGAGCTTTCTCATGAGAACCAAGGTCATCTCCACTGGCAACAGATAAGGTTGGAAAAGGAGTGCCTGAAGAGCCCACCAATTAACTTAATTGGCCAACGTGACCTGTGACACTTGGGGATGGGGTTATTTCCTAGTTTAATTATACTGAAGCCATGGGAAAGATTTAGATTTGGCTTTCCATTGAAGCTGTGCCAATATGATGTACTCATTAAAGAAGACCTTTGAGAAGGAGCCAAGTCTCAGGGTTCTGATTTGCTTCAGTTCATTAGTTGGAGCCTTGACAATAGTTGGATATGATTATCTCTCAATTAAAAGAAAACAAGCTGTTGGAAGAAATGTCCATCTGGGTTCAGTTCCAAGTGGGGAGAAAGACACTGGAAAGATGGAGGCTATTTGGAAAGATGGTTTAATGGTGGACAGGACCACATGGTTTGAGGTCCTGGGCAAAATGAGTACATGGGTGAGAGAGGGAGAGAGATTTATACCCTCTCTTGGGCCCCGCCTTGGAGCTTCCTGTTTCTGTATAAGAAATGTACTCTGATTGGTTGTCAGACTCCCATGGGGCCATGCAGGAGTAACTTTGTAGGTTGTCTTGAGTCCCAGGCCTGGTTAAATCTTGCTGGGTGATGATGAAATGAAGGGGCTTTGGGCAATTCCTATTATGGCTTAATGGCTTTGTCCTGGTTTGGATCTTGAGTGAGGGCTAATCCTATTGTGTCCCTATCTTTTGTTTTGTAGATAAGCTGGCCCAGCCTTTGTCTTGTAGATAGTTTGGCACCAAAATATCTGCTGGGGGGGCAGGGAGCTGAGTCTCTGAGTTTGTCTTTAGAATAAGGTGACCAGACGTCCCGCTTTTGGCAGGACAGTCCCACTTTTTAATAATTTGTCCCACGTCCCGCGGCGTTTCTAAAAAGTCCCGATTTTTTGAAAGAATGCACAACAAGCTAGGGCATTCTTTCTAAAAATCGGCCTGAAAGGGGGGCGTGCGAGATTGGGGGGAGTTAAAACTCGGGGAGTTTTAAGGCAGCCATGTTGGGTTGGGCTCTGTGGTGGCCAAACCGTGGCACATTGGATGATTGCAAGTGGCGCATTGCAATCATCCAACGGACAGGAAAGGTGACGCTTTTCTGCCCGGCGAGCGGGACGGCAGCGCGCGCGGAAGGAAAGCCGGAAGACGGCGCCGAGCGCCCAAGGCTCTCCAGGCAGCAGCAGGTGACAGTGGGCGCCAGCCGAGTCCTCTCACGGGCAGCTGCGACGACCCTGCCTCTGCCGAGGAGGAGAGGGAAAGGGACTGAAAGTTACCATCGCCCGTCCTGCCCAAGCGGCCGCGCGATGCAACCGCGGAGCCGGATGGGCGCAAGGGCAGGAAGAGAGAGAAAAAGAAAGAAAAGGTGACACTGATTCCGACAGCGGAGCGGAGACGCCCGGTGAGCGGGGCGAGAGGCGCGGGGATGGCAGTGCCGCCACTGCCATCCCCTCGCCTCTCGCCCCGGGTGCCTGTGCTCCGTGGTCGGAGGCAGGGTCGGCGCAACTGCCCGTGAGAGGACTCAGCCGGCGCCCACTGTCACCTGCCGCTGCTTGGAGAGCCTCGGGCACTTGGCGCCATCTTCCGGCTTTCCTTCTGCGCGCGCTGCCGTCCCGTCCGAGAGCCGCCGAGCGGAGTGCGCTTGATGGGCTAAATCGCCGCCTTCTCTTCCTCCTCCCCCGGCTGGGCTGATGGCTGCCCGTCTTCCAGGAGCCTCGGTAGGTTGGTGGCCACTGGATCTTCTTCAGCCAGCCCCTCTCCACAGTCACGAGGGAACGAAGGAACAAAGGAAAGAAGGAAGGTGCTACAGTAAGCGAGCGAGCTGGCGGGTGGGCGGGCGGGTTGGCGAGCGAGCCAGCCAAGAGGAGGAGGGGGTGGGTGAGGAGGGGGCGGGGACTGATGTCAGCGCAGAGCCGGCGCGGAACGCCGCCGTCCAAGGGTGCGGGGGGAATTGCAATAAGCCCACCGCACTGCCTCGTCGCAGGGACGGCAGGCGGGCGAGCGAGGCGGCAAAGGAAACATGCCAATGCAGGGGAAGAATGAAGAGGGAACGAAGGGCAGAGAACCCCCCCCCCCGGGGTTGTTGGAGAAAAGCAACAAAAAAGGCGCTAAGAAAAGAGCAGACGGCTGCTAGAAAAGGAGAGGGAGACTAAATGGTTAGGAGAGCATCTAGCATGATGGGAGAAGCAAGAAGAGCGAATGGATGAGAAGTGCGGAGAAAGGGCAGAGATGATGGAGAAGGAAAGGAGGAATGGAGCTAGGAACACTATGAAAGAGGTGTAACATTCAAGTGAGACAGACCAGAGCCAGGAGGAACAGAAAGGAGATTAGTAAACACACACATATACGCACAGAGAAAGAAAGAAAGAAAGAGAAAGAAAGAAAGAAAGAAAGAAAGAAAGAAAGAAAGAAAGAAAGAAAGAAAGAAAGAAAGAAAGAAAGAAAAGTGGAGAAAAGGAAGACGCCAAAGGAATGGATTAGTCAGATTGGCCAAGTTTACCCAGCCAAATCCCTCCAAGAACTAATAGCTGCATAAAAAAGAAAGAAAGAAAGAAAGAAAGAAAGAAAGAAAGAAAGAAAGAAAGAAAGAAAGAAAGAAAGAAAGAAAGAAGAAGAAAGAAGACAGACAGAGAGAGAGAGAGAGAGAGAGAGAGAGAGAGAGAGAGAGAGAGAGAGAGAGAGAGAGAGAGAGAGAGAGAGAGAGAGAGAAAGATGTTAGGAAAGAAGAAAGATGAAAGAAAGGAAGGAAGGAAGGAAAGAAGGAAGGAAGGAAAGAAGAAGAAAGAAGAAGAAAGAAGACAGAAAGAAAGAAAGAAAGAAAGAAAGAAAGAAAGAAAGAAAGAAAGAAAGAAAGAAAGAAAGAAAGAAAGAAAGAAAGAAAGAAAGAAAGAAAGAAAGTTGTATGGCCGCCCTGAGTTCTACGGGAGTGGGGCGGCATACAAAAACGACCAAAAAAATAAATAAATAATAAATGGCGGATCGGAACTCGTCTGGGAAAAAATTTGGCGAGTGGTATGCTTAAGGTTGGCCACCACTGCCCTAGAGACTAAAACATATGAAGAACGGTGGCAGGATTTGGGTTTGACTAGTCTAGAGAAAAGAAGGACTAGGGGGGACATGATTTTCTATGAAAATTTTTGTTGCTCCATATAGACCAAATTTTTAATCAGGAACCCACCCACCCAGGTCAATGGTGTCCCTCTTTACCAATGTTAAAATCTGGTCACCTTGCTTTAGAAGCATGTTTCTCCTTTAGGGAAAATATAATATTCTGCCTTTTTAATATTTCCTAGAATATTTCATTTTCTTAGGAGAGGGGTGGGTGCTAACTTCCTACAAAACTTTCCCCTTATCCTGAAGAAATATAATGCAATAAAATTACTGTTTGTCTCAAGCAAAAGAAAATAAATGTAATATAATGAATAAATAATGAATTAGTGAAGTGTGTATTAAATATTAAATTTATTATTATTTAACAGTATTAAATACTCGTACTTTTACATATGAGCTCATAGCTAGTAACATATCACAAGTCCTCTTCAGTGCTTTATACTACCCACTGAAAAAAAATACTAGGGATAAAGTATCTTTTCCAGTGCTATTTTTGTTCTCTTTCCAGTGTTACAACCATACTCAACAAACCATTACTCTCCATTTTTTCCATTCCACTCACATAATATTTCTGCAAACCACAAATAGCTCATGAGTACTTTCTCAGTGATTGAAAAACTCTGGGATAAACTACATGCATTATATTGAGCTAGGAACAATGCTTTATAAATCTCCTCCCAAGGGATTAGCACTTTATTATGGAGGGATATACCAGAAATTTGAGTGATCTTGAAAGTGATGACAACAAGAAGTCCACAAGTCTTGAAGTTGCCAAGACCCCTGGTGTAGAAGACGACTTTGAGTCCTGCCTTAGAAGGCTGAGTTCTAAGATAAGTTCTGAGATTGGAGTTGGGCCCCCCAAAAAGGTCTCCTATTTGAGCAGGGGTTAAACTAGAAGACCTCCAAGGTCCCTTTCAACTTTGTTATTCTGTATTCTGAAGAATGGGAATTCCTATCCTTTCCTTTCCAGTAATGTATAAAGGGGAAGACAGTAGGTAAGCGTAATCTATAATGGGATGAAGGCATGTGGATGAAGACATGTATGAAGGAAGCCAACCCATATTTAAGAAGAAAGTACAAAATCAAACCTGACACTGTAATAATCAGATCTAAATAATGCAGGTTGAATATTTCTGGATCTTATATTGCCTTGGCTTAAGGCTTAAGCCAAAAGCATACGCACATCTGAATAAAACATTGCTTACAAGGATTTTATGAATGCAAGCCAAATATTCCTGTAACAAATATAAAATATAAAATAAATGAAGTAGTGATTCAGTCCAGAAAATAACTAACAGTCTCTTGGTATGTTAATGTTCTCTCACTACAGCATAATCTGTAGTGAGAAGAAAGTTAAAACTATAACCTTTTATCCAGCCACATCAGAGGAAATCAACATAATTTGGTTAACAAGCCACACTTATGTTTGAACAAATTGCAGTTTACTGCAAAGCTGGCTGTTCAATTATAAAATACATCAAGGCCTTGTAGAAATGATTGCAACCCAATGTTGAACAAAGATCACAAGCAAGAATGACTAAGCAGGCAATTTTAACACTATTTTTAAGTACTAAATAGAACTGTGTTCAGACTATGTGGCATATTTATTTATCTACACTGCACATTCTGCACCAAACACTATAACTGCACTTAGCTACTACATCTCTAACTTTCCCATGTATATAAGATTAGTTAGGGGCAAAAGGTCATAGGCACCTATGTGAAGAGAACAAATCATGAAATGAGTGTTGTAATGTCATGGCACAAATTCTGTCCTGTACTTGCATGCAACATCAATAACAAGTACAAATTTCTGTCATTTTGTTGTGGTAATTAGGAACAGATCCCTGCAACCACTTGTGTCTCCTCTACACTTAGAAACTTTGATTATCTGAAGAGGGATCTTGACGTTGTAGTCACTCAAGGCAATTCTATAATAAGTTATTTTTTATGTCCAGCATATAATATGCATTTTGTAATCCTAACAATGCAATAATACAGCCTTTCTCTCATTTCTTGCCTCACCACAGATGTCAATCAGTGACAATCAGTAAGAGTTGAGAATTGCCAAAATCCCCTTGGTTATTGCAGACACTCATATAACTTCCTCGAGTTGTTGGGCAACTGGTTTGGCTAGCTCAGAAATTGGGCACCAGGCTGGTGCAAAGGCATTTGCCAAAGTAAGGCCTTTCCAATGCTTCACAAAAGGCCTTTCAAGCTTTATGGAGACATATAGAATAGAAATAGAAATAATAGAAATAGAAATAATGGAAATAGAAATAGAAATAATAGAAGTAGAAATGGAATAGCAGAGTTGGGAGGGACCTTGGAGGTCTTCTAGTCCAACCCTCTGCTTAGGCAGGAAACCCTATACCATTTCAGACAAATGGTTATCCAATCTCTTCTTAAAAACGTCCCCTGTTGGAGCATTTACAACTTCTGGAGGCAAGTTTAATCTGATTAATTTGGTATACAGATGTTCTTAGAAATGTGTTTGGTGGTGTTTTGACATAGTGTCGTGGTCCACCAGCGGCCTGTGCAGCTGGCAGAAGAGTCGGACAGCAAGGAGGCTGGGGAGGAACCTGGGCCAGGTCTGGAGTTTGGAGAAGGCTCGGTGCCAGAGGCAGGGATTCAGCCAGGGCCTCCAGAACCTCCAGAGGCTGACATGAGTGAGGAAGAAGAACAGGAGGAGCCTGTTCTCAATGCATGCATGCGCAGAGCTGCCAAAAGGCAAGAATGGTTTCAGAGGAGAAGGACTACTCGGGAGGAAGGCTTGGGGCTAATTGGCCCCTCCCATAGGCTATATAAGTGAAGAACACGGACAGGTGAGTTTCAGGAAGCAACTCCGTTCATTTCCAGATCTTGTCTTTGCAACTCAAGCCTCCGTTTTGTTCCTGTTTGAACTTGGCAAAAGTTTCCTGCAAACTGTTTCTTGGCAGCTTGCCGAAGAAGAGCAAAATTCGTGGGTGTTATCTGCCTTTTCCTTTTCATTGGACTTGTTTGATTTTGCTTGGACTTATGCCGACTGCTAATGACAATAATTAGCAGCCATTACAAAGAAAATACTTGCTTTACTTTATTTGAACTTAGGACGACTGCTAATGAAAACAATTAGCAGCCATTACACAATAAAAAGAGGTTTGTGAAATGCCGTTTGTGCTGTGTTGTTATCAGGAAGCCTTGGTCAGAACATATAGCAGTAGATCTGTATTTAAAAAAACAAGATCAGCATCTTCTTTAAAGAAGATCCATTTTAACCGAGGTAGAGAACTGGGCTCTTCCAGTTGTTTATTGGATGGTTCTATCCCAAATGAGTGTATTACAGATTTTCTGTTGATTTTGCTGACAAGAATGTTTTGCTTTTGTTTCGCAGGCATGCTTTTATACTACATCATTTTGCAGTGCTAATATTTTGCCTATTCCAATGTAATTTTGCATACTTTATGGCTAATACTACAAAAATTATCATTCCTTGGCAGCATTAACATATCTATGGCATTTAAGAGCCAGGTAAAATGGATAATTATGCCAGTGTCTCATTCCAGCCTGAATTTCAGGTCATAGGCTCAGCAGAGAAGTCAAGGTAAGGCAAAAGGGAGTACCCCCACTGTACTTAGCAACTCCTCCATCATGCATGTTGTCAGAGTATATTCAGGAACTGGAATAGGGCTTAGTAACAAGGTCAGCCAATGTATAGGCATAGCAACTAAGTCAGCCAATGAGGGCTGTTTGGGAGCTGAAACAGTTTGGAGCCTGGGAGTGGCTTAGGTTAACTGATCTGTATAAATATAAGTTGTGTGCTCCTATTATTGTCCTTCTGTTAACTGTGTCTCTGTATTATATCTTGTCTCTGTATTATATCTTGCTTCCACCTGACAGGTATTCTGCTAGTAAAGTTAAAGTGTGTAATGTATGGTATGAGCCAACAAACTATAAGGAAGTATTGGCATTACTTAAATTTTAACAAGTAAAGTGCAAAGAATCCATGGGTTAACATAGAATTCACATCTATGACTTTGCCATAGGGCTGCAAAGCCATAGGATGCAAATGGGTGTACAAAAGGAAGGTACTACCCAACAATGAAGTCCAGACCAGACATAGCTTATGCAGTAAGCATTCTAAGTCACTTCACTGCTGCACCAACCCAATTGCATTGGATAGGTATAAAAAAAAGGAATTCTCAGGTATTTGGAGGGAACAGTGAATGTGGGTCTTCAAATACAGGCATCTGAAGAATATTAAGGTAATTGAACTTATGTCTATTCCAGTTATTAAGGGAGAAGTGTCAGAGTATTTTCATGAACTGGAATAGGGCTTAGTAACAAGGTCAGTCAATGTATAAGCATAGCAACTAAGTCAGCCAATGAGGGCTGTTTGGGAGCTTAAACAGTTTGGAGCCTGGGCGTGGCTTAGGTTAAGTGATCTGTATAAATATACTGTATTTTTTGGAGTATAAGAAACACTCCCCCCCCTAAAAGAGGGTGAAAATTTGGGTGCGTCTTATACACTGAATGTAGCCCTGCCCACCTGCCGGCCCCCACCCTTTGGCCTCTGCCTCCCAGCAATTTGCCTCCTTGCAGTAAACAGCAAACAGCCTGTTTCAGTTTCAGCTTCAGCACAGCCTGATTAGCACAAGCAGCTGATTGTCAGTTAGATCGTCCTCCCAACCATCAACTGTTTCAGGCTGCAGGGATTGCCATTGCCTATTGCCACCTCCGTGCACCCCATTTTTGGCCTCCATGCCCCATTTTTGGCCTCCGCATGCCCCATTTTCTGCCCATTCCAATCCCCACTGCCCAGAACAGGCGGAAAACAGGGCACGCGGGGGCAGAAAACGGGGCGTGGGGAGGCTGATAACTGGATGCGGAGGCCGAAAATGGGGCACACGGAGGCGGTAATAAGCTACAGCCTGAAACAGTTGATCGTCGGGATGCCAATCCAACCAACAATCAGCTGCTTGTGCTAATCAGATAATGCAAACCACTTACATTTATGTAACTTTGGGTATGTTTGTATGAGTGTTAAAAAATAGTTTAAGTTTGCATTTCTGCTAGTCTGCTTAACAGCTGTATGGTTTAAATAATTGCCCCATTCTGGAATTGTAAATGCATTCCCTATATCATGAGATCTAAACTGAACTATTGGACAAATTATTAGAAAAGATACTGTAAACATCTTGCATTCCAACTTGACATATTTTAATTAGGTAAAATTCAATGCATCAAAAGAGGCTTCCTTTAAAATGTCCTAGATTTGCAACTTCGAAACATAAATGATGATATGATATATTTTAACAATTTGATAATATTGTCAGTTTTGGAAGCCATCTTTTCTCTTTTAGCTTCCTAACTGCCACATATTTTAGCCTGGGAAATTGGAGGGGGGTTTGGTTGGAGTGGTGGAAGATTAGCCATAACAACATTCTTTACTCTGGGAGTCAAGGACACTTGCCTGCACCTGGATGGAACTGGATGGGGATTGTCTCCAGTTGAATGTGAAGATTGGATTGGACCATGTGATGAACTTGTGGATGTGGGGCAGGGTTGTGAACTTTAAACTGGGTGGGGGAAACCTGGAAGCTTCAGATTCGGGTTTTCCCAGATGTGCCAACATGACATCTCTAATAAAATGGAATTTTGAGGAATATCTAGCCTTGGAGTTTTATTTCGTTGGAGGTGTTTTTTGGAACCCTGACAGATATACTCCAGATTTTTGACATTACAAAATAATAGAACAGTTTAATAAAAGAACAAAGTGTTAAATTAAGTCCCAGACACCCACAGTAAAAGCTTGAAGTGTAACCTGAAAGGAACTCAGAATCATATTACAGAACAGGGATCAAGAAAAAGACTCAAGATAATCACAGTTAATACATTTACACCATCTGCTCTTTTTTGAAAAGATGTAAACAGAAGGTTTACAGAACTATTCTGTTGCCAGAAGTTTTGTCAACTGAGTTATTGTGTTGGAATCTGTAAAAGATCTGTGGGGGACTTTTAATGTATTGCCTCTTGTGTGCTCATATTCATGGTGCCAATGTTTAGCAAAACACATAGAAAAGTCTTCCTGATTGCCAAAGATTATGGCAGCTGAAGTTCAGCACAATTAGAAGACACCAAGAATGTAAAACCTTCCTTCCAAATACAGAAGTGCAAAGTCAGTAACATCATTGTAGGTATCTTGAAAACTATTATTTTACAATAGTATAGAGCTTATCAAGAAATCTTGACCAAAAGTTTTCATGTAAGGATCCCAAAGGAAATGTTCCAAAACTGAAAAGGAGGCCATGATTTAAATAAGTAACAATTTAAAATTTTGTTTTGTGGTTGTTGACAGGCATTCAAGATGTTTCCAAGATGTAACTCCCATAGTCCCTTCCAGCTAGTATGAAGAAAACAAATTGCATCAATGCATAAATATAGGTTACTATTTTATAACATGTTTAGCACATCTGTGCCTAACATGTAATAACGAAACAACAGCTAAAGTCAGAAGGCTACCTAGGAAATTATCATAGGTATTGGATTGTACACACTGTAAAGAGATGAGAGGAAAGAAGGGAAATTTAAGTATCTTAAAGACTAATTCATTTATCTTTTTATTTATTTATTTATTTGTCAAGTACATGTTGGTAATATACATAGATAAAACATTGTTTATATACATAAGATGGGTACTGATAAGCGGGAACATTAAGACAGGGACAGTAGGCACCCTGGTGCACTTATGCACGCCCCTTACTGACCTCTTAGGAATCGGGTGAGGTCGACAGTGGACAGTCTAAGGGTAAAGTTTTGGGGGTTTGGTGACAAAACCACAGAGTCAGGTAGTGAGTTCCAGGGATTTACCACTCTGTTGCTAAAGTCATATTTTCTACAGTCAAGTTTGGAGCAGTTCACTTTGAGTTTGTATCTGTTATGTGCTCGTGTATTGTTGTGGTTGAAGCTGAAGTAATCATTGACAGGAAGGACGTTGTAGCAGATAATTTTATGAGTAATGCTTAGGTCGTGCCGAAGGCGACGTAGTTCTAAGCTTTCTAAGACCAGGATTTCAAGTCTGGTTGCGTAAGGTATTCTGTTGCGAGTAGAGGAGTGGAGGACTCTTCTTGTAAAGTATCTCTGGACACTTTCTAATGTATTTATGTCCGATATGCGGTGTGGGTTCCAGACAGATGAGCTGTATTCGAGGATTGGTCTGGCGAATGTTTTGTATGTATGTAATACATCATTGTATCATGATGTAAAGTAACTGATAGAATGATTTGTAGTATAAGAAAGTTTATGAGATAGGCTAAAATTATTCAAACTGCTATGAGACTTGTTTTGTGCAACACACAAATTAATCATACTGGCAACGTAGCATGTCACAATTACTGTAGTTGTAAACTGATAGATCTAAAGGGTAACAGGTTGGGAAATACTACAGTGATTTGCAAGAAATAACCATTGCTTTTGGAACAGCAGAAATGAAAATAATCCCAGTAAAGATAATTTGTCAATACAGAATCATATTCATTTGCAGAGTACAAATATAATGAAGGTAAAGTAGATTGTTGCCTTGGAGGTCACAGGGATAAGGCACCTGGCAGGGTCCCCACTACCCTACAACCCACTCCTTTCCCTGTACCTTCAGCAATCTTACTCAGTGAGCAAGGCTACAGGTAGTCCTCGACTTACAACAGTTCATTTAGTGACTGTTCAAAGTTACAACAATACTGAAAAACTTGATTTATGACCATTTCACACTTACAACTGTTGCAGCATCCCCATGGTCACCTGATTTACACACGGATGCTTGGCAACTGGTTTCTATTTATGATGGTTGCAGTGTCCCAGGTTCACCAGTCACTTAACAACTGTTACTAATTGAACAACTGCAATGATTCACTTAACAAATGTGGCAAGAAAAGTCGTAAAACTCACTTAACAAAGTTCTCACTTAGCAATATAAATTTTGGGCTCAATTATGGTCGTAAGTCAAGGATTACTTGTAGTTTGCAAAAAACCAGATGATCACTAGATGACAGCAAAATGTTCACAGAAAAGACAAATAAAACCTCTATCTTTACTGAGATCATCTTGGTGCCCAAAGTGTTTACCCAAGCCCCTGTTTGTCGGTTTATCATCATTCTGGATATGCACGACAAACAATTGAAATAGAACAAAGACAGTCCCTATAAATATTTATAAGTAATATATAAAATTGGTAAAAGAACAACAATGCAGTGTAGGGATGCAAGCTCTAAGTAGCCAGACATACTTGGCAAGTGTTGGGTACAGACTATTACTAATACTATTAAGGTAATGAGAAATCATCTGGTTGTTTTTAAGGCTTTTAAGCTTTAGTGGGCCATATGGTCCTCATCCCTTAACTGTTCCTATGCTAGAATGCACAGGACACTTTCAAATAAAAATAATTTTAAGCACAATAGAAGTTGGGGTGTGTGTATGTGTTACAGTGAATGCTACTAAGGAAAATCTGTCAATAGATTGACATACATATGTTTATAGATTTGATGGGATAACATAATTTCCTCTATAGGTCATTCTTTAAAACTAATATCAACTAGCCCAATTTCTATGGTAGATTTCATGCACCAGTTCAAGAAAACAAAATACAAATGGTTTATTCAATGAAGAAATTAACATTAAATTAGCTGATTCTGAGTCTTAATCAGAGGTGGTATTCAGCCGGTTCGGACCAGTTTGCCCGAACTGGTAGCGGAAATTTTAACTGGTTTGCCGAACCGGCAAATACCACCTCTGGCTGGCCGCCGCACTGTCTGCCCGGTTGCCTGGTCGCCGCTCTCCCCCGCCTGCCACTCTCCCCGCCCGCACACTCGCCGCTTGCCCCACACGCACACTTTCCGCTCGCCCCACATGCACGCTCACCGCTCGTCCCACCCGTATGCTCGCCACTCACCCCGCCCACACACTCGCCGCTTGCCCCACCTGCACGCTTGCTCCACCCACGGGGTATATATTTTGCCTTCGCCACGCGGCCCAGCTAATTGCCTCTCTTCCGCGCCTCACCTGCTCTGCTCACCAAAGGTAAGCATGCCGCCCGCTCACTGTTTGCCTCACCTGGGTCAGGGAATGCACCATTCTCCGGCTCCAGCCTTGCCCCGCCCGGAGCCTCTGCCCAATCACTGTTCACCTTGCCTGGGATGGGGAATGCGCCATTCCCTGGCTCTGGGCTTCCCCGGAGCCTCCATCCGCATACCGCCCACTCACCCTCCGCCTCGCTCACCTTCATCAGCACCTTGGTGGGGGTCCCCGGCGAGGCTCGGCCAGCGAGGCTCCAGCTGCTAGTAGTTTTTGGCTGCCTTCCGAGCAGTTGTTGAGGGGGGATGATGGCATGCACCTCCTGTTCCTTTTGGCTGTCATACTGTGGCTTTCTGGATAAAGCATCTGCCAGTAAGTTCTTCCCAGCCGGGATGTGTTTCAGCTCGAATTTAAATCTCCTGAAGTATTGTGCCCAGCGGACTTGTTTTGGTGACAGTTTCCTGGGGCTCTTCAGGGCTTGGAGGTTTTTTATCATCAGTCAATACCTCGAATGGCACTTTACCCCCTTCTAGGAATTGTCTCCAGGTGAGCAATGCCCAACGGATGGCATAGGCTTTTTTCTCCCAAATGGCCCACCTCCTTTCAGTGGTAGTGAGTTTTTTTTTAAACATAAGCACATGGCAGGAGTTGGCCCTCTTTGTTTTTCTGCAATAGCACCGCCGCTATAGCTACATTGCTGGCATCGGACTGGATTATGAATTGCTGTTCTGGGTCGGGGTGTTGCAGAATAGGCTCTTGGTCAAAGAGCCGCTTCAGCTTTTCGAACGCTTTTTGACATTCCGTCATCCACCCAATAGGCTGGTTTGGCTTTGTGGGCAACGGCCCTGTCTTTAGCAGTTCGGTTAATGGCAGCATCACCTCTGCAAAAGCTGGGATGAATTGCCGATAGAAATTTGCAAAGCCCAAGAAACTTTGTAGTTGCTTGAGGGGGCGTGGGGGTTGCCAATCTAGCACTGCTTCCACTTTTCCTGGGTCCATCTCTATCCCTTCACTGGAAATGCGATATCCAAGGTAGTCTAATAAGGTTTTGTGGAATTCGCACTTAGACAGTTTTGCGTACAGCTTGGTGGCCAGAAGTTTTTCTAGGACTTGCCGCACTAGCTTCACGTGTTCCTCTAGGACAGTGATGGCGAACCTATGGCACGCGTGCCACAGGTGGCACGCGGAGCCATATCTGCCGGCACGCGAGCTGTTGCCCTAGCTCAGCTCCAGCGTGCATGTGCACTTCAGCCATTGATTTTCAGCTCGCACAGAGGCTCTGGGAGGGTGTTTTCGGCTTCTGGCGGGCCTCCAGCGGGCAGGGGAGGGCATTTTCACCTTCCCCAAGCTCCAGGGAAGCCTCTGGAGCCTGGGGAGGACAAAAAACGGGCCTACTAGACCCACCAGAAGTTGGGAAATGGGCTGTTTCTGGCCTCCAGAGGGCCTCCAGGGTGGTGGGGGAGGCCATTTTTGCCCTCCCCAGGGATTGAATTATTGATGTGGGCACTCGCGCATGTGCGATAGCACATGCGCACGCGCTTTCGGCACCCGAGGAAAAAAAGGTTCGCCATCACTGCTCTAGGATCTCACTGAAGATGAGAATGTCATCCAAATAAACGAGTACTCCCTTATACAGGTGTGGGTGGAGTACTTCATTTATAAATTGCATAAAGACCATGGGGGGCCATTGTAGGCCAAATGGCATGACCCTGAATTGGAAGTTCCCCAGAGGGCAGTTAAAGGCGGTCTTCCACTCATCCCCCTCCCTGATGCGTATGCGGTAATATGCTTCTCTCAAATCCAGCTTAGTGAACACCTTGCCTTTGGCTAGGTGGTTCAACAAGTCCTTCATAAGAGGGAGGGGGTATGTGTATTGGACACACATGGCATTGATCCCCCGGAAGTCCATGCACAGCCTGAACCCAACCCGCCCCATCTTTCTTCTCTTTGAAGAGCACTGGGGCTGCCACTTGCGATTTGGCCGGCTGGATGAATCCCCGTTCCGGACTGGCATTGATATATCTCCTTAGCTGATCCATCTCTTTAGGGGTCATGGAGTACATCTTTGGTTTTGGGAGTTTTGCCCCCTGCACAAATTCTATTGCACAGTCCGTGGGTCAGTGAGGGGGAAATAATTGCAATCTTCCTCACTGAAGACCCCTTCTAGGTCCCTGTATTCTATTGGCACCTGCTGGGTGCATGGTAGGTTGGCCTCGACTGCAGGGGCCGCCGGCTCGGGGTGGTCTGGCCTGAGGGATTTGGCTTCCTTCAGGTGGTCCTTAGGGATTTTGGGGGGTAGCGGCCTGATGCATATGGTTAGCTTTCGGTAGCTGTCTTCCCACCTTATGGTGGGAGTCCATTTGTCTAGCCACGCAAGTCCCAGTATGATTGTCTCTGGCATTTTTGGGGCGACGATGAACCTGATGAACTCATGATGGCGCCCTATTTGCAATTCTACCAATTTGGTGATCTGCGTGGTGAGGGACCCCCCAATTAATGTCCCATCCACTTGTTGAAATCAGATGGGGTTGGTCAAGGCCCTAGTGCAGATCCCCAACTGTTCTACAACAGATTTGCTAATTAAGCATTGCATGCAGCCCGTGTCCACAATCGCATCTACCTCTCCTTCCTCCCCCATCTTGGACACTATAAGTTTGGCTTTGATGGCAAAGGGGCAGATGGCTGCACTCACCATTGGGTCATCTTCGCTGCTGCTCTCTCCATTGGAGTGTAGAGGGGTTTCCTCCCCTGGCAGAGCCTCGATCTCATCAGGCTGGGTAGGAGTGCCTTCCACATGTTGGGCAAGATGACTTCTCTCAGGAGGTTTTGGGGCCCCTTTCTTGGCTTCAGCAGCTGCCTGGGTCCTTGCTTGTGGAACTGGGGATGGCGCCAGGCACTCTGAGGCTCGATGCCTGGACTGGCCACATTGATAGCACTTTACTGCTCTCGTCGCTCCTGGGGGAGGAGGCGCGGCTTGCTTATCAGGTGGATGAGGGTCTGGGACAGCTTCAACGTGGAGCTCTGCCATCCATTCAGTCGCTTCCCCCTCGTTCATCCCCTCAGTTATTGCCATGATTAGCTCTTGGTCCGAAGGGTATTGGGCTCCGAACTGATCGATGTGCACCCATACCCAGTTTAGGAAGTAGGCTAGCTTCCCGGGGTTCCCATCAAGTGTCGCTCGAAACCAGGGAGGCAGCGCAGGGGCCAGTTGGCCAGCCGCCTGGACTTGCACTGCCAGCTGGGCAAGCGCTTGCAGCTGAGGACCCCCCTGTTGCACCCCCATCTGTGGTGGCAGTTGGGCAAGCCCTGGCTGGACCCTGGTGGCTTGGAGCTGCCCTTGCTACTGTGGCTGGGCCTGCATGGCTGGACCATAGGTAGGGGGGTTGGATCATGCCAAATGTCTGCCTGGGGCCCAGCTGCTGCAGGGGCCCAGGGGCCCATTGGCATTGCACCCATCCCAGGCCTAGAAAGAAAGCCCACCCCGATGGGGCTTGAGTAGGCAGTGGCAGCTCAAGCCTCGGTGGCTGGCCTTGGGTCGGCATCCCCCTTGCACTTTGCTGCCAAGTCGGCAGGCCTCTAAACCTGGGCCATTGGACCATCTGTGCCTCAGTGCAGAGGGCCACCCACATAGGCTTCGCTCCGGCAGCAAGGCTCACAGGGGGCTCGCTCTTCACGGTCTGGAAGGAGACTGAATCCCCACTCCAATGTGCTAAGGGGTTTCGCCCTGGGAAGAACGTTGGCTGGGCCATCGGGTTGCCTCGGAGCTCGAGCAGGGGTTGGTCCAACTTACGCTTAGTCATCTAAACTGGTCGGGGAGCCCCATCAGTGACTGGCTACACGATGGCGGTTGGGACCCCTCATCTTTGGAGCATCCAGTTGGCGTCTGCTTCGGTTGCCTCCACTAGTGGGTCGAGGCTGATCCCGCACCCAGGTGTGGCTCCCATGATGTTTCCATCGGGAGAGTTAGCAATTCGGCTTCGCTTTGAGAGGCTCGCTCCAAGTGAGAGAGGTACTCAGGGGTCGGCAGTTTGCGCCAGGCCCCCGACTGGCGCTCCATCTCTGCGGCCTTTGTGGCTTCCACCACAGCTTGGGAAGGCAAGTAGATGGTCTCAATATGAATAGGTGATCCATCAATTACCAGCTTCTCCGTGGCTTGCTTCTCTTCCTCCATCTTCCCTGAGTCTTTGCACTGCCCGGTGCCGGGTCGGTGCTGGGGCTCAGGACCTCGAACAGCGCCCCGAAGATTCAGGGTAGCTGGGTTGTTTTTTAAGGGAGATTTGGGTTAATGTCAGGGTTCCAAATAGCATCCAAAATTAAATTAAAGTCCAAGGCAAAGTATTCCTCAAAGTTCCAATTTATTAATAGAGCCATGTTGGCACATCTGGGTGAAACCCGAATCTGAAGTCCTCCGGGTTTCAACCCCAGGTTCAAGTCTTTGCCCCCACACCCACAAATCCATCATGTTGTCCAATCTTCTATTGTCATGCTGGCAGAGTCCACCCATCTCCTTCCGTGCAGGTGCAGAGGTGCAGAGACAAAGGATGACTTTGGCTTTCTAGAAAGAATTTGTTATGGCTACATACTAACAACCTCATACAATCCCCCCTCCCATTTTCCCACAGTAGAAAATGCATAGTAAAATAGTATAAAGTGTGGCAGGCCTAAGCTCCCAACTAAAATGGCTTCAGCCTGACACAATGTTAGGGTCCAGATTAAAGGAGATAGGGGTGCCCACATACTTGCCCAGGTTTTGGCTAAAAATATCCTGGAACTCCTCGAACAGGTCGTCGAACTCAGGGTTGGTGATGGAATTGATGCCGGTCACCCCCAGACCGAGGGCATCGAACCAGTCCAAGCCCAGGAGGCTAGGAAGCTTGCCGCTGACCACCGTAAGCTGCAGGGGCCCCTCAAATTGGTTGAACTTGACTAGAAACTGGCCTTGGCCAATGACGGGTAGTCCAAGAGCTTGATGTGTTGCTGCTTGAGGCGGCTCCTCTGGAGGCCAGGAATGGCGAGCTTCAGGGCTTGCCAGGAGACAATTGTGACCGCAGAACTGGTGTCCACCTCCATCACACAAGGGGCACCTTCAATGGTTACTGTGACGGTCAACTTCTTCTTGCACGGCAAGCTGGCCCATCCGATGCCCATCTGGTATGTCTCTGGCATCCCAGGAATGGTGGCTCTCTAGCACGGTTTCCAATCTTCCTGCCGAATTGGTTTTGACAGGTCGTTGTGTGCTGCATCAGGTGCATGCGCGCAGTCGTCAGGCAAAATGGCACGTTAGCCAAATGGCCTTTTCTGTTACACCGTTTGCAGACTGCGTCTCTGAAATGGCAAGAATATCTCTGGTGCTGGCCACCACAGCTACCACAGTCCAGTCATCTGTCCCCTCGATCTGGCAATCGCTTCTGATCCGTGTGACTGACCTCGTCTTCGCTGCTGTCGGAGTCCTCACAGGTGCCATTGTGCACTGTAGCCGGAGGCTTCAGCTCTGCCTTGGAGGCAGTGAATTTATGCATTCTATTCTATTCTATTCTGTTCTGTTCTGTTCTGTTCTGTTCTATTGAATAACCAAAAATGTTGGCCCATGTTATCATTGTTTCTTTCACTTGTTTTGCTACTAAATAGATAGTTATACATTTTTATTAGTTTTTTGTCTGTCCCTAATAATATCTGATCTAATTCTGTTGGTTCTTTATAAAAACCATATATTCTTGCATCTTTCTCATATCTTGATTGTATTTGCATGTGTGGCCACCATACTAAATCAATCCCTTGATTAATCAGTTCTTGTTTAGATTTAAGTTCCCCTTTTTCATTCAGAATGTCTTTATATCTTATAATTTTTTCCAAATTAATCACATTCGGATGTATCAGTGCCTCCATCATGTAGAGCCAGACTGGTATTTTCATATAACGTCTTTCTTTGATTTTTCCCCATACTAACAGCAAAGCATTTCTAACATAATGTCTTTAAAAATACTGTGTATTTTGTTTTTCTCATACCATAATAAAGCATGCCACCTCAATTGGAGATCATGTCCCTCTAAGTTTAATAATCTTTTATGCCTCAAATTTATCCATTCTTTCACCCATGTAAGTGCAGAGGCTTGGTAATATAGCTCCCAATCTGGCAACCCAAAAAACCCTTTAATTTTGGTATCTTGTAGCAATTTCAGTCTTATTCTTGCTCTTTTTCCTTGCCAAATATATTTTAATATCATTTTGTTTAGCTCCTCAAAATATTTTTTTCTAGTTTTATCGGAATTGTTTGGGACAAAAATAATAATCTCTGCAAGATATTCATTTTTATTGTAGCTATTCTTCCTATCATCGATAATTGCAGGTTTTTCCATTTCTCCAAATCTAGTTTGATTTGTTGCTACAATTTAATATAGTTATCTTCTTTAATAGTTGCACATCTTGTTGTTAACTGAATTCCTAAGTATTTAACTTTCTTAACTATCTGAATATCTATCTTCTCCATCAAATTTTTTTTTTGTTTAGCTGTAACATTTTAACTAATATTTTAGTTTTTTCTTTATTCATTTTCAATCCTGCAACTTCACCATATTCTTCTATTATTTTTATTAACTTGGGTCCAGTTTCTTGCGGTTCTTCTAGAATAAATATCAAGTCATTTGCAAATGCCTGTAATTTGTATTTTTCTTTTTTAATTTTCATTTCTTTTATTTCTGGATCTTGTCTGATGCTTCTGTTTAATACTTCCAATGTTAGTATAAATAGTAAATGGGACAGGGGACATCCTTATCTTGTGCCTTTCTTTATGTTAAAGTTCTCTGTCATGTCCCCATTGACCATCACTTTTGCAGTTTGTTTAGAATATATTGCCTTAATCATATTAGTAAATTTCTCACCAAAGTCCATATATTTTAATTGTAATAGCATAAATTGTCAATTTATGTTATCAAATGCTTTCTGTGCATCTAAAAAAATCAACGCCATTTGTTTTTTGGAATCTACTTCATAATACTCCAACATATTCAAAATAATTCTCATGTTGTTTTTAATTTTAGGTAGAAGTCCATTCTGGTCTGAATGTATGAATTCATTCAAAAATATTTTTAATCTTTCTGCTATTATTGAAGCATATATTTTATAATCTACATTTAATAATGATATTGGCTTGTAATTTTTTATCTTTGTTGTGTCTTCTTTAAAGTTATATTTGCTTCCATCCAAGTATTTGGTATCTTAGCTTCTAACAATACTTCATTGTAAACCTCCAACACTGACAAGCCTAAAGTATCTTGTAAGTATTTATAAAGTTCTGCCGGTAACCCATCTGGTCCTGGTGTTTTGTTATTTTTTGTCTCGTTATCTTTTCATTTAACATAGCCTTCACTGTTTCAGGCACTTTAGGTAGTTCAGCTTTCTCCAAATATTGCTTTATTTTTTTCTTCTGAAACCTTCTCTTGATTATATAATTTTTCATAGAAATTCTGAAATTTTTTGTTTCATTTTGATAGTGAAGAATTCCCTTTTCATCTGACAGGCTATGTATCAATTTCTTCTCTTTCTCTTTTTTCAGTTTATATGCTAACCATCTTCCGGGTTTATTAGCATTTTTTAAAAATTGTTTTGCTGTTTTAATTTTTTTGTGCTAATTATTCTTTTTCCATTAGATTAAGTTTATGTTTTATTAATTCCATTTGGTTTTTTTTTTAATCTCTTTTTTGCGGTTCTTTCTGTAACTCTATTTTAAGTCTTTTGTGTTCTTCTTCTAAACTCTTTTGATATTGTATCTTTTTCTTAATTTTTTTTGCTGTATAGATTATAACTAGTCCCCAAATATACGCTTTTGATGTATGCCATTCATTTTGTAGTGAAGTCCCTTCTTTTCTATTCTCTTTTAAAAAGAAGTCCATTTCTTTTTCCATTGTTTGTATAAATTCTTTATCCTTTAATATAGATTGATTCAACATCCCTCTCAATTTTTTTCTTTTGTCCCTTCCATTTCATTTTTATTGGATTGTGGTCCACCCATGTATTCGTTTCAATTTCTGTCTCTTGTATATTGGCTCTTAATTCTGGTGACATCCATATCATATCTATTCTTGACCATGATTGATGTCTATCTGAGTAGAATGTATACTGATTTTTCTCTGGGTTCATTTCTCTCCATATGTCTTGAAGAGATAATTCTTCTGTCATTCTAAAGGAAGTCCTTGGTAGAGTTTTTTGTGCCTTTTTACCTATTTTCCTACTTCTATAATCCAATTTTGCACCCACAATTGCATTGAAATCTCCTAGCACACACATTTTTTTAGTTTTCTCTCTTTTTTTATTAATATAGATAGCAATAGCAATAGCACTTTTACTTATATACCGCTTCATAGTGCTTTACAGCACTCTCTAAGCGGTTTACAGAGTTCAGCATATTGCCCCCAACAATCTGGGTCCTCATTTTACCCACCTCGGAAGGATGGAAGGCTGAGTCAACCTTGAGCCTAGTGAGATTTGAACAGCTGAACTGCTGAACTAGCAATCAGCTGAAGGTCGCAATGCTGCTTTTAACCACTGCGCTATCTCAGCTCAGATAAAAAACAGCAACATGTTCAAAATCCATATATACAGTGTGTTGCCTGGTTACAGTTCTTTGGAGTAATATTCATCATAATCATAATAATAGTATTCTTTAATGGTAGTTTCATAATAACAGTGCTTTTCCCTCATAACATTAATACATATTAATTAATAATACTAATCAAGAGAAGGAGAAGATAGAAGTGAAGGAAAGAGTGCTGGCGGCAGTGGCGGTGCTCCTCCTTCTCTTTTCCTAACGCCCTTGTTGCTTCCGGCAGCCGCTGGCTTGAGTGGCAGAGCGAGCTGCTTGCCTCCCTTCGCTTCCCTTCTCGCTCGCTCGCTCGCTCTGGAAGTGGAGCCAGACAAAGGTTCCTCCCCGTGCGAGATGCTTCTCAGCTGCGCGCTCCCTCAGCCCGACCGCAGCCGCCACCAGCTCCTGCCTGTGTCTCCCGCCCGCCCGCCTGCCTCTTGCCTTAAGCCGCCAGCTGACGGTGGCAGCTGCAGCCTTCCCAGCAGGCGACTGAGACGCAGGGTAGCATCAGGGCTCTTTCCTTCACCTGGGAAAAAGGATCTTGTGGTGCTGAGTGCTAGGAAAGAGGGAAGAAGAGAAAAGGGAAGGAAGGAAGGAAGACCAGAGATGAAAGGAAGGAAGACCAGAGATGGAAGGAAGGAAGGAAGGAAGGAAGGAAGACCAGAGATGGAAGGAAGGAAGGAAGGAAGGAAGGAAGGAAGGAAGGAAGGAAGGAAGGAAGGAAGACCAGAGATGAAAGGAAGGAAGACCAGAGATGGAAGGAAGGAAGGAAGGAAGGAAGGAAGACCAGAGATGGAAGGAAGGAAGGAAGGAAGGAAGGAAGGAAGGAAGGAAGGAAGGAAGGAAGAAGGAAGGAAGGAAGGAAGGAGAGATGAGAGGGAGAGAGAGAAGATAGATAGATAGATAGATAGATAGATAGATAGATAGATAGATAGATAGATAGATAGATAGATATGGATGGAGAGAGAGAGATAAAGAGATGGAAAGGGAGAGATGAGAGGGAGAGAGAGAGAAGATAGATAGATAGATAGATAGATAGATAGATAGATAGATAGATAGATAGATAGATAGATAGATAGATAGATAGATAGATAGATAGATGATAAATAGATAGATATAGATAGATAGATAGATAGATAGATAGATAGATAGACAGACAGACAGACAGACAGACAGACAGACAGACAGACAGACAGACAGACAGACAGACAGACAGACAGACAGACAGACGATATGGATGGAGAGAGAGAGATAAAGAGATGGAAAGGGAGAGATGAGAGGGAGGGGGAGAGAGAGAGAGAGAGAGAGAAAAGGGTTTTGTGGTTCCCAGTTTTCTGTCCTAATGACCGGCTGGGTGGGCGTGGCTAGGGGGTCATGTGACTGGGTGGGAGTGAGTGATGTCAAGTTGGCCACACCTACCCAGGTTTTGTGGCTCTCGGTGGGTTTTTTTCTGTGGGAAACGGGTCCAAATGGCTTTTTGAGTGTTTAAGTTTGCTGACCCCTGCACTAGGACTCCAAGATCTCTCTCACATTTACTACTGTTGAGCAAGGTATCACATATACTGTACCTGTGCATTTTGTTTTTCTTGCCTAAATGTAGAACCTTACTTTTTTCACCATTGAATTTCATTTTGTTAGATAGCACCCAATGTTCAAGTCTGTCAGGATCCTTCTGTATCTTGAGCCTATCTTCTGGAGTGTTGGCTATTCCTGCCAGTTTGGTGTCATCTGCAAATTTGATGAGTTCCCCATCTATCCCCTCGTCCAAGTCATTGATGAAGATGTTGAAGAGTACTGGGCATAAAACAGAGCCTTGGGGTACTCCACTGCATACTCCCCTCCATGTAGATGCAGTTCCATTGAGGACTACACGTTGAGTGCAGTTGGTCAGCCACTTTCGAATACATCTGGTGGTGATGCTGTCTAACCCACATTTTTCTACTTTTTCTAGTAGTATTTTATGGTCTACTTTATCAAATGCCTATTGAAGTCCAAGTAAATTATATCGACAGTATTCCTCTGGTCCACTGGTTTTGTCACTTTGTCAAAGAAAGCAATAAGATTAGTCTGGCATGATCTGTTTTTGACAAACCCATGTTGGCTTTTGGTTATTACTTTGTTTGCTTCTAGGTGTTCGCTGATTCATTGCTTGATTATCTTTTTCAGAATTGAAAAACCTCAACTGGTATTGAGGTCAGGCTGATAGGTCTGTAGTTTCTTGGATCTATTTTTTTCCCTTTTTGAAGATGGGAACTACATCAACTCTTTTCCAGTCCTCTGGCAGTTCCCTGGTGCTCCAGGATCTTTGAAAGATATAGTTCAATGGTTCTGAGATCTCATCTGCCAATTCCTTCATAACCTTGGGGTGTGACCCATCTGGTGCTGGCGATTTGAACTCGTCTAGGGTAGACAGGTGTTCAGTTACCATTTTCTTCCCTAGTTTAACCTATGTTCCTAATATGTTCTCCATGATGCTGTTTTTGATAGGTTGGACTGTTTTTCCCCTTTGTGTAAAGACAGATGCAAAAAACGAGTTAAGTAGTTCTGCTTTCTCCCTGTTACTCATCACCTTCTTGCCACTTTCTCCCAGCAATGGACCAATTGTTTCCTTGACTTTTTTCTTGTTTTTAACATATTGGAATAAGCTTTTATTTTGTTATTTTTTACTTTGGTCGCAAGCCTTTGTTCATTGTGAGCCTTAGCTTTCCTCACTTCATCTTTACAGGCTTGGGTTTTTTGCTGATATTCTGCCCTACTTATCTGCCCCTCTTTCCACTTTCTATACTTGTCCTTTTTGTCCTTCAATTTGTTCACTTATTTATTTATTATTTATTTATTTATTTATTATTGGTTCTTCTAGGCCGCCCTACTCCCGAGGGACTCAGGGCGGCGTACAACAATTTTATGAGAACACTAATAATAAACCACGATTAAAACATCAGTTAAAACATATACAAAATGTTAGAAAATGATTCACCATCAGTCATACTGGGGGGGAGCTCAGATAGAGCTAGTCTCCTCCCCCTGCCTGCAGGAAGAGCCATGTCTTGACGGCTTTTCGGAAGGACAGCAGTGTGGGGATGGTTCGGGTCTCTGGGTGAAGTTGGTTCCAGAGCACGGGGCCCCCCACAGAGAAGGCCCTCCCCCTAGGGCCCACCAGCCAACATTGTTTGGCTGACGGGACCTGGAGGAGACCCACTCTATGGGCCCTAACTGGTCGAAGGGAAGTATGAGGCAAAATGCGGTCCCGAAGGTAACCTGGTCCTAAGCCATGAAGGGCTTTAAAGATGATGATCAACACCTTGAATTGTACCCGGTGACCGATGGGCAACCAATGCAGCTGGCGGAGTATCGGTGTCATGTGGGTGTATACCTTGGCACACCCACCACAGCACGCGCAGCCGCATTTTGCACCAACTGAAGTCTCTGAATACTCTTCAAGGGTAGCCCCATGTAGAGTGCATTGCAGTAGTCCAGTCGGGAGGTGACAAGGGCATGAGTGACCGTGAGTAGAGCCTCCTTCTCCAAGTATGGCCGCAACTGGTGCACCAGGCGAACCTGTGCATAGGCCCCCCTAGCCACAGCTGTAAGGTGTTGCTCTAATTTTAGCTGTGGGTCTAGGAGGACCCCCAAATTGCAAACCTGTTCTGAGGGGGTTAATTTCACTCCCTCAAGAACCAAGGAGGGACAGTTGTCATGGTCCTTAGGAGGCAATATCCAAAGCCACTCAGTCTTGTCGGGGTTGAGTCTGAGTCTGTTCCTCCCCATCCAGGTCCTAACATCGTCCAGGCATCGGCACATTACATCAGTTGCCTCACTGAATTGAGACGGGGTGGTAATGTACAGCTGGGTGTCGTCAGCGGACTGATGAAAACTCACCCCATGTCTCCGGATGATCTCCCCCAGCGGTTTCATGTAGATGTTGAACAAGATGGGCGAGAGAACCGAACCCTGAGGCACCCCGCATGACAGGGGCCTAGGGGACGATCTCTGCCCTCCTCTTAACACCGACTGCATCCTATCAGTGAGATAAGAGGAGAACCACTGCTTGGCAATTCACTTTGCCAAGCACCTTTATTTAATTTAATTTAATTTAATGGATTTCTATGCCGCCCAACTCCACAAAAGTTCAGAAAGTTTCAATGTTTTCACTATGTATCTCCAAACATCCAGTGTAAACAATTTGCAAGTGTTATTTTGTTTCAGACTCAGTTCCAGACTTATCTGCCACAATTAAAACAATCGTCTTCCTTTCACTTTTATAGTGTCCTCTCCAACCAGTAGGTGTCGTCCTTACTCAATTTCTCCATTTTTACTACAATGTTTATTTTAAAATGTCCAGAATATGTAAAAAAAATTATAAGTCCATCAAAACGGAATAACAATAGGATCAGTTCCTATATTTTTAAATCAGTTAAACTTATTAAGGATAACCAGTCCCAACTTTACTGTAGTTTTAAAATGTGCCTCTTTTTTTCCAGATCTGTCAATAGCTCAAAATCTTAGTCATTGCTATACTTTGGGGAGTGGGAAAAAGATACCCTGCCTCCCGCTCTTGAGTCCCACTCTCAAAAAGAATTATTTTTGGGAAAGTTCCACCACAGAGGCTAGAAAAATTCTTACCCAGATCTATCATGCTGCTGCTCAGTCTTCCTTCCTTCCTTCTTCAATCTGGCTGTCCCAGCCTTGGTCTTGCCATAATGGCCATCTTTTTCTCCTGCCGGTTTGGGGCTTCCCCCAGACCAGCGAGGAGGCTGCCATCTTCCTCGTGATCTACAAAGTGTCCCCTCTATCTTCATCACCTCTCCAGGGTGACTTTGGTCCTGTAGGACCTCCTGGCAAGTAGAATTTGGCTGGATTTCATGGAGCCCCACTAATCCACACCGTGTTGCCACGACATCAGCTGTCCTTCTCCCCCCTCCATAGACATTTTGAATTGCACTCAGAAGCCAGAAGCCAATGCAGAAAACTGAATGGCTGTCACATGTTGGCATGAACCTGCCAAAAGCCAAGCCTTCATATTTTGGGCTAATTGCAGTCTTCATGTTCTTCAAATATAACCTTATATAAAGTGCATTATAGTGGATTATGTTGATGGTAGGAGTCTTGGTTGCAAGATCCTCAAATTACAGGTGAGTCAAAAATTGGCATATTAGTTGGAGTTGTGCAAAGGCTGCTCTAACCACAGGCTCCAGCTGTTCATCAGGCAGTACCCATTGGTCCAAGAGGACTCCCAAACTGCAAACTTGTTTCACTGTCAACAATATGATCCTATTAAGAGACAACATGGAGGACATCAGAAAATCATAGTAACAAACAGTGGTTCCATCTTGCTAAGGATTAAATGTCTATTTCATCCCATCCAGATCCCATATAGCCTCCAGGCATTGGATCAGATTACTGACACCATCTTCTGGTCCAAGAAAATCAAATAGTGTCAGGATGTGTTGACAATTGAAAAAACCTTGGGAAAATTTATTCTCAATCAGAGATTACTGAACTAAATTCTAACTCTGCTACAGCTGTAATTATAAATATAGCGCTTAAAATTATTCAGTGGCCAAGGTTAGAGCCTATACAGGATTCTTATGGGCATATTTCTGCACTTTGTACTTCTGTGTCTCTATAGATTTTCAGTTCTGGGAGGAGAAATTGCTCCATTTGTGCTTTGCATGCAGGAATATATGTATCATCCAACAAGATAAAGTAACTATTTTCTTCACTATTTGTATTCTTGTTCTTACAGAGTTCAAAATCATTACACACTTTAAATGGTTGCCCTTTAAAGATGTAATCTCTAATTTTGTTGTATTCTTTTAATTATACAACCAAGCCAGCCAGATTTCTTATCCTCTTAGCTTTCTGCCAATAGAAATTCCTGTTCCAGGATTTTGGTTTCCTCAAGGGCATTCAATCATTAATCGCACTCATAATCTATCTGCTTTTCACTCCTATCTTCCTCCCCTTTCTTTGTGAAAGAAGAGAAATACCATAAATTCATTACAAACCAAGGATTTTACTTTGATTTTTGCTATTAGTTGAATCAGATTACAGTTTACAGAGAGAGGAAGGAAGCATGCCAATATGCCGTTCTGATTCTGTTCCTCCCTCCCCCCACACACATTTCTTGCCTGCTGCAGGAAAGGAATTGGCAATCCAAATGACATGGGTATTTAGGTGGCAATATACCATATGCAAGTTATTATAGGCTGTAAAACTAGTATGGTTATTTGTTTCTACTTCTAAATCCCAGGCCTTTTCAGAAAGATCTTTTTCTAGTAGGAATATGCCAGCTATGAGGGTATGTGACTTTTTTTTCTTGCCCAAGAAGTAGTTGCCAAACCCAGCACTTTTTCCTAGAACAGTACAGATGCCACACACATTTCTTTCTAGTTATTCTGAGCTTGATTAGCAGACCTATCCTAGGCACATGGTCAAAAAAGGAGAGCTATTGCATCATCCCTAAAATCCTCTGTGCATTGTGTAGTGTTCTGTATTTCCAGATGTATGTGGATGGGATCCAAGTTCTCAAGTTTGTTTTTTGTAAGTTTTTTTTTCTGGCCTATATTGCAGTGTCATTAAATAATCAGCAAGTTGTCAAACACAGCCATCTTCTCCACCTTACCCACCCCGGGTATATATATGAAGAATGCCAAAAATGTGATAATTCTTTTTGGTCACTAACTTTATTCAAAAGCTAGCTATGAGCAAACTAGCCATGTACTGAAATTTTCAATCTAATAGGCTGCTGATTCACATAAAATGGGGTCACACGTCTTTCTGGAAAGCAACCATATTAACGTACATATAGCAAATCCACAATCCAACAATTGTAGTTGATGCTTGAATGTGCACGGACTCAGATTTGTAACTTTTTTTTTCATTCATTCATTTTACATCCATTCATTTCACTGACCAAGTTATATTTCTTCATTGTCTAAATGAAATAGAAACAACAGGTAAATTTCAGAGACTAATCTGAGAGAGAGTGAATGGAGGCCTTTGAAGATTTGGTACAGTGCCATAACTACCACAAAGAATGCTGCATCTCCTCTCTAATGAAAGCTTGATTTGGCAAAAGTGTTAGAAGAACAAGCAGTCCTTTTTTTCAGAATGGCCTTTATCCAATGCACTACACCAGAGGGGGAAGATCAGGTATTGTGTAGCAGTCATAAAGTTTAGCACCCTATTGCAGGATGTATCTATTAAGTACCCTATAAAACATTTATTGAGAAATCGCAATCTTCAGGGAACAAACAGAATGAGGTTGAAACTTTGTGAAAGGGCATTTCCCTTTCTGATCCTTCTGGGATTTAAGAGACCCTCTGGAGCAAATTATGAGATAAAGGACAACTACAGAAAAGGAGAAAGGAATGCAATAAATCAAAATTGGATCTTTACTTCAAATATTTTTATTCACAAAGGACATTTGCCATTTTTCAGCAGATATGCCCACTGGGCTTCACTATTATAGTTTGTTATTGTTCATTATAATCATGGATATATTTCATTTGAATTGCCCTAAATTTGTTTTCCTCTTTAATATCACTTTTTCCAATAGCTTATATATATCAAAAACCATATTTTTATTCAGTAAAATCAAACCACATAATCAATAAAAACTGTTCCACCAAACACTTTGGCCCTATATGTATACAATAATAATAATAATAATAATAATAATAATAATAATAATAATAATAATAATAATAATAATAATAATAATAATAATAATAATAATAATAATAATAATAATAATAACAACAACAACAACAACAACAACAACAACAGAGTTGGAAGGGACCTTGGAGGTCTTCTAGTCCAACCCCCTGCTTAGGCAGGAAACCCTACACTACTTCAGACAAATGGTTATCCAACATCTTCTTAAAAACTTCCAGTGTTGGAGCATTCACAACTTCTGGAGGCAAGCTGTTCCACTGATCAATTGTTCTAACTGTCAGGAAACTTCTCCTTAGTTCTAAGTTACTTTTCTCCTTGTTTAGTTTCCACCCATTGCTTCTTGTTCTACCCTCAGGTGCTTTGGAGAATAGCTTGACTCCCTCTTCTTTGTGGCAACCCCTGAGATATTGGAACACTGCTATCATGTCTCCCCTAGTCCTTCTTTTCATTAAACTAGACATACCCAGTTCCTGCAACCGTTCTTCTTATGTTTTAGCCTCCAGTCCCCTAATCATCTTTCTTGCTCTTCTCTGCACTCTTTCTAGAGTCTCAACGTCGTTTTTACATCGTGGCAACCAAAACTGAATGCAGTATTCCAAGTGTGGCCTTACCAAGGCATTATAAAGTGGTATTAACACTTCGTGTGATCTTGATTCTATCCCTCTGTTAATGCAGCCTAGAATTGTGTTGGCTTTTTTGGCAGCTGCTGCACACTGTTGGCTCATATTTAAATGATTGTCCACTAGGACTCCAAGATCCCTCTCACAGTTACTACTGTTGAACAAGGTACCACATGTACTGTACCTGTGCATTTTGTTTTTCTTGCCTAAATGTAGAACCTTACTTTTTTCACCATTGAATTTCATTTTGTTTGATAGCGCCCAATGTTCAAGTCTGTCAAGATCCTTCTGTATCTTGAGCCTATCTTCTGGAGAGTTGGCTATTCCTGCCAGTTTGGTGTCATCTGCCAATTTGATGAGTTCCCCATCTATCCCCTCGTCCAAGTCATTGATGAAGATGTTTTAGATTTTTTTTTTAGATTTATTATTAGAGTTGGAAGGGACCTTGTAGGTCATCTAGTCCAACCCCCTGCTCAAGCAGGAGTTCCTACACCATTTGAGACAGATGGCAGTCCAGTCTCCTCTTGAAAGTCACAAGTGTTGGGGCTCTCACAACCTCCGCTGGCAAGCTGTTCCACTGGTTGATCGCTCTCACGGTCAGAAAGTTTCTCCTCACTTCCAGGTTGAATCTCTCCTTGGTCAGCTTCCATCCATTATTCCTTGTTTGGCTTTCTGGTGCCATAGAGAACAGCCTGACCCCCTCCTCTCTGTAGCATCCCCTCAAGTATTGGAACACTGCTATCATGTCACCCCTGGTCCTTCTCTTCGCCAGACTGGCCAAGCTCAGTTCCTGCAACCGCTCTTTGTATGTTTTATTTTCCAGACCCTTTATCATCCTGGTTGCTCTCTTCTGCACTTTCTCTAGGGTTTCAATGTCTTTTTTGTAGTGTGGTGACCAAAACTGGATGCAGTACTCTAGGTGTGGTCTGACCAAGACTTTATAGAGTGGTACTAGTACCTCTCTGGTCCTTGATTGTATCCCTCTATTTATGCAGCTCAGGACTGCGTTGGCCTTTTTGGCTGCTGCTGCACACTGCTGGCTCATATTTAGTTGGCTGTCTACCAAGACTCCAAGATCCCTCTCGCAATTGCTGCTATTGAGTGTGGTTTCGCCCAGTTTGTATGTGTATTTTTTATTCTTCTTACCTAGGTGTAGAATTTTACTTTTCTCCGTGTTAAATTTCATTTTATTGGTTTGGGCCCAGTGTTCGAGTCTGTCAAGGTCCCTCTGGATTTTGAGTCTGTCCTCTGGGGTGTTTGCTACTCCCGCCAGCTTGGTATCATCTGCAAATTTTGTTAGTTCTCCTGCTATTCCCTCATCTAGGTCATTTATGAAGATATTAAAGAGTACTGGGCCTAGGACAGAACCTTGTGGTACGCCACTGCTTACTTCTCTCCATGTGGACTTAGAGCTATTGAGGACTACTCGTTGGTACGGTTGGTCAGCCAGTTGTTAATCCATCTGGTTGTGTAGCTGTCTATCCCGCTTTTTTCTAGCTTATGAAGAAGTAGGTTGTGGTCTACTTTGTCAAATGCTTTGCTGAAGTCCAGGTATATTATGTCTACTGCATTCGTCTACTTTATGTCTACTACGTCTACCACATTCGTCTATATTAGGTCTACTGCATTCTACTGCATGTTGAAGAGTACTGGGCATAAAACAGAGCCTTGGGGTACTCCACTGCATACTGCCCTCCATGTAGATGCAGTTCCATTGAGCACTACACGTTGATTGCGGTTGGTTAGCCAGTTTTGAATCCATCTGGTGGTGTTGCTGTCTATCCCACATTTTTCTACTTTATCTAGTAGTAGGTTTGTTTGTTTGTTTGTTTGTTTGTTTGTTTGTTTGTTTTGTCAAGTACATGTTGGTAATATACATAGATAAAACATTGTTTGTATATATAAGATGGGTACTGATAAGCGGGAACATTAGGACAGGGACGGTAGGCATGCTGGTGAACTTATGCACGCCCCTTACTGACCTCTTAGGAATTGGGTGAGGTCGACAGTGGACAGTCTAAGGGTAAAGTTTTGGGGGTTTGGTGACAAAACCACAGAGTCAGGTAGTGAGTTCCAGGCATTTACCACTCTGTTGCTAAAGTCGTATTTTCTACAGTCAAGTTTGGAGCGGTTCACTTTGAGTTTGTATCTGTTATGTGCTCGTGTATTGTTGTGGTTGAAGCTGAAGTAGTCATTGACAGGAAGGACGTTGTAGCAGATAATTTTATGAGTTATGCTTAGGTCGTGCCGAATGCGACGTAGTTCTAAGCTTTCTAAGCCCAGGATTTCAAGTCTGGTTGTGTAAGGTATTCTGTTGCGAGTAGAGGAGTGGAGGACTCTTCTTGTAAAGTATCTCTGGACACTTTCTAATGTATTTATGTCCGATATGCGGTGTGGGTTCCAGACAGATGAGCTGTATTCAAGGATTGGTCTGGCGAATGTTTTGTATGCTCTGGTTAGTAGTGTGATATTACCGGAGAAGAAGCTACGTAAGATTAGGTTAACAACTCTTGAAGCCTTTTTGGCAATGTTGTTGCAGTGGGCTTTGGCACTTAGGTCATTTGATATGAGTATTCCAAGGTCTTTGACAGAGTGAGGGTCGTCTGTAAGGTCTTGACTTTTCAGCTTGTATTTAATGTTCTGATTTTTTTTGCCAATGTGTAGGACAGAGCATTTGTTGGTTGAGATTTGGAGTTGCCAGATGTTAGACCATTCTGTCACAAAGTCTAGGTCTTTTTGGAGGATAGTAGTGTTGTCGGTGGTGTTGAAGAGTTTTACATCATCGGCGAAGAGAACGCAGTCACTTGTAATGTGATCGCAAAGGTCATTTATATAGAGTATGAAGAGTGTGGTTCCTAGTACGCTGCCTTGGGGTACACCGCTGTTAACAGGAACGGCGTTCCCTATTTTGACCATTTGTTGTCTGTTTGACAGGAACGCAGTTATCCAGTCATGTAGGGGTCCAGAGATGCCGTAGGATTTCAGTTTCAGAAGTAGTTTATCGTGAACCACTGAGTCGAAGGCTTTACAGAAGTCTATGTAAACTGCGTCTATTGTTTTGCCCTGGTCCAGTTTTGTGGTCCATATGTTTTTGCAGTGTAGTAATTGTAGATTGCAGGATAGTTTTTTCCTGAAACCGAATTGTTTGTTTGAAAGTAGGTTGTTAGTTTCTAGGTGGAGGGTAATGGATTGGTTTATGATTGTTTCCATGACTCTGCATGTGACGCAGCATAGAGAGATTGGTCGGTAGTTTTCTACTAGACTGGGATCTCCCTTTTTGAAGATGGGGATGACCGTGGCTAATGACCATAGGTTTGGTAGGGAACTGGTTTGGTAGGATTTTTCAAAGATTATGCGTAGTGGTTCAGCAATGGCTGTGGAGATCTTTTTTAGGAAGTATGCACATAGTCCATCTGGTCCGATTGATAGAGAAGGTTTTAGGTCACGTAGTGCTTTTTCAATGTTGTATTCAGTGAAGTCTATTTGTGTTAAATTGTTGTGAGTATTTGTGGTACAACTAGGGAATTTTGGACATGAGCCGTTGCTGTTTACAAAGACTGAGCCAAAGAATCTGTTGAAGAGGTTTGCTTTGACTGTTTCATCATAGCATTCTTTGTTGTTGGGTCCTTTTAGTGGTGGGAGAGGTCTCGAGTCCTTGAGTTTGTTATTTACGAAGTTGTTGAAGGCGCGGTTAGATTTGGTGCACAGAAGGTTTTCCTCTTGTTTGCTGTGGTAGTTGGAGCATTCCATCTTTATTTGGTGGCATATATTTTTGTAGCAGTTTTTGAAGTTAGCTACATAGCCTGTTTTGTTTTTTCACCAGAGGGATTTTTTTTTGGGATTGAAGCTTCCTTATTGATATGGGTAGTTTGTTTTTCTTTGTTATGGTGGTTATTAGTGATACGTGTAATCTGATAGTTCTTTTGACTTCGAGCAAGAAGATGTTATAGAAGTCATCGGCAGTGTTACAGTTAAAGAATAGAGTTTGCCAGTCAAGAGTTGAGAGGTCGGCGTTTATGAGTTCATAGTTGGCTTTTTAAAAATTATACTTGGGTGTCCCATTATTAAGGTGATTCTTGCAATGGTGTAGATTGAGGCTAAAGTCTATCATGCTGTGGTCGCTGTTGGAGAAGGGTTCTTTTATTTGAAGTCCATAAATTGCACTTTTGCTATTGCAGAAAATGAGGTCGAGGCAGTTGTTGAGTCTAGTATTGTTCGTTACTAGTTGGTCGAGTCCCAGATTGGTAACAGCGTTGTATAGGGTTGTATGGATGGGTTCAGTTGTGCATTCATTTAATGTCCAGTTAATGAGAGGTAGGTTGAGGTCTCCAAGAAAGATTAGGGGGTACGGGCAGGAGGTTGCCCACGTTAGCAGTGATGTTAATTTGTTCGCATGTGTGATGTCGTAGTCTGGGGCTCTGTAACAAAGTATGAAACGAAGTGTGGTATTTAGGGACAGATCACAGACGATGGTTTCAGGAAGGGTGAGATCATGTGCAACTTGGATATTTTTTAGGTTTAATGTCTTTTTGTAGAATATAGCTACTCCGCCTCCTCTGCGGGTTTTGCGGTCGGACCTGAAGACAAGGTAGTTTCTTGATGTGATGATGGAGTCAGGGAGGGATGCGTTTAGCCATGTTTCGCAGACAAAGATAATGTCGAAGGTGTCAGTGTTTAGTAGTAAGAGGAATTCAGGCATTTTGTTAACTACACTTCTTGCATTGATTAGTTTGCATCTACATTATCAAATGCCTTACTGAAGTCCAAGTAAATTATATCAACAGATTCCTCTGACAAATTCCTTTGTCACTTTGTCAAAGAATGCAATAAGATTAGTCTGGCATGATCTGTTTTTGACAAACCCATGTTGGCTTTTGGTTATTACTTTGTTTGCTTCTAGGTGTTCATTGATTCGTTGCTTGATTATCTTTTCCAAAATCTTCCCTACTATGTTTCACAAATCTTCTTTCATTTTATTTTCTATCATTAACATGGAAACAATACTACAGAGGGTATAAAAAGAGAATTATAAACCCTTATAGGTAACCTAATGATTCCATTAAGTACACACTGTCTGTTTATAATTCATCTCAATTTGTTTGCTATTTGTTACAGAAATACAAGCTGCAACAAATTTATTTCAATTTGGGAGTTTTTAGTTTTTTAAAAAATAAAAATGCAACATTCCAATTTTTATTTATGTTTTAATCTGGTATAATTATGTTTCTTTTCTCAGAATTTTTTAATTTGGTTACTATAAATGTTCAATGTTTGCAAAATAATTACCAGTATCTTCTCTGAAGCATAAATTATAAATAAAAAAAAAACAGTGGGTCAAGCTTGAAAGTTATTTTTTTTAAATTAACCCAACACTTCCTCTATTTAAATATTTAACAAGATTTTTATATCCAAAGGACATGATAAATATGCAGCAATAGGCTCTGAAGTGTGCTTAAGCAAGCACTATCTCTCAGCTCACTCTGTCTCACAGTGTTATTTTTATGGTGATAACATTGGAAAAGGGTTATCATTTATTCTACCTTATATATATATAATGTATAAGGTGACCAGACGTCCCGATTTTGGCGGGACAGACCCGCTTTTTAATGATTTGTCCCGCGTCCCACCCGTCCTCTAAAAAGTCCCAATTTTTGGAAAGAATGCACGACTAGGGCATTCTTTTCAAAAATCGGCCTGAAAGGGGGGCGTGCGAGCCAGCCAAGAGGAGGAGCCGATGCGGAACGCAGGGGCGGCGGGCGGGCGAGCGAAGCGGCAAAGGCACCCCGGCCAGGAACTTTTCTGGACTTTGGGTGTGCGGGGGGTGGTGGAGGGAGGGGGTGTCCGTCTCTGAGGAGCTTCGGGGACAAGAGGGGCGAGGGCCAGGACCCCTCCTTTCCCCTTGCCCTCCCAGGAAGCCGTCCTGCCAGGCGCAGCAGCCTGCTCCAAATAACAGAGTTGGAAGGGACCTTGCGGGTCATCTAGTGGGGCCAGATCCGCGCATGCGCCTCGGCTCACCAGCTCTCCAATGGAACCGGCGAAGCCAAGGCAGATCCTCACCAGCGGCCGGGCAGGAGGCAATGGTTGGGGAGAACCAGCAGCAGACCCTCAGGAAGAGCATCGCGGCTCAGCAGCCGGCTCCGCAATCGCCCCCGCCGCCCGGCAACAGCCCCAGCGCCCCGCAAGCACCCAGCCCGGACAGCAGCGACACGGAGCGAGTGGCGCTCAAGAAGGAGATCGGCTTGGTCAGCGCCTGTACCATCATCATAGGTGAGGAGGGGCAGCCCCATCGCGACCCCCACCCCCCAGGCAGGGGTGTCTTCCCCCCACCCCCAGCTTGGAAAATTGCTCTTGGTGGAGCGCGGTCCTTTAAAAGAAGAGGAGGACAGGGGGGGCGAGGCTGCTTGGAGGAGGACCCCCTCCCTCCTCTTTTCTCTTCTTACAGATTAACGGTGTTGGAAGGGACCTTGTAGGTCATCTAGCACAGAGATCTGCAAACTTGGCCACTTTAGCCATGGGCTGCTGCGGGAGCGCCGCCTTGCAGGTAAGCTGCCGGCTGCCTCCTTTCCCCGCCTCCCGCTCGTCGCTTGCCAGCCCAAGCCACTGCCGGCTCCCGAAGGGGAGGCGGGAGGCGAGAAAAGGCCTCCCGCCTCCCCCCCCACCTGGACGCCGACATTTGCATTGTTTTGCCCTCTGCGCATGCGCAGCGTTCTGCGCATGCGCAGAGGGCAAAACTCAAATGGCGCCCAGGCGGGCCCGCCCCCCCGTCCCGCTTAAAAAAAAATCTGGTCACTTTAATTATGTAGGATTTTTTGCTGAAAATGAAAATAAAGGTAGACTTTATTCACATAGGGAGACACGACAGAAAAACATATATATATGTGTGTGTGTGTGTGTGTGTGTGTGTGTGTGTGTGTGTGTGTGTGTGTGTAGGATTTTTTGCTGAGAAATGAAAATAAAGGGAGACTATATGACTATATATGTGTGTGTGTGTGTGTGTGTGTGTATGTATGTATATGTATATGTATATGTATATGTATATGTATATGTATATGTATATGTATATGTATATGTATATGTATATGTATATGTGTGTACACTACAATTATCTATACTTGACAGAATTGGTGGAGGAGAATAGAAGCTATTACTAAAAAAAAGGTTAAAAGCCATTTGAGATGCAACACAATTTTGCTTTTTATAGACCTGGTTTTTAACAAGGTTCAATATAGTATTCTGTTTTCCTAATAAAAGTGGAAAAAATATCTTATGCAGGTCTGTTAGCCTACCATATTTATAATACTTTCATACCTATAACAACTTCATGATGTCACCACATTTGCACACTGATATGATCCTGTCATCCCACTATTTAAATACTTTAATGTTAGAAAAAAAATGCTCATCTCTAGGACAAAATTACACACATATATAATTACAAGATATCCTTCCATATAAACTCAGTTTGATTGTGTCCCAGTTGAAAATCAGACACATTAGTCATTCAAATAATATGGAAAACACCCATCTATAGAATAATTATATGAGTGCAAGGAAAATGACAGTGCAATTAATTCATCCAGTCTTTTAATATATATTTTTGGAAAGACAAATATTGAAACCCATTAAAATACCTAACCTGTTCATATACATACATTGTGTTATGTTCAAATAGCATAGAAGTTTCATTTATTACTATTTCAAGCCATGGTATGTTTAATCATGGTTTATTAATAATAATATTTTATTCTTTACAAATTATGTACAACCAAACAAATTATATTACAATGCAAAGCATGCCATAAAGTTATACATTCTGTGGTCAATTCAGAGCATTTTTCTCCTGGTTCCAGTTTCCATTGGCTCTGATAGATTTGAGCAACTATCAGAATGTTAGCTTCAAAGATATGTTTTAACTGATGTTTTAATCGTGGTTTATTATTAGTGTTCTCATAAAATTGTTGTACGCCGCCCTGAGTCCCTCGGGAGTAGGGCGGCCTAGAAGAACCAATAATAAATAAATAATAAATAAATAAATAAAGAGGAGATACCAAATAAGTCCTGAACTTCATATTGTGAAGATCACCCAAACCAAAATCTTATATGCAGACTGAAACTCCTTTAACCTGTCTGGGAACTGGTACATTCTCAATTAAATATTTCATGCTTACTTATGGCCTCATGCCAGAGACAACTAAGAGACAACTAAGAATCCATCTGGAAATAAGTGAACCTCAGTGAAATCCAAATATCCAGATAAAAATGTGTCCCTTACAAAGAGACCTGCTTAACAGGGACAGGATAGAAGTTAAGATCACTGTTAGGAGTAAGAAAATTCAGACTACCTTTGAAATGTAGAGCAAGCTTTCTTCTTGCTGGGAACTGTCCAAGATGTTGCAAGTGGAGATTTTCAAATGTTTTGTGCTTGGCAATGACATGAATGCTGCCTTCCTGTGAAGAAAATGGATTGCTGTTGATGTACTATTAAGTTCATCCACCCAGATATTCATTGATGTGGAACACAAAGTAGGATACCTTGTTCACTATTACTCCAGAAACTATTTTCTTCTTTTTCATTTTTTTGATAGATTTTTAGAAGCTCTTCCAAACTTCTCTGGGATATGGGTGATTTGTTTATGAGATGTGTTTTTTTAAGTGTCTTTTCTCTGCTTCTCAGCTATTGAGATTGCAATTCTATGCACACTTACTCTGAATAAGCCTTGAGAGCTCAATGGAACCTATTTTTGATGCATTGCATAGGACAGAGTGGCCGTGTCTTCATGGTCATGTGACTGGGTGGGCGTGGCTTCATGATCATGTGACTGGGAGGGCATAGCTGGGTGATCATGTGACTGGGTGGGTTACTTTCTTTCTTTCTTTCTTTCTTTCTTTCTTTCTTTCTTTCTTTCTTTCTTTCTTTCTTTCTTTCTTTCTCTTTCTTAATACCCTATATGAGCCCTACTGATTGATATAAGTGGATTTTATTCATATGTATCTTCATGTGATCTGCTACCTCTGCTATAAGGAATATGCCAGCAAAGGATTTAGAAGTCTTGGATACCTTAACAATTGAATGGTTAATATCATGGAGGTAATAAAAATGATGCAGGAGAAGAAAGGTAAAAGGGAAGCGGGGTGGGGGTCGGAGAGATGCGTGTCTCGCAGTGGGGCACAATTTGGGGGTGGCAAATGGGGCGGGAGGGCTGCGAGACACGCATCTTACCAGAGACTGGCATCTCTCAGCCATTGCATGCAGGGAAAAACCTTGCACAGTAAAGTCTTTACTGTGAGTGCTACAAACCCAGCTTCTGCGCATGCGCAGAAGAAAAAAAACCACAGCTTCTGCACGTGCGCAGAAGTAAAAAACAAGATGGCGGTGCCTATGGCATTGCCGAGAGAGCCGGTTCGGGGGCATGTCCAGCCGGCCATCGCTGCCGGTTCGGCGAGTGGGGGGAAATTCCCGCTACTGGTTCTATAGAACCAGTCCGAACCGGCAGGAACCCACCTCTGGCCCTTACCAAGGAGTAAGATCCATAAATCAGTCTTACTTCTAAGTAGACATAAATAAAAATAGGTTGTTAAACAACCTGTGCTGCTTACATCTCACAATATTCAAGAAATACATGCCTACAGTCCAGTGGTGGGATTCAAAAATGTTTACTACCGGTTCTGTGGGCGTGGCTTACTTGATGGTCATGGCTTGGTGGTCATGTGACTGAGTGGTCATGGCTTGGTGGTCATGTGACTGGGTGGGCGTGGCCAACTTGACGTCACTCACGTCAAGGGGCCCCTTGCCTGGCCTCTCCTCGCCTCAAAGGCCTCAACAAGATACAATTTCCCTGTCTATTTATTTACTACTACTGAACATCCAAAATATACTATTTAATCCTATCTATATATGCCATATGTGTACATACATATTACATAGTATAGAGTCTGTATAGGCACACAAAAAGATACATTATCTACTATATATATTGTATGTGTATGTACACACACACACATACACACACACACACCCCTCTTCTAAAACTATACACATTCAACCTCACTGCATTTGGAAAAACACACCCCGAGTCCACTTTCTGCCACACATTTAACTATAACTTCTGTACATTAGAACATTACACATGCCTTCAGATGTTCTTCCCTAGCCTGCACATGACTGTTAGAGCCAGGAGATGTCATGGATTGAGTAAAATATGGTGAAACTCACTTAACAACGCTCTTGCTTAGCAACCAAAATTTTGGGCTCAATTGTGGTCATAAGTCAAGGACTATCTCTGCCTTCCTCCATGGCAGCCTTGTCCTAGTAAACTGCTTCTCCTTTCTGGCAATTTTCCTCTCTGTTAGAGGCACCAAAATAATCCAGATGATATAAAGTTTCTTGCTGGAGCAGGGGTTGGACTAGATGGCCTCCAAGGTCCCTTCCAGCCCTAGATTGCTGTGCTGTTTCAAAGCGTCTTCTGAAGCCATGTCTAGTGCCAGGGTTTGTGGTCCTTCCTTTCTTCCTTCCTTCCTTCCTTCCTTCCTTCCTTCCTTCCTTCCTTCCTTCCTTCCTTCCTTCCTTCCTTCCTTCCTCTTCTCTCTCTCTCTCTCTCTCTCTCTCTCTCTCTCTCTCTCTCTCTCTCTCTCTCTCTCTCTCTCTCTCTCTCTCTCTCTCTCTCTCTCTCTCTTCCTTTCTCTCTCTCTCTCTCTCCCTTCCTACCTTCCTTCCTCTCTTTCTTTTTTCTTTCTTTCTCCTTCTTTCTCTTTCTTTGTCTCTTTCTTTCTTGTCTCTTTCTCTCTCCCTTCCTTCCTTCCTTTCTTTTTCTTTTTCTTTTTCTTTCTCTCTTTCTCTTTCTCCTTCTTTCTTTTTCTTTCTTTTTCTTTTTCTTTTTCTTTCTCTCTTTCTTTCTCTTTCTCTTTCTTTCTCTTTCTTTGTCTTTCTTTCTTCTCTCTCTCTCTCCCTTCCTTCCTTCCTTCCTTCCTTTCTTTCTTTCTTTCTTTCTTATCTTCCTTCCTTCCTTTCTTTTTCTTTCTTTCTTCTCTCTCTCTCTCCCTCCCTCTCCCTCTCCCTTCCCAGTAAAGCCGAATCTGATCGAACACTCCTAAGAGCCTTTATTAGGACTTATTTGGTGGCGATACGGGCGGCAAAATGTTCGCATTTTTCCGCACTTATTGCATCCGCTGACTTTTCAGGGTGACTCGTTCCCTCCTTAACGTGGAGGGAAAGGAGGAACCCTTGCAGGGTAGAGCTGAGGAATTTGCACAGTTTCTAGCGGATAAAGTCGCTCAGATTCGGGTGGACCTGGACTCTGATTGGGTAATTCAATCTGAGACGAAAGGGGCAGATCTTAGTCCTATTATTTGGGAAGAATTTGAGCCCGCAATGCCGGAAGAAGTGGACAAGGCTATTGGAGCGATGAGCTCCTTCACTTGTTTGTTGGACCCGTGCCCCTCCTGGCTGATCTCGTCCAGCAGGGAGGTGACACGAGGCTGGCTCCAGGTGCTGGTCAATGCCTCCTTGAGGGAGGGGTCTGTCCCACAACCACTTAAGGTGGTGGTGGTGAGGCTCCTCCTCAAGAAGCCCTCCCTGGATCCAGCAGAATTAAAAAACTTTCATCCAGTCTCCAACCTACCCTTTGCGGGAAAGGTTGTAGAGAAAGTGGTGGCGCTCCAACTCCAATGGTTATTGAATGAAATGGATTATCTAGACCCTTTTCAATCAGGTTTCAGGCCCAGCTACAGCACAGAAACTGCTTTGGTCACTCTGATGGATGATCTCTGGTGAGCCCGAGATAAGGGTCATTCCTCTATCTTGTTGCTACTTGACCTCTCAGCGGCTTTTGATACCATTGACCATTGTATCCTTCTGCACCGATTAGGGGAGCTGGGAGTGGGAGGCACTGTATTACGGTGGTTCTCCTCCTATCTCTCTGATCATGTGCAGTCGGTGTTGGCTGGTGGGCAGAGGTCGACCCCTAGACCCCTCGTTTGTGGGGTGTCTCAGGGCTCGGTCTTCTCCCCACCCCTCCTATTTAACATCTACATGAAACCACTGGGTGAGATCATCCAACGACACGGGGTGAGGTTTCAGTAATATGCTGATGACACCCAGTTATACATCTCCACCCCGCGTCACTTCAGTGAAGCAGTAGATGTGATGTGCCGGTGCCTGGATGTGTGAGGGTCTGGATGGGAATCAACAGGCTCAAACTTAACCCTCACAAGACCGAGTGGCAGTGGATATTGCCTCCGAAAGACCATGTCGACTGTCCTTCCTTGGTTTTGGGGGGAGAGAAATTAAACCCCTCAGAACGGGTGCACAATTTGGGTGTCCTCCTAGACTCACAGCTGCGATTAGACCAACATCTTACAGCTGTAGCTAGGGGGACCTTTGCACAGGTTTGCCTGGTGCACCAATTGCAACCCTACTTGGATCAGGAGGCTCTGCTCACTCATGCCCTTATCACCTAACGGCTTGATTATTGCAATGCGCTCTATAAGGGGCTACCCTTGAAGACTGTTCGGAGACTACAGTTGATCCAGAATGCAGCCGTGCGAGCGGTTGTGGGTGCTCCCAGATACACCCACACTACATCAATCCTCCACGAGCTGCACTGGCTTCCCATTGGTCTCTGGACACAATTCAAGGTGTTGGTTATTACCTTTAAAGCCCTACATGGCTCAGGGCCAGATTATCTACGAGACCGCCTTCTACCACATACCTCCCAACGACCGGTCAGAGCCCACAGGGTCGGTCTCCTCCAGGTCCCGTCATCTAAACAGTGTCGGCTGGTGGGCCCATGGGGAAGGGCCTTCTCTGTGGCGGCCCTGGCTCTCTGGAACCAGCTACCTCCCGAGATCCATACTACCACCCACCTTACTGGCCTTCCGGAAAGCCGTCAAGACCTGGCTTTTCCGGCAGGCCTGGCGCCACTGACCTCTGGTGACGATAGACAAGGTCGGCCCATGAACTTTGGATGACTGTAATTTTTTAATGTGTTTTTAATCTGCTCTTTTTAAATTTAAACTTTTTATATTAATATATTTGTTTATGTTTCTTCTTGCTGTGCGCTGCCCAGAGTCCTTCGGGAGTTGGGTGGCATAGAAATGTAAATAAATAAATAAATAAATAAATAAATAAATAAATAAATAAATAAATAAATAAATAAATAAATAAATAAATAAATAAATAAATAAATAAATAAATAAATAAATATTATCAATAGGAAGCAAAAAAGTAATGATAGAAGCTGAGTAAGGGAAGTACGGTAGGTCTGAACTTTGTGTTGTCAGTCAGATTGCTACTATAAGAAAACATCCACCTAATGAAAGATAAGTCTGAGATATAGTCCAGCTAGCAACCAACAGCTTTTATAAACACTACATTTGTAATCATAGCAAAAACTAAATTAATTTAAATACTATCCACAGTACAGGTTGACTTGTCACTGATTTATATTACTGTATATGTTTTTAAATGCTCTTACCTAGATCTATCACTGAGTTTTCCATGCTCACAAAATGAATATCAAACCAAATCTATCTTATGTCATTCCAGCTATCTTTTACAATCAGAATCCTTAGCTTTATTGCACTCTAAATTTCCCAATCACTGGACATACTGTTAGAATTATCTGTATTTATATAAACCTATAAACGTATCACAATTACTTAGTTCTACTATTCTTTCTTTTTGTTTTGTATAATAATTTTTATTAAATATTAAAATTACAACAGTAAAAACCAATACAAACTGAAAAATAGAATAAAAAGAGAGAGTAGAGGTTGCAAAAAAGAGAAAAAAGTGAACAAATAGGAAAAGAAGTAGGAAAAATAAAAAAGAATATCATAAAGAAAAAGAATATCCCATATCTCACCTCTTATCTATAAACAAATAGTTAAAGATTCATTGTTCAGTTCTGATCAGCAAAAGTCCATTAAGGGTTCCCAGAGGTAGCAACCTATCTATCTTAACTTTGATCAAATAAACCACCATTATATTCCTTCCTTTTAATATTCTTTATATTTAGTCCTTTCAAATAATGTCCTAAAACTTTTTTCCCCATTTTTTCTTTGTCACTTCTCATAAAATTCTTTAAAACTTTAACAAGCCTCTTTGGTAAATCCAATATGGAAAATTGTCCAGATGTCTCTCTTGGATTGTTATTTGTATATTTCTTTTAATTTTTAAGACATCAACTGATTTATTTTATTTGTATGTCCAATGTACAATTTTTTTCCATATCAGTCTCAATCCTATCAAATAAACCACCTATCCTATCAGGTAGAACTTGTTCCTCTTTCACAATATCTTTTAAACATAGTATATAAATATACTGTTAAAATTAATTTCTGGGTTCATTGTTCAAAAATATCTTTCAGTATGTCCAGTGTTAAAATATTTTCCTTTATTCTGTAATTGTAAGTCAAGTGTTCTTTAATTACAGTCTTCAATTCCTTCTACTTTCCTCTAATGTCCAATTTTAAAATTGTTGTATTATTATTGCTGTTTACTCCCAAAAAAATGTTTAAGTTCCTAAGCTTACAGTTGAAACTTCTTTTATTAAGGATTGAAAAAAAAACTCATCCATAAAATGTATCAATCCAAAGGTTCGTGATAGCTGAAGAGCAGTTAACAAGCAATTTCTGAAAGTAATTTTTAAAAAGGAAGTATGTAAATTTAGTGTCCTTTCAAAGTCTATGGAGATTCTCAGTCATCCAGATCATGGTTGTCCCAAAGGTGCTTTTTTCAAGAGGCAACTGGACTTTCTGGTTTTTCTTTGAAGATATTTCGCTTTTCATCCAAGGAACTTCTTCACCTCGAAGAGCTCAAAAACCATCAGAGGAACATCTATGTAGAGTACTTGTGGGTGATTTCAAGTCCTGTCTCCGCCTCTGTCTGAAGAAGAATTATCTTAAGACAATGACTATTAATTTAATTTAATTTATTATATTTCTATGCCGCCCAACTCCCTAAGGACTCTGGGGGGCTTACAACAGGATATAGAAAATACATTTAAAAAACATCATAAAAGATTAAAAAACAGTTAAAAATCACATACATACATATCATTCAAGGCTGGACCTCGTAAAATGCGAGATCAGCGGCCCCAAGCCTGCTGGAAAAGCCAGGTCTTCAATGCTTTCCAGAACTCCAATAGAGTGGGGGCAGTCCGGATCTCAGGGGGTAGTTGGTTCTAGAGAGCCGGGGCAGCCACAGAGAAGGCCTTTCCCTGCGGGCCCGCCAGCTGACACTGCTTAGCTGACGGGACCTGGAGGAGACCAACTCTGTGAGATCTTACCGGTCAATGGTTACTATGAGGTAGAAGGCGGTCTCGAAGATAACCTGGCCCTGACCCCTATAGGGCTTTAAAGGTGATAACCAACACCTTGAATTGAGCCCGGAGATCAATAGGAAGCCAGTGCAGCTCGCGGAGGATTGGTGTAATGTGGGTGTACCTAGGTGCACCCACAACCACTCGCGCGGCTGCATTCTGGACTAATTGTAGTCTCCAAACACTCTTCAGGGGTAGCCCCATGTAGAATGCGTTGCAATAATCCAACCATGAGGTGATAAGGGCATGAGTGACTGTGAGGAGAGCCTCCCAATCCAAGTAGGGTCGCAATAGGTGCACCAGGCGAACCAGTGCAAAGGTCCCCCTAGCCACAGCTGTTAGATGATCTAATCTTAGCTGTAGGTCTAGGAGGACACCCAAATTGCGAACCCGTTCTGAGGGAGACAATTTCTCCCCCCCCCCCCGAGCCAAGGATGGACAATCGATACAATCTTTAGGAGACAATGCCCACAGCCACTCGGTCTTGTCTGGGTTAAGTCTGAGCTTGTTGACACCCATTCAGACCCTCACAGCTTCCAGGCACCGGCACATCACATCCACTGCTTCACTGAACTGATGTGGGGTGGAGATATACAACTGGGTATCATCAGCATATTGCTGATACCTCACCCCAAATCGTCGGATGACCTCACCCAGTGGTTTCATGTAGATATTAAATAGGAGGGGAGAGAGGAACGAGCCCTGAGGCACCCCACAAACAAGGGGTCTAGGGGTCGACCTCTGTCCTCCTGCCAACACCGACTGTGAACGACCAGAGAGATAGGAGGAAAACCACCGCAGCATGGTGCCTCCCAACCCCAGCTCCCTTAGTCATCCCAAGAACTGGCAAAACAGCAACTACATACAATAGTTGTATTGTTAAGGTTAGCAGAGGGTCAAAATATGCAGATTTAATTTAACAACTTGGTAAACTGTACTTGGTTTAGAACAATATAGATTCCAACGAACTGTTTTAATTTTTTTTATTGTTTTCCCATATTCCTCAGCAGACAAGTTTAGAATCAGGATTTTGATCTTCCACTGTTACCCAAACCAACCACACCAGAATCATGGCAAACTATTGGAAGCATAACAAACTTTTTTGCTCTATACCAGTGCCAGGTAAGATAAGTGCAGTCCTGTTAAAGTAGAACTACATCCGTAGTGACCTCTATAATATATTTTAAAATACTATGGAATAATAAATTATTATTATTTTCTTGTCTCTCCTATTCCAGAAGTCAGAAACAGAGAGAGCCTATACCAGAAATCTATGTCTGCCCCATCCCCTTCTATTGTTCTTTCTCAATAATCAGTATTTAAGACATGCAGGCTATGATTCAGGAAGCTGTAAATAACTATATGCAGACACTGATAGCTTGATTATCCATGAACCAGTTGGTCTCCTTTTAAAACTATTGAAATTGGTTGCCATTACTATAATTGCTGGCAGTAAATCCTACAGTTTAACTATGTGCTCAGTAAACAAATATTTCCTTTTTTCAGTCTTGCTTCTCATATTTAATGATAATAGATGACTTTCAGTTCCAGTATTGTGAAGATGTGAAAAAAATTATCTCTCCTTGTTCTTTATGCCATAGGTCTTCTTTTACCCCGTTATATTATAGTGGCCCAGTTGCTACAGAGTTTTCCAAATTCCCTAATCATTTTGATTGCCTTTTTTCACCTTTTCTAACTAACATTCTTCATCAAGTATGATGTGACCTTGCTTTCTATGCTGTAATTGTTAGATTGGTGGATTCAGCACAGGAGACCGACTTGACAAACAGCTCTTTATTGCAATAGAAGTACAACCAGCAAAGCACATTCAGAGAGGCCTCCTATTTATAGGAGCTGACAGTAACAATTGTAACTAAACCATTTTGAAATAACCAATGAGGGTCCAGCATGTTCTCTTCAGTATTGCTGGACCTGAGTGAAAACTTCCAGCTCTAGTCAGAACATAACATCCCTCCCCCTCTAGATGAAATCGTCCGACATACGAAATCGCGAAGGTAGGCGGGGCGTCTACGCTCCCGTTCAGACCTGCGTACTTCAGTCGGGGGAACTACAGCAGCCTGGTCTGACTTAGCCGCTTCGTTCCTGGGGGCTGTGTCATGCATCTCTTGAGCTGGAGTGCTCTTGGGTTCTTCCGCCTCAGGGCCTAACTCGACAGGGGGACTCTGTTGGCCTGCAGTCTCGCACTCCAAAGCCTCCGAGACATCTGGACGTGGTTTAGCTAGGAAAGGAATGCACGGTGTTACGTTTCCAGAACCCGAGGGGTCTTCCTGTACCCTCTGTCTTAATTGGTCTATGTGTCTCTTCCATAAGCGGCCGTCTTGTAACCGGACTGCATAAGACACGGGTCCCAAAATTGTCTCGACCACCCCTGGCAGCCATAAAGGCCCCTCGGCGTAGTTGCGAGCAAACACCCTGTCCTCTGTGGAAAAGACCCTGGTTTTCTTTGTCCCTTCTGTCTTGGTTTTTACTACATAGTCAGGGTGTAACCGGTCCAGGAGTGACCGGAGTCTGTGGCCCATTAAAAGCTCCGCTGGGCTGCGTCCCGTAGTGGCACTTGGGGTTATGTGTTGAGTTATGAGGAATTTGTCTATTCTTTCCTGCCAATCTCCAGGTCCCAATCTAGCTAACCCCTCTTTGGCCGATCGCACGAAGCGTTCCGCCAGGCCGTTCGTCGCAGGATGGAATGGGGCGGACAACGCATGGCGGATTCCCTGACTAGCCAGATAGCCCTCAAAAGTTGTGGCTGTGAATTGCGGGCCGTTGTCCGTTACCAATGTGTCCGGAATGCCATGGGTAGCAAATAGACGCCGGAAGATCTTAATAACAGACTCCGCAGTGGTCGACCGCATAGGGAAGATTTCGAGCCACTTGGAATAAGCGTCTACAATTATCAGGAACATTTGCCCATGGAATGGACCTGCAAAATCGGCATGAAGCCGTGACCATGGATTTTTTGGAAGGTCCCAGTCATGCACCGGTGCTTTGGGAGGTGCCGGTCTGGATTCCTGACAAGGCAGGCATTTGTTTACCCATTCTTGAACCTCCTCATCCATCTTTGGCCACCAGACATAACCCCTAGCTAAAGCCTTCATTCGCACAATTCCCGGATGACCCTCGTGCAAGGTTTGTAGTACATCAGTGCGCAATTTGGCGGGAATGACCACTCGGTCCCCCCACAAGAGGCACCCCCCTTGCTCCGACAGTTCGTGCTGTCTAAGCTCATACGGTTTGAACTCGGGCCTGACTGGGCCTCTCGGCCACCCCCTCCACACCCAGTTAAGGACAGTCCGGAGAGTGGAGTCTCTGGCCGAGTGCCTGGCCACCTCAGCCGAGGTGACTAACCCTGAGTCTGCTAGGTCAATCAACAGTACTGGGGCCTCTGGAGCTATGTCTGACAGTATCTCGGGCAATGGGCACCTGCTTAATGCGTCCGCGTTCCCCATGTTTTTCCCGGGCCTGTGAACCAACTGATACGAGTATGCCGACAAGAAGATGGCCCAACGAGCAAAACGGGGGGACAAAGCAGCTGGAGTGGGGCGATTCCCCGCTATCAGCCCCAACAGAGGCTTGTGGTCTGTGACCAGGGTGAAGTCTCTACCGAACAAATACTCGTGGAACTTCTTAACCCCTGCTACTAGGGCCAAAGCTTCCCTATTTAGCTGATCATAATTTCTTTCGGCGCTAGACAAGGTGCGTGAGTAATACGCTATCGGCGCCTCGAGGCCATTCGGAAGTTGATGGCTCAGAACAGCCCCAACCCCTACTGGGGAAGCATCACAAGCAAGGACCACTGGCAAAGTGGAATTGTATTGGATCAGGAAGCTGTTGTTGGTTAACAACCCCTTAACTGCGCTAAACGCGGCAGCCTCCCTATGGCCCCACACCCAGGGAGTGTTTTTAGCTAGCAGCCTGTGCAGGGGCTCTGCGACCGTTGCCTTATCACGTAGGAATAGGCTGTAAAAGTTAAGAAGACCCAAGAAAGCCTGTAACTCTGCCTGATTTCTGGGTGCCGGGGCCTCCTGGATGGCCTTCAGTTTACTTTCTGTGGGGTGGATACCACTCCCGTCTATTCTATACCCCAGGAATTCCACTTCAGGGACTCCCAAGACACACTTGCTGCGTTTCGCTTTCAGCCCGGCAGCTCGTAATTTCTCAAGGACCATTGTAACCCGACAGCGAAGCTGGCCTATGTCATTAGCCGAAATGAGAACATCGTCAAAGTACGGCACAACCCCGGGGATATTCTGCAACAGACGTTCCATTACACTCTGGAACAACCCCGGGGCCATGCTAACCCCAAATTGCAATCTGTGGCATTTAAATGCCCCCCTGTGGGTCACAATGGTCTGAGCTTCTGCTGTGGGGCCATCAACAGGTAACTGCTGATACGCTTGTGCCAGGTCTAATTTAGCAAACAGGCGTCCGGACCCCAACGAGTGCAGCAATTGGTGCACGATTGGCACAGGGTAGGCACTCTGCTGCAACGCCTTGTTCACCGTGCACTTGTAGTCAGCACATATCCTGATGCTACCGTCTCCTTTAATTGGCGTGACAATCGGGGTTTCCCACCGGGCATGATCCACAGGTTCGAGTACCCCCTGCTTGATCAATTTATCAAGTTCAATGTCAATCTTTTCCCTCAAGGGCAGGGGAACCCGGCGGGGCTTCAAGCGGATTGGGGCAACATTAGGGTCCAGGCTAAAAGAGATTGGGGTCCCCGCATACTTGCCCAACCCTTCGCTGAATACATCACGGAATTCGTCAAACAGGTCGTCTAATTTCTCTGTCCCGACAGCGTTAACTCCGGAGACCTCCAGCCCAAGGGCTTCGAACCAGCTCAGTCCAAGAAGGCTCGGAAGGTCACCGTCCACAACGATGAGCTGTAACGGTCCGGAAAAGTGTTTAAATTGGACCTTGACACTGGCTTGACCGCGAACCGGAATCCTGTTCCCTTGGTAGTCCGACAGGCGGAACCCGGTGTTTCGTATGCGGTCAGTGGAGAACCCGGGCACGGCTTTCTTGAGATTTTTCCAGGCGATGATAGACACAGCCGAGCCCGTATCTAGTTCCATTTCAAACAGCACACCCTCGACAACGACGGACATCATGATTTTCTTCCCTCCCAGGGAACGGGCACTGTCGACATGCGAATCATAGGCAGCTGGCAACGGCCTGGAATATCTTTGGCGTCGTTTTGAATCTTCGCGCCAAGCCCTCGGTGACGGTTCAGCCCGTGAAGGCGCAGGCGCATGCGCAGTCGAATTTGGCAGTGTGGCGCGGCAAACTTTAGCCAAATGTCCACGTCGCTCACACCGTTGGCATGTCACGCCACGATACTTGCAGGAAAATCTTGGGTGCCGTCCCCCGCAGCTAGCACACCCCCGGAAAGGCTCGCTGGGCGGTTGCGGGTGGGGCGGGCGACGCAGTTCAGTCCTGTAAACCTCGTCATCGCTGCTAACATCGTCGTCCAGCGTCCCCATGTGGACGGACGGCTGAGTTAGCGGTGCCGTTTTCGCCTCTTTTCTGGACGGGGCAGCACGGTGGAGTGATTCAGCCGCGTTGGTGGACGATTCAGCAGCCCTGGCCTCATCCAGTGCAGCCGCCAAAGTAAGTTTAGGCCGAGCTAGCAAACGGCGCTGCAGGCGGAGGTCCAAAACCCCGCAGATCAACTGGTCCAGCATGATATCGTCTAGGTCACTAAATTCGCAGTGACCAGACGCCTTATGGAGAGCAGCAACGTACTGGTTGATAGTCTCTCCTTCCAGCTGCATGCGCTGACGGAATTCATATCGACGTACGACTTTAGAAGGAGTCGGTGCATAGTGGGTCTTAAGCGACTCCTTAAGCGTGTCCCACTGCACTGTGTTAATCGGCGCTGGGGCAGACAGGGCCTCTGCAGTATCAAAAACTTCTGGCCCACAGTGACTTAAAAATAAAGCTCTTTTCCGATTGTCTGCCAGGCTTAGTAAGTCATTTGCTTCCAGGAAGCACTCAAAACGCCTCATATATGACTCCCACTTCTCTTGGGCCGGGTCGAATGGCGGCGGTGGGTGAAACGCTGACATGATATGAGATAAGTAGTAGGCGAAGAATGAGTCGCCTGACTGGTTGTAAAGCCCGTGGGGCTTGTCGTTGTTCTCCTGCTCCCGATTTCCTCGTCGCCACTGTTAGATTGGTGGATTCAGCACAGGAGACCGACTTGACAAACAGCTCTTTATTGCAATAGAAGTACAACCAGCAAAGCACATTCAGAGAGGCCTCCTATTTATAGGAGCTGACAGTAACAATTGTAACTAAACCATTTTGAAATAACCAATGAGGGTCCAGCATGTTCTCTTCAGTATTGCTGGACCTGAGTGAAAACTTCCAGCTCTAGTCAGAACATAACAGTAATCTGACTGTATTTTTGTATAGGCATTATTATTTCTGGGTGTACTTATTGCAGTTTAAATGCTTGGTTATTCCCAGAAATTTTAAGTAGTTTACCAAATTAATATCAGAAAATAAAAACAAAAATCAATTAATATAATTATGATGAGTGTGATACACCATCATTCAGAGTAGCATGGTTTATAGCTCCCCCCAAAATAAGTTAAATGGGGTGACGTATTGTTCCAAAGCACAGCAATTATCTCAGCAACTCTATTTTCTACTCTTAATATTGCAAATATGGAATGTCCCTCTTTTTTACAGCAGCTGCACACAGAGAGGGCATTTTCATTAAGTTTTCCACTCTAGTTCAAAGTTCTCTCTCCTGATAATTCATTGACAGTTCAGATTTCATTAATATTTAGGTGAAGTTTGGATATATTTATTTTGTGCTAGCATACATCACTTTATGCTTATTTACATTAAATTGCATTTGCCATTTTGAAACTCATTAACTCAGCTTAGAGAGATCTTTTTGAAACTCTGCACAATCTTGGGGTTTTGTTTTTTTTTACTTTACTATCTTAAACATCAGCAACCTGGCCACTTCACTTTTCAGCCTTATCTCCAGGCTATTTATTTGCAAAATTGAAAGGAGTACTATTCTCTGGGGAACCTCATAATCTTACTAGTGTGAGAATTGCTATTCCTAGTCTGTTTCCTGTTTCTTAAACATTGCCACTTTATGAGTGCATCAGCTCTCTTATTCCATGACAGCTGAGTTTCCTTAAGAGCTGGAGGGTGGGGGGGACTAGAGAGATCACCCTAGCCAACATTCAGTATACCAAAAAAGAGCAGCATGCAAGTTTACCAGACAATGGAAAAAACAGAAAAATCTGTACAGTCCTATAGTAATTTCTGCATTCTTGATACCGAGATTCCTTTTACACAGTGAAAAAAGTCAGTTTGATGCAAGAATCTATTTGTGAAAAAAGACCTGTTAACTTCTCCAATCATTGGGATCATTAGGAAGACGTGATATTTAAGGTATTATAGACAATTTTACCAATGTTTAGGCAATCTCAATTTGTCTTTCTTGATGTATGCTGCATGTATGGTTTATGCTCAAAGGCAGAAGAATAGTTCTTACGCAACCTGTGTGTGTATTATCTCTAGACCTATTATCACCGATTCTGCCCAGAAATTTTTCTTGTAACATTCATCAATATTCTGTCGCACGCTTAAGGCACACCTTGGTTCTCTTTCTATAAAATTTGCAAAGAGAGTCTGCAGTTTCCCCCACGAATACCACAGGTGTAAAGGCCATGTGGGAGACCATGTATCATCTGAAAACAGAAAATACAATCATCTTAATACTCCAGCTTTAGCATGTTTACATATTTAAAGCACTCTGGAACATGTAGGAAGCATTTAGAACTGATTGAAATATTGTGTACATGTCAGTCTTTATATATCAAATTGCTCTAAAGAAACCCAAACGTTCTGTGTTTTAGAGCTGCATAACTCCAAATAATCAGTCCTGTGCAAATTCTATTTCTTGTCTATATCTGTTGTTTCAATTTAGCCTCAAAAGCTAGATCCAGATCAGAAGGTTCCTGTTCATTTAACAAAAAAAAGTCTGTTCAGACTACAGAAGCTGTTAACCGAGGAGCACTGGACAATTTTCAGGAGATCTGCTAGCATAATCTTTTCCATCTAGTGCCCTCCCTTATAATATGACTCCTAAGATTTCCATTCAGCAGAAAGGTCCACCTGAAGACATCCTTGATAATAGACCCAAAATCTTGGATGCACCAGATTAATTATGGTAATATTTAGAACATTGCTGCTGAAATATGCATACCGTATTTTTCGGAGTATAAGACGCACCGAAGTATAAGACGCACCTTAGTTTTTGGGGAGGAAAACAAGGAAAAAAGGCCTCTGCCTCCCAGCAATTTGCCAAACAGCAAACAGCAAACAGTACAGATGATATACACTGTTTGCTGTGTATTTCTGTGCATGTGTGCTTGACCCATAGAAATAGCAAAGAATTGGAGAAATGTACATTATGGCAGTATATTAATCCCAGAAAGTTTTCTTAAATATAATCACACTAACTCCTCCCAATTATTTAAATAGATCTACTCCAAACATGACTAAGTCAGGGTTTAATTCAGCTGCCTTATTTTAATACTAATACTTAATACTAAAACAAGACATTTCAGATTATACTTTTACAGATCTTTAAAATTGATGTGGCTTTCTGGAAGGCTTTCTGCTATTTAAAAGAAGATACAATAGCACTGGGCCTCTTCAGAGCAAGAATTTATTTTAAAAAGCTTCTTCATTTTGTTAAGTTGTCTAGAACAATAATAAAGCAGTCTTTAAAAAATAAGTCTTATAATTTGAACACTCTACAAACATTTAACAAAATAAAATATTAACAGAATCTGCCTGTACCTAGGATAGAACTCACAACCTCCTGACTGTGAGGCAAGAGCTCTACCTCTAGGCTACAGTAGCTGTAGCTTACCTCATTGCAATTTCAGCAGTCTAATATTGCCACCAGTTTATCTCCCAGCATTTTGTCTCATTACAGCCACCGTAGTTAGTTTCATTTTACCACGTGGCTTGCAAGCCAGTCAGCTGTAGGTCGGGAGGCAAGTCATCTCTTAGTGTGCTATTAAGGCTTTGCCGTTTGCTGCAAAGAGGTAAATTGCTGGCAGGCAGAGGCCAAAGGGTGGGGGTGGCTGGGTGGGGCTACATTCGGTGTATAAGACGCACCCAAATTTTCACCCTCTTTTTGAGGGTAAAAAGGTGCGTCTTATACTCCGAAAAATATGGTATATGTTTGTATTTTGCAATGCATACTAGAGGAGTCTTCATCTCATCCAGATAGCCATTTCTATTAAGGATCACTTATCCCAATTAGTTATGCATTAACTTGTTAAAATTCCTTATTCGACATTCTTTCTTTGAAAATGAATATAAAAAAACACTTGGATGGAAATATATTAAGAAAAGGAGAAAGATCTGAAGGAAAAGCAAGTCACATTAAAATGTTCTTTTTGTTGGGGCCTAATGGAAGTAGTTGTTATACCCAAATCCTTCTCAGGAATGCAGAACACATTGGAAAGTATGGTATTACATTTTTGACTGATCACACTTAACTATAGATTCAAGCCTGGTTATGAGACAGAAATAGCATTGGTCACACTAGTTGATGATCTCTGGCAAGAACAGGATGGGGTTAGTGCATCCATCCTTGCTCTTCTTGAACTCTCGGGGGCCTTTGATACCATGGTATCTTTTGGTGCAGGTTATGAGGTTTGGGGCTGGGCAGCACAGTTTTGCACTGGTTTGGCTCCTATCTTCAAGTTTAGTCCCAATCAGTGTTGATAGGAGCTTTTGCACAACATATGTGCCAATTGTTCCCTTTCCTGGATTGGGAGTCCCTGAGCTCAGTCACTCAAACCCTGGTAATCTCTCAGTTGGACTATTGCAATGCACTTTACATGGGGCTATCCTTGAAGAGTATTTGGAAGCTTCAGCTGGTGCTGAACACAACTGCACGGACAGTTCTTGGAGCCCCTAGAGCAGCCCATGTTACACCGCTGTTCCGCGAGCTACACTGATTGCCAATTTGCTTCTGGATCCAATTCAAGGTGTTGGTTATCACCAGGGGTGGGTTGCTCACTTATCTTGCTACCGGTGCACTGTGCACGCATCACCACATTTCATGCATGCATGTGCTTGCTACGCGCACGTGCCCCCTCACGCGATTTTGCTTCCACGCATGTGCGGAAGCAAAATCGCGCTGAAATCTTGCGAGGGGACGTGCGCGCATGCACGATTTTGGTGATTTTTTGCTTCCGCGCATGCGCGGAAGCGAAATCTCACTGAAATCTCACACAAACACACACCTCCTCATGAGATTTTGGTGCGATTTTGCTTCCGCGCATGCGCAGAAGCAAAAAATTGCCAAAAAATTTGCAAAAAAAGATGGCGGTTCCTAGGGACCGGCAACTGACCGCAGCGGGTCAGTAACCTCTTGATGATGTCACCAGCCCGCCACTACCGGTGCGATAGAGTGGACCGCACCGGTAGGAACCCACCACTGGTTATCACCTATAAAACCCTTCAGGTCCAGGTTATCTGAGGAACTATCTCATCCCAATGGAATTAGCCTGCCCCAACTGCACTGATAGAAGAGGCATGCTGTGGAACCCATACGTCAAAGAATTTTGGCTGGTGGAGTTTTCTGCACACCCTCCCTTCTGGCCTTCCAAAATGGCTTGAAGACCTGGCTCCACCAGCTGGGCTAGGACTCCTATGGGGGAATGGAATCTTGGAAGTGATTAATGGATTAGTCAGACCCCCCAACTCATCCCCATGTGCACTTTGCTACCTTCCTTTCCATCTTGGTTAAATTAATTTAAATCAATTTTTAAAATAATTCACATTAACATTAACATTAAAATCAATGTGGTTCTTATTTATAGGTCTTATATGGTATTTTAACTGTATAACGGTAAACCACCTAGAGTTACCTCAGTGAGATTTGCGGCATAGAAGTTTAATAATAAAATAAATAATAAATAAATAAATCTCTCAACATTAAAGACCTCTTGTCATCCTATTATCCAGGACTGAATCTTTCAATGTCCATCATTTGTTTGTTTGTTTGTTTGTTTGTTTGTTTGTTTGTTTGTTTGTTTGTTTTCATTCATTCATTCATTCATTCATTCATTCATTCATTCATTTATAAAATGTATTGGCTGCCCATCTTACTACAGGGTAACTCATAATCAAATCAAACTTTTAGATTTATATTTCTTACTTTGTCATAGGTACACCTAAATAGCCTAATGCTTGAACCACGTTTGAAACAACCTTAATCTGCTAAGTAGATACTCACCAAATTGATCATTACTGTTATAAATTCTTGGCTCTCTAAGTGGCACAATCTCTTTTTCTACATAGTCTTGTCCTGTCCCCACTATCCATTCATATCACTTATCAGAAATTTCCCCAAATCTCATTCATTCAGAAATATCCCCCTCTCAAGTTATTCTTGATTCTTCTATTATCATCAGTCACATATATCTATCAACAACTGATGCATTCCTAGTTTTATATACACCCACAATGACATAGATTAACTACCGGTAGTTCGTGCTTTCGTACAAATATTTTAGCCTATTCATTTATTATTAAATCTTCAATGTGATTTCCTTGCATATATTCATCAGCTACATTCCACAAAATCCAAGCACTTTCACTTACCGTATTTTTCAGAGTATAAGACACACTTTTTCCCCCCTTAAAAGAGGCTGAAAATTTGGGTGCGTCTTATACTCCGAATGTAGCTTTTTTGAAGCTTTTTTTCAGCCCTAACGAGGTGCTAAGAGTGAAGCGATCTTCCGTGCTTTGCCTGCTTTTTTCATTGCTTCTCTGTATCAGCTGTGCTTTAGAAGCTGTTTTTTATCCTGCTCAAAACTTGCAAACTAATGTGCTGAAGCTGACCAGACTAAGGACTAACCAGATGAATACCTGGTAGGCAGAATTTTTTTTCCTATTTTCCTCCCCAAAAACTAAGGTGCGTCTTATACTCAGGTGCATCTTATACTCCGAAAAATACAGTAGTTCTAATGCATCTTCTCCTTTCTCTTAGCTTTACACCTATGTGTGTATGTATTTTTCTTTCTTTCATTTCACTTGTTAGTTATATTTATCACTTGCTCTTATGTTTCAAATCATAATTTTTCATATGCCATTGTTGTTAACTAATGGGCCCAAAACTACTGACTCTGGGTTCTTTTCACTGTTTTGGTCACACATGGATTTCATACATTTTTTTTGATAAGTATTACTGGCTGGAAATGTCCCCTCTTTTTTAAAAAATCTGAACTTCATATGATCTCTCAGAAGAAGGTCTCCTGTTTTAGAAAACAACACAATAAACTAATACCACATTTAAAATCATTGATCTACTGGCTTCGTTTTAGCTACACTGGCTGGTTTAGTGTTTTTCCTCATCCCATCTGGTAAGACTAGGAATTATATTTTAGGCTTCTGCATACAAAATAAGTCTCTTTCCATTAGTTCATTTCCTTTTCTTTTTGCTGAAAACATTGGTAAGTGTTCTGTATAGATTAGTAATAAAGACTGTAGGGACTATTTGTTGCAGTGAGGGCAGGAAGAGGGAGACATATAAATTGTGTTTTTTTTCTATGCATAATATAGGTTTTATTTAAAGGGAAGTAAGCCCTAAAACTGTTATGCAATTTTCCCTGAAAACAGAGATGTTACCTAACTTTTCCAAGTATATTCTAGGCTCTACATCTTTTTCTGGTGAAGATGATGGGCGGCTGCAGAATTTACTGCTTTCATTTGGGCCATAGTGGAATCTGGTTTGAAGGATGTGTCATTTTGATCAGAAAGAATTCCATGATGAATCATTTACATCTCTACATCTAGGCAGCAGTCAAGGAGACATGTAATTTAATACAATCCTGATTCAGCAGTTGGTGCAAAGTTATAAAACGTCTACATCAGTGAAACTGTATGGGTATTAGCATAGGAAAAATAAAACAGAATAGGGAGATGCAAGAAAGGAAACGAAGTATTTATCCCAGTAAGGAATCCCTTTTACATTTCTTATTATAATGTTCAGAAATATATTTATTATGAGTTAACCTAAAGACATTACAGTTATTTCACACATATGGCAGGTCCTAGGCAAAACTTGACTACAGCCAGTAAATTTTCTGGAAAATAAGCTGAGAGGAGATAATACTATATATTTAATGTTATTTGATTTTACCAAGTACATCAACTGGAGAAGGCAATAAGTTCTCAGAAACAGCCTGTGTAGTAAAAGTATTATTATAATATGTGTAAAATTGTTTCCTCTTTCCTGCATTGAGTAAGTACAGTGCTCCAATTATGAGGTTTGATGGAATATGCTTTCAGGCATTCTCAGAACCTAGAACAAAAGCCTTTCTCTGATTAAAAAAGTGACATTAGATAGGGAATTTACTGGACTCTGCTTAATCCTGGTACATCCAAATAGGATGACACAGATCACTTGCCTAATCACATTTCTTGCCAAAGTTCTGGGGAGCCCTCTTGAAACCACATACTCTTGGCTAAAGCCAGAGGCTCAAAACTTACATTTCAAGATCCCTCTTTCTGGAAGATTAAAAATCACTCCCACTGGAAAAATAATAATTTTAATCAGAATTTTAAAATGTATGGCCAATTATGTGCATCCAGTGATCCACATCCATGTGTCACATTGCATTTGAGAGTCACTAACGGACTGCTGATAACGTTTTGGGAAAAGTAATCTGGGACTTCTCCAAGATTTTACTCTAAGGTAATTCTATAAAAGGAAGTTTGGAGGGAAAGTAACAAACCTGTAGTTGACCTAAAAAACAGAGGAGGATATAGACAAATAACAAGAATGGAATTTAATCTTAAGATAATTTAAAATGTGAGCAGAGAAAATTTAGAAGAGTGAGCCCTCTATTTCCAATGTACTGTCCTGGAAATCAGATGAATAAGCAATAAGAAAGGAACATTTCCTCACTAGATCTTCCATTATTATGCAGACCTATTAATTGGGCACCCAAATGTATTGAATTCTGAAGAGGATATTTTTAAAAAATCAGAGCTTCCATTACTAATGATTACATTAGTAATCATTAGTAATGATGTGGGGGGGAAAGCCCCATTGACTCGTTGTCTTTAAAAAGGTGGAAAATCTGAGCTTAAAGGAAAGAAAAGAATGGTGAAATATAAAGAGGATTTGGAAGGGTGTCATCTAAGCAGTATTGAAGGAAGCTGGGGTATATTTACATTGTAAGATTAATAATAATTACAATTTAAATGGAAGAGATATTGTTACTGATATAATTAACATATTTACATTACATATTACTTAAACTATCTATATATCTATATTAGCTGAATTTTATATATTATAGGCATTATATGCATTAATTACTAATTAATTAACACAAACTAATTAGTGACCATGCCAGGCAAAAACCCCCAAAACACCACCACCAAACACCCACAAATGAAAGACATCGAAAACAGCAGCAACCCAAACAACCCCAGCACACAAGGAACAGACTCTATTGTGACCTGCAGAGCATGCTCCATGTACACTCTTATGCCCACAGAACTCCAAAACTACATATGCACCAAATGCAAACTAATCAAATTACTAGAAGAAAAAGTAGAAGATCTAGAGAAAAATCTAAACACCCTGAAACTCAACCAACAAAATGAGAAACTCCAAACCTCACAAAAAGAACATGCACAAAAAGAACATTAAAATGACCAAGCAACTTCCACTATAGCTAATCCCCTGAAGGAAGAAAGCAGATGGACACATGACACCCACAGAAAAAACACAAACCAAACACAAAACCACTGTCCAAACCAGGGGCGGGTTCCTAATTTTTTTACTACCACTCTGTGGGCGTGGCTTATTTTTGGGTGTGGCTTGCCCGTCATATATTAGTTATTTCAGAGAGATGTTACTACTATTTTTGCTATTTTATACCTTACATGAAAAGCTTTGCATACAAAGTGCGTGTTACACCATGGCAACACAGCAACCTTTATATGCAGAAAATGCTATAGTTAAAAGACAAGGAAGTCTCATACAGCATTTTTGGTTTCAGTCATGGATTCCTTAGACGAAAATATTGAGGACTGTTAAAAGAACAGTATCTTTTAACAGTCCTCAATGTTTTCGTCTAAAGAATAACAGTATAAAACTGTATAAAATTAACAGTATAAAAGGTTAAGATTTCGGAAAACGCCTACTTTGGGAAGCTTTAGGCAAAAGCGAAGGAAAAGTGTCAAATGCGAGCTTCTTATTATTTTCAAGCAAAGGGACAGGGAAAGACTTAATTGTCAGGTTTCTGGGCATGCGCAGAAGAAATTTTTTTTAAAAATGTAAAAAAAATTTTAAAAAAAATTGGTGGCTCCCTGGCACCGGCAACCGACCACACCGGGCCGCTACCGGTGCTATAGAGTGGACCGCACTGGTAGGAACCCACCACTGGTCCAAACCAACCCACCCAGACCCAACCCCACTGGCTCTAAGTAACCAATACCAGGGACTTCCAATAGAAGATAACGCACAGACACACAGAAAAGAAACACCAGAAAGAACCCTCAACAAAGCAGCAGCACCAAACATCACTACAACAAAGAAAGAAACTCCCCAAACAACCCCAGGCAAAAAGAAAAGACGAGTACTGGTAATAGGAGATTCAATCCTCAGAGGAACCGAACCCGCCATCTGTAGACCAGATAACCAATCCAGAGAGGTATGCTGCCTTCCAGGAGCCAAAATCATAGACGTAGCAGAGAAAGTAACCAAAATAATAAAATCCACAGACTATTACCCCCTACTATTACTCCATGTAGGAACAAATGACACAAAAAAGAACTTGAAAACAATACAGAACGACTATGAGCAACTGGGCAAGAATGTCAAAAACCTAGGTGCGCAAGTACTCTTCTCATCCATACTACCAACAAGAGGACAACACCCAGCAAGGGAACAAAGAATCCTACAAGTAAACCACTGGCTAAAGGGTTGGTGTCGCCAAAAAAACTTTGGATTCCTAGACCACGGACTGTACTACCTCCAAGATGGACTATTGGCAATGGACGGGTTACATCTCACAAAGACTGGGAAGAACGTCCTCGGAAAAAGACTGGCCCAACTTGTCAGGAGGGCTTTAAACTAAAATTGCGAGGGGAGGGTGACCAATCTACAGGATCCCGGGGGCCCAACTCCAAGCATGGACCCCAAGCAAACAAAACAATGAACCAAAAAGGGATGGGGAAGAAAACAAACTCAAACAACAAATAAGAGACAAAGAAAGAACACCCACAACCAGGCACAATGAACTCAAATGCCTCTACACAAATGCACAAAGCCTAGGGAATAAACAGGGTGAACTTGAAATATTAATGCTCGAAGGTACACACGACATAGTCGGAATAACAGAAACTTGGTGGGACGAATCACACAATTGGAACACACAGATAAAAGGATACAAACTCTTCAAAAAAAACCAGATCACACAAAAAAGGAGGTGGTGTTGCACTGTATATAAAGAACCACTATGTAGCTACAGAGCTACAAGTAACCAAGGAAGAAAATCCATTAGAATGCATATGGGTAAACATGAAAGAAAAAACAACAACACAACAATAGGAGTTTACTACAGACCACCAAACGGAACAGAAACAATGGACACCCTTTTTACCAACCAGCTAAAAAACATATGCAAGAAAAACAACATTGTAATAATGGGAGACTTCAACTACCCGGATATCAACTGGAAAACCAACTCAGCACCAAGTGAGAAATCTAACAGATTCCTAACCAGCCTAGCTGACAACTTCATTGTCCAAAAAGTGGAGGAGGGAACTAGAGGGGCAGCCATACTGGATTTAATACTTACAAACAGAGAAGAAACAATAGAAGGAGTCGAAGCTGTGGGAACACTGGGCGAGAGTGACCACGTAATACTAAAATTCACCATAACGCAAACACAAATAATTGAACATAATGACACATATATCCCAGACTTTTAAAAAGCCGACTTCAATAAACTCAGAGAAAACTTGGGGAAGATCCCTTGGATGAAAGTACTAAAGGGTAAAACAACTCAAGAAGCCTGGGAGATCCTAAAAAACACGATCATAAAAGCCCAGAACACCACAATACCGATGAGGAAGAAAAACAAGAAATCCAAAAGGAAACCAGCATGGCTAAACAAAGACCTCACCGATAAACTGAATGAAAAAAAAGATAAATACAAAAAATGGAAAGGGGGGCACATAACCAAGGCAGAGTACCAACAGACAGCCAGAATCTTAAAGAAAAAATCAGGATAGCAAAGGCCCAGAATGAACAAAGACTCGCAACAAAAGTCAAAGACAACAAAAAAAGCTTCTTCCAACACATTAACAAGAAAAAAATCAAAGAAACAGTTGGTCCACTAAAGAGAGAAGATGGCAAAGAAGTAACAGACAACACAGACAAAGCAGAGCTACTGAACACATTCTTTGCATCAGTCTAACACAAAAGGAAAATGCAGCTCAACTACCCAGCAACACAAATATAAAAAACAGATTCGAAGCAAGACTCAACCTAAGCAAAAATACAGTAAGAGATCACCTATCTGAACTTAATGAATACAAAGCACCAGGACCAGACAGATTACACCCCAGAGTTCTAAAAGAACTAGCAGAAGTCATTTCAGAACCACTGCACCACATCTTCCACAAATCATGCAATGCAGGGGAACTCCCTGAGGACTGGAAAAGAGCTGACGTGGTCCCCATCTACAAAAAAGGTTAAAAAAACAGACCCAGGAAACTACAGACCAATCAGCCTCACATTAATACCTGGGAAAATACTGGAAAAAATAATTAAAAACCAGATCTCCCATCATCTAGAAACAAACCAAGTAATAACCAACAGCCAACACGGATTTGTTAAGAACAAGTCATGCCAAACCAACTTCATTTCATTCTTCAACACTGTGACCAAATTAGTAGACCAGCGAAATGCAGTAGACACAATATACCTGGATTTCAGCAAAGCATTTGACAAAGTAGACCACAACCTATTTCTTCATAAGCTACAAAAAAGCGGGATAGACAGCTACACAACCAGATGGATTAACAACTGGCTGACCAACCGTACCCAGCAAGTAGTCCTCAATGGCTCTAAATCCACATGGAGAGAAGTAAGCAGTGGGGTACCACAAGTTTCCATCCTAGGCCCAGTACTCTTTAATATCTTCATAAATGACCTAGATGAGGGAATAGCAGGAGAACTAACAAAATTTGCAGATGATACCAAGCTGGCGGGAGTAGCAAACACCCCAGAGGACAGACTCAAAATCCAGAGGGACCTCGACAGACTCGAACACTGGGCCCAAACCAATAAAATGGTTTTTATTTAAAAATTTAAAAAGTAAAATTCTACACCTAGGTAAGAAGAATAAAAAATACACATACAAACTGGGCGAAACCACACTCAATAGCAGTGATTGCGAGGGGGATCTTGGAGTCTTGGTAGACAGCCAACTAAATATGAGCCAGCAGTGTGCAGCAGCAGCCAAAAAGGCCAACGCAGTACTGATCTGCAAAAATAGAGGAATACAATCAAGGACCAGAGAGGTACTAGTACCATTCTATAAATCCTTGGTCAGACCACACCTAGAGTACTGCATCCAGTTTTGGTCACCACACTACAAAAAAGATACTGAAACCCTGGAGAAAGTGCAGAAGAGAGCAACCAGGATGATAAAGGGACTGGAAAATAAAACTTACAAAGAGCGGTTGCAGGAACTGAGCTTGGCCAGTCTGGCGAAGAGAAGGACCAGGGGTGACATGATAGCAGTGTTCCAATGTTCCGCCACATGATAGCAGTGTTCCAGTGTTCCGCCACAGAGAGGAGGGGGTCAGGCTGTTCTCTATGGCACCAGAAAGCCAAACAAGGAATAATGGATGGAAGCTGACCAAGGAGAGATTCAACCTGGAAGTGAGGAGAAACTTTCTGACAGTGAGAGCGATCAACCAGTGGAACAGCTTGCCAGCGGAGGTTGTGAGAGCCCCAACACTTGCGACCTTCAAGGGGAGACTGGACTGCCATCTGTCTCAAATGATGTAGGAACTCCTGCTTGAGCAGGGGGTTGGACTAGATGACCTACAAGGTCCCTTCCAACTCTAATAATAAATCTAAAACATACATAAAAAGTGCATCAGAAATCACAACAGAACCTGCTTATTCAGCTTAACTTCTGCATATGTACAAACAAAGATCCATGCATACAGTATCTGCTCATTATTTTAGTATGTTATTTTAAACTGGTTTGGATTTCTGTTTGGGCCTCTTTTGAAATATCATTAAACTGCATATTACTTTAAGTATTGTTAATGTATGTGCCAAAAAGATGGAAAATAAAGTGAAGTAAATGAAGATTCATTTAGAGATGGTGGAATTTTAGGCTCATGTATAAAGTAGTTACCCCATATTGAATATAATGTAAATCACTTCTGTGTAAAAAGCTATAGGACTGGTGCATAGAGGATGATCTTTTAGGGGGACATAGTAGTATAGCAAAAGAAGGCAGTCCAGTATCTCCATGTCATTTTTGGTAGCTAGTACTGGGCTCCCAAATACATACCCTACTCAATCTGCTAATTATATGATCAACAGGATGTAGTAACTGGTTTTATGGAAGGAAAAGATAATGACTAAATTTCCCATTTCTCCCGAAAACTTAAATTGCTGTTTTCCCACAATAAAAATCAGTAATTGTCAGCAAGTCATCAGGAATGACAGAAGTCACAAATATTCAGCAGAGATTGAGAAGAGAGAGAGTATGGTCTATTACCTTTGCATATGTACTGAACAAGGTCTGATACCTAAACCAGCATCCACTCAGTTCTCAAATATGTATATAATGTAGCAACAATTATTTATGTAGTGTACAGGAAGTCCTTGATTTATGACCTTTTGTTCAGGAACCATTTGAAATTATGACAGTACTGATCAAAGAAACATATGACTCCCTCCTGAAGTTGCAGCATCCCTGTAGTCATATGACAAAAATTTGGGTGCTTGGCAGCGTGCCCACTCTTATGACTGTGGGAGTGCTGTAAGTGTCCCCCCCCTCGTGGGTTGGGAGGCCTCAATCAGCAAGACCCACCAGTACGCAGAAACCTGCCATGGAATGGGAGGCCTCAGCCTGCTAGCCACAGCAGCACACAGGCCTTCCCCTTTTTCCACCAGTTCCTGGAAGGCTTGGACCTTCCCCCACACCACCACTCTTTTGGAAGGCTTGGGCTTTCTACACCCCCTCCCTACCAGTCTCCCAGAAGGTTTGGGTCTTGTATTCACTCCTTCATTCTACTGGAAGGCTAGCCAATGCAATGTTTCCAAAGATAGAAAGAGTCAGGCCACCAATTTTACTTGGCCCCTCAGCAACACAGAAGAATTCAGGAATACTTTACAGAGTATGATCCCATCAAGAATCAGAGACCTACCCAATTCCGAAACTGTGAACTACCAATTCACAATGCTTCATTCTTGTGGAAATTCAGTTAAATATATTAATTTTAAATAAAGATCTATCTGGACCCAAATCTGGAGGTGGGAGGAGAACCATTGAAGCACAAATTCAGACCCAGCTAAATGGTACTGTTATAAGGAATATCCTTCTGGGTCCGGTTCCAAGTGGGGAAAAAGACACTGGAAGCATGGGACTGCTTGGAAAGATGGTTTATGTTCTGCCCCAGCTAAGAATGTAGCAAACACACAGTTTGTTCGAACTTATTTTAATCAATAACCGACTACTAATAACTGTCTTAGTAGAGGTCACACACACTCACACACCTAATGGCAGTCTTTGCTTGCAAAAGCTCAACTGTTAATTAGTCGTCATTAACAGCTGGCATAAGTTCAGAAAGTCTTAAAGCATAGAATAACAATTAGTCTTTGATAGCTCACGAAGCTAGGCAAAATGCCTAGAAGTGATCCTTGATAACCAATCTGAAGCAGAGAAACAGAACAGAGATTTTCCAGACACGAAGCACACGATGACCAGACGAGTTTCCAAACGTTGTTTCCTGCAGCCTTTCAGCTGCCTCTGCTTTCCTTAAGTAGACTAGGGGAGTGGCCAATTAGCCCCAAGTCTTACTCCCAAGGTGACCTCCTCTGGAGTAACCATTCCTGCCTTTTGGCAGCTCTGTGTGCTCATGCATTAAGAAGAGGAGAAGCCTCTTCTTCCTCATCACTGCTATGAGGTGCTGGAGGTTCTGAAGGCCCTGGCTGAACCTCTGCCTCTGGCATCGAGTCCTCGCCAGCCTCCTCATTGTCCGACTCAGGTGCCAGCTGCACAGGCCGCTGGCACATCACCAAGTCGGTCTCCTCTCGAACGGGATCCGCTATCAGCAGCACGGGCTGCTGGCGGGCCACAACAGTTTAATGGAGGACAGCAAGACCACATGGTCTGAGGTCCTGGGAAAAGGGAGATCACATGCCTCGAGGATATTGAAGGAGAGAAAAAAGGGAAGAGATGCTGAGAGTTCCTTGTTTTATGCCCGCTCTTGGGCCTCGCCCCAGGGGCCTCCTGCTCCTGTGCAAGAAATGAACTCTGATTGGCTGTCAGACTCCCATGGGGCCATGCAGGGGAAACTCTGTAGGCTGTGTTTTTGAGTTCAAGTTTGGCTGAGTCTTGCTGGGTGATGGTGTAATGAAAGGGCTTTGGGCAATTCCTAATATGGCTCTGTCTGAAAGAGGTAGATCTTTGTTATGTAGAATAGACTGGTCCAGGCTATTTAAAAAGGTGGGGGGTGAGTGAGCTGGGCCATTCCTTGATGGCACATTGACAAAGGTGGTGGCTACTAAGAGTGAGTCTTTTTTCTGCCTAGAAGCATGTTTCCAGGGATATTCTATACAATATTCTGCCTTTTTAATATTTCCTAGGATATTTCATTTTTTCTAGGAGAGGGGTGGGTGCTAACTTCCTACAGTACATAATACCAAAACTGATAGTATCAAAAGCCAAAGAGTGTTCAGCTCAGTCTGTCAATTTCTGATGTACACTTTCTTTTTCTTTCAATTGATAATTCCTTGTTTTTTTCAATCAGCAAATAGTGGTCATTCACTGCTTTGGATCTGCACTTGCAGTAAATATATATAAGAGTGTTTTCAAGCAGGGTGACAAACACAAAATTTGTCTTCATAGTTCTGAGCTTATGCATGCTCATCATTTTTTTGAATGGAATGTTTTTAACAGACCTTTGGAACATGGACGTTAGAGTAATAGCATTGCAGGAGGAAGCAAAGCAGTGGTGGGTTGCTCCTGGTTCAGACCTGTTCTTAGAACCGGTAGCGCCGGTGGTGGGAGGCTCCGCCCACCCGCCCGGGACGCTTCTGCACAAAGGGTTTTAGAACCCACTACTGAAGCAAAGTGTTACAAAAAAGGTTCCTTGTCCAAGGGAGGGGAGAAATATAAGATTATATTAGATTAACTTCCCCTTAATTATTTCAAGATTTGCTTATATCATCCTGCTAACAATAAAGACCATTGCAAACATCCAAGTGGTTCATTTTCTGAGTTTACCAGCCTCAAAGTACTTGACACATCTTTCTTTCTTAGGGCACCAACAGTTTGGCTTCTTTATATGTTTGACATAATATATAAATTTGTTTCCAGTTTCCTCTAGTGTTTTAAAATGTTTAAATGTTTTTGCCTCTATGTTTATTCTTACTGCTATTTGTTTGGCATTTATAATATCGTATAATAAAAAATTGGCTAATCATCTCATTCAGAAAGCATTTTGAATAATGAACATGCTTCAAATAAGAATTGGCCAATATGCTCTGTTCAAATTTCTCCTCCCTCCCCCACCCCACCCCAGCCATTCCACCCTACATGAAAGTTATTTTGCGCAAGCTTCCTGAAATAAGCATGGCAACAATGGTTTTTGGGGCTTTAATATTTTTCAAGTAGTTTAACATTTCCATTTGCCAGAATAAATTCCAGATCTCTCAGATTGCAATAGCACTTAGAATTATATACCACCCCATAGGTCTTTACAGCACTCTCTGGGCAGTTTGCAGTGTCAGCATATTGACCCCAACAATCTGGGTCCTCATTTTACCAACCTCAGAAGGATGGAAGGATGAGTCAACCTTGAGCCTCATCAGGATCAAACTCCAGGCTGTGGAGAGCGGGCGTGGCCAACGCCTCCGTGACGCACTGCTTCCCCCGGGCTCCGTGGGAGGCAGCGAACTTGCATCAGTTTGGGCATCTTGGAACCTTCAGTTCCAGACTGGAACCCTCCTGGAGGGGGGTGAAGAAGGGAGGATCTTGTCAGCAGCCCGAGAGAAATGGCAAATCTCCCATTTGGCACAAACCTCTCCACCGGCAGACGTACAGGGGTGATTAGTTCACCATAGCGGAGGTGGTCATGAACGGCATGAGGAAACCAGAAAGCTTTGAACCGTCTGGGTTAGAACATCTAAGTATTGGAGCTGGAGCAGAGAAAAAGAAGAAGAAAAGTGCAGGAGTTTGGTGAGTGAGCCGATTAAGCTACGAAATTTTTAAAAAAATTGCTGAGGACTTTCTAAAATGGAGTAGCGGCTGTCTAGCAACCTAAAAACTCATAGACAAGCTGAAACAAATGAAAAGTAAAGCCCAAGGAGATTATTGATTTTTATTATAATCGGACTGGGTAAAAATTTAAGAAACTTGAAACAGAAGAATCGATTTTGAAAAATATTTAGTAACGGAATTAACTTTGGAGATTGGTTTTAAAGAGTTCTGTCATTGCTTTTGGGAATTAACAGCACCACCTGCTGGCTTAAAGAACTGGAAATTAAAATTGTTTGTATAGCTGGAGCTTGTGACTTTGTTGTGAAATTAAAAGCAGTTCAAAGAAGTCCTTATCATCCCACCACTGCGGGTGAGGGAAAAAAAAGAGGATTTGGAACGAGTTTGTACTGAAGTGTAAAGAGATATAACACCAAAAACTGACAAGATGAAGAGGAGTTTCTATGAAGAAATGTTTGGGATTTTAAAAAATATACAAGAAGATCTAAAAGACTGTCTTCTAATTAGAAGACAGGGACAGAAAAGACAAGGACGTTGAAACGAAGGGACTCGAGGAACAGATAAAACTTACTATGGAAGAAAATGAACAAGAAAACAAAATACAGATTGACAATTTAAAAAGACAGGAAGACTTTAAAGATTGTCTTCTGGAATCTAGAAATAAAAAAAATGAAATGATAATACAGAATGAGAATTATACTGGGACTAACAGTAAAAAAAGAAGATTAAAAGAGAAGTACTGGTTACAAAAAGATCAATCAAAAAAGAAAGAGAAGAATAAGGAGAAGAATAAAGAAGAAATGTATTTTAGATTTAAGCAAAGAGAATTAAGAGACAAAGGGGGGAGAAAAAGATACCTGTATAGAAAGGAAAAAAAGGAAAAGGAAAAGATGGGAGTAGGGAGAAAAAGAATTGATATAAGGGGAGAAATGGTGGAAAGGTTAAATGAAAATGGATGAAGAGTTGAATAGAAAGAAAAGATAAGAACATTCAGTAAGGTTGTTGTAGATGTTTAGACATTAATTGTATAACTAATTAAGATATAAGATTTTTGTGTAAGATTGAAATATAACTTTTAGGGGAAATATGAGATTGTGATAATATGGATAAAATTGTGGGTGAAAATAATGAAAATGTTATAATGAATATAATTATCAGATCATTATTAGATAACTTTAAAGATTTAGATATCAATTGTATGATTAAGGATGATTTAAGCTTGTTTTTGTATAAGATTGCAACCCAAAAAAAATGTTTCTTTTGGATGATGGAATTAGGATAACAAGTCACAGCAATGGCTGTATAGATATTAAAACATATGACCAAGGGTGACAGAAGATTCTGCTTACAAAAAATAGTAATATAGTATTACTATTATATAATATTATATAGTATTACTATTATATATATATAGTGTGTGTGTATATATATATATATATATATATATATATATATATATATATATATATATATATATATATATATATATATATATATATATATATATATACACACACACACACACACACACACACACACACACACACACACACACACACACACCGTATTTTTCGGAGTATAAGACGCACCGCAGTATAAGACGCACCTTAGTTTGGGGGGAGGAAAACAAGGAAAAAAGGCCTCTGCCTCCCAGCAATTTGCCAAACAGCAAACAGCAAACAGTACAGATGATATACACTGTTTGCTGTGTATTTCTGTGCATGTGTGCCTGATCCATAGAAATGGCAAAGAATTGGAGAAATGTACATTTATGGCAGTATATTAATCCCAGAAAGTTTTCTTAAATGTAATCACACTAACTCCTCCCAATTATTTAAATAGATCTACTCCAAACATGACTAAGTCAGGGTTTCTCAGCTGCCTTCTTTTAATACTAATACTTAATACTAATACTTATACTAAAACAGGACATTTCAGATTATACTTTTACATATCTTTAAAATTGATGTGGCTTTCTGGAAATATTCTCTGCTATTTAAAAGAAGATACAATAGCACTGGGCCTCTTCAGAGCAAGCATTTATTTTAAAAAGCTTCTTCATTTTGTTAAGTTGTCTAGAACAATAATAAAGCAGTCTTTAAAAAATAAATCTAATAATTTGAACACTCTACAAACATTTAACAAAATAACATATTAACAGAATCTGCCTCTACCTAGGATAGAACTCACAACATCCTGATTGTGAGGCAAGAGCTCTACCTCTGAGCCATAGCAGCTATAGCTTGCCTCCTTGCAATTTCAGCAGTCTAATATTGCCACCAGTTTATCTCCCAGCATTTTGTCTCATTACAGCCACCGTAGTTAGTTTCATTTTACCACGTGGCTTGCAAGCCAGTCAGCTGTAGGTCGGGAGGCAAGTCATCTCTTAGTGTGCTATTAAGGCTTTGCCCTGTTTGCTGCAAAGAGGTAAATTGCTGGCAGGCAGAGGCCAAAGGGTGGGGGTGGCTGGGTGGGGCTACATTCGGTGTATAAGATGCACCCAAGTTTTCACCCTCTTTTTGAGGGTAAAAAGGTGCGTCTTATACTCCAAAAAATACGGTGTGTGTATGTATGTATGTATGTATGTATGTATGTATGTATGTATGTATGTATGTATGTATATATATATATATATATATATATATATATATATATATATATATATATACATACATACATACACATACACACACATACATACATACATACATACATACATACATACATACATACATACATTATTAGGGCATTCTGAGATGGCTAAATAAATTAATGGAAGTGAGGAGAAAGGCCAAAAGATTAAAATAAAGCGAAAAAGATAAATAATATAAAATATATATAGATCAGAAACAAGATTTGGAAAAAAAAGGGAAAAGAGTGATACCTAGACGACATTGATACTAATGATAGTAATGATTGTATATAAAATGAAATGAGAAATGAGATGATAAATATGTGAATTGTCTACATTGAAATAAAAATAAAAAACTTTTTTAAAAAAGGATCAAACTCCAGGCTGTGGGCAGTTTTTGTCAGCAGTACAGCATTCTAACCACTGCGCCACCATGTTGAAATGTTAACATAGCAAAAATATTATGACCCCCATAATTTTCATGATACAGTGTATTACTCAGGAAAATAGTAACTGATTGCCGAGGTATTCTCCCTCTTGTATAACATCAATTATTATTTAGTCTCTGCCTTTTAATACACGATTCTTGCCAATTTTAAAAAGGAATATCAAATAAGTGTCAATTTAGAACATAGCTTTGTATATAAATGTATTACTACAATGATAATCTCTTGATCACCAATGATTAGAAATGACTTGGAGGGCCTTAGCATCTCCCACCTGAACATATCAATTTTTGCTGATGTTATAAAGTAGGAAACTGCACTCCTCCTTTTATAATCCCTTGAAACATTGTTCTGGAATCCAGCTAAAGTTGCTATTTACTTCCTTCTAAAAGATTGCTGATCTAATTATCAAGGGTGGTATCATTCAGCAAAGGGGTTTGCTATTTGGCTTACTTTCACAAACAGATAAAAATGTTCTTCACAATTACCCCCCCCCCCCTTTCTGGCTGTATTTTGCTGCAATATAACTTTTGAAAGATTAAATTAGGACATTCTAAGTGTGTAATAAAACAATTTTTATTGTTGATATGCAGAAAACCAAATATACAACTAATATAGAATTAAATAAGAGCCCTGGTAGCACAGTGGTTAGAATGTAGTATTGCAAGCTAACTCTGCCAACAGCCTGGAGTTTGATCCTGACCAGCTCAAGTTTGGTTCAACCTTCCATTCTTACAAGGTTGGTAAAATGAGGACTCAGATTATTGGAGGCAATAGGCTGACATTATAAACCGCCCAAAGAGTGCTATACGCATTGTGGGGCTGAATATAAGTAAGTGCTTTGGAAGGAGTTTGGCTACTAGCACATATCATTCACCATATTTCAATATAGTGTGCAAGATGGGCTTTTCCAGCTATTTTGCAGGTGGTTTTTTTTTTCATTTCATTTGAAGAAGTGCCTGCAATAAACATCAATAAAAATGAAAGGAACTGCATATTCTTATCCCACTCTATATGGGGTGCTAATGATTCCTCATCTAAGGCAGCGGTTCCCAACCTGGGGGTCAGGACCCCTTTGGGGGTCGAACGACCATTTCCCAGGGGTCGCCCCAGCATCCTCAGCTCCCCCCCACTGCCACAAGCTTGGCCATATCGCACCCCACAACCTGCACCCCTGCATGCGCAGAGGGTAAAAGAACCCAAATGGCGGCGGCGGGGTGGGTCACGGTGGGGTCGCGAGGGCGGGGTACGGGTCACGGCATTAGGAAGGTTGGGAACCACTGTTCTAAGGGATCAATCAGGACCATAGCTCATCAAATGAGCTTCCATTAATTGCTTCTGTCTTGGGGCAGCTTGAGCAGCTTCTTGAAAGTGGTTTGTGGCAATCAGTCTGTCTTTTTATCTGCTACCTTATGCTTAAATTTGTTGTGCTGCTTTTTGGGTAAAAACTATAAGAAGAAGGAATCTGTGTTCTAATAAATAATACTTCTTTCCTGAAAATTCTACTTCCTACTCAGAACTAAATCTATGACATAAAATAGAGATACAGTAGAAATGAGTACAGTAGAAATGAACAATTAGAGGATAAAGGTTACATATGCCCCCCCCACAGATTTTCAGTATACCAGAAAGCTTCATTAAATTAACATTTTTAAAGTTCTTACAGATTAACAGAGTTGGAAGGGACCTTGCAGGAATAGAATAGAATAGAATAGAATAGAACAGAACAGAACAGAACAGAACAGAACAGAACAGAACAGAACAGAACAGAATAGAATAGAATAGAATAGAATAGAATAGAATAGAATAGAATATTCATAATAATAATAATAACAACAAAGTTGGAAGGGACCTTGGAGGTCTTCTAGTCCAACCCCCTGCCTAGGCAGGAAACCCTACACTACTTCAGACAAATGGTTATCCAACATCTTCTTAAAAACTTCCAGTGTTGGAGCATTCACAACTTCTGGAGGCAAGCTGTTCCACTGATTAATTGTCCTAACTGTCAGGAAATTTCTCCTTAGTTCTAAGTTACTTCTCTCCTTGTTTAGTTTCCACCCATTACTTCTTGTTCTACCTTCAGGTGCTTTGGAGAATAGTTTGACTCCCTCTTCTTTGTGGCAACCCCTGAGATATTGGAACACTGCTATCATGTCTCCCCTGATCCTTCTTTTCATTAAACTAGACATACCCAGTTCCTGCAACCGTTCTTCATATGTTTTAGCCTCCAGTCCCCTAATCATCTTTGTTGCTCTTCTCTGCACTCTTTCTAGAGTCTCAACATCCTTTTTACATCGTGGCGACCAAAACTGAATGCAGTATTCCAAGTGTGGCCTTACCAAGGCATTATAAAGTGGTATTAACACTTCACGTGATCTTGATTCTATCCCTCTGTTAATGCAGCCTAGAACTGTGTTGGCTTTTTTGGCAGCTGCTGCACACTGCTGGCTCATATTTAAATGGTTGTCCACTAGGACTCCAAGATCCCTCTCACAGTTACTACTGTTGAGCAAGGTACCACATATACTGTACCTGTGCATTTTGTTTTTCTTGCCTAAATGTAGAACCTTACTTTTTTCACCATTGAATTTCATTTTGTTTGATAGCACCCAATGCTCAAGTCTGTCAAGATCCTTCTGTATCTTGAGCCTATCTTCTGGAGAGTTGGCTATTCCTGCCAGTTTGGTGTCATCTGCAAATTTGATGAGTTCCCCATCTATTCCCTCATCCAAGTCATTGATAAAGATGTTGAAGAGTACTGGGCCTAAAACAGAGCCTTGGGGTACTCCACTGCAAACTTCCCTCCATGTAGATGCAGTTCCATTGAGCACTACACGTTGAGTGCGGTTGGTTAGCCAGTTTTGAATCCATCTGATGGTGTTGCTGTCCATCCCACATTTTTCTACTTTATCTAGAAGTAGGTTATGGTCTACTTTATCAAATGCCTTACTGAAGTCCAAGTAAACCACATCGACAGCATTCCTCTGGTCCACTAATTTTGTCACTTTGTCAAAGAATGTAATAAGATTAGTCTGGCATGATCTGTTTTTGACAAACCCATGTTGGCTTTTGGTTATTACTTTGTTTGCTTCTAGGTGTTCATTGATTCGTTGCTTGATTATCTTTTCCAGAATCTTCCCTGGTATTGAGGTCAGGCTGATAGGTCTGTAGTTTCCTGGATCTGTTTTTTTCCCTTTTTTGAAGATGGGAACTACATCAGCTCTTTTCCAGTCCTCTGGCAGTTCCCCGGTGCTCCAGGAGCTTTGAAAGATATAGTTCAGTGGTTCTGAGATCTCATCTACCAGTTCCTTCAGAACCTTGGGGTGTAATCCATCTGATCCTGGTGATTTGAATTCGTCTAGGGTAGACAGGTGTTCCTTTACCATTTTCTTCCCTATTTTAACTTGTGTTCCTAATATGTTTTTTGTGATGCTGTTTTTGATAGGTTGGACTGTTTTTTCCCTTTGTGTAAAGACAGATGCAAAATACGTGTTAAGTAGCTCTGCTTTCTCCCTGTTGCTTGTCACCTTCTTGCCACTTTCTCCCTGCAATGGACCAATTGTTTCCTTGACTTTTTTCTTGTTTTTAATATGTTGGAAGAAGCTTTTTTTGTTACTTTTTACTTTTGTCGCAAGCCTTTGTTCATTGTGAGCCTTAGCTTTCCTCACTTCACCTTTACAGGCTCGGGCTATTTGCTGGTATTCTACCTTAGTTATTTCCCCTTCTTTCCACTTTTTATACTTGTCCTGTTTGTCTTTCAATTTGTCAGAGAGTTCTTTATGCAGCCATGCTGGTTTCTTTTGAGACCTATTATTTTTCTTCTTCATTGGTATTGTGCTAGTCTGGGCTTTTATAATCTCACTTTTCAAAATTTCCCAAGCTTCTTGAGTTGTTTTCCCCTTGAGGATTCTCATCCATGGAATCTTTCCCAAGTTCTCTCTAAGTTTATTGAAATTAGCTCTCTTAAAGTCCAAGACTCTAGTTTGATTTTGTTCTACTGCTTGTGCTTGCATAATGTTGAATTCCAATATTGCATGATCACTTGCCCCCAAGGTTCCTTTAGCTTCAACACCTTCTATCATTTCATCTCTGTTAGTGAGAATTAAGTCCAATATAACTGATCCCCTTGTTCCCTTCTCTACTTTTTGGGAAACAAAATTGTCTGCTAGGTTTGTTAGGAACCTGTTGGATCTTCCACTTGGAGCAGAGTTTGTCTCCCAGTTGATGTCAGGGTAGTTAAAATCCCCCATTACTATTGTGATGTGCTTCCTACATACCTTAGTTAGCTGACTAGCAAAAAGTTCATCTACTTCCTCTGTTTGGTTGGGTGGCCTGTAGTATAGACCTATGGCAATGTCATTTCGCTCCCCTTTAATATTGACCCAAATGCATTCAAGATGATTTTCATTATTGTTGTGCTCTATTTTTGTAGAGATGTAGTTATTTCTTACGTATATTGCAACTCCACCTCCTCTTTTATTTGGTCTGTTTCTTTTAAATAATTTAAATCCCTCTAGCTGTATATTCCATTTGTCAGTTTCATCCCACCAAGTTTCCGTTATGGCAACTATATCATATCTTCCCTCATTTACTTGAATTTCTAATTCTCCCTGTTTATTCCTCATACTCTGTGCATTGGTGTATAGACATTTAAGTCCATTTTGATTGACCCTGTGTTTATTGTCTACATAACCTGTGTTGTGCCTGACTGCCCCTACTTTCTTGCCACCTGTTTGATTAGTGCACATGGTATGGCACTCACTATTAAATGCTTGGCTTTGCTTGACAGCAGAGCTGATAAACTTACCCGCACACACATCTATGTTGTGTACACTGTTAACCCTATTAATTTTAGATTGCTGGGGACAGAAATGATCTGTATCAATTAATTCTCTGTCCCCGCTGTTCAGTTTAAATGTTTATCCAGGAAATCTCTGAATTTAATACCAAGTAGCTCAGTCCCTTTCTTTGATGGATGCAAACCATCTCTTTTGTACAGTTTTTCATTGGACCAGCTGCAGACATCATGACTAATAAAACCAAAGCTTTCCCTTTTACACCACTCCTTTAGCCACACATTAAACTCTGCTACACATTGGCCTTTCCCTTTTTGTTCCTTATATACTGGTAAAACCTCTGAAGTTGAGCCTACAACCTATACTACTAAGTTCATACCCCAAGCTCTGGAAGTCATTCTGCACAGAAAGTACATCTTTTTGGGACAGATCATTTGTGCCAAGATGTATAATAGCATCAACATCACAGTCCTTACTGGCATTCTTGACAATCTTAAGAATGCGCCTCTTGTCTCTGCTGGCAGTAGCACCTGGCAGACACCTGACCTCTTTCAAAACCTCGATATCCTTTCCTAAATTTACATCCCTTACAATTGAATCACCAACCAGAAGGTGGCTTCTCTTTTTGGATACCTTGCTGCTCTTGTGTGTCTGATGTGTAATACCTGATTCACACTTTCCACTTTCCAAAATAAGTTCTTCATCTCGGGCCACGATCCCCTGCTTATTTGAGTTAGAATAGAATAGAAACAGAGTTGGAAGGGACCTTGGAGGTCTTCTTGTCCAACCCCCTGCTTAGGTAGGAAACCCTACACTTCAGAAAAATGGTTATCCAACATCTTCTTTAAAACTTCCAGTGTTGGAGCATTCACAATCTCTGGAGGCAAGCTATTCCATTGATTAATTGTTCTGTCAGGAAATTTCTCCTTAGTTCTAAGTTGTTTCTCTCCTTGATTAGTTTCCACCCATTGCTTCTTGTTCTACCTTCAGGTGCTTTGGAGAATAGTTTGACTCCCTCTTCTTTGTGGCAACCCCTGAGATATTGGAACACTGCTATCATGTCTCCCCTAGTCCTTCTTTTTATTAAACTAGACATACCCAGTTGCTGCAACCGTTCTTCATATGTTTTAGCCTAAGGTGACCAGATTTTAACATTGGTAAAGCGGGACACCATTGAGGGGGGTGTTCCTTGATTAAAAATTTGCATAAAATTTGCATAATATAATTTGCATCTCTATGGAGCAACAAAAAATTTCATAGAATGAAGACAATCGGTTTAGCTTCTTGCGTTGAAATTATCACTCCGCCCCGGGTCTCTTGCAGCGAAGCCTAGTAGACGAAGCATGGGAAAATGGGTTTATGACTGTCAAGCTCTCATTTGCCAAAAGGACCAGTCGTTTAAAAAGCTTAAAACTTTTTAACGTTGTATTGACAAATACAGTTATACCTAATTTCTCTTTAAGCATCCAAACTACCATTGTATAAACAGATATATGAATGTTACTTTTCAAACATTCAGATCTTGTTTACTGGCTTGGCTTTGTCAAGCAAGCTGTCTCCCACGTCATCTGAAAGATACCGTAGTAGAGTGAGTGAGTGAGTGAGTGAGTGAGAGAGAGAGAGAGAGAGAGAGAGAGAGAGAGAGAGAGAGAGAGAGAGAGAGAGAGAGAGAGAGAGAGAGAGAGAGAGAGAGAGAGTGCGTGCGTGTAGGCTTTCTCCTAGCAACCACTTTGCTTTTTCTCTTCGCTTTTTGCCCCGCCTTCCTCATAAGGAAATCTAAAGTTAACCCTTTATTTGCACAACTCTGAAGCCGCCCTCTCCTACCGCATCCCGGGGCACTCACTCTAAGGAGGTTCCTCCGTCCTCCTACAGCAGCGAAAGAGGAAGCGAGACAAAAGAGGGTGAGAGCAAGGAGGTGACTGGCAGGGGGAGAGCAAGGCTGGAAGCTTAGCTTTTCTGCGGCGTGGGCTTCACTGCTCCGTGGGGGGGGGGTGAGGCCAGGTAAATGTGTTCTTCTCTCCCCGACATCCCACGCTCGATCCTCCAGTCTCAGCTTGCAGCTGTAAGAAGCCACTGATGGACGGGCGCACTCGCGGTCCTTCCAGCTAAAGGCGACCGGGGACAGCGCCGGGTGGTTAACTAAGGGGGTGACGGAGGCGTGGCTTTGAGGCTCGACACATGAAAACAGAAAGTGCTGTTTGGAGGAGGAGGAAGAAGAAAATCGGGACTTTTTTAAGACGCCGCGGGACGCGGGACAAATTGTTCAAAAGCGTGACTGTCCCTCCAAAAGCGGGACGTCTGGTCACCTTATTTTAGCCTCCAGTCCCCTAATCATCTTTCTTGCTCTTCTCTGCACTCTTTCTAGAGTCTCAACATCCTTTTTACATCGTGGCGACCAAAACTGAATGCAGTATTCCAAGTGTGGCCTTACCAAGGCATTGTAAAGTGGTATTAACACTTCACGTGATCTTGATTCTATCCCTCTGTTTATGCAACATAGAACTGTGTTGGCTTTTTTGATAGCTGCTGCACACTGCTGGCTCATATTTAAATGGTTGTCCACTAGGACTCCAAGATCCCTCTCACAGTTACTACTGTTGAGCAAGGTACCACAAATACTGTACCTGTGCATTTTGTTTTTCTTGCCTAAATGTAGAACCTTACTTTTTTCACCATTGAATTTCATTTTGTTAGATAGTGCCCAATATTCAAGTCTGTCAAGATCCTTCTGTATCTTACTTTTTTATTTTTTTATTTCCACACAGACAATACACATATTTATAGATTCATTTTCATTTCATTTTTCTATACATTCCATTCTTATTTTATATATACATTTCTCATATTTTCCTTAATGCTTTATTTAATTCAGGGTTGTTTTTTCCCTTCTTCAATCTTTTATAGCCCCACCCTTCCACCTTCCCTCTTCACCTCCTCTACACTTCCTTATTCTCTCTCCTCTTCTCTCCTCTACAACCCCTTCTACCCTCTCTCTTACTTCTCTACCCCTCTCTTACCTTCTCCTCTTTCCTATCCCTCTACCTAACCACTCCTTCTGTGCTGTATTTTCTCATCAATAATCTAATTTTCAACAACCCTGAATTTTTATTTTTATTTTACTTAGTCTCATATTTTCCCATATTATTCCTTTCCTAAATTCTCCATTTAATTTTCCCCTTTTTATGTGTTTGTCGATCAATATACTGCCGGTTTTGGTTTTTCCCCATTTTCCCCTCCTCCCCTTTCCCTTCCCTCCCCTTCCCCCCTTCCCCTCCCAACCCCCTACTTTCTTTGTAAGTGTTACATCTAGGTTAAATCATTTTTCATTTAATCTTATTCATTTATATTCAATTTCAAACCATGTATAAAACTTCCCTCATGTCTTGTAATACAAAGAGTCTTCTTTATCATTTAATCTTAGTGTTAGTCTATTCATTTCAGCACAGTCCAAAATCTTCTTTGTTATCTGTTCTTCCTCTGGGATCTTTCCTGCTTTCCAGCTTTGTGCGAATACAATCCTCACTGCTGTTATTATATGTATCATTAAGTATATTTCTTCTATCTTATAATTTTCTGGCACAATTCCCAATAGGAAAATTTCTGGTTTCAATTCTGGTTTTTTCATCATTTTTCCTAACCAAGTCTGTATCTTAATCCAACTTTTTTTTGCTTCAGTGCATGTCCACCACATGTGGTAGTAAGAGCCTGAGGTCTGTTGACATTTCCAACATTTCAATGGTTTGTCTTTGTATATTTTGGATAATCTTTCTGGTGACATGTGCCATCTATAAAACATCTTGTAAATATTCTCTTTATATTTATTTATTTATTTGTGAGATTTATATACCGCCTCACAGTGCAAGCACTCTCTAAGCGGTTTACACCATTAAGCAATGTATATATTTACATTGCCCCCAACAATCTGGGTCCTCATTTTACCTACCTCGGAAGGATGGAAGGCTGAGTCAACCTTGAGCCGGTGAGATTTGAACCGCTGACCTGCGGATCACAGTCAGCTAAAGTGGCCTGCAGTACTGCCTCTAACCGCTGCGCCACCTCGGCTCATCATATGATATTGATTTGGTTAGTTTATAATTTCTTTCCCATATTTGTCACCATTTATCCAATTCTATTGTATAGCCAAAATTTCTCATCCAAATTATCATGGTTTCCTTTACAATTTCTTCTTCTAACTCCGTTTCTAACAAAAAGTCATATAATCTCTTAATCATTTTTTCATCTTTGCCTGTTAAAATCTCATCTAATTTATAAGATTCTATCATAAATCCTTCTTGTTTATCTTTTTCGTATCTTGATTGTATTTGCAAATGTGTAAACTAATCCATCTTTATTTCTTGTTTTTCCAGTTCTTGTTTTGTTTATAGATCTCCTTTTTCTGTTAATATATCTTTATATCTTACAACCTTTTTAAAAAATATTAGTTTTGGATGTGCAAGTGCTTCCATTGTTGAAAGCCACATTGGAATTTTCATATAATGCTTCCGTTTCACTTTTTCCCAAGTTGCTAACAGACTTTTCCTTAGGTAATGATTTTGAAAATATGCATGTGCTTTACTTTTTCCGTACCACAGAAAAGAATGCCAACCAATTTGTAGATCATGGCCTTCTAGAGTTAGTAACCTTGTATTTCTCAATAAGATCCATTCTTTTAACCATGTCAGCACTGCTGCTTGGTAATGCAATTCCCAATTAGGGACACCAAGTCCACCTCTTAATCTTGCATCTTGTAATAGTTTCATTTTAATTCTAGCTTTTTTGCTTTGCCAGATAAATTTTCGTATTATCTTATTTAATTCTTCAAAAAAAGGTTTTCTCTAATTTAATAGGAATTGTTTGAAATAAATATAATATTTTTGGTAAAATATTCATTTTTATTATTGCGATCCTACCCATTTGTGATACTTGTATTTTCCTCCACTTTTCCAGATCCAATTCAATTTGCTTTTCAATTTAATATAGTTGTCTTCTTTTATCGTTATACATCTTGCAGTTAAGTAGATACCTAAATACTTTATATTTTTCGCTATTTGAATATCTACTTTCTCTTCTAATTTTCTTTTTTGTTTGTCTGTCATATTTTTCACTATCATTTTAGTTTTGTCCTTATTCACTTTTAATCCCGCCACTTCTCCATATTGTTCTATTTGTCTCAAGACTTTTGGTCCACTCTCCAATGGGTCTTCCATAATAAATACTAAGTCATCTGCGAAGGCCTGTAATTTATATTCTTCTTTTTAAATTTTCATTCCTGTTATTTCTTTATCTTCCCTTATTTTCCTGTTTAATATTTCCAATGTTAAAATAAATAATAATGGTGATAAGGGACATCCTTGTCTAGTGCCTTTTTCTATCCTAATTTTCCCTGTTAATTCACCATTTATCATCACTTTTGCTGTTTGTTTGTTTGTTATAAATTGTTTTTACCATATTCAAAAAAATTTCTCCAAAATTCATCATTTTTAATTGTGTTATCATAAATTTCCAAGTAACATTATCAAAGGCCTTCTGTGCATCTAAGAAGAGTAGTCCAAGTTGTTTCCCTGAGTGGGTTTCATAGTATTTCAATGTGTTTAATATAATTCTCATATTGTCCCTTATCTGTCTTTTAGGTAAGAAACCATTTTGATCTGTATAGATCAATTCGCTCAGTAGTCTTTTCAATCTAAGTGACATAATTGAAGCAAAAATCTTACGTTTAGTAAGGAAATTGGTCTATAATTCCTTATATGTTGTAAATCTGATTCTTGTTTAGGTATCAAAGTTATAAATGCTTCTGTCCATGAATCTGGAATTTTTGCTTTTAATAAAACTTCATTAAATAGTTCCAATAATACCTCACTCAGTGAATCTTGTAATGTTTTGTAATATTCTGCTGGTAATCCATCTGGTCCTGGAGATTTCCCATTTTTCTGTGCTTTAATTCCCTCTATTAGTTCCATCATTGATATTCTACCCTCTAGATCAGTGGTTCCCAACCTTTTTGTGATCGAGTACCACTTGGAGGTCCCGTACAGTCGCCGCATTCCACCTGGTTCCAGAGAAACTAAATTCGATCAGATATCACTTTATTTCCATAGAGTTCAGAACAGTCACCGTTCCTTTTTTGGCCCCGCGCATCCAGCAACTGGATTCTCGGGCCACTGGGACCAGGTGGGTGGCGTAAATGTGAAGTAAAAAATAACTAACTAAAAATCGTTCATGACCCCGAAAGTGTTCGCGTACCACCTGGAAGGCCCTCGCGTACCACTAGTGGTACACGTACCACAGGTTGGGAACGACTGCTCTAGATTCTTTTTAATATTCTCGGAGATCCTAGGTACTTTTGCTTTTTCCAAATATTCTCTAATTTTATCTTCCTTTATAGTTTCTTGTTTGTATAATTGTTCATAGTAGTTCTCAATTATCTTTTTTTTCTTTCATTTTGGTATTGTATATTCCCTTCAGTGTCTATCAGATGATTTATCATTTTCTTTTCTCTTTCTTACTTTATTTTATAGGCCAGCCAACGACCTGGTTTATTTGCATTTTCAAAAAAGTTTTGTTTTGCCTGTTTTATTTTCTGTGCAACTTCTTCATTTTCAATCATGTTTATTTTATGTTTCTGTAGGTCCATTTGATTTTTAAGATTCTTATTTTGTGGGTATTTCTGTAGTCCTCTCTCCAATTTTCTAAACTTCTCTTCTAATTCTTTTTGTTTTTGTTTCCTTTGCCTTTTCTGTTTTCCGCAATATGTCATAACCAATCCTCTCGTATAGGCTTTGCAAGTGTCCTATACATTTTGTAAGGATGTATCTTCTTTTTTATTTTCTTTAAAGAAGAAAGCTAGTTCCTTTTCCATATATTGCTGAAAATTTTTATCATTAAGCACTCCTTGATTCAAAGTCCATCTTGATCTTTTCCTTTGGCCTTTCCATTTCCATATTATTGGGTTATGGTCTGCCCATAAGTTTGGTTGAATCTCTATCCTGTCTTAAATAACAAATCTGAAGACATCCTGATCCTTCTGTATCTTGAGCCTATCTTCTGGAGTGTTGGCTATTCCTGCCACTTTGGTGCAAATTTGATGAGTTCCCCATCTATCCTCTCATCCAAGTCATTGATGAAGATGTTGAAGAGTACTGGGCCTAAAACAGAGCCTTGGGGTACTCCACTGCATACTTCCCTCCACGTAGATGCAGTTCCATTGAGGACTACACATTGAGTGCGGTTGTTCAGCCAGTTTTGAATCCATCTGGTAGTGTTGCTGTCTAACCCACATTTTTCTACTTTATCTAGTAGTAGGTTATGGTCTACTATATCAAATGCCTTACTGAAGTCCAAGAAAATTATATCGACAGCATTCCTCTGGTCCACTAATTTTGTCACTTTGTCAAAGAAAGCAATAAGATTAGTCTGGCATGATCTGTTTTTGACAAACCCATGTTGGCTTTTGGTTATTACTTTGCTTGCTTCTAGGTGTTCACTGATTCATTGCTTGATTATCTTTTCCAGAATCTTCCCTGATATTGAGGTCAGGCTGATAGGTCTGTAGTTTCCTGGATCTATTTTTTTTCTTTTTGTGTCAGGACCATGTCCAAACTGATTGGGTTTACTAATATATGAATAAACCACTAATCTATGTTTGTGTAAAAAAAGGTGGTACTGCTTTAAATGTATTGTAAGCATTGTAGGCTTGTTAATGGTTATAAAAGGAGAACAGGTTAGCTTGAGTCAGAGTGAGTGCCTGATTGATTACTCAACAGAGAGAGAGATTGTTTCTGCTCATGCTCCTGATTCAACTACAGTGTCAGCCACAATCATCTTGACTGAAGATGCTATGCTACAGAAGTTCAAGGTTCTTCTACTGCATTGTTTGCTAAAGACTTTATCTACTAGAGATTAATAGCTAAGTGCTAAGTGCTTGACTTCGTGTCTGTAGATTAGACAGCTGCAATCTTTGCTATTTCAGACAAAGATAGGCTAAAGAAAGATTCTTTGTGTTAATTAAAGAATGGACTATTTGTTTTGACTTTTGCTAGTTTATTTAAGTAAATTATTTTGAACACTTTGAAGACATCTGTTTACTCTATAGACTCTATAGTATCGAACTGCAACCCCATGTTCTGTTGCGTTTACTCAGTTTCATAAAAATTCCTTAAATTGGTTATGGGCCCAGAGCTATAACCAGAGCTATAACCAGAGAAAATTGCAGTGCAAGTGGTGTGTTGCTAGTAAAATATTGAGTCCTAATATTCAGAAAGTTGAAGTGTACTACAATCACAATGGCACAAGCAAAGTCCACCTATTTATCAATAATAACCCAGCTGGATGGGACTAACTATGTATCCTGGTTGTTAAGGAGTTATTGTGCTGTTGAGCACATACACAGCGGAATAGTAATAGTGGTTTTGGTGTTGCAGTTTGATATGAATGCTATTCAGTCAATAAACAGAATACGTTTAGTATTTGCAAAATAGTTTACTTCTAGTAGTAGCAAAGTTCAATAGGAAGTCCAAGTCATACACAGTTAGTTAGTCCATATGAAGAATCTTCTTCTTGCCTATCTTTGTTTAACTAACTAACAAATATTACACCAGAAAGCCAAACAAGGAATAACGGATGGAAGCTGACCAAGGAGAGATTCAACCTGGAAGTGGGGAGAAACTTTCTGACGGTGAGAGCGATCAACCAGTGGAACAGCTTGCCAGCGGAGGTTGTGAGAGCCCCAACACTTGCGACCTTCAAGGGGAGACTGGACTGCCATCTGTCTCAAATGGTGTAGGAACTCCTGCTTGAGCAGGGGGTTGGACTAGATGACCTACAAGGTCCCTTCCAACTCTAATAATAAATCTAAAATCTAACATTCAATTCTACACTATCACAGATAGTTAGTCTTTATACAGCAACTTTTCAAGTAATTCTACACAGACACTAAGTCATTACTCATCAGTAAAGCAGTAGAATTAATCAGCAGAGAGTCAGCAGTCCGGAACACACGGAACACAATCACCATCAAACACAGAGACACAGAGACATTCTGAGCATGCTCTCTTGCTGCCTTATATAGTAATCAGCCTACAATGGTCTTAAAGCAATATACACATAACATTGATTTGTGGCTTGTTCATATATTAGCATACCCAATCATTTGAACAGAGTTCTAACACTGGTCTACGAAATGTGAAATGTTTTTAGGGAATGAGGGACTATGGAATGTAGTCATTAATCCTCCAGATATATCAGCTTTGAATCCTGATGATGACGATGACACCAAGAAGATAGAGGATTTTAATCGTGACAATGAGAGAGCTTTAAGCATCATTGTTCTAACACTGAAAGATCAACAACTTGTTCATGTTCGGCAAGAGGAATCTGCTGCTAGGTGTTGGGACATATTGAAACAGATTTATGTTCGTGATAGTGTGGGTGCATATATTCATCTTACACGCAAGCTGTTTAGAGCTCGTTTGTCAAAGGGAGGTAATATGTTAGCTCATTTAGAAGAAATGAAGAAAACGTTGCAAGAACTTCATGAAAAAGAGCTAATTTTTTCTGAACTACATCAGGTGTATATAATTCTTTCATCGTTAGATGAGAGTTACTATGACTATGTATCTTCATTTGAAGTGTTACCCAGAGAGGAACTTTCATTAACTGGGATAACCGGAAGATTACTTGAAGAGTCGAGAAGGAGGGAAGATAGAAAGCAGATGAGAACAGGAGTACAGAAACAAAAAGAAGAAGAGAAGACATCTTCTAGTGTTTATTATGTTAGAAAATGCTATAATTGTGGGGCTAAAGGACATATAGCAAAATATTGTAAAAAGAATAAAAAGCAGAATGTAGGTTTTGCCATGTCAAAGGTTAATGATAAAATAAATTATGGTAAATGGGTGATAGATAGTGGGGCTACTCAATGTATTTCAAACAATAAGAAACAGTTTGTAAAAATGTTTAAAAGTAATCAAAACGTTGCATTAGCAAATGGATGGAAAATGAGGGAAAATGGAGAAGGAAAAGCCTATTGTTTGGGGATTAATGAAACATTGCCAATGCTATATATGCCTAAATTGGTGTATAATTTATTATCTGTAAATGAATTAGTGAAGGCAGGTTATACTGTAACATTCAAAAGTAATGAATGTTTGATTGAGAAACAGGGCAAGCTAGTTACAGTAAAATCAGAAGATGGTTTGTTTTTGTTACATGATAGCCAAGTAAGTAAAACTAATTCAGTGTTTGACAATAAGAAACCACATAATAAATGTATTCATTTACTTCATAGAAGAATGGGGCATTTGAATTACAAATTGTTAAAGAGAACTGCAGAATTAGCAAATGAAATCAAACTTCAACCATGTTCAAAATATTTAGACTGTAATGTATGTAATCAGGAGAAAAGTAAGGTAACTCCTGCTAATAGGTTTAACGGGTTCAAGACTAAAAAACCACTAGAAGAAGTATTTGTAGATTTAATTGGTCCAACTAAACCAGTATGGGGGGAGCTTGCTATATTTTGAATATTGTTGACCATTATTCTAGGTTTGGTTTTTGTTATTTGATGAAGACTAAATCAGAGACATATGATTGTTTCTCATGTTGGTTAAAATGGTTGAGAGAAAACAGAATAGAAAAGTAGTTAGTGTAATTACAGATAATGGGACTGAATTCACAAATGATAGATTTGTTAAATTACTGGAAAGAACGGGAATAGAACCTAGGCGATCTGCACCATATAGACCTCAGCATAATTCATACGTTGAATGGAGAGGACAAACATTACAAGTCATGGTAAGAACAATGTTAACGGATTCTGGTTTTCCAGATGCATTGTGGGGTGAAGCTGTTATGTGTGCTACTCATTTGCTTAATAATGTGGTAAATGCAACAACAGGGGAGATTCCATTTACATGATGGTATGGGAGAAAACCTGAGTTAAGTTACTTGCTCATTTTTGGTATGCCAGCATGGGTACATATTCCATCTGAGGTAAGAAGGAAAGGCCAGCATAGAGCCAGATTGATGTATTTTGTTGGTTATGACAGGAATCACAGATCCTTTAGATTCTGGGACAAAGGCACTAGAAATACATACAAGAGTGCTAGTGCTAAATTTATGGAGAACACAGGATGGAATAAATTAGAACAGGAAGAAAGCAAGGATAGTGTTATTATAGAAACTCCATTTTTCCAGGATGATACCCCTAAGAGATATTTGGATAATATTAAAGATGACATCTCTTCAGTAGAAGAATCTTCGGTAGAAGAGGAAGAATCTCCAATAGGGGAGGTTAAAATAGAATTGGAAGGGAAGGCGATTTCTACAACTAGTAGTAGAGTATTGCCTAGAAGAGGTAGTAGAATAAGAAGGGAACCTGATAGATATCAGGCTAATGTTGCTTGTCAAGTAGAATTAGCACCTTCTTGCTATAATGATATTAAACTGTTTCCTGAAAGAGAGCAGAAGTTACGGAAAGAAGCAATGAATAAAGAATTGCAGTCATTAAAATATTTGGGAGTTTATGAGGAGATTGTTTTACCAAAGGTGAGAAGGCTATTGGCTGCAAGTGGGTTTATAAATTGAAAACTGCTAGTGATAACAGTATAACCCATAAAGCAAGGCTTGTTGCTCAAGGATTTAGTAAAAATGCAAAAGACTATGATGAAGTATTTGCTCCGAGCCTTAAGGGTAGTACCTTAAGAGTGGCTTTAGTGTGGGCAGGAAAGAATAAGTATGTTGTTCATCATGTGGATGTGGAAACAGTTATTTACATGCAAATTTGCAGCATACAATATTTATGAGAAAACCAGAAGGGTTGAATTAAAGAAGTAAAACAGGTTATTGGAGACTGAGAAAAAGTTTATATGGGTTAAAACAGGCTGGATATGAGTGGATGCATTGTTAGTGAATTAGAAGGAATGGGATTTAATGCTGGTTTAGCAGATCCATGTTTATTTAGGAAAGAAACAAATGGTGAAGTTGCTTTATTGTTACTATTTACAAATGACATAGCAATTATTGCAAAAACAGAATGATGTCAAAGAAATTGTAAACAGATTAAAAGAGAAGTTTAGGATTAGATATCTAGGAGAAATACAACACTATTTAGGTCTTGATATTAAAAAGACAAATATGGGATTCAAGATATCACAAGTGAAGAAAATAAATGAATTGTTGAAACGATACAATATGGAAAATTGTAAAGGAGTAAACACTCCTATGAGTACAGAGTTTCAGCATAGTGAGTTACAAGAATCAAAAGTTGATAAAGTAATGTATCAAGCGTTAATGGGAAGCTTGTCATATCTCGCAAATTGGTCAAGGCCAGATATTTCGTATAGTGTGAATCAGTTAGCAAAGCATAATGCAAATCCTAATGAACAGCATTGGAAGGCAGCTAAACAAATTCTTAGGTATTTAAGGTATACAAGTCATTATTCGTTATATTTAGAACCAAGAAATGATTTAATGTTAACAGCATATGCAGATGCTAGTTTTGCAACAGATAGAGTTACTCGGAAATCAACATCAGGAATTGTTGTATTATTAGGAAATGTGTTAATAGGTTGGAGGTCTATCAGACAACAACACATTAGTTTGTCTACAATGGAAGTGGAATTCTCGAGTTTATCTCTAATGTGTACTGAACTTGTATATTATAAACAGTTGTGTAATGATATAGGAATTGATGTACAAGAGCCATATACAATGTATGAAGATAATCAAGCTGCAATTAATATGGCGACAAATATAGGTGTAAAAACAAGATCTAAGCATACAGATCTAAGATATTTGAATGTACGACAATGTGTGCAGAATGGAATGATCAAATTAGTATATTGCGAAAGTGAGAATAACATAGCGGATCAGTTTACAAAAGCACAAAATTGTACAAGACATAAAGTTGTGAAAGATTGAATGTGAAATTGTGAAGTGTTATACATTAGAAACCCAAAGGGGAGAATGTCAGGACCATGTCCAAACTGATTGGGTTTACTAATGTATGAATAAACCACTAATCTATGTTTGTGTAAAAAAGGTGGTACTGCTTTAAATGTATTGTAAGCATTGTAGGCTTGTTAATAGTTATAAAAGGAGAACAGGTTAGCTTGAGTCAGAGTGAGTGCCTGATTGATTACTCAACAGAGAGAGAGATTGTTTCTGCTCATGCTCCTGATTCAACTATAGTGTCAGCTACGGTTGTCTTGACTGAAGATGCTATGCTACAGAAGTTCAAGGTTCTTCTACTGCATTGTTTGCTAAAGACTTTATCTACTAGAGATTAATAGCTAAGTGCTAAGTGCTTGACTTCGTGTCTGTAGATTAGACAGCTGCAATCTTTGCTATTTCAGACAAAGATAGGCTAAAGAAAGATTCTTTGTGTTAAAGAATGGACTATTTGTTTTGACTTTTGCTAGTTTATTTAAGTAAATTATTTTGAACACTTTGAAGACATCTGTTTACTCTATAGACTCTATAGTATCGAACTGCAACCCCATGTTCTGTTGCGTTTACTCAGTTTCATAAAAATTCCTTAAATTGGTTATGGGCCCAGAGCTATAACCAGAGCTATAACCAGAGAAAATTGCAGTGCAAGTGGTGTGTTGCTAGTAAGATATTGAGTCCTAATATTCAGAAAGTTGAAGTGTACTACAATCACAATGGCACAAGCAAAGTCCACCTATTTATCAATAATAACCCAGCTGGATGGGACTAACTATGTATCCTGGTTGTTAAGGAGTTATTGTGCTGTTGAGCACATACACAGCGGAATAGTAATAGTGGTTTTGGTGTTGCAGTTTGATATGAATGCTATTCAGTCAATAAACAGAATACGTTTAGTATTTGCAAAATAGTTTACTTCTAGTAGTAGCAAAGTTCAATAGGAAGTCCAAGTCATACACAGTTAGTTAGTCCATATGAAGAATCTTCTTCTTGCCTATCTTTGTTTAACTAACTAACAAATATTACATAAATTATTTTGAACACTTTGAAGACATCTGTTTATTGACTCTATAGTATCGAACTGCAACCCCATGTTCTGTTGCGTTTACTCAGTTTCATAAAATTTCCTTAACATTTTGAATATGGGAACTACATCAGCTCTTTTCCAGTCCTCTGGCAGTTCCCCGGTGCTACAGGATCTTTGAAAGATATAGTTCAATGGTTCTGAGATCTTGTCTGCCAGTTTCTTCAGAACCTTTGGGTGTAATCCATCCAGTCCTGGTGATTTGAACTCGTCTAGGGTAGACAGGTGTTCACTTACCATTTTCTTCCCTATTTTAACTTGTGTTCCTAATTTGTTTTTTGTGTTGCTGTTTTTGATAGGATGGACTGTTTTTTCCTTTTGTGTAAAGATAGATGCAAAAAATGAGTTACCATATTTTTCGGAGTATAAGACGCACCTTTTTCCTCCCTAAAAGAGGCTGAAAATTTGGGTGTGTCTAATACTTCGAATGTAGGTTTTTCGAAGCTTTTTTTTCCAGCCCTAACGAGGTGCTAACAATCTTCCCGACTTCCTATTCCCTCCGAAGAAGGTTTTTTCCAACCCTAAGTCTTTGCAGGCTTGTTTTCATTCATACTCCCTCTGAAAAAGCGGTGCTTTTCAGCCCTAATGCAGTGCTAACGATCTTCCTGGCTTGCTGCATTTATTTTTATTCCTACTCCCTCCGAAGCAGTTTTTCCTGCTTTTTCTTTGCAGGCTTGCATTCATTCCTACTCCCTCTGAAAAAGGCTTTTTCAGCCCTAACCAGAGGATAAAATAATGTGCTGAAGCTGAACAGACTAAGGACGCTAGCCAGATGAATACCTGGTAGGTAGATTTCCCCCCCTATTTTCCTCCCCCAAAACTAAGGTGCGTCTTACACTCCGGTGCGTCTTATACTCCGAAAAATATGGTAAGTAGCTCTGCTTTCTCCCTGTTGCTTGTCACCTTCTTGCCACTTTCTCCCAGCAATGGACCAATTGTTTCCTTGACTTTTTTCTTGTTTTTAATATGTTTATTTATTTATTTATTATTTATTTATTTTGGAATTCTTATATGCCGCCCAACTCCCTAAGGACTCAGGGCGGCGTACAACAGTGAGAAAATACAAGAATAACCAAAATCTAAAAAGTTAATTAAAAGCAAATATAAAAATTAAAACATAATATAGAAATCATCACCAACCATTCAATATCATACATACTTGGGGGGTGAGCTCGAGTGAATTAAGCTCTACCCCCCGCCTGCAGGAAAAGCCATGTCTTAACAGCTTTCTGGAAGGCCAGCAGAATGGGGATAGTTCGGGTCTCTGGCGGAAGTTGGTTCCAGAGCACGGGGCCAGCCACAGAAAAGGCTCTCCCCCTTGGGCCCGCCAGCCGGCATTGCTTGGCCGACGGGACCTGGAGGAGGCCAACTCTGTGGGCCCTAACCGGTCGAAGGGAAGTATGAGGCAGAATGCGGTCCCGTAGATAACCTGGTCCCAAGCCATGAAGGGCTTTAAAGATGGTGATCAACACCTTGAATTGGACCCGGAGACCGATGGGCAACCAATGCAGCTGGCGGAGTATCGATGTCACGTGGGTGTACCTTGGCACACCCACCACAGCACGCGCAGCCGCATTTTGCACCAACTGAAGTCTCCGGATACTCTTCAAGGGTAGCCCCATGTAGAGCGCATTGCAGTAGTCCAAACGAGAGGTGACAAGGGCATGAGTGACCGTGAGTAGAGCCTCCTTCTCCAAATATGGCCGCAACTGGTGCACCAGGCGAACCTGTGCAAAGGCCCCTCTAGCCACAGCAGAAAGATGATGGTCCAATTTTAGCTGTGGATCTAGAAGGACCCCCAAGTTGCGGACCTGGTCCGAGGGAGTCAATTTCGCTCCCTCAAGGACCAAGGAGGGACAGTTGTCATAGTCCTTAGGAGGCAATATCCACAGCCACTCAGTCTTGTCGGGATTAAGTCTGAGTCTGTTCCTCCCCATCCAGATCCTAACGTCGTCCAGGCACCGGCACATTACATCAACTGCCTCACTGAAGTCAGACGGGGTGGTGATGTACAGCTGGGTGTCATCAGCGTACTGATGGAAACACACCCCATGTCTGCGAATGATCTCACCCAGCGGTTTCATGTAGATGTTGAACAGGATGGGCGAGAGAACCGACCCCTGAGGCACCCCACATGATAGGGGCCTAGGGGACGATCTCTGCCCTCCTGCCAGCACCAACTGCATCCTATCAGCGAGATAAGAGGAGAACCACCGCAAAACGGTGCCTCCCACTCCCAACTCGCTGAGACGATGCAGAAGGATACCATGGTCGATGGTATCGAAAGCCGCTGAGAGGTCAAGTAGCACCAGGATGGAGGAGTTCCCCCCATCCCGGGCCCGCCAGAGATCATCCATCAGAGCGACCAAGGCAGTTGGTCGAAGCTTTTTCGTTTTTGTTGGAAGAAGCTTTTTTTTGTTATTTTTTACTTTTGTAGCAAGCCTTTGTTCATTATGAACCTTAGCTTTCCTCACTTCATCTTTACAGGCTGAGGCTATTTGCTGATATTCTGCCTTAGTTATGTGTCCCTCTTTCCACTTTTTATATTTGTCCTTTTGTCTTTCAATTTATCAGAGAGTTCTTTATGCAGCCATGCTGATTTCTTTTGAGAGCTGTTATTTTTCCTCTTCATTGGTATTGTGCTAGACTGGGCTTTTATAATCTCACTTTTCAAAATCTCCCAAGCTTCTTGAGTTTTCCCCTTGAGGATTTTCATCCATGGAATCCTTCCCAAGCTCTCTCTAAGTTTATTGAAATTAGCTCTCTTAAAGTCCAAGACTCTAGTTTGACTTTAGATTTTAGATTTAGATTTATTATTAGAGTTGGAAGGGACCTTGTAGGTCATCTAGTCCAACCCCCTGCTCAAGCAGGAGTTCCTACATCATTTGAGACAGATGGCAGTCCGGTCTCTCCTTGAAGGTCGCAAGTGTTGGGGCTCTCACAACCTCCGCTGGCAAGCTGTTCCACTGGTTGATTGCTCTCACTGTCAGAAAGTTTCTCCTCACTTCCAGGTAGAATATTTCCTTGGTCAGCTTCCATCCGTTATTCCTTGTTTGGCTCTCTGGTGCTATAGAGAACAGCCTGACCCCCTCCTCTCTGTGGCATCCCCTCAAGTATTGGAACACTGCTATCATGTCACCCCTGGTCCTTCTCTTCACCAGGCTGGCCAAACTCAGTTCCTGCAACCTCTCTTCGTATGCTTTGTTTTCCAGTCCCTTTATCATCCTGGTTGCTCTCTTCTGCACTTTCTCTAGTGTTTCAATGTCTTTTTTGTAGTGTGGTGACCAAAACTGGATGCAGTACTCTAGGTGTGGTCTGACCAAGGCTTTATAGAGTGGTACTAGTACCTCTCTGGTCCTTGATTGTATCCCTCTGTTTATGCAGCTCAGGACTGTGTTGGCCTTTTTGGCTGCTGCTGCACACTGCTGGCTCATATTTAGTTGGCTGTCTACCAGGACTCCAAGATCCCTCTCGCAATCGCTGCTATTGAGTGTGATTTCGCCCAGTTTGTATGTGTATTTTTGATTCTTTTTACCCAGGTGCAGAATTTTACTTTTCTCCGTGTTAAATTTCATTCTATTAGTTTGGGGCCAGTATTCGAGTCTGTTGAGGTCCCTCTGGATTTTGAGTCTGTCCTCTGGGGTGTTTGCTACTCCTGCCAGCTTGGTGTCATCTGCAAATTTTGTTAGTTCTCCTGCTATTCCCTCATCTAGGTCATTTATGAAGATATTAAAGAGTACTGGGTCTAGGACGGAACCTTGTGGTACTTCTCTCCATGTGGATTTAGAGCCATTGAGGACTACTCGCTGGGTACAGTTGGTCAGCCAATTGTTAATCCATCTGGTTGTGTAGCTGTCTATCCCACTTTTTTTAGCTTATGAAGGAGTAGGTTGTGGTCTACTTTGTCAAATGCTTTGCTAAAGTCGAAGTATATTATGTCTACTTCATTTCGCTGGTCTACTAATTTGGTCACAGTGTTGAAGAATGAAATGAGGTTGGTTTGGCATGACTTGTTCTTAACAAAACTGTGTTGGCTGTTGGTTATTACTTGGTTTGTTTCTAGATGATGGGAGATCTGGTTTTTAATTATTTTTTGCAGTATTTTCCCAGGTATTGATGTTAGGCTGATTGGTCTTTAGTTTCCTGGGTCTGTTTTTTTACCTTTTTTATAGATGGGGACCATGTCAGCTCTTTTCCAGTCCTCAGGTATTTCCCGTGTTCCAGGATTTGTAGAAGATGTGGTGCAGTGGTGACTTCTGCTAGTTTTTTTTTTACTCTGGGGTGTAATCCATCTGGTCCTGATGCTTTGTATTCATTAAGTTCAGCCAGGTGATCTCTTACTGTATTTTTGCTTAGGTTGAGTCTTGCTTCAAATCTGTTTTTTATATTTGTGTTGCTGGGTAGTTGACCTGTGGTTTCCTTTTGTGTGAAGACTGATGCAAAGAATGTGTTCAGTAGCTCTGCTTTGTTTTACTGCTTGTGTTTGCATAATGTTGAATTCCAATATTGCATGATCACTTGCCCCCAAGGTTCCTGTAGCTTCAACACCTTCTATCATTTCATCTCTGCTAGTGAGAATTAAGTCCAATATGGCTGATCCCCTTGTTCCCTTCTCTTCGTTTTGGGAAACAAAGTTGACTGCTAGGTTTGTTAGGAACCTGTTAGATCTTCCACTTGGTGCAGAGTTTGTCTCCCAGTTGATGTCAGGGTAGTTAAAATCCCCCATTATTATTGTGATGTGCTTCCTACATACCTTAGTTAGCTGACTAGCAAAAAGTTCATCTACTTCCTCTGTTTGGTTGAGTGGCCTATAGTAGCGACAGTGCTGCAGGCCACTTTAGCTGACTGATCCGCAGGTCAGCGGTTCAAATCTCACTGGCTCAAGGTTGACTCAGCCTTCCATCCTTCTGAGGTAGGTAAAATGAGGACCCAGATTGTTGGGGGCAATATAAATATGCATTGCTTACTGGTGTAAACCACTTAGAGAGTGCTTGCACTGTGAGGTGGTATATAAATCTCACAAATAAATTTCCCCCCCTTTAATATTGACCCAAATGCATTCAAAATAATTTTCATTATTGTTGTGCTCTATTTCTGTAGAGATGTAGTTATTTCTTATATATAATGCAACTCCACCTCATCTTTTATTTGGTCTATTTCTTTTAAATAATTTAAATCCCTCTAGCTGTATATTCCATTTGTTGGTTTCATCCCACCAAGTTTCCGTAATGGCAACAATATCATATCTTCCCTCATTTACTTGAATTTTTAATTCACCCTGTTTATTCCTCATACTCTGTGCATTGGTGTATAGACATTTGAGTCCATTTTGATTGACCCTGTGTTTACTGTCTACATAACCTGGGTTGTGCCTGACTGCCCCTACTTTCTTGCCACCTGTTTGATTAGTGCACATGTAAGGCACTCACTATTAAATGCTTGGTTTTGCTTGACAGCAGGGCTGATAATCTTACCCGCACACACATCTATGTTGCATGCATTGATAACCCTATTAATTGTAGATTGCTGGGGACAGGAATGTTCTGTATCAATCAATTAATTAATTAATTAATCAATTAAGGTAATCTAGTCCAACCCCCTGCCCAAGCAGGAGACCCTACAGACAAAAGATATTTAGTTAAATATAAATAAGATTGGCAATACTTTTAGCTCTGGCCTCATTAACTGGTTTTTAGAATGAATCCTCAATTTAGAAAAAGTTTTAGACATTGGTCTAGAGACTTCACATCCCAACTACCATGATCAGTGGCCATGTTGGAGACAGTTTGAGGAGCATTTCTGTAAGGGTGTCATGGATCCACCCCCAGACTCCTCTCCAGATATATTCAGAGGAGGAGGGTGAGCTTGAGTTGGCAGAGGAAAGCATGGAGCTGACTGTTGATCAGGTTCGGGGCTTGGAGAGCCATAGCATGACAGAGCAGCTTCAGATGAGTTGATCAGATGATCAACAGGCTAAGGCTGAGTGAGGAGAACCACAGCTGCAGCCAGTTGTCCAGGAGGCTCCAGGCAAGGACTAGGAGCAGCTGCCACCCATTAGCAATGAGAAGGAGGTAGACTCCACATCTCCTTCTGATCCAAGGACACATAGAGCAGAGATGAGACAGGCACAACATCGGTCAGCTAAACCACTCATGAGGAGGCAACCTCGCCTCTCATGAAGGGATGCACAGGCATCGCCTACTTAATCTCGCCTGAGGACTTGAGCATTACACAAGCAACGTGCCCAGTTCTGTGCCTTGTGCCGTGTATCCTGACCCGTCCAACTCATGCACTGCTTTCCTGCACTTCATGTGTGCCCATTGGACATGTTTACCCAGTGACTCTTGCCATATTGAGCTTGGAATCTGGACCTACGCAACAAAGGTGCTTTCTGAGGACCCGTTTGAGGGGTTTGAATAAACACCTGTAGAACTTTTGCTGTGGGGGGGAGCAGAGCAGCACAAAGGGTTTCATGACAGAAAAGAACAATATCTGTATTACAGGCAGGATGTATAGAATTTAGAGAGTGTGTTTTGCTTTGATGAATGTTCCAAAAAAGCTCCTTTTAAAGGTGCTTTGCGGAGTGATGCAGTCCCTCACGTCCAGAAGCAAAGTGAAGAAGCCACATTGGTTCACCTGCCATGACCTTGCAATCACTGGATGGCCTGAATTGCACATCTGAGCTTTCATAGGCCTATTTACTAGAAACTTTGGTTCCTAGCTATTCTAGTAAATCAAAGCTACATCCAAGTGATTTTTAAAAGAATATAGAATGTAAATTCCACAAGATGATGCTTACCTTGTTAGAGTCAATTTGTAGTCATTAAATGAAAGCAATATAGATTTTCACAGGATTATCAGTAACAAATTATCAGTGAGAACTAAAAATCAATGGACTCTCAAGCAATTTTAAAGGAATAATTTGCAAATTGTTGTTATGGAAGAAAGGTCAAAAGGAATTGGTCATTGAGGTCACAACAGTATTGCTAAACTTTCTGGAATTTTACTTGACATTCCCTAAATGACATGTATGGGGAAGCAAGTGTAACAATTTTCAAATAAATTTTGCTCAGAGCAAAGGATAATGCAAAACATTACCAAAAGCAAACAGCATCTTCATCACACAGAGCTGCATGTCAGCATTATCAAATGGAGATCAAACAGTGCATTTAATAAATAAACATCTGTATATGCATATTGTCACAACACATATCCACATGCAGAAGACTTAAGCTCACTTTTGTCCTGACCATCCACATAATGGAGAGCAATGAGATTAAGCACAATACAAGCTAAATATGTTGTTGTAGCACTAAATTGGACTGATGACAGAAGACTTGTTTAAAGTGTTACTAATCATGATTGGGCATTATTTTCCCATTACTCAGAATTCTTGAATCAGAGGTGAATGCCTCATTCACAAACTCCCCTGCAGTTGATTGGTTCCCACTGTTCATAGTAATTTATAAGGTCAGCTTCAGGTTAGCAAAACTTTGTGCCAATTAATCTATTTTCTAATTTGATTTTAAAAAGAGGAATATTTTCTGCATCAATATGGGGTAACTACATTAATCTTTTGTTGCAATATTTTTATCTATTAATATGCCCTTTTATTCTTTTTGCATATGAAGTGATAATGAAACTTTCTTAGTGCACAATATAAAGTGACCTTTAGTTTAGGGATGCTTTGTATTATTTGTGCACTATTTTGCCTTCCTTCTGAAAATATTCCTTTTTCTATATTTTCATGTTAAATCATATAACTCTACTTAGAAGTTAAACCACAGTAACACATTAATCTGCAACCCTAGGATATATGGATAAAAGTTTATGTAAGATATCTAGAGAAGTCAAGCCTTTCTTTGCATATTTAACTTAATCTGCTCTCTCTCTCTCTCTCTGTGTGTGTGTGTGTGTGTGTGTGTGTGTGTGTGTGTGTGTGTGTGTGTGTGAGTGTGTGTGTGTGTGTGTGTAATCTCACCATGTTGTTATTATTTTGGCAAAGCAATGTCCAATCCATTGGATTTGCTTGCCACACTGCTCTTTGTCACATTGTATCTGTTGCTATTTTATTGTGTTTGCCTCACATTACCTCTTATATGTGGCTGTGTTGTCTTTCTAAGTTTATCACATTCTTGCACAAAGAAAAATGCAGAAACAATTAAGGCATAGAATATTTTCTTCTAAGTTGGTATTTAGATGTTTCAGCCTGCTTCTTGGACTGCATTGATAGATTTCATAGAGTAGTATATTGTATATAGACATGGTCTTTCTGATCAAATTACTTCCAGCTAAACTTTTGTCCATCTTATGTGTGCTTCCAGATTTTCTAGATCCATTTATGGTTATGGAAAGCCTTTTATGCAATTTTTAACACAAAAGTTTGAAATAACTTCTTTCCTGATTCATATATTGACCACTATATAAGCTATTCTGGGCAAGCTTGATAGGAAAAATGTGGAGATAAATGTTACAGTGTGGGGAAATTAACATTTTTACCATTACGTAAGAACCAGATGTTCCACTCTAAAATATCTGTGGTGAAAGATGTCTGAAATAAGATAGCTTACAGAAGAAGAAAAATCACCACGCTATAGTTTATTCAAAAATAAGAACACATGATACATAAATGTATCATTTTCCATTATAGAATAATGGAAATAATATAGAAATAATTCACTAGCTGAAAAATGGAAAATGATTTCAACTCTTACTTAAATCAAATAGGATTAATTTAAATTGCTGATAATAATAAGGCATGCCTTATTATTGGTTTTGAATTTAATAACAGCTGCCAGGTTGCTGGTGGCACAGTATTGGAAGAAGGAAGATATACCTACTATCGAGGAATGGACATTAAAAGTTGTACATCTGGCTGAAATGGCAAAAATCTCATCATATCTCAAAGACCATTCAAACGAGAGAGAGATATTGGAATGGAGTAGATGGACTGATTATATTCAAAAAAAGTATCAGATTAAGAAGATACAAATAGTCTAATAATGATATATGTTTAACTTTTAGATTATGTTTAAAAGGTTTTGACGAACAAGAAGTTAAAGAACTAGAGAAATTTTGAAATTAATAATCTGTTAGTATATTTTAATTTTATGGTTATTGAATACTATACCCTGTGCTTTTTCTGGGAAGTCGGGGTGGGTGGGTGGGTGAGTAGGGGGAGGGTAAGGGGGGTGGGGAGGGGTTTGGGGGGAAGGGGGGGAGAAAAGAGAAAAATGTTTGTACTTTGTACTAATAAAACTTTTTGAATAAAAAATAATAATAAGGCATGCCTAAGACAGCATCTTAACCCTCCTGCTATTTTGATTTATATGCCAGGCGTATATATACCAGCTAACTGGCAGAGGGGACTAACATGGCAACAATCAACACAGATCAGTAAATATAGGTCTTATGGATAGAGTGTTTTAAGTTCCTTAATAGTCCTCTGCATCAGATTTGTCTATATTATGAAAATAAATCATTTCCTCTCTGATCAACTGGGGCATTCCTCAGGGTCAATTCTGTTGGAATCAAACATTGTAGATTATTAAACAGGCTTATGAACTCAGGAAGTCCAAACTGAATTATAATTAATAAATAATTGATGTAATTTATTAAAAATAGAGTCAAATAAAACATAAGGCAATCACATAATCATTTAATATTGAACAATCACTAACAGAGAGACCTTAAGGTAGCATCTTAAAGCTAAAGAAGAGATTCAATTAACACATCTTTAAAATATTAAGTACTGATCATACAACATAATTTAATTTAATTTAATTTATTGTATTTCTATGCCGCCCAATTCCCGAAGGACTCTGGGCGGCTTACAACAGGATATAGAAAATACATTTTAAAACATCATAAAAGATTAAAAAACAGTTAAAAATCACATACATACATATCATTCAAGGCCGGACCTCATAAAATGGAAGATCAGCGGCCCCAAGCCTGCCGGAAAAGCCAGGTCTTCAATGCTTTCCGGAAGGCCAATAGAGTGGGGGCAGTCCAGATCTCAGTGGTCCGCCCCCACTCTGCCTGCTGCCAGTGTTGCCACCCCCATGCCTGTTTCTTGGAGGGATAGCTGCAGAGTCCCTGATGCTGGACACCTCCCCCCCACGTGCGCACACACACACACCTGAAAGGCTGGTAAGAGTGGCCATCCTGGAAATGGTAAGGGACCGGCCAGCATTGCTTCGGTCTTGCCCATCCCATCCCATCCCAGCAGGTGCGCGTGTCACTTCGGCCCAGCCCATGCCATCCTGGCAGGCATGCGTGTGCACAGGAGGCGGGCACATATGCGCACAGACCCGGCCCACCCCATCCCGGTGGGTACACAGGCGCCCGCCTCCTGTGCTCACGTGTCCCTGCCGGGAGTCATGGGCCAGCCTGTGCACATGTGTGCCCGCTGCCTCCTGTGCGCATGCATGCCTGCCGGGATGGCATGGGCTGTGCCTCTGCATGCATGCACCAACCACCTCCTGCACACATGTGCACCCATTGGGATGGGTCAGGCAGGGCTGAAGTGATGTGGGCCAGATCCTTACTGTTTCCAGGATGGCTGCGGGGGCCTTGAGTTTGACACCCCTGGCTTAGATTAATGCCCAAGTACAAACAACAAAATTAGAAACTAGACATCTACTATAACTAGACTACAGTTATATAATACTCCTTTCCCAGTCTCAGTGACTAGAAATAATATCATGGAGATAAATGAAATAATTCATAATGGTAGTTAAAAAAAAACATGGGATAAGAATCTATTATTTCAAATCATCATCTTACAAATACCTATTTATGGCATCCTTGTAAGCTTGGGTTTTTAATAACCCATAACCCATTTTATGTGAAAATGAGATCTCTACAAGGTAACTAGATTTAAAAAATTAAAAGTTTGTGCAGTATGTACAATGAGAAGCAGTATACTGTTAACAGCAGCTGTACTAGGCCTGACCAAAGATCAGTAATGTTGGTTTGTTCCAGGAGTCCTCAAACTACGGCCCATGGGCCGGATATGGCCTGCCAAAACCATTAATCCGGCCTGTGCAGGACCACGAGGCAAGCCAAGGTATTGGAAGTCACACAACAAAATTCTATGACATGCCAACAAACCAAATGCCAATATAAAAGAAGCTCCAAAGTTTGGCAGTGGGCCTCTATTGTCCCTGCCTGAAAGAATGAGATAGATTGGTGACAATTTAAGTAATTGGAGCCTGATATTACCAAAATGTTGTCCTTATCTGTATTCTGTACCCAGAAAAAGAGTGTGTGTGAATATCCTTTTTCAGTCCTTTCAGTATTTGAAGTATGTCATTGTTTTCCCTTTCAAATAAAGCAGGGGTGTCAAACTGGCGGCCCGCAGGCTGGATGTGTCATGTGCAGGCCATGCCCACCCCAGCTCCATGAATGGGAAAAACATCATGAAACATAAAGTGACCAGATATTTTTTTTTTAAGCGGGACGGGGGGGGCGCCTGGGCGCCGCCATTTGTTTTGCCCTCTGCGCATGCGCAGAACGCTGCGCATGCGCAGAGGGCAAAACAGCAAATGTCGGCGTCCAGGTGAGGTGGGGGGGAGGGGGGGAAGCGGGAGGGCGCTTGGATGCCTGCGGCTCGCGACAGGTAAGCTGCCGGCTGCCTCCTTTCCCCGTCTCCCGCCTCCCGTTCGTTGCTTGCCAGCCCGGCCGAAGGGAAGGCGGGAGGCGAGGAAAGGCCTCCCGAAAGGGAGGCGGGCTCCCGAAGCCTCCCCTCCTTTCGGGAGGCCTTTCCTCACCTCCCGCCTTCCCTTCGGCCGGGCTGGCAAGCAACGAACGGGAGGCGGGAGACGGGGAAAGGAGGCAGCCGGCAGCTTACCTGCTCCAAGCATCCAAGCGCTGCGGTCTCCCGGTCGCCCGCCCGGCCCCAGGGCAACGGCGGCAGCGAGGCGACGGGGGGAAGAAAGGGGAGGGGGACGAGGAAGGGCTGTTTGCGCCGCTCGTAAACTCAAAGCGGCGACGGCTCCTCGTCCCTCACCCCTCCCAACCGCAGCGGCGCCTCCGAGGGCGGGGCTAGGGATGGGGCAGGGGAAGGAGAGGAGGAGCAGCCTCCCTTCCCCCTCCCCCAGCTTCCAGCCGCCGCCGGAGGAGTCAACAACGCGGGACGCCCGCCCGCCGCCAACGCCGCCCACGGCCGGCCCGAGCTGAGAGGCCTGCTGCCTTTCAGGCCGATTTTTTGAAAGAATGCCCTAGTCGGGCAAACTTTGAAAAAATCGGGACTTTTTAGAAGGCGGGCGGGACGCGGGACAAATGGTGAAAAAGCGGGTCTGTCCTGCCAAAATCGGGACGTCTGGTCACCTTAATGAAACATCACGTGATGGCAACATGACACGGCGAGTTTGACACCCGTGAGATAAAGCATAACCAACTCCTTTACTATCTCTTCAGCCTATTTTCCTGACTATCTATATTGCCCTTCTCTGAGGCTATTTCAGTTTTTCTAATTTGCAAGCCAGTTGTGTGTCCTAGATAAAAGACAAGAAAATGACTCAAAAAATATACTCAAACAACATTCATCAATAGTTCTACCATCCTGAAATTTTGTATCAGTGAATGAAGTGGTACATCGTTCAACCCTTGATAGAGTTACCAATATCTATACCGGCAAAGGAAGGCACAGACAATTTGAAAGGAAGACAAATAAGAGGAAAGGAGAACACACTAACTGTTTAACTTTCTTGACACCTGAAACAAAAAATTGCCCCCCCTCCCAAAAAAAAGGGATATTTAATTATTTTTTCCACCATGGGAAAGACTGGTTTTTCAATCACAGGAATTGCTAGAGCCCATTCTTCAGCAAGTCTTCAGCAAGTAATTGATTGAGAACTAAATTTCAGGAAGCATGCAGACCATGAGGCTACTAATCAATTAATTAAGGTCACAGAGTGGACCTTGTTAACTTGTGGTTAGCACTTATTAGAGAAGCACTGTGCCATGGAGAACAGCAGCTCAGGAAAGAAAATCTTGCTAGATACTCAAAATCCAAGAAATGGTTTGGTTTTAAGGCTATGCCTGCCATATGAAGGACATGAGGGCAAAAGGGTAAAGTCTTTTCCGGACTTCTGGTAACCCTACCTCTTGGTTCTGTGTCCTTTAACAAATTTATTAAATACTAGCATACCCGGCCACACATTGCTGTGGCTCAGTCTGCTTTAATGGGAAAGAAAGAAAAGAGAAAGTGCACGTTTCTAATATGTTTAATGTCACAATGCTTGTGGGTATACAATATTTTTTGTTGTTCCATTGTCTGTGCAGATATAGAGATTGTCTGGTTTTCCGACTCTAGAACACGCAACATATAATTGTCCATGTGAAAAGCAATCTGTGTCTAGATCTAAACCACACAATTCTAAAGATTGGCCTTGAGCTTTGTTGATGGTAATGAGCAACCTTATGCTCATTAACATCTCAGAATTATGGTTAACATTGATGTCAATTCCCCCCCCCCTTTACTTTTGGAGATTTAAGTTGTGTTTAAACCTCTGCTATCTTATCCCTTTATTTCTCTGAGGTACTTGCCAGGGTTACGCGATGGGGGGGTGATCAGCCTCCTCCCAGCAGGCATGTCATAGTGGGTGGTATTATTCAGGCAACCTTATGCTCATTAACATCTCAGAATTATGGTTAACATTGATGTCAATTCCCCCCTTTACTTTTGGAGGTTTAAGTTGTGTTTAAATCTCTGCTATCTTATCCCTTTATTTCTCTGAGGTACTTGCCAGGGTCACACAATGGGGGGGGGGGGTCAGCCTCCTCTCAGCAGGCATGTCATGGTGGGTGGTATTATTCAGGCAATCTTATGCTCATTAACATCTCAGAATTATGGTTAACGTTGATGTCAATTTCCCCCCCTTTATTTTTGGAAGTTTAAATTGTGTTTAAACCTCTGCTATCTTATCCCTTTATTTGTCTGAGGTACTTGCCAGGGTCACGCGATGGGGGGGGGTCAGCCTCCTCTCAGCAGGCATGTCATGGTTTCCCCATAAAAGCTATTGTATTCCCTTATTTCCCTCAGCTTGGCTCAGAAACGTTGGAAGGGAATAGTCAATTAATACAGCGTGTTTCCAGCAGAGGGCGCTGGTTTTCAACAAAATCATGTTTTACCTGTCACAGGTGTGACATCTATATAATATAGGTATATAAAAACACTCTCGTATTCGAATGCAACGTTGTGTCAAAATTTCAAAGCAATCAGTGAAGTACTTTCGGAGATGTTCGATCATACCCAAAGGAACAGTTACATTTTTATTTATATAGATTTGAATGAAGCAATAGAGAGAATGCCTATCAAATTTCAAATGACACACAAAATTGGGTTGGATACTTTTCTAGATCTTGATGATAGAGTTATAATTATTATTTCTAATATTATTTGTTCTCATACATATTGCCCAGAAAGGACAATTATCTTGTAATAAATATTTGATTGTTATTCCTGGCTAACAGTATACTTCTGGACTGTCCATGATTCAAGTCCAGTCGAATCTGTTGGCTTTTGCTTCAGGCTGCAACTGAATATATTATCGTCCTTGGAATATGAACAAACTGTTGAACCTATCAATTTACAAAACAAGAAAACAAGCCCCATACCAGTACAGAAAGAATAAATACAGTCCCTACTACTCCCAGTGCTGACATAAAGAAATCTAACCTAGAATTGGGAGCCATGGACCTCAGTCCTCAAGAACACTGGTAGCAGCATGTGGAAAACCAGAAGATAGCAAAGCAAAGGAGCAACCCTGATAGGAACTGATTCCAGTAAAAGAACAGTGTTGGGTGGGAAATAAAGGGACCCTGGATTTTTAGGATGTCCAGCATCTGAGACAACGCTCCTTGAAGTCCATGTGTTAATTTTTTTAGCATCTCACAGCTAATCATATGATTTCTCAGAGCACTCAACACCTTTTTCTTGCCCTAAAATAGAAATAGCGTCTTTTGTTTGAATATGAAATCCTATTAGGAATTTCAATAATTTTTAACAGTCCTACTACAGAAGTGTATGTTGGAGAGACAAGCTATCTTTATCAGTCTTGATTTTCAGAAGTACTACAGCTTCAGATTTTGAAATACCACTACAAACCTTGGAACACTTTGCAAAATCCTATTTTTTTAAAACAACAACAACAACCTGTACTTGGTTTCACCTCAAAGAACAATTTGCTGTGCAAAGATACACAGTAGGAAATCTGCATTTATGAAAGGTGCAATATTTTGACAGCAAAATGTTGTCTAACACAATTATTGGAGACAATCAATTCTGTTCCATGTGAAGTGTCAGAATGACTTAACCTAAAAACAAGATGTGGTTATATTTATATAATTGTTGGTTTTTAAATATTTTTGCATCTCAGAGTCTTTTACAGCATGTCTCATTTTTTTTACTCATACTAACATTTATTAACATTTAATTTTGAGCAGAGCAGTATTCTTCAAAATTGGGATTGTGGTTCCTTAATATATTTATTTTCATTTCCTTTATAGTTTTTAAAGTAGGTTATTTTATAGCAGTAGAAAATGTTCTTGTGATTTGGGTTTAATACCCGGAGTTTTAATAGGCTGCAGTTTTACTGCACTTTTTTAAAAAAAATATTTCATATGGATTTGATTTGTATTTTTATTGCAGGTTACTCTGAGCATTATCTGTGAGGTAACTAATAAATGTTATAAATAAGTAACTGATTTTCACGATACTGAAAGAAGGCAGAAAATCTCTTAAAATCAATTTATTAAATATAAAATTGAGACATTCCCACCTCCACCCTAAAAATCATGACACAGTAAGCTGTCAAGGTATAATATGACATTTCAAAAATCAGTAAAAACACAATAGAAAACATTATTTGTTTTTGAGAATTAAAAAAGTGCTCCCTCTGTGCGTGCACGTGTGCGTGCGTGCGTGCATGTGTGTATCAGTAGTGGGTTTTAAAACCCTTTACTACCGGTTTGCGCAGGTGCAGAAGCATCCCGGGCAGGTGGGCGGAGCCTCCCGCTGCCGGCGCTACCGGTTCTTAGAACCGGGCCGAACTGGGAGCAACCCACCGCTGGTGTGTGTGTTAATACTTCTAAATATACATTTGAAAGAAGTACTTTCAATTTTCCAAAAACTCAGGATACTTCAGTATTTCTCAGAAGTATCTTTTTTGGACAAACTGTACTCAGAGGTGGGTTCCTCCCGGTTCGCACCGGTTCTATAGAACCGGTAGCAAACCGCTGGTGATGTCACGGAGCCGGTTCTGTCGGTGCCAGTCTGTGGATGCCGCCATCTTTTTTGGGGGGAATTTTTTTTAAAAAAAATTTGGGAATTTTTTGGTAATTTTTTCTTCTGCACATGCACAGAAGCTGAGTTTCTGGCACTGCGTATGTGCCACCATCTTGTTTTTGGCTTTTTAAAAAAAATTGAGAATTTTTGGCACTGTGCATGCGAGTGCGCGCAAAGCACATGCGCTCCCGCATGGCACAGCCATGCAGCACAGGAGGAAGCGAACCGGCAGTGAGGTAAGTTACAACCCACCCCTGACTATATCTGATAAGAATAGATAAGCATATAAATGTAGGTGACTGACAAACAGATGCAGAATACATTTATTTATTTATTATTATTATTATTATTATTATTATTATTATTATTATTATTATTATTATTATTATTATTATTATTATTATTATTATTTTATTATTATTATTATTATTATTTTATTATTATTATTATTATTATTATTATTTATTTATTTATTTATTTATTTATTAGAGTTCTTATAGGCCGCCCAATCCCGTGGGACTCAGGGCGGCTTACAGCAGATGTTAGAACTACATATTAAAATAACATCTAAAAACATATTACAATTTAAAAAGCCATTCATACTTGGGAGAATCATCTCTTCACCCCGCCTGCCGGAAGAGCCATGTTTTTACTGCCTTGCGGAAGGCCAGTAGGGTGGGGATAGTCCAGATCTCTGGCGGGAGTTGGTTCCAGAGAGATGGGGCTCCCACAGAGAAGGCCCTCCCCCGTGGGCCCGCCAGCCGACATTGTTTGGCAGACAGGACCCGGAGGAGGCCCTCTCTGTGGGACCTCACTGGTCGTAGGGAGGAATGTGGCAGGATGCGGTCCCGAAGGTAACCTGGCCCTGAGCCATGTAGGGCTTTAAAGGTCAAAACCAACACCTTGAATTGCGACCGGAGACTAATGGGCAGCCAATGCAGCTGGCGGAGAATGGGTGTTACGTGGGTGTATCTCGGTACACCCACCACAGCTCGCACAGCTGCATTCTGTACCAATTGTAGTCTCCGGATGCTCTTCGAGGGTAGCCCCATGTAGAGCCCATTACAGTAGTCAAGCCGTGAGGTGACAAGGGCATGAGTGACTGTGAGCAAAGCCTCCCTCTCCAAGTAGGGTCGCAATTGGTGCACAAGCCGGATCTATGCAAAGGCCCCCCTAGCCACAGCTGAAAGATGTTGCTCCAATTTAAGCTGTGGATCTAGGAGGACACCCAAATTGCGGACCCGTTCTGAGGGAGTCAATTTTTCTCCCCCAAGAACCAAGGAGGGACAGTCGACATAGTCCTTGGGAGGCAATATCCAGAGCCACTCAGTCTTGTCTGGGTTGAGCCTGAGTCTATTCACTCCCATCCAGACCCTTACATCGTTCAGGCAGCGGCACATTACATTAACTGCTTCACTGAACTGACACGGAGTGGAGATGTACAGCTGGGTATCATCAGCATATTGTTGATACCTCACCCCGTGTCGTCGGATGATCTCACCCAGCGGTTTCATGTAAATGTTGAACAGGATGGGCGAGAGGACCGAGCCCTGTGGCACCCCGCAAACCAGGGGCCTAGGGGCTGACCTCTGCCCTCCTGTCAACACCGACTGCGTCCTGTCCGAGAGAAAGGAGGAGAACCACCGCAGAACGGTGCCCCCCACTCCTATCTCCCCAAGACGACACAGAAGGATACCATGGTCGATGGTATCGAAAGCTGCTGAGAGGTCAAGTAACACCAAGATGGAGGAATGACCTCCATCTCGGGCTCGCCAGAGATCATCCATCAGAGCGACCAAAGCAGTCTCTGTACTGTAGCCACGCCTGAAACCCGATTGAAAGGGATCCAGATAATCCGTATCCTCCAATAACCGCAGGAGTTGGAGCGACACCACTTTCTCAACAACTTTACCCACGAAGGGTAAGTTGGAGACCGGTAGTAAAGGGCCAGTCATTTTTTAAGTTCTTTAAGTTGGTACAAGCGGTCGTGGGGGTGCACGTCCTCGCACCGGCCAATGCTATCCCGTGATCTGGGGCCAGACTGTACCTCGCTTCCACTCAGATCACCGTCCCTCAGAATGCCGGGCAAAATACAGGACGTTTCAAAAGATAGATAATAGCCCCCCGTCTCCAACCGGCAGGCGATCTCAATGCTCAGCTTTCTAATCCGCCGCCCTCCGGGTTCTTATAAGTTTATAAGTTTATAAGACATATAAGTTTATTACCTAAAACAGTAGATAGATAGTATATGAAATATGGATGCATGGGCAGTCAAATAGACAATGCATATTAATTCCCATACCCGTGCAGGGAATCAGGAATAGATAGCTATATTTTTATTATTACCATCTTCCTAGCAATCTACATAAAAATGGTATTTGTTAGCATTCAGTTAAGACTGGAAACACACTTAACATAAGACATCATGGCACCATTTGAAAAACTCTCTTGATTAGATGATTAACAAATTTGAATTCAAGAGGGTTTTTTAAATCTACATCTATTAATAAAGGTCTATAAGAAAATGTAGATATTTTGATGTTTGAAAATGAATATGAATATTTGATGGAGAAACTCTTTTTTAAATGTATTTCACTAAAACTCAAAATTAGGAATGTACTTCAGTAAATATGTCACTAAGGAAAGCTCTTGGATTTTCCAAGCACACAGGATTTGTGCAAATGATTACTTTTTAATGGGTCATCATTGCTAGAATTCAACAAGGGAGAATGCCAAATACAATTGATGCAAACTTGCAAGAAGATAGATGATTTTTAGACCCTCAGGTATTTTTGTTAATAAACTACTCATTCTCCAAATGAATCAGATGTTTAGTAGGGAAAATATCTTCTGAGAAGGCTAAAATGAATAATAAAATGAAGAAACCAAAGGCAAGCTAGTTTATTTACCAAGCTAGTTTATTTCCAAGTACATGCAGCAGGATAGGACATTGAGTGGAATTCTCATTGACTGATTTTGCAGGATTTGCAACTATTATAATTAGTGACAGCTGAAATTAGTGGAGCTTAATAAATTCCAATTAACAGAAAGTTAGCTGCAACTTTTTTCATTCTTTCTGGATCAAGAAAAGAAAGATGAACACTTTTTTTTGCCATTTTCTCCTTAGTTGTGCAAATTTGCATAAGATCCTAAGATGTACCTTCTCCTATGAAGGGAGGAAAAAGTATTGAAGAGCAATTTCAGCCAACATTATAGAAAAGCAGGATTTCTTTAATGCCCCAGTGCGAACAATTTACCCCAAAATGGAGTAAAAAGTCTGACAAACATAGGGAGAAAGTTCTTATACTCGTGAACAAAATGGGACAACTTGGTGTGGCCAACTCGCTGCAGCCAACTCGCTGTGGGACAACTGTCCACAACCAACTCAGCACAGCCAACTGGCCAACTCACTAGGGGATAACTCGCCATGGCCAAATCACAGTGGGCCAACTCACTGCAGGACAATTCAACAATTCAATTTAAGTATTTGCAATAATTAAAAAATCATTTTAATTTTTGTCATTCACATTTCATTTTGTACCTCCTTTTGCATCCTTTCTTTAATGATTCTATTCCAACATTTCTTTGATATTAGTGTAACTCTTGCCCTGCAGCAAGTTGTCATATGGTGGGTTGGCTGTGGCAAGTTATCCCACAACAAGTTGGCCACAGTGAGTTGGCAGTGCCAAGTTGTCCTAGACCCATTAGTGAAGCCCAGATAGAAGGCTATAGTTCATCATCATTGACAAGATTTTTAGGAGAAATCTGATACCAAAATCTGGATGAAAGTGAGCAGCCTTCCAACTCTCCTATTTCTTAAATAAGCTGGGACAACAGTTCCCAGAACTTCCAGCCAATTTTGTTATGACTGAACAACTAATTTTTGACTAACATTGGGAATTCAGATAAAATATTATTATTACATTTATTTGTTAAGATGGCACCCTATCTTTCTATCCATTTGACACTCCAGTCAGTTTACAACAATAGACACTTATGAAATAATAACAATGCAATTAGAATCAGAGGTAAAATAAAAATCAGTATCATTAAAATTAATGTATGCAATAACTAAAAGCTTGATGGAGGAGAGAGACTTCTGAAGAATGGATGCGAATGCATCTCTCTGGGGAATGCATTTATTTATTTTTTATTTATTTATTTATTTATTTATTTATTTATTTATTTAATTATTTATTATTTATTTATTTATTTATTTATTTATTTATTTATTTATTTATTTATTATTTATTTATTTATTTATTTATTTATTTATTATTGGTTCTTCTATGCCGCCCTACTCCCGAGGGACTCAGGGCGGTGTACAGCAAATTATACAAGAACACTAATAATAAAGAACAGTTAAAAACAACAATTAAAAATTACAAAAAGATTAAAAATGTTCACCATCAGCCATACCGGGCGAGAGCTCAGGTGGAACTAGGCTCACCCCCTGCCTGCAGGAAGACCCATGTCTTGACGGCTTTTTGGAAGGCCAGCAGGGTGGGGATGGTTCGGGTCTCTGGGGGAAGTTGGTTCCAAAGCACGGGGCCCCCCACAGAGAAGGCCCTCCCCTAGGGCCCGCCAGCCGGCATTGTTTAGCTGACGGGACCTGGAGGAGGCCCACTCTGTGGGCCCTAACCGGTCGAAGGGAAGTATGAGGCAGAATGCGGTCCCGTAGATAACCTGGTCCCAAGCCATGAAGGGCTTTAAAGATGGTGATCAACACCTTAAATTGCGTCCGGAGACTAATGGGCAGCCAATGCAGCTGGCGGAGAATAGGTGTTACGTGGATGTATCTGGGGACACCCACCACAGCTCGTGCAGCTGCATTTTGCACAAATTGCAATCTCCGGATACTCTTCAAGGGTAGCCCCATGTAGAGCGTTTTACAGTAGTACAGCCGTGAGGTGATGAGGGCATGAGTGATCGTGAGTAAGGCCTCTCTCTCCAGGTAGGGTCACAATTGGTGCACCAGGTGAACCTGTGCAAAGGTCCCCCTAGCCACAGCCGTTGGAGCAACAGATGTTGCTCCAATTTTAGCTGTGGATCGAGGAGAACACCCAAATTGTGAACCTGTTCTGAGGGAGTTAATTTCTCTCCCCCAAGAACCAAGGAGGGGCAATTGACATAATCCCTGGGAGGCAATACCCATAGCCACTCAGTCTTGTCAGGGTTGAGCCTGAGCCTGTTCATTCCATCCAGACCTTAACATCGTCCAGGCATCGGCACATTGCATCCACTGCTTCCCTGAATTGAGATGGGGTGGAGATGTACAGCTGAGTGTCATCAGCATATTGCTGGCACCTCACCGCATGTCATAGGATGATCTCACCCAGCGGTTTTATGTAGATGTTAAACAGGATGGGTGAGAGGACCGAGCCCTGAGGCACCCTGCAAAGCACCCCGCAAAGCTCGATCTCTGCCCCCCATCAACACCACCTGCGTCCTATCGGCGAGGTAGGAGAACCACCGCAGAACGGTCCTCCCACTCCCTCTTCGCCGAGTCGGCGCAGAAGGATACCATGGTCAATGGTATCGAACGCCGCTGAGAGGTCAAGTAGCACCAGGATGGAGGAATAACCCCCATCCTGGGCTCGCCAGAGATCATCCATCAGGGCGACCAAAGCAGTTTCCATGCTGTAGCCGAGCCTGAAGCCCGATTGAAAGGGATCTAGATAATCAGTGTCCTCCAACAACTGCAGGAGCTGAAGCGCCACCACTTTCTCAACAACCTTCCCCACAAAGGGAAGGTTGGAGACCGGACGGAAGTTTTTTAAATCCGCTGGGTCCAGGGAAGGCTTCTTAAGGAGGGGCCGTACCACCGCAACTTTTAATGGTTGCGGCATAGATCCCTCCCTCAGAGATGCATTCACAATCACCTGGAGCCAACCGCGTGAAACCTCCTTGCTGGCCGAAACCAGCCAGGAGGGACATGGGTCCAATAAACAAGTGGAGGTGCTCATCGCTCCCACGGTCTTGTCCACATCATCAGGAGTGGCAGGTTCAAATTCATCCCATAATAGCAATAGCAATAGCACTTAGACTTATATACCGCTTCATAGTGCTTTACAGCCCTCTCTAAGCAGTTTACAGAGTTCAGCATATTGCCCCTAACAATCTGGGTCCTCATTTTACCGACCTCAGAAGGATGGAAGGCTGAGTCAACCTTGAGACTGGTGAGATTTGAACTGCTGAACTGCTGAACTAGCAGTCACTGAAGTAGGTTGCAGTGCTGCTTTTAACCACTGCGCCACTTCGGCTCATAAAACTGGACTAAGACCGGTCCCTGTCAACTCGGCTGGTCCTGTCCAATCGGAGTCCAGGTTCGTCCGGATCTGAGCAACTTTATCCGCCAGAAACTGAACAAACTCCTCAGCTCTACCCTGCAAGTGTTCCTCATCCCCCCCTTTGTTAAGGAGGGAGCGAGTCACCCTAAACAGGGCAGCTGGGCACGAATCGGTGGATGCAATAAGAGCGGAAAAATGCGAACCTGGATTACTTGGGTCAGGTCCATGGCTGTCATGGTGGCCATGAACTCCTGGGCCACATCTGAGGCTTCGCCAGGCGGAGGCAGGTTAAAGTCCCCCAGCACCATAAGCCTGGGGAACTCCACCGCCAGCCCCGCTACCGCCTCAAGCAGCACAGGCAGGGCCTTTGTAACGTAGCTGGGAGGCCACTACATCAACAAAAGGCCCACCTGAACCCCTAAGTCTAACTTTAGAAGGAGTGTCTCACACCCGACAATCTCCGGGGCAGGGATCCTACGAGGACAAAGAGACCGGCGAGCTATAATAGCCACTCCTCCCCCCCTTCCCTGGGGTCATGGCTGATGCTGAACTGAGAACCCATCCAGGCACATCTCTGAGAGGGGCACTCCCCCCTCCTGGCCCAGCCAGGTCTCAGTAATTCATGCCAGGTCAGCCCCTTCTTCCAGGATTAAATCCCGTACAAGGGGAGCTTTGTTAATAATCGACCTAGCATTCAACAGCAGCAGTTTGAGCTTAGGGTCCTGACATCCCTGGTTACAAGGTACTCGGGTTGAGCTAGATGGAACCAAACCGGAGGGGCCAGAACAAGAAATCGCTTGAAGACAGCGAGTTCTCGTTCCCCGAGAGCGGCCTACCCCTCTGCTCCCACCATACCTACCCCTCCCTGTTATGACCGTAATGCTCCCACTCTCCACCCCACCAGAGATCCCCTCCCCTCCCCCACTGGTCCCCCTCTCGCCTGACAGGCCATGCACTCCATTCATACTAAGCCTGGGGTTGGACTCAAACCCCTCTCCGCTTCTGTTTCCACACTCAGCAGAAAAGGGGCAACTCCTTATCCCTGACTCACTCATTCTACCAAGTTAATCAGTTAATCTAAACAATTCATCCACAAATATATCCTCACACATTCCTACATGCACACTTCCAATCATCCACGATCCCAGCCATGCACCCACACACTCAACCTCCGGAGTAACATAATAATATAAACAGCAGAAATAATACAGGGAGGTAGATGAGCAAAGGGGGTGCATGTTAGCTGCCAAGTCAGTCCCAGATTGTCCATTTTATATGTCGGCTCCCGATTGACCAATAATAGTTCTCTGAGGGTGAGATGTGGCCCTCCCCAAGTATGGATTACATCAAACCTGTGGCTCTTAGTCCCACATGCTGGATCAACAATTTGCCCATCAAGATCTCTTAGTAATCTCCAATTATCATCACAAACGATCAGCCAGTTGTTATGGGTCTTGTTAAAGTTCATCGTCGTGTACATACTCTTCACAGAGGCAGCAGAGATAGGCATCTTCACAGCAGAAAACACAACCCCACAAGGGTGGGGGGGTTGGAAATATTTAGTGGGACTGCTAAGCTGGTAAAAGAGCGGTCAAAGTAATGACCCTCTGTATCAATACAGCACTAAAAACATCATGGGGGAGGGGGGAGTGGAGATCACCAGAGAAAAAAAAACCCTCCCTAGAGGCAATCAAATATGTAAAACAGCCGAGTTAAGGACAACAGCAGAGGCGGCAATAGAGGGGCGCCAAAGGAGGGAGCGAATCACGCCATTCCACCTTAATCCTGGATGGCAGGAAAAAGAGTCATGTCTGGAGCAGTTGGCAAAGCAATTATGGGAGAGGCTATTGCCTCAAAAGCCGCAAATAAAAGATGAAAAGGCTGGCTATCCCACTGGAACTCTCCCGCAGTCCGAGCAAGTTAAAATCACCGCTGCGCTGGGCTCTGTTGCCATGATGGGCTCTGACGTCATCCGCAGCCGCTGCCCATACCAGAAGGGGAAAGTTAGAAGGGGAAAGTCAGATGGCGTTCGCTCCACACGTAGTGTTCTTACTGCGTTCCTCCAAATCTTAAGGCAATCCTCCAGATTTTAATGATTGTAACATAGTCCTCCAGCTCTCATCGTTCTCCCTTTTTCTGGTATCGCTTCTACTGTTAATTTAATCAGGCCAATATGGCCCGGAAGCTGCCATCTTAGCGTTCGTCTTCCTGTCACACTGATTCGTAGTTGCTAAGTCCCCCACTCCACCGCGGACGACAAGCTTACCGCCACGTCGAAGACCGGGTCCTTCGCAAGATCGTCCACTCCAGAAGTCAGAAAGTGTTGTGCCTTGCCCGCATCCAGCGCAGATGATGGAGGATCCAGAGGACGTGGAGCCGCTCATGGTGCAGCAGTACCAGCCCATGTGCCTGGCACCGGAGTCGGCCAGTGATGAAGACTCGGTGCCAGAGCAGGACGATCAGCCAGGACCTTCTGCACCTGCGCAGCAGAGTGAATCATCAGGGGATGAAGAGCCTCTGCTGGATGCTAGGGCTCGTAGAGCAGCCAGCAGACAGGACTGGCTTAGTAAGCATAGGTCTCCTCAGAGGTAGCACTGAGGGCTAATTGGGCCACGCCCTTCAGTGCCTATATTAGTCCGGCGCAGTCAGCAATCAGTGCTGAGAACGTCAGTGATCTGCAAGCACATTCAGAGTTTTGTTTGCATCAGAGTCCGGCTTGGAAATCTTGTATTTGGAGAAAGCAGCTTCTGAAAGGCTTATTCCGGGAAGCCAGCCAACTTGTGAGATAAGAAGAGACTTAATGGGTATTTGTTTTGAACATTTGAACGTTTGGTATTTAACCCCCAAAGAACCAAAGGAACATTATTCCCCGAGACTCTCCTATTGTTTGTTTTTGGACTTTTAAAACCCCTGCACTTTTACCAAGAACCCTCATTAGTAAAAGGACCCTTTTTGCTTTAATAACAAATGGTTGTGTGTGTGTGTTTCTGTGGGTTGCGGTGCTGGGTCACAACAGAAAGTCTCTGGCTCTGGGCTACGAAAATTGGTGAAAATTGGGGGCCAGGGGAGCGGAGCAACTCCGCTTCAACCCTTCTCGCTATGGCTCCATCCTGACTCCACCCATGTTGCAGAAAATGCTGTTGATGGCCCAAGTTTATTCATCTTTATTTAATATCTTGTCTAAGAGCCAGTTTCGTCTAGTGGTTTAGGCACCAGGTTAGAAAGCAGGAGACTGTGAGATCAAGTCCCACTTTAGGTCATAAAAACCTGCTAGCCAAGTCACTCTCTCTCAGCCCAAACTACCATACCTCACAGGATTGTTGTTGTAAGGAAAATAGGAGGAAGGTATATTGAATATGTTTGCTGCCTTGAGTTTTGTAAAAATAATAAAAGCAGGAAATAAATAAATATAAAAACTTTAAAATTTTATGTTTAAAAGTGGTTTATGGTGGTTTATGATATCTTTAAATATCAAGATACTTTATGATATCTTTAAATGATTGTGATGGTCATAGATCATTTTGTTGTATAATTTTAATCTAGTAAAAAAAAAGATCTCAGAATAAATGTGTAAGAATTCATTCTATCTCTTTCACTTGGCTTAATTTTTATTTTTAGGAACAGTCAGCTGAATGCTATTGATTTATATATAGCCACTAAAGCGAATGATTATAGCAGCAAAAAAATGTTTGAAGTGACCACAGACAGCACTATAAATCATTACATTTGGGAGACAAATGTTTCTGATTGTGGAAAAAGATAATTGAAGATTTAACATTCTACCCTTGCCCCAATACCTCTTCTAAATTGTATTAAGGAAATATATACAGTATGAGGCCCTAGGAAATGCAGGCATTTATTTATTTATTTATTTATTTATTTATTTATTTATTTATTTATTTATTTATTTATTTATTTATTTATTTATTTATTTATTTATTTATTTATTTATTTATTTATTTATTTATTTATTTATTTATTTATTTATTTATTTATTTATTTATTTATTTGTGACATTTATATACCGCCTCACAGTGCAAGCACTCTCTAAGCAGTTTACACCAGTAAGCAATGTATATTTATATTGCCCCCAACAATCTGGGTCCTCATTTTACCTATCTCGGAAGGATGGAAGGCTGAGTCAACCTTGAGCCGGTGAGATTTGAACTGCTGACCTGCAGATCACAGTCAGCTAAAGTGGCCTGCAGTACCCTACTCTAACCGCTGCGCCACCTCGGCTCTTTTTTTGATGGTTACATATACCGTATTTTTCTGAGTATAAGACCTTTTTCCTCCCTAAAAGAGGCTGAAAATTTGGGTGCGTCTTATACTCCAAATGTAGCTTTTTTGAAGCTTTTTTCCCCAGCCCTAACAAGGTGCTAATGATCTTCCCGGCTTCCTACTCCGTCCGAAGGTTTTTTCCAGCCCTAAGTCTTTGCAGGCTTGTTTTCATTCCTACTCCCTCTGAAAAAGGTCTTTTCAGCCCTAACGAGGTGCTAACGATCTTACCGGCTTGCAGCATTTTTTTATTCCTACTCCCTTGAAGTAGTTTTTACCAGCCCTAAGTCTTTGCAGGCTTGTTTTCATTCCTACTCCCTTCGAAGAATATTTTTTTCAGCCCTAACCAGGGGATAAAATAATGTGCTGAAGCTGAACAGACTAAGGACGCTAGCCAGATGAATACCTGGTAGGTAGATTTTCCCCCCTATTTTCCTCCCCCAAAACTAAGGTGCGTCTTATACTCCAGTGCGTCTTATACTCCAAAAAATATGGTGCTTTAAACAGGGATAGTTATAGATTACTAGATTTTTCTAGCAATATAATTTGGAAATCAAATATTAGCCCCAGCTAATTTTAATTATAATTAAGATGTATAGTCACCAATTTACAATATCAAAAACAAGCACTTAAACATTTGATTTTTCCCATAGATTGTCAATGCTATTATGACTTAAAGTTGATATGGGGAACTAGTGTCAATCTGTTAAATCTCCCAGTCTGAACTGGAGAGTAAGTATGATCCTACCCACATTCTTGAACCCACTGTACTCAGCTTCTTAGAGCTACTGTGAATGAGCCACGTCAAGTCCTGAAGTAAGAATTCCTAAAGAGGTTTTTCAACATGGACACTATTCTTCTGTCAACTCTTTTTCTGGGACAAAGAACAGGGAATTTCTGACAGAAAATGCAAATAAAAGCAATATTTCTGCAGTTTCAAAATGCAAATTTCATCCTATTGGAGCTTCATTGAATCTTGTCTTTCATAGTGCAGGAGGAAGAAAATTTGAGCCCTAAGGATCCATTATTCTAAAGAATCTTCATATATATATATGAAGATTCTTATATAGATATAAGATGTATGTATGTATGTATGTATGTATGTATGTATGTATGTATGTATGTATGTATATGTATATGTATATGTAAATATGTATATATATATATATATATATATGAAAATAAATAAATTCGACAGAAAATATATATATCAACCCGAGTGTCAAACTTGTGGTTTCAGGTTGCCATCACATGACATATCACAATGTTTTTCCCCTTCACAGAACTGGGGTAGGTGTGGCCTGCACGTGACACATCTGGCCCTTGGGCCGCCAGTTTGACACCCCTGTTCTACACCATAGAATTTTGCAAGTATCTTTTGAGGGAAATCTAATTTATGCTAAACAATATAGCAGTCTTAAGTATGGCATCTAAATCTGAAGTTTTTATCAATATCTAAAGTACTGTAGGACAAAATTTCCATTCAGTAGGATCAGGTTTTATAATCCTGATTTGTATAAATCAAGATTAATGAACATGTATGTGAGTAAAGTTACTTCCAAAGGCCACACTGATACTTATTATGGATCCGAGCACTCATATATACAGAGAATCTGATGATAATGTTGGGAATAAAACATGCATTAATTGTTGATGTTCAGGTAACCATCGCAGAGATAGTAGACAATGTTCTGCAGGGTATAGGTGTAGATTTGGTGACAAGTACCATTTTGATAAATTACTGGTGAATTTTTATTTTATTTATTTAATTAAACATATACTGTATTTTCCGGCGTATAAGACGACTGGGCATATAAAACGACCCCCAACTTTTCCAGTTAAAATATAGAGTTTGGGATATACTCGCCTTATAAGACTACCCCTCCTACCATCTTTCTTTTTCTTTCTGTCTTCCTTCCTTCCTAACATCTTTCTTTCTTTCTTTCTTTCTCTCTCTTTCTCTTTCTTTCTTTCTCTTTCTCTTTCTCTTCTTTCTTTCTTTCTTTCTTCCTTCCTTCCACCTTTCTTTCTTTCTTTCTTTCTTTCTTTCTTTCTTTCTTTCTTTCTTTCTAACATCTTTCTTTCTTTCTTTCTTCTCTTTCTTTCTTTCTTTTCTTTCTTTCTTTCTTTCTTCTTTCTTTTTCTTCCTTCCTTTCTTTCATTCCTCCTTCCTTCCTTCCTCCCTCCCTCCTTTTTTCCTTCCTTCTTTCTTTCTCCCTGCAAACCAATCCCCACTGTGGCTCCTTTCTCCCTCGCCCAGCCCTCTTCCAAGATGCCAAGTCATGGAAAAGAAGCCTGGAAGAGCATCCCACTTCCAGGTCCCGGCCGGGGGTCGCTCCCGTGGGAACCGCGCCAAGCGAGGTAGGTGGGTGGGTTGCTCCCCTTCCCTCCCCTCGGAGGAAGAAGGAACCTCTGTCGCCATCTCCCGCGGGGCTCCAGCCACCCGAGTCCCTGACCACAGTGCCGGCAGGGTTAATGTGCATGGGAGGGAAGGAGAGCGCGTGCTACTGCCGCCGCTGCTATCGCCACTCCAGCGTGTCCTTTGCGCAAGGCGCTCCATGTGCGAAGTCTCCCCGGTCGCTGTGGCTGCACCGGGGAGCCTGCGTCCTGGTCAACGATGGAGACGCTGCCATGACAACCCATCGGTGGGCGCGCGCAGAGCAGAGGCGCCCGGCGAGCAGGGTGAGAGGCGCGGGGATGCCAGAAGTGGCATCGGCGGCAGGCTCCTGCCCACGTCTCCCGCCCGCCTGCCTCTTGCCTTAAGCCGTCGGCTGGCGGTGGTGGCCGCAGCCTTCCCAGCAGCAGAGCCGGACAAGCCCGGACGGCTAAGGAGACTGAGATGCAGGGCGGCGTCAGGGCTCCGGGGCTCCTTTGGCCGCTTGGCTGGAGAATGGCGGGGATGCGGCTGTGGCCGTTTTTGAGCTCCCTCCACTGTATTCGGCGACCACAGATTCTCCAATCTGGCGTATAAGATGACCCCGACTTTTGAGGAGATTTTCCTGGGTTAAAAAGTCATCTTATACGCCGGAAGATACAATAGGCTATTTCAATCACAGTCATAAATTTAGGAGGCTATGTCCTTGCTGGTAGCTACTGGTATTTGTGAATGGTCAAACCTCTCGCTAGCAGTCATTTTGTGAGAATATTCACGTTCTCAATAGTCAAATATGCCTACCAAATCAAAAAGGTGGAGGCTACTGTGCTAATAAGTGCATGGCTTGGAATTCAATTTGGTGCATCTGACTTTATTTTGTAATTCCAAAGGAAACAATAGCACTATAAAAGGAATTCTCCTGAAGAAGCTCTAGTCTTCATCTTTTTCTCAGTGCTTGAATAATATGTTATTATTATATATGAAGATTCACAGTGGCAGTTTTTAAGACTGCATTTGTGAGATTAGGAAATATTCTTAAGAGTAGCTATTCCAAAATTCCAAAAGTTTCATTTTAAAATCAGTAATTTCAACAGAATGGGTGGAACCTGGGAACAACAATCCTAAAGTATAGGTGGAGAGAGTCAGGTTCCTCCCTTGCTGTGAAGCTATGAAAAAACTTGAGTTGCTTGCCAAACCTGCTTTGTTAGGAAAATTGGCTTCCTTTGTACCAAATTAGAAGCTACTAAAGAAATAGCTACTCCAGGTTTCGCAGAGAACATTAAGTGGACTGTCTTATCAGAAATAAAAAACATGGGAAAAGACTACATGGCTCCAAAAAAGTGAGTGTATTCTTAAAATACCCCTTCCTCAAACACTTTGTTGTTCTTCACATTTTTGTGAAAAGTTTGCGTGTTTTGCTTAGCATTTAATAAGGATGTAATTCACAAAGTAAAATAACACACACAGAGAGGTTGTATTTGGTTCAGCATTGAGACCTTCCCTAGATTGTCTGCACAGGTATACATATATATTTCTGCAGGGACTTCCGAAATGCAGAGTAGTTATGCATACAACTATAATGAAGACTCAACTTGAGAAACCCTGCAGCACTTTGGCCTTCTGGTTGTTTTACTGCTTTAAGGATGGGTGCTTTGTGTGCATGTGCCAGTGTTTATGAAACACATTTTTGTATGATTTGTTCAGTCCATAGTATTTAAATTGTTTATATTTGTGTGTATAGTATTAGCAACAAATCCATGAATCTCAAGATCATGAATATCATATAAACTTATCCTTTGATTAAATATATGCCATCTATTGTGATACATACAGTATATGAGTCCAGGGCATTAACACGCTTACAATATTATTTTGTCTTTCAAAAGCTAATAAATATTTACAAGAAAGAATTATAGAATGGTCCAGATTTAGTCTAGTCCAATATTTCCAGATATATTCAATACTTACATTAGCGAACTTCAATTGTTCTATGAGGAAATTATTCCAGTAGTAGACAGATCATCATCCAATGTCAGATCTTTTATCTCCGATAGTAGCTAATCAGATTGGATAATAATTAATAGTATTCATATATCCAGAGATAACTAAAATATTGATGGTAATGGTAAATATGAGAATGACTTACCTTGCTGCAGAAGAAACATTTGATTCAAAGCAGTGTAACAGGAATAATTCTTAAAGAGAAACTGACAGGATAAGTAAAGTAAGATCAGTGGCTATTGTTTTGAGAACACAAATTGGGACATCTTTTACCACCTTGACCTAGAGGAGCAAACTGCAACTGTTCTGTACTATATCAAACACTGCACAGATACTATCACTGTGGATAAATGTATTAGGATCTATCCCAATCAGAAGCCCTGGATGACCAAGGAAGTCCAGTGCCTCTTGCGTGACAGGACCAAGGCGTTTAGGTCTGGTGATGGGGCAAGATATAGTGTTGCCACAGCTAGTCTGAAGAAAGGTATTCGGAAGGCCAAGACATTATAAGAGGAAGATTGAGGATAGTTTTTATAGTAATAACATGAGGCAGGTGTGGCGAGGGATTCATCAAATTACCGACCATCAACTGACCAATGTCATCCTTGCTGAGGGGGATGCTTCGTTGGCAGAGGAGATGAATTATTTTTTTGCTCACTTTGAAGAGGAGACATCAGAGACAGCTAAAATACAGCCACCAGCCCAATGTGGCCCCCACCTCATTGTGGAAGAACAGGAGGTGAGGAGCATTCTAAGGGCTGTGGACCCTAGAAAGGCTGCCAGTCCTGATGGTATCTCTGGCCGAGTGCTTAAAGACTGTGCTGATCAGTTGGCTGGAGTCTTTACCAGAATCTTCAATCGGTCTTTATCCTAGTCCACTATTCCATCTTGGTTTTTTTTTAATTCAAAAAGTTTTATTAGTACAAAGTACAAACATTTTTCACTTTTCTCCCCCCCTTCCCCCTAAACCCCTCCCCACCTCTCCACCCCCTTACCCTCCCCCCTTTCACCCCCCCAGAAAAAACACGGTATAGTATACAATAAGCATAATATTAAAATATACTAACAAATTGTTAATTTCAAAATTTCTCTAGTTCTTTAACTCCTGATTACTCAAAACTTTTAGAACATAATCTAAAAATTAAGTGTATAACATTGGCAATCTAACATTCCAATATATGAAATTGTAACTATATATCTTTCATTTAAATAGTCCTTATAATATAATATGATAATACAAAAAAAGAAAAGGGAAATTTTCTTCACCATCCAGCCAGATGCACGACCGTCGACATCAATTCCTCAATAATAAATAATCCTTCTTTCAGCACTAAACCTCCGTGGTGGCATGCCATACCTGGCATTTAGAGTCATCTTGCTTAATTACCGTACAGTCCATAGTTGTTCTCAACAGGAAAAATTATGTTATAAACTCAATCTTTTCTGTAAAATATTTTAAATGGTCCACCATATTTTTATTTAAAAGGCCTAGGTTTTCTTTTTTTTTCTTAATATAACCATCATATACAAAAATACATAACATCTTCATATCACCCACATTTAAGTTATAAATTTGGTCTTTCCCCATATTACCATCCTTATAGTTTCTCCGGTATTTTAACCCAATTTTCATACAGTCCTTAAACTCATTTTCTCAAAATAATTCCATTAACACTTTATACCACCTTTCTATATGCATTTAACTATTATCTTTTATTTCTATTATCAAATTGTCCTCTTAGTGCTAAATACAATTTTAAGTCTTCTCTCCATCTGGCCTACGATTACCCATACTAAAGCCAAATTCTAGTTGTTCTTTCTTCTCATTCGACCTTTAAATCCAACTCTTCCACCCGTTTGTGATTTGATAATTTCTTGAGTTATCAACTTGATTTGTTGTTGTGTTGATTCATCCTTGAATATAGCTGCTGCTCTGGTCTGACTCTGATCCTTTATCTCTCCTTGTATCACAAATGAATCCAAATTGCAGATATCACTCTGGTTCTGTAAATCCCCCATTCTTCTTCCTTCTGGTATTTTAGATATCTCGGGCTTTAGCACTTTTTCATAAAAATCTCTTGCTTTCCATATCATATTGAGCCGATATCTCTTTCCCAAGTATATTAACGATAAACCAACTGGGGCTTCCCATCTATACTGTATTTGCTGTTTTTTCATTTCATCCACCAAAAAGGCATAATCCTTTCTAGCTCTCAACATTCTAGGGGGAATTTCTTTCATTGTCATCACCTCGTGTCCATTTATCTGGAGCTTGTTCTTAAAAGTCGCCTGTAGGATTTTATTACGTAATGTCCTTGTAGTAAAATATATTACTATATCTCGTGGCAGATGTTTCTGTTTAGCCACCCAAGAGTTGGCCCGATATATCTTGTCAATCTGCATATCCAGTTCCTCTTTTGACACCCCCAGCATTTGCACAAATGCCTCCACCATCATTGGTTTTAGGTTTTCTTGTCTGTTCTCCTGTACTCCTCTTATTCTTAGAGCAAACTCCATATTTCTATATTGGATCATTAATGTCTCAATTTCATACTTTTCAATTCTATTTTGAACCTCTTCTATGTTGTCACTCAAAGTTGTCACAGATTGCTTAATTTCTGCCACTTCCTCTTCCAAAATTTCCATATTTCCTAACAGTCCTTTAAATGCCATAAATGTATCTTCCCTTAATTGCTGGTTCCTAATTACAATCTCTTCTGAAACAGCCTGTATTTTTTCATTAAGATCATTAATTTTTGAAGTAAACTCCATAACCAATTCATCTTTCCTGGCTTTTAAAACTTCTTGTAACTTTTCAAGCATTAAAGTCTGTTGGGGTGTTGAATAAACATTAGATTGCATACTTGAAATATAAGCAGGAGGACCATAAAATCCTTTGTTAGAAACAGTCTTTCCAGATTTTAAAGCCATTTAGAATTTAAGGATTAAACTTTATGTTTTACTCCGAAGTCAGAAAGAAAAGAAAAAGTTCATCAAAGTCAGATGTTTTCATACAGAGGGCTGCTAGCAAAACAAAGCTTTCTTTTAACTTTCACTTTCACGCCCTTTGAAACTTCAATCGCTATTTTGTAGCTCATTAACTCATTTAGTTTGTCACTTCTGAAGTGTGAATTGGAGTTAAGTTTGAATACTTGCCAACTGTGTCTCCTGGCTTTTACTGTCTGCTCTCTGCTGTAAGTTCTGAAGTTAGAATCGCATGTTGGGAGCAGAAATTGGACGCGGCTTCTTGCTCCGCAAAAGCGGAGGCGTCCCGGGTCCCGGAGCAGATGACAGGCTGCCTGGGGAGCCCTCACCCTTCACGCCCCAGATTGTCTCCTGGGGCACTAGGAGGGCTCTACCCTCGCCTGCCGGCTCTCATCTCTCCCCTACGCCCATGGAGAAAATTTTCCAAGCCACCAGACAGCTGATCTGGCGGCTTGACAGAACCCGGGAACGGGCGCCCAACAAGGAGCGTTTTCGAAGCTCGCGGCGCCAACCGGAAGTCAATTCCATCTTGTTGAAAGGCTTCCACCATTGTTCCGCTCCCAAAGAAGTTCCCTATCAATAACCTCAACAATTACAGACCAGTGGCACTCACTCCTATCATCATGAAGTGCTTTGAGAAATTGGTCTGCCGGCACATCATTTCTGGTCTTCCGCATAAATTTGATAAATACCAGTTTGCATACAGAAGAAATAGATCTACAGAGGATGCTACAGCCATCACTCTTCACACTGCACTGACTCATTTGGAACAGCAAGGGGGCTATGTGAGGATGCTTTCTGTAGAATTTAGCTCTACATTTAACACAATACTTCCACATAGACTAGTGCTGTGATGGCGAACCTATGGCACGCATGCCATAGGTGGCATGCAGAGCCCTCTCTGTGGACACGCAAGCCGTCGCCCTAGCTCAGCTCCACCACGCATGTGTGCACGCCTCCCACCGGCCAGCTGGTTTTTGGGTCTCTGCCATGCATGCGCAGGGGGCAGGGGTCATGCAGGAGATGTGCATGCATGCAGGGGGTGGGGCACACGTGCGGGGGTCACACGTGAATGTGCAAGGGGCGGGGTGCAACGGGGATCATGCACACATGAACAGGGGTCATGTGCGCATGCATGGGGAGTGGGGGGTTCACGCACACATGCACGGGGGGTGGGTCACGTGAAGGGGCCACACGTGCATGCACAGAAGTGGGGTGCACAGGGGGTGATGCGTGCATGCACGGGTGTCACATGCACATGCAGGGGTTACGTGCATGCGTGGGGGGTGGGGGAGCATGGGGGGTTGCATGCGCATGCGTGGGGTGCACGAGGGGGGGTTGCACACACATGCGCAGGGGGAAGGGGCACACGGGGGGCATTATGGGCTTATAGTGGACTATAGAAGGAATAGAACAGACATCCAGCCCTTGCTTATCAATGGAGATCAAGTGGAGCAAGTGGCCAGTTTAAGTTTCTGGGTGTTAGCATAAAAGAGAACTTGACCTGGGGCACTCACATTGCAGCACTGGTCAAAAGGGTCCAGCAGAGATTATACTACCAGTTATTCTCAGGAAACAACTGAATGAAAAAACGCTGGTGACCTTCTACTGCAGAGTATTTTAATTTACTGCACCTATATATGGTTTGCCAATTGCACAGTGGCAGATAGGACAGTGCTCCAGAGGGTTAACATCATTGCCCAGAGGATCATTGGTTGCCCTCTCCCCTCTTTGGAAGAGCTTTATAGCTCCTGCTACCTTAAGAAAGTTCAAAACATTCTTAAAGATCCATCTCATCTTGGGCACCCTTTTTTTTGAACTATTACCATCTGGCAGACAGTACAGAATAATAAAAACAAGGACAAATAGGCTGAAAAATGCTTCTATCCCAGGGCAGTAACTATATTGAATTCTACTGTATAGCGCAATGTTTACAATATCAGTTTTCAATTCAATTGTATAGAATGTGAAGAACGTGTGTTTGTGTTTTATTTTTATAATTATAATGTACACTGAAGATGGCATTTAATTTTGTTGTACGAGGTGCAATGACAATAAAGTAAACTAAACTAAACTGAACTATTTTGTTTTCAAAGATCTCTTAGAATTCCATGTTGAACAGTTCTTGGTAACTGAATGCTATATGCAGAACACTTTTCATCCCAATACCAGCTAAATATATCCCAATATTAGCCATTTTTGGACCAGAAGTGCTTTATTACTCTGTGCAATACAAACACCAACCCAACAAGCACCACACTATGCACCTTCTGTAACGAGTAGTAAATTAGCTTGGGTTTTCAATGTTATAAAAAGAACCTTCATTGCCTAGGTTTGGACAGAACACTGAATCATAAAAACATGTTTTAGGTCAGTTATACAAATGCAATAACCTGGTAGCAGCCACCATTTTCTGAGCTGCTTCTGTGCATGATAGGTGACAGGGGGTGAGGAGGTGTTGTGACCCAGCACCGCAACCCCCAGAAACACACACACACAACCGTTTGTGAGGCAAACAAAAAGGTTCCTTTTACTAATAAGGTTTCTTAGCAAAAGCTCAGAGGTTTTAAAAGTCCAAAAACAACACAAACGGAAAGTCTCAAGGAATAAGGTTCTTTGGGTTACTTGAGGGTTAAATAGCACACAGTCAAAAGTTCAAAGCAAGACTCATTAATTCTCCTCTTATCTGAACAACTTGGCTGGCTTCCCGGAATAAAGCTGGCAGAAGCTGCTGTCTTCGACAAGGTTTTCCAAACAAACGTAGAAGCAAGACTCTGGATATGCTGCAATCATGGATTCGTTGTTCTCAGCAGTGAGTACTAATTGCGCCGGCCTAATATAGGCACTGAAGGGCGTGGCCCAATTAGCCCTCACTGCTTCCTCCGAGTAGACCGATGCTTACTCAGCCAATCCTGTCTTCTGGCTGCTCTGCGAGCTCTGGCATCCAGCATGGGTTCTTCATCTCCTGATGAAGCACTCTGCTGCGCAGGTGCAGAAGGTCCTGGGAGATCGTCCTGCTCTGGCACCGAGTCCTCATCACTAGCCGTCTCTGGTGCCAGGCACATGGGCTGGTACTGCTGCACCATGAGCAGCTCCACGTCCTCCGGATCCTCCATACTCGGCGCCGGACGCGGCCAAGGCACAACAGGAGGAGGGTACGGAACCCATTGGGGTGGAAAGGACCACCAAGGTCTGCAGGGATCTGGTAGGAGGATGAGGAGCAATATGAGGGGGGTGCTGCAGGATCCCTGTAGTTGGTCATAAAGGTGAACTGCGGGTCATAAAGATAAACTGTGGGGGCACCCAGTAACTTTTGGGAAGTCTGCCATAACTTCAAACAGTTGCTAAGCAAGCAGCAGTTGCCAGCATTAAACCCATCAATTTTTACTTGAATATCAAGAAGTATAATCTGCATGCCAGCTCAGTGTAACTATTAAAATGACTCTCCCAATATACCACTTAAATATTAGCCCTTTCTACTAGAATCCTGTATACGCTCAAACTCTATATTTCAGAGACAACACAGGAGTTTTTATTTGTATGTACTTTCAATGGTTATGGATGAAAGGTGACTAGTTCAGCTCCTTTTTATTTTGTTTGCTTTATTTTATTTTTTTATTTTTGAAAAATGGTATTTCAGGGATTCATTTCTCACTTGGGTTCTAAGTTTCCATGTGAAGACTTTGTTTGTCTCTATGTGCAGTATTGAACTCACTTGGGATAGTGAGATTGGTAGCATATAAATTTAATAAATAAAAATATTATTATTTATATTCTGATATGGTATCCCAATAAAAGGAATGCAATAACCTTTTTAATATTCAAATTATTCTCCCACAAACAAGATTGTAAAACACAGAAATTATGACAAAACTTAAGCTTTTATTTTATTTTATTTTATTTTAATAACATAATCTGCAAAGAACAAAAATCCCACTATGCATCTCCAACAGCAGAAATGTAATAAGAACTCCTACAAAGCACTTCAAAATTGTGCAAAATTCAGGCTCTCCTAGCCAATGCTCTAGAGACCTAGGGTGGCATATTTCCTTGAAATATTTTGAATTGAATTGAATTGAATTGAATACAGTACTTTATCTGGCCAAATATGTGTAGATACACAAGGAATTTGTCTCCGGTACAGAAGCACTCAGTGTACTTGCAAGGCAACAGAGAAAATCATCATCATCATCATCATCATCATCATCATCATCATCATCATCATCATCATCATCATCATCATCATCCCAAATAAAAGGGGCAAGTAAAAAACATAATAAAAAGAGTAAATAATACTGCTACAGCCACACACTATGGGTTGATATACTACACATTAGACAGAGCTATGAGAATTATGTGTTTTCTTTTCTATAACAAATTTAAGTAGTTGGTAATAAGAAAAACACACTAAGTAACTGGTTTGCACATTACATTTAACCATGGTTCAACTGGTCAGATTCAGCTCTGCTATGCCATAAGCAATCCCACAAACACTTGGAGTAGTTGTAAAGGAGATAAGAAAAAAAATCTTGATGCCAAACTAGTATTCTTGTTATCCACTTTGCATGCCATTTTCCATACAATTGGAGATGGAGGGAGGTTATTAATGAATGTTTTGGCTAATAGCAATTTCAGAACAATTTAGAGTAAGAAATTGTCATTCATATAATAAAAGAAAAAGTGCTTTAAATTCTCATTAGAGGAAATGCTTTTAAAGTACTACTTTTAAAAGTATATTGCCATCACTCCTGTATATCTTGTATTTGGTTTTGTGTTTTTTGACTAGAGAAAGAAATTGTGCAGCAGCTACTCTGTCCATCTACTGCCTCCATATGAAATCGCTACAGACATAAGCATCTCTAATGTGTCTGCTATCGATGCACCACAAACGTGATATGATTTATTAAATTTGTATTCTATTTTTATAGATTCAAAATGAATTACAACTTACATAAAATTCAAATTAAATATTACGAGATTAAAACTAATGATCCTATCCCTCCCCCCAAAAAGTGAGGAAGAAAAATAGAAGAGGAGAAAGAAAGAAAAATGCTCTGTGTATGTAAAGGTAGTTGTCAACTTATGAACACAGCTGGAACCAGCCTTTCCACTGCTAAGCAAGGTGGTTGTTAAATCAGTCATGCTAGATTTTATAACCTTTTGCCATAGTTAAGCGAATCACTGCGGTTGTTAAGGGAATCATGCAGTTGTTAATGAATTTGGCTTCCTCCATTGACTTTTTTTGTCAGAGGCCAGCTGCAAAAATTGCAAATGACAATCATGTGACCCCAGGATGCTGCAACCATCATATATATATATAAATAAATATTATAAATAATATATATATAAAATAAATATATATATATATTAAGACATGTCCCGAAAATAAGCCCCACAGGGCTTTTTCGGGACATGCCTTGAAATAAGCCACCCCCCGAAAATAAGCCCCCCCACTACTTCCGGGGGAAAGGGGGGGGACATGCCGGGAGCCGCTCCTTTTGCGGCGGCACTCTTTTGGCCCGGAAAGAGAGAGAGAAACTTCCCTCAAGAAGTTTCCCTGCAAAGACCTGCTGAAAAGAGAAACCGCGAACTTCCAGACGCTGGTAAGATGAGCGCCTCGCAGCCCGGCCCTCCCCTGCATTCCCCGCCACCCCCAAATTGTGCCTGATGATCTTACCAGCGTCTGGAAGTTCGCGGCTTCTCTTTTCAGCAGGTCTTTGAGGGAAACTCCTTCAATGTAAAGGAGAAGTTATCACAAGTGCGAAAAGTTGTTAATTGGTCGCACTCGCGATAACTTCTCCTTTACATTGAAGGAGTTTCCCTCAAAGACCTGCTGAAAAGAGAAGCCGCGAACTTCCAGACGCTGGTAAGATCATCAGGCACAATTTGGGGGGGAATGCAGGGGAGGGCCGGGCTGCGAGGCGCTCACTTTACCAGCGTCTGGAAGTTCGCCGCTTCCCTGTCACCGCCTTCCTCACTCACGTCGCGCCCCGCCCCATTCCCCGCCCGGTGGTCAAAGTCCTTCAAAGCATTTTAAAGGGATCCGTTTTGCCTGCCATGAAGGGAACCAATGTTCCCCGAAGAACAGGAGGCAGGCATTGGTTCCCTTCATGGCAGGCAAAACGGATCCCTTTAAAATGCTTCGAAGGACTTTGAAGCATTTTGAAGGGACGCCCGCCATGCCACGCCCTCCCGCCCTGCCAAACCCCAGCGCAAAACGCCCCTCCTACCTCAATCGCATTCTTCGGTCTTCTCTCCACGGCAGCCCATTCTGAAAGAGAACGCCTCGCGAGTTGGAGAACTTTGAAAGCCTCGCGAGGCATTCTCTTTCAGAATGGGCTGCTGTGGAGAGAAGACCGAAGAACGTGACGGAGGAAGGAGGGGCGTCTCACGCTGGGGTTTGTCAGGGCGGGAGGGCGTCCCTTCAAAATGCTTCAAAGTCCTTCAAAGCATTTTAAAGGGATCCGTTTTGCCTGCCATGAAGGGAACCAATGCCTGCCTCCTGTTCTTCAGGGAACATTGGTTCCCTTCATGGCAGGCAAAACGGATCCCTTTAAAATGCTTCGATGGACTTTGAAGCATTTTGAAGGGACGCCCGCCACGCCACGCCCTCCCACCCTGCCAAACCCCAGCGCGAAACGTCCCTCCTACCTCGATCGCGTTCTTAGTCTTCTCTCCACAGGCGATTAACACACACACACACACACACACATACGGGAGGAGGAGGACAGAAGGGAGGAGGAGGAGGCGCAGGCGGAGGGAGGGGGAGGAGTCGAGGCAGGAAGGAGGAGGCGCAGGCAGTGGAGGAGACACGGAGGATGAAGTGGAGTGTCCGGGGAGCCTGCGCCGTGCTCTCCAGCTACCTCCTGTTCGCCTGCGCGCTGAGCGCCGCTGCGGTGGGTCAATATATATATGCCAGTTGCCACACAACCAAGTTCTGATCATGTGACTATGGGTATGTTACAATAGTCACAAGGGCAAGGGCTGGTCGTCACTTTTTTCAATGCTAATGTAACATTAAACCATCACTAAATGAATGCTTGTAAGTCAATGACTACCTGTATGTCTAAAGTATTGAGACTATATAGTTTACTCCAAGGTCCGCTATTCAAGCAGGAAAAGGGAGACTGTTGATTGGTCGAGCCATCTGACAGCTCCCTATAAAAGGGGAAGCTGTCAGCCTGGCTCTCTGCTGGATCTTACTCACTGTTACAATAAGGAGCTGTTGTTATAACCTGTCTCAAGCCTCTTCAGTCCCAGTATTTAACAACTGGCGATGAAGGTGGGATCCTGAAGAGGACCGAGCAACGAGACTCTGAAGATCCAGCCTGGTGGCAAATTAAGCGGCAGCCATTTTGCACGGCAAATTCAACCCCAAAATAGGCCGAGATGTCCACGTTCCACCCGACTCCATTTGATCCAGCAAAAGAAAACTGGGGGTCCTACATGACCCGGTTCCGTTGTTTCCTAGAGGCCAACAATCTCCAAGCGTTGGTTGAAAACATAAAGAGGGCACTCTTCCTCAGTCACTGCAGACATGAGGTCTTTGACACGGCTGAATCTCTGGTAGAGCCGACACCGGTAGAGATGGTTCCTTGGCCTACACTGCAGAACATGCTGCAGACACATTACTCTCCAGTGTCCTCAAAGCTGGTCAGATGGCATGAATTCCGACAGTGACTACAACAGGACGGCGAGTCCATTAACCAATACCTGGCTGCATTACGAAAAACAGCCATGCACTGTGACTTCCAAGACCTTGACGACATACTATTGGACCAGCTAATTTGCGGGGTACAGGACATTCGTTTGCAGAGGAGACTACTTGCCAAATCCAATGTGACATTACAAACGGCATTGGATGAGGCAAGAGCAACGGAATACTCCAACAAAGCTGCGGAATCACTTCACCACCGGAGCATGCCAACCCCCCAGAAGCCAACAACAGCGGTACATGACAACCAATGCCAAGATGACCCAGATGACATCAAAGAAGAAGAGGTCTACAAAACAGACTGGCGCCGAGGGGCCAAGGCGCAAAAAGACAAGACCATGCTACAGCTGTGGGGGGCCACACCTGAGGGCCACCTCCAATTTCAGAGATGCCATTTGTTGCCGTTGTAGGAAGACGGGGCACATCGCCAAGGTCTGCCAAGCCAATTTCCCACCCAGCAGGTACGCCACAATGGAGGCCAACCGAGACAACCAGAGACGAGGCCTGAGGCAAGAATCATTCAAGCTGCAGCACTGTAATGAGTCTCGCAGAGCACCAGAGACTTATCAAACTAGAATTGGACAGGTGAGTACCCAGAATAACAGAAAATTACATGTGACTGTGCTCCTAGAAGGGTCTCCCTGTGAAATGAAAATTGACACAGGCTCGTCCATTTCAATTATGTCCTGGGCTGCTGTCAAACAGGCAATCCCGGCACTCCGGCAGAAGCAACTCAAGGTTTAACAGCTAAAAATCAGTGACTACCAGGGGAACCGAATCCCTGTCTTGGGCTGGGGAAACTTCCAAGTGCGATTTGGCCGTTTTGAAGCAAGCCTGCCACTGACTGTTGTACGCGACCGCCTACCCAGCCTGCTAGGCCTAAACTGGTTCGGAGCTCTAGGAATGGGAGTGACGGGGATCAACGCCGTTTCCAGTGGCTGCACCGATTACCTGCTGCGAGAGTTCCACGACGTGTTCGACTCGGCAAGTATGTGGGCACACCAATTTCCTTTAGCCTTGACCCCAGTATAGCCCCAATTAGGATGAAGCCGCGAAGGGTCCCATCTGCATTAAAACCAAAAATCGACTGTGAATTAGACAAATTAATCAGCCAAGGGGTATTGGAACCGGTTGATCATGCGAGATGGGAGACACCCATAGTGACACTGGTCAAGAGCGATGGGTCAGTGCGCATATGCGCTGACTATAAATGTACCCTGAATAAGGCCCTTCAACAGAGTGCATACCCAGTCCCAATTGTTCAGCATTTGCTCCATACGCTAGGCCCGGGTGCCATCTTTGCTAAACTAGATCTCGTGCAGGCATACCAACAGCTGCCGGTAGATGGCGCCACGGCTGAGGCACAAACCATAGTCACGCAAAGGGGGGGCATTTAAATGTCACCATTTACAATTCAGTATCAGTGTAGCCCCAGGAATATTTCAGGGCATTATGGAACATCTATTAAATAAAATTCCTAGGGTAGTACCCTATTTTGATGACGTGCTCATCACCGCAACCAACGAGAGCCAATTAAAGGACAGACTAAGGGAGGTTCTGAGCAGGTTCAGGGCTGCCGGACTCAGAGCCAAGGCAAGCAAGTGCCAGATTAGGGTGTAGAAGTAGAATTCCTGGGGTACAGAATAAATGGGTTTGGCATACACCCCACTAAGAACAAGGTTAGGGCGATCCGGGAAGCCCCTACTCCTACAAACAAAACCGAGCTGCAGGCATTCTTAGGGCTGCTGAACTTTTATAGCATGTTTCTCAAAAATAAAGCCACCATTGCTGAGCCCCTACATAGACTGCTGTCAAAGAAGAGTACAAAGAAGAGGGTTTGGGGAAAAACTGAAGCGGCTGCTTTGCGGGCTGTCAAACACCTACTATCAGAGGACAGTTTCCTGCTGCAATTTAATGAGACTCTCCCAGTTGTATTAGTGTGTGATGCATCCCCATTTGGGGTCAGAGTGTCCTGAGCCACCGGTTGCCAAACGGCCAGGAGGCTCCGGTCGCTTACTTTTTCAGGACACTTTCCAGCACGGAATGCAACTATAGTCAACTTGACCGTGAGGCGCTTGCTGCTGTAGCCGGGGTGAAGCGATTTTATGAATACCTATATGGCAGAGACTTCGAGCTGGTCACTGACCACAAGCCCTTGTTAGGGTTATTGCTGGAGACGGCCCACACCGGCTTCCCTCACCCCGGCTCACCAGGTGGACAATTTTTCTGGCAGCATACTCATACAGACTGATCCACCAGCCGGGAAAATCCATGGGGCATGCTGATGCCCTCTGCCGGTGCCCGCTTCCTGAACTCATGGACGACCCCACTCCGGGCGTCCCTGTACTACTCATTGGACTCTGGCCTGGTGACCTCGGCCGACATTGCTGCCCAGTCAGCAAAGGACTCAAAATTCCAGACTATTTTAAACTGGGTGTGGAGGGGATGGCCACAAGGCCTGGTTAAACCTGAATTCAGACCGTATATTGCCAGACAGCATGAGATATCGGCGCAAGGGGGTTGCCTATTATGGGGAGATCGCATAATTGTTCCTCGGTTGCTACGAGAGGAGATTCTAAGGGCGTTGCATGAGTGTCACCCCGGGGTGGTTCGAACGTGTGGTGGGCAAATATGGATAAACAAATAGAGGAATGGGTAGCAGGTGGCACGCCTTGCCAGGAGCCGCACCCCCCAAAGCCCCGGTACAAGAGTGGGAAAGACCGAGGGCTCCATGGTCGAGAATCCATATCGATTTCGCAGGGCCATTCCACGGCCAAATATTCATGGTGGTAGTAGATGCATACTCCAAATGGCTGGAGATCGTATTAATGGGGTCAACCACTGCCAAAACAGTCATCCAGACACTTCGGAGACTCTTTGCCACCCATGGATTGCCAGACGTGTTAGTGTCAGACAACAGGCCGCAATTCACAGCCACCCAATTCGAGGGATTCTTGGCAGAACTAGGCATCCGACATGCACTGACCGCTCCTTTCCATCCGGACAGTAATTGACAGGCTGAACGCATGGTCAGATCAACCAAGGAGGCCCTTGGACGCCTAGGCCCAGGGGACTGGCAAGCAAGAGTAGATTAATTCCTCTTAGTGCAGCATATAACACCCAGCACGGCCACCGGGAGAAGCCCAGCCGAGCTACTAATGGGCCAGCAGCTCCGTTTTGTCTTAGACAGACTGCACCCCAACTACTCCAATCAGCGAGAACCCATGACAAACAAACTAGGTCATTTGAACTAAACGATCCAGTGTTCTCCAGAAACTTTGCCGAGTGGGCCCTATGGCTACCTGGAGTAATAGAAGAAATCACCAGTCCCAGATCCTATGTGGTAGCTTTAGCCGATGGGAGAAAATGGCGGCGGCACATAGATCAACTGCGCAGCCACCAACCCACTAACGCAGATTACCAAAATCCCTTTAACAATAATTTCCCTACAGCTGACTCAAACCCGAGGGTGACGGAACACCTACTTGATGATCCTGGGCTCCAATGACGTCACAACCCCGAACCGGTTCCTGTAGAATCCTCGACCCCACCCGAAAGTTTCCAGGAGGTTCCACGGGCGGAGCCAGTAACAACAGACCCAACCTCTGGCTGAAGCCAACTCCCCTACTGAACCGCGCAGGTCCACTAGGGTTCCTAAATGCCCCGCCTACCTATGGGACTACGTATGCTAATGGTTGGATCAAACCAAGAGGGGAGGGTTGTTAAGTATTGAGACTGTATAGTTTACTCCAAGGTCCACTATTCAAGCAGGAAAAGGGAGACTGTTGATTGGTCGAGCCATCTGACAGCTCCCTATAAAAGGGGAAGCTGTCAGCCTGGCTCTCTGCTGGATCTTACTCACTGTTACAATAAAGAGCTGTTGTTATAACCTGTTTCAAGCCTCTTCAGTCCCAGTATTTAACAGTATGTACGTGTGCATGTATATATCACACATACTTGCCTGTTATGCTACAATATTCTTTTTGAGGGAAAGCAATATTAAGTTGTATACTGAAATAGAATACTGTACTACTACTAATAAAAAATAGTAAGTCAATGAAATTGAAGACAAAGAAAAGGAAACAGAGCTATGATATAAAATAAAGAAAAGGAAACAGAGCCAAATCTTGATTACACTGATACCATTCACTGTATCTTTTCCACACTTCTGTATCCTTCCAAATTATCCTTTCTTTCACATTGTAAATATATAACTCCCCACATTCCCTTTTGAACTTTGAACTTCTCAACTTTCTTTTTTTAAGATTTCTTCATTCAACAATGACTTTCTTAGGTTCTCTGAAAATCATTCAGGTTCTTAGGCTGAGAACATGACATTATCTGCATAAAAATAGCACAAACATTCACATTCCAAAAATACCTCTAACATTACCACAAGAGTTCATTAGTACCATATTTTTCGGAGTATAAGATGCACCTTTCCCCTCCCAAAAGTGGGTGAAAATTTAGGTGCGTCTTATAGACCGAATACGGACGTTTTTGGTCTCCCAAACCCGCCGCGTGTCACGTTTTCACCCAGCCCCCAGCAGCACTCTGCAGTGCTCTGCATGTCCCATTTTCGGGCTCCAACCCTTCTGTGCATCATGTTTTTGCCCTCCCTGGCCCCCAGAAGCACTCTGCGGGCCAAAAATGGGTGCATTTTCGGCTAAAACAGGCCTGGTTTTTTTTGGCTAAAACGGGCCATGCAGAGCACTGCAAAGTGCTTCTGGGGACCCGGGGAGGGTGAAAACCATGACGCGCGGAGGCAAAAACTATTTTTTAATTGTTTTCCTTCTGTAAATTTAGGTGCGTCTTATAGTCCGGTGAGTCTTTTAGTCTGAAAAATATGGTAATTATCCATAAATACATTAAACAATCAAAAGGACATTACATACCCGTGTCTTACTTCTTGCTCAATGTAGAATGTTTATTAGGTGTTTCAGTTATTCTTACACATGTAAGAACTTCCATTGTATATTGTTCATATCATATTCAGCAGCTAAACATCAACACTATATTCACACAAAACATCCCACAATTCAAATCTATTCATTTCATCATATTCTTTCAATGCATACTTTCTCACATTCATATATTTTTTCAATAACCTGCTAAAGAGCCAAAATTATACACCCTGCCTTGCAATGAATTGGCCAACTTTTCTTGTTATCCCTTATACACTTTCAATTACAAGTCAGCCAAAGAGATGCATTTAAACTGATCCCTCTAAAGATTAGACATTCATTTCAGCAATGTTTCCCTTTGTATACTGACACATTGGTAGCATTTTTTCTTAATTGGCACAAATGCACAGGTGTTTGATAAGCCATACAGCCATTCCCATAAGCAAAACCATGTCTTAGCTGCACTTGGATTGTGACAGATTATAAATATTGAAGATTAAATAAATACTTCAATGTTTTTCCACTTACATTCACATTGTATCTGTTTATTTTTTTTCAAGATTCTCTCAACATTTATACCTTCCTCTTCAACATTTTTTGGGATAATTTATATTTCATCTTATAAACTTCAATATATCACTAACATTTCCATACAAACATTTAAAATATTCCTTGTAGTATTGCCCTACTTTTCAGTTTAGGCAATTTTATCACCTTTATTTTTAATTCTATTTATTCTGTTGGAGACACTTTGCTTAGCCCACTTTGATCATCTCTCCCAAAATTTGATATTTCATCAAAAAATTTCTGCATTTTCTCTACGTCATTTAATCTTAACTGTTCCTTGTACCTTGTAATTGTTAATCAATATATTTATCTCATTTTTGTTATCTGCCACATTATTTTGCTGAGCATCCTTTTTATATTCCACATTACTGTAACTGCATATGCTTCTATGACAATCTGTAATTCTTTTTATTCAGTTCTAATAAGATTCTATATCTTGTTTATGTCCACCTTCTCTTTTTATTGGGAAATTACTCTAATAATATTTCACATACAGGCCCAGTTCTTGCTTTTCTTTCCACTATTCTCCACAAAATCAGACCAATTGGTTTCCAATCTGCTGTATCTTTTTTCATACTTTTATTAATACACAGCATCACAGCATGAACTATTTTTCTTTTCTTTAACAAATGAAATTTATAAACTCCTCTTACATTCTAAGTTATCTCTCATATATTATGATCATCACCAGATGGACCATAGATATTGGACCTCAGCTGTCCATTATGGCTCTTCCAAATGATACTTCATGTAACACTTTTTAAACAAGAGTACATGCCTAATAAGTTACAAGGTTCCATTGTTCCCAGGTCATCTGCAACATTTCCTGCTAAATAATAATGGCAGTGCTAGTTTGTTTTGCCAGATTTCAGCCAGTATGTCATAAGCACGATTAAAACACAGCTTTACCATCAGATAGTTGATGTTCTTTGTTGAAAGCTAGTAGGTCCAAACTACAAATTACTTTCTAAGATAAAATAAAATGGCTAGATGCAGAATTTGGGTTTGAGTTTGAAGTTGAAAAGGTGCTTCAGAATGGCCATGACAGACATACACACTCCATCTGTTGGTTTATTCTGTAACCTGACCAATTAGGAGATACCGTATATGCAGTGAACTGACATATTCTTCGGATCCAAAAGGGGTACCTATGATGCTGAAATAAAAGAAGCAGAAAGGTTGCTGTTACAGGAGTAGACTTCTATTCACCTTGTACATTGCTCATGGAAACTTGTACATGTATATCTTGTACATGGTGGCTAGAGATGTGAAGGCCCGGAAAAAAATCGGAAAAATTTGGGGAAAAAACGGTTTTTTCCCGCTTTTTTCCTGAAGGCTTTGTTTTTTTCCAAAAAATTGGAAAAATTGAAAAAAGAAAAAAACATTGTGGAATATTTTATTTTAACATGATGAATAAAATATTTTAAGACAGGGTGTTCAAATATTTTCCAAATCATTTTTTTAAAAAATGTATGATATCAGATTATTCTAATTTCTGTGCACTGAGTGAGGACAAGCAAGTCCTAGGTAACAAACTGAACCCTCCAATGCAAGAACAGTATGCATTTCTTCCTTTAGGAGGTGCTGCTATTGTAACGAAAAAGGTTTCAGTTTTGCTTTTGCATGTTAGTGGATGTGTTTGGTTTGTTCTGTCCTCTTCACTAGGCCTCAAAAGCATTGGAAGAAAATACAGAGCAACAAAAAGGACCTGAAAGTATATACTTAATTTAAAAAGGTAAGAGTTTACATTTATCTGAATCCAGAAAACTGAATCATTTAGCTACATTAGTTTATCTTTATAAACTTTTGTATAAATAATAATTTAATTACCAGTAATCTGGTTCTTCCCCCAGTGACCCCCCCACAACCATAGATTAGTGTCTTCTTGCAAAGTAGTCATTTTTTCTTGTTTTTATTTCCTACTCCCCTCAGAAAAATGGTGAGATAAAATCTAGCATATGGAGGCATTTTCACATTACAAGTTCTTCTGAAAAGAAAAATGTGATTTGCAAATATTGTCAAGATGAAATATGCATTTCCAAATGCTACCAGGATGACAAAACACATTCCTGTATGTAACAAGTGTCCTGTAGATATTAAAAAATCCTTCATGGATCGAAGTGAAGAGGACAACAATGATGACAATGCACATAGTTTTTCTCAACGTTCTCATTCAAGAAGTCCTCTTTCTACTCCATCTATAATGTCAGCAGGAACACAAAGTGTTGTTCCATCAGCAGCATCTTCAAGTAAACAGATACTGAAGACAGCTGCATCCAAAAATTATTCACTAACTTCATTTATAGACAAGATGACACCTGAAGATCAGGAAAAAATTGATCAAGCTCTTGTAAGAGCGATATATTCTTCTGGAACGCCATTTTCAATAACAGAAAATAACATACTGGCAGGAAGCTTTGAAATTATTAAGACCATCATACCAATTGCCCAGCAGATATTCTTTGAGCAAGCCTCTTTTGGAGTCAGAATATAAACGTGTAATGGAATCGGTGCAAGGAAACATTAATGAAGCACTGTGTCTTGCACTACTTACAGATGGATGGACAAATGTGAGAGAAGGAATTATAATTTTTGTTATAACAACACCTCAGCCAGTTTTTTACAAAAGCATTGAAACAGGAGAGAACAGACATACTACAGAGTATATCAGCGGTAAAATCTGTGATGTCCTACAGAAAATTGGGAGTGGTAAAGTATTTGCTTTGCTTACTGACAATGCCAGCAATATAAAAGCAACATGGGAAATCATAATGGAGAAGTATCCACATATTACTGCAATAGGATGTGCAGCCCATGGGCTAAATTTGTTTTTTAATGATATTATGAAGTTGGACACCCTTGAAATGGTCTATAGACGAGCAAAAGAAGTTATTAAACATATAAAAGGTACTCATATTGTAGTTGCAGTTTTCAAGAAGAAGCAAGTCGAAAAAAATGCAAAGAATAGCATAGTTACGCTGAAGCTCTGTAGTAAAACTTGGTGGGCTGGAGTGGTGATCTCCTTTGAAAGTTTACTAAAAAACAAAGAAGCTCTTCAAGGAACAGTAATAGTTGAAGATCTTTTTTTTTTATTCAAAAAGTTTTATTAGTACAAAGTACAAACATTTTTCTCTTTTCTCCCCCTTCCCCCCAAACCCCACCCCTTCACCCCCCTTACCCTCCCCCCATCCCCCTCTCACCCACCCACCCCCCCGACTTCCCAGAAAAAGCGCAGGGTATAATATTCAATAAAGATAAGATTAAAATATACTATCAAATTATTAATTTCAAAATTTCTCTAGATCTTTAACTCCTTGTTACTCAAATCATTTATATAGTCTTTAAGATATAATAATAAAAAGAAGAGAAAGAAGAAATCTTTCTTTCACCATTTCAACCAGATACACAACCATCAACGTCATTTCCTCAATGATAAATAATCTTCCTTCTTCCGACACTGTACCTCCTTGATAAACATAAAATTAAAATATACTAACAAGTTATTAATTCCAATATTTCTCTAATTCATTAACCCCTTATTACTCAAAACCTTTTAAGCATAATCTAAAAATCAAACACATTGTTAATAACCTAACATTCCAATATATCAAATTATTAATTTCACAATTATTCTAAATCTTTAATTCCATATAACTCAAAACCTTTTAAAAGTAGTCAAAAAGAAAATTTTTTAAACCAATCCTCTATGTGTCTTTCATTTATATAATCTTTAAAATATAGTAATAAAAAGAAGAGAATAAAAAGACGAAAAGAAGAAAAGAAAAAAGAAAAAAGAAAAAGAAAAAAAGAGGAAGAAGAAAAAAGTCTTTCTTTCACCATCTCGGCCAGATGCACAACCATCAGCGTCATTTCCTCGATAATAAATGGATCTTCTTACTGCAAAATACCAAATTTTATTCTTCTCTCCATCTGGCCTATGACTACCCATACTGAAACCAAGTTCTAATAATTCCTTCTTCTCATTCGAGCTTTAGATCTAACTCTTGCACTTGTGGTTTGGTAATTTCTTGAGTTGTCAGCTTAGGTTGTTGTTGTCTTAATACTTCCTTACATATAGCCGCTGCTCTGGTCTGACTTTGATCCTTTGTCTCTTCTTCCACATTATGAACATCACTCTGATTCTGTAAATCACCTTGACTCATCAAAACTCCTCCCATTTGGACAACTGTCGACGACTCTCCTCTCTCACCTTCCATTGCTTCCTTCATTCTTCTTCTTTCTGGTATTTTGGATATATCGGCCTTTAACACTTTTACATAAAAATCAGTTGCTTTCAATATCGTATTGAGCCAATATCTCTTTTCCAGATGTATCACCGCTATCCCAGTTGGAGCCTCCCATCTATACTGTATTTGCTGTTTTTTCAACTCATCCACCAGAAAGGCATAATCCTTTCTGGCTCTCAACATTTTAGGAGAATTTCTTTCAATGTCATTACTTCCTGTCCATCTACCTGAGGTGTGTTCTTGAAAATCGCCTGTAGAATTTCATTACGTAATGTCCTTGTAGTAAAATATATTGCAATATCTCTTGGCAGATGTTTCTGTTTAGCAATCCAAGAATTAACACGATATATTTTATCAATTTGCATACCCAATTCCTCTTTTGTCACTCCTAACGTGTGCACAAATGCGTCCAACATCCTTTCTCTTAGATCTTCTTGTTTTTTCTCTTTTACATCTCTTACTCTTAAAGCAAACTCCATATTTCTATATTGAATCATTAACACCTCAGCTTCATAATTTTCAATATTATTTTGAGTGTTTGCTATATCTTCACCCAAAGTTATCACAGACTGTTTAATTTCTTCCACCTCCTCCTCCAAAATTTCCATATTTCCTACCAGTCCTTTAAATGCAAATATCATATCATTCCTTAATTGCTGGTGTTGAGTAGCAATTGCCTCTGAAACAGCCTGTATTTTTTCATTAATTTCATTAATTTTTAGGTTAAATTCCATAACAAGTTCATTCTTCATAACTTTTAAAGCTTCAAATAACTTTTCAGGTGTTAAAGTCTGTGGGGGTGTTGAATAGAGAGTGGGTTGCATTCTTGAAGTATAAACAGGAGGGTGCTCAAATCCTTTGTTAAAAACAGTCTTTCCAGGTTTTAAAGCCATTTAAGATTTAAAGTTAAACTTTTTGTTTTAATCCAAAATCAGAAAGAGAAGAGAGGGTTCACCAAAGTCAGGCATTTTCAGGCAAAGGGCTGCTAGCGAAACGAAACTTTCCTTTTAACTTTAACTTTCACGCCCTTTGAAGCTTCAATCGCCATTTTGTTACTCTTTACTCAATTAATTATTTCCGAAATAGAAAGTCAACTTTGGAGTTAAGTTAAGATACTTGCATGATGATCCCAGCCTCCTGGCTTTTTCTGTCTGCTGTAATCAAATTGTTAAAAATCCCATATTGAAAGCAGAGTTGGTCGCTGCATCTTGCTCCGCAAAAGCAGAGGCGTCCCAGGTCCCGGAGCAGATGACAGGCTGCCTGGGGAGCCCTCACCCTTCGCGCCCCAGATTTTCTCCTGGGGCACTAGGGGGGCTCTACCCTCGCCTGTCAGCTCTCATCTCTCCCCTACGCCCAGGGAGAAGATTTTCAAGCCGCCAGACAGCTGTTCTGGCAGCTTTACGGAGCCCGGGATTAGGCGCTCAACGAGGAACATCCTCGATGCATCAGAGCCAACCGGAAGTCAATAGTTGAAGATCTTAAAGTACCCAGCAGTGTAAGAAACACTGTTCTTGATCAGGATGTCTTCTGGGTTCAGCTGCAAAATTCCCTGAAGATTCTAAAGCCAATTGCTGCAAGCACTGCATCTGAATCAGATAGTGCACTTTTGTCAGAAATTCCTTATCTAATGACCAAGATAAAAACAACTGTTTTTGAAAATCTCAGTAAATCTCCACTTACAACTATAGAAGAAAGTAAAGTGAAAGATTTTATTAAAAAAGGGAAGAATTTTGTTGTCATCAAATTCATGCTGCTGCAAATCTGTTGAATCCAAGATTCAAAGGTGCAAACATAAGTGATGATGATAACACTGCTACTGCATTTGACTGGATCACAAAACAAGCATCACATTTAGGACTTGATGTTGGGAAGGTACTTTCAAATGTTGCAGAATATAGAACATCTTTAGGGATTTAGTCCAGGAATGCAATCTGGGATTCTGCCAAACATATTCCTCCTGCAACATGGTGGCAAGGTCTTTGCACAACACAGCCTCTGACTCCTATTGCTTCTCGCCTTCTCCAGATACCTCCATCTTCTGCAGCATGTGAAAGAATCTGGTCTATGTTTGGAAACACTCACACTAAGTCAAGAAATAAAGTGACATGTGAAAGGGTAGAGAAGCTTGTTTCGATCTGGACAAACGGTCAGTTTTTAGAAGTTCCTAATTGTGATGACGGACAAAAAAGAGTAGCTGCAGAAGCAGAGATGGATACTGACAATTTCAGCTCAGAAAATGATTCTGATTAAATGTCCATTGAAACTTAGTCTCACTCTCTTCTTAACACTTCCCCCATCTTCAATTCTTTTTATGAGAATGGGGTTTTTATTTTTATTTTTATTTAATATTGTGGAAATATGAAAAATTGTTACTTTTGGTTTTGAAAATTGTTTTGTGGAGGCTTTTTGGCTGTTCCACATAAACTAGTAAGCAGTTCAGGAGATTGTTGCTCCCTTTGTTACAAATAAATATTATAAAAAAGTAAATTCTGTTTGTGATAATTATTTGGCTACACTATATTTTTAATATGCTAGTTGTGATAATTTTATGCAAGTCAAATTGTCCATAGTCATATTTTATGTTCCTAAAGTAACAGAATGACTTTCAATCTTAAAAAGACAAAAAAGTGCTAATGTAGCATTTTTTCAATTTTTCTGAAAATTTGTTCCCCCCCCCCCCGAAAAAAACGGAAAAAAATGGGTTTTTTTCCGAGCTTCAAAATTTCCGGAAATTTTACATCTCTAATGGTGGCCTTGTACATTCCCTTTCCTAAAATAAAACATATGATTCATTGTTGCTAGCATTGGCAAAACACAAATATACCACTTTTAATACATAACATATTACCGTATGTGCCGGCGTATAAGACGACTGAGCGTATAAGACGACCCCCAACTTTTCCATTTAAAATATAGAGTTTGGGATATACTTGCCGTATAAGACTACCCCTCCTACCATCTTTCTTTTTCTTTCTGTCTTTCTTTCTTTCTTTCTTCACACACAGAATAGAGCTGACAGCTTCCTCTTTATAGGAGGCTGCCAGGGAGGGACCAATGAGAGCCAACCAATCAGCCAATCAGCCGGCATGATTTCAAGCCAGGATTCAACACCCCTCCCCCCTTAAATTGCACATAGTCCTTCAAATAGGCAGGGCTCCGCCGGCTCCGCCCAGACCTTCTCAGAACCGGTCCTGGAGTTAAAGGAGGGAGGGACCGCTGAGCGCCGCTCTCGCTCTCTGCCGAGTCGACAGGAGCCGTTATCCCCAAAGGAGAGATTGGTGCTGACGAAGCCATCCCTAGAGGCGAGACCGGTGCTGGAGAAGCCATCCCAGCAGATGATGGTGCTGGTGAAACCGTGGTGAGCGAGGGCGTGATCGGAAGGCTGCCTGGAGTCGGTGCAGGTGACATACTAGAAGGTTGGGTGGTATCAGGTATGCGGCGGCGAAGCTGGTTTATGTGCCGCCGCCAAGTTCGACCATCCTCTAACAGAACCTTGTAAGAACAAGGTCCTGTTACTTGAGAGATATGTCCGGAGACCCACTTAGGCCCAATCCCTAGGTTCAATGCGAAAACAGGATCCCCCAGTTGTAACGATCTAGGAGTGGTCTGCCTGCAGGGTTGTTGTAAGTCCACATACCCGGGATGGAGACGATCGAGTATGGTTCTTAAGCGTCGTCCCATTAAGAGTTCAGCGGGGCTTAGGACTGTAGTCTGACATGGGGTTGTGTGCTGGGCAAATAGGTATGTAGTTAAACTAGCCTGCCAGTTGGAGGTGCCCAAACGGCTTAGGGCCTCCTTGGCAGACCTCACGGCCCTTTCTGCCAATCCATTAGCAGCAGGGTGAGCGGGGGCAGTTTTAGTGTGGTGCACCCCCATCCGAGCCAGGTAAGCCTCGAACCCCGAGGAAGTAAACTGTGGTCCGTTATCCGTAACTAGTACATCAGGAAGGCCATGTGAGGCAAAAATAGGGTCCAGGATTGAAATAATGGACTCAGAAGTGGTGGAGGGCATTCGAGCCAACTCCACCCATTTGGAATAAGAATCTACCAGTACTAGAAAGGTTTGGCCATGGAAAGGGCCTGCCAGGTCCATATGCAGACGAGACCAAGGGGCTCTAGCAGATTCCCATTCTAAGACAGGAACAGCAGGAGGGCTTGGCCTAGACAACTGGCATGGCCTACATTTATTAACCCAGTCTTCTATTTGTTCATCCATCCTAGGCCACCAGGCATAGCTGCGTGCAAGCGCTTTCATCCGGACTATGCCTGGATGAGCCCTATGGAGACATTGGAGGATGTTGGTTCTAAGACTGGGAGGTACCACCACCCTTTGCCCCCAAAGCAAGCATCCTTTCATCACTGTTAGTTCATGCCTTCTATTAAAGAAAGGCTGGAACATGGGAGAAGGGGAAACTGATGGCCATCCCCTACGTACCCAGTCTAAAACCTGCAAAAGGACAGGGTCCTTCGCAGATTTGGACGCGATATGAGAAGCAGTGACAGGCACAGACAACTCATCCACAAGCAAAATAGAGACCGTCGGTGCTGGATCCTGAACGGGCCTGGGCAATGGGCATCTGCTTAAAGCATCTGCGTTTCCCATTTGCCGGCCCGGGCGGTAGTGGAGAGTGTATGAATAAGAGGCCATAAACTCCAACCAGCGAGACATCCTAAGGGATAAGACGTTAGGGCTCTGCCTATTATTTGCAAGGATTCCTAGGAGGCTTATGATCAGTCAGAAGATGAAAGTGCCGCCTGTAAAGATAATCGTGAAACTTTCTTACGCCAGCGACACATGCGAGAGCTTCGCGGTCAAGCTGGCTATAGTTCCTCTCTGTCTGAGACATTGTGCGAGAATAAAAGGCCAATGGTGCCTCTGAACCATTTGGGAGGATGTGACTTAGTACCGCTCCCACCCCGTATGGGGAGGCATCACAGGCTAGCAGCAGGGGGAGGCTGTCACTGTATTGAACAAGGACAGCCTCAGAAGTTAAAAGCTGCTTAATTGCTCTGAAAGCAGTCTCCTCTGCTGAATCCCAATGCCATACCGTACTGTTGTCTAAAAGTCTGTGAAGAGGTTCAGCCAGGATGGCCTTGTGAGGTAAAAACACCGAATAGAAATTGAGGAGGCCTAAGAAAGCCTGCAACTCTGACCTGGAAGAGGGAGTAGGAGCTAATTGAATAGCCTCAATTTTGGAAGGGGTGGGACGAATGCCATGGCCATCAATAAGAAACCCGAGGAATTCCACCTGGGGGACCCCAAAATAGCATTTATCAGGACGCAAACGCAGGCCTACTTCTTTAAACTTGAGGAGAACGGCTCTAACCCTTGAGAGTAGTTCTGAGGGGGTGGAGGCAGAAATAAGCACATCATCAAAATAAGGCACCACCCCCTGCAACCCATGTAGGAGCCTTTCCATGAGGCTCTGAAAAATGCCGGGGGCAATGCTAACGCCAAACAGGAGCCTAGTACATTTAAAAGCTCCCCGGTGGGTAACAATAGTTTGAGCTAAGGCAGTCGGCTCGTCCACTGGGAGCTGCTGGTAAGCTTGTGCCAGGTCCAGCTTGGCGAAGACAGACCCCCGGCCCAACGAGTGCAGGAGGTGTTGCACTACTGGAACAGGATACGGATTGGACTGAAGGGCCTTGTTCAATGTAGCTTTATAATCAGCGCAAATTCTCACTGTCCCGTCAGGTTTAAGGGGAATTACGATGGGAGTTTCCCACCTTGCATGATCAATGGGCTGTAATACCCCTTGAGAAATTAGTTTATCCAATTCACGGTCTACTTTAGGCCCTAGAGCTAATGGGACCCTTCGAGGCTTCAACCGGATGGGGGCCACCTGAGGATCCAAATTAAAAGAAATTGGGGTGCCATTATATTTACCAAGCCCTGGGGCGAAAACATCAGGAAATTCCTTCTGTAACAATGCCATATGGCCCTCGGAGGTGATGGTAGAGTCTGATAAAGCAGTGGTAGTATGTATTCCAGAGACAGCCAGACCAAGCGCATGGAACCAATTAAGGCCAAGCAGGGCAGGCAAGTGTCCGTTGACAACAATGAGAGGAAGGTAATCTTTAAAACCTGCATAAGAAATAAGAAAGGACCCACACCCCACAAGGGGAATTCGATTCCCTTGATAATCTTTGAGAGCAATGGGGCATGGTTCTAAACGTCCTTTATCAAAATTAGGAAATAACTGGACCAAGGTAGCCCAGGAAAGTAGAGTTTTGGATGACCCCGTATCCACCTCCATCCGACATTGTTGACCCTCAATATGAATAGTAACAAACAACTTTTGTGAGGGGTCAACCAAAGAAGCATGGTTCACATGGTAAGAAACTGGAGAAAGGTCTCTGGAGGTGGAATAACATGACTCTTGAAGAGTAGAAGATCTACGAGAAGATCTTGGTCTAAATCCTGGAGGTGGTCTTGAAGTAGGAACAGAAGGAAACTTTTGGGGATATACCCCAGTAGGTATTCTTGCTGATGCCAACAAAGAAGATCTGCAAACTCTAGCTAAGTGTCCTTGCTTTCCGCAACGGCGGCAGGTGACATTTCTAAAATGACAGTCAGTTCTATTATGCCCGCCCCCACAACTGAAACAAGTTTGCTGGGATGATTGCTCAATTTTGGAGGGTTTTCTCCTTGCTGTTTGGAGTTTGCAAATGTCATGTTCGTCATCTGAGAAGATGTCAGGGTCTGAATCCTCATGGTGAATAGATTGAGGTCTAGTTTGTATAGGTACAGGTCTGGCTTTCTGCATTTCTGAGGCAGACTTCTCAGAAAGCTCAGAAGCCCTTGCCTCATCCAATGCAGTAGTAAGATTAAGGTCTTTCTTTGCCAGTAAATGTCTCTGAAGTCGCAAATCTTGGACCCCACAAATCAATTGATCAAGGAGATCATCCAAATCTGTGAATTCACAGTTCACAGCTGCAGTACGCAGGGCAGCAATGTAATCATTTATCGACTCGCCCTCCTTCTGAAAACGCTGTCTAAAAGCGTGTCTCCTTGCCACTCTAGAGGGTGCAGGAGAATAATGATTCCGAAGCCTATCTATGAGCGTGTCCCAGGAAACAAGGTACACCTCCTGGGGGGCAGTGAGGGCTCTAGCAGTGGCAAAAATGTCCCTACCACAGGAGCTTAAAAAATAACCCAATTTGCGAGAGCTGGATAATTCCGTCAAGTCAGCAGCCCTAAGCACACACTCAAAACGGGTCAGGTAATCGTCCCAGGTCTCAGTGGCTGGTTCAAACGATGGAAATGAGGGCAGGGCCGTCATCTTAAAAGAACAAAAAATAACAATTGCTGTGATAAATGACGTCCAGTTTGACCCTAGAAAAAGCTGGAGCAATAAATTAACACAGGCTTGAGCAGCTCAGAAAACAACAACAGTCCGGCAGAAGAGAAAGAAGAAGAAAAAAATGCATTAAAAAAACCTCACAGGAGCAACAGTCAGCCAAGGCTCAGCTTTCACCTTCGTCGCCAGATGTTAAACCAGAAGTTAGCTTGCTGGAAGGAAGATGCAGGAAGGCAGCTTGTATAAAATTGCTGTTTATTCACACAATGCAGTTCGACAGAAAAACACACAGAATAGAGCTGACAGCTTCCTCTTTATAGGAGGCTGCCAGGGAGGGACCAATGAGAGCCAACCAATCAGCCAATCAGCCGGCATGATTTCAAGCCAGGATTCAACACTTCCTTCCTAACTTTTCTTTCTTTCTGTCTGTCTGTCTGTCTTCCTAACTTCTTTCTTTCTTTCTTTCTTTCTTTCTTTCTTTCTTTCTTTCTTTCTTTCTTTCTTTCTTTCTTTCTTTCTTTCTTTCTTTCTTTCTTTCGTCTTCCTTCCTAACTTCTTTCTTTCTTTCTGTCTGTCTGTCTGTCTGTCTGTCTGTCTGTCTGTCTGTCTTCCTTCCTAACTTCTTTCTTTCTCTTTCTTTCTTTTTCTTTTCTTTCTGTCTGTCTGTCTGCCTTCCTAACTTTTCTTTCTTCTTTCTTTCTTTCTTTCTTTCTTTCTTTCTTTCTTTCTTTCTTTCTTTCTTTCTTTCTTTCTTTTTTTTCTTTCTTTCTCCCTGCAAACCAATAACCACCGTGGCTCCTTTCTCCCTCGCCCAGCCCTCTTCCAAGACGCCAAGTGGAAGCAAGGTAGGTGGGTGGGTTGCTCCCCTCCCCTCCCCTCGGAGGCAGAAGGAGCCTCTGTCGCCGTCTCCCGCGAGACTCCAGCCACCCGACTGAGTCCCCGACCGCGGCACTGGCAGGGTTAACGTGCATGGGAGGGAAGGAGAGCACGCTACCCGCCACCGCTGAAACTTCCAAGCCGGGCAGGAGCTCAAAAACGGCCGCGGCTGCATCCCTGCCATTCAAGCGGCCGAAGGAGTCCCGGAGCTCCAACGCTGCCCTCCGTCTCGGTCTCCTGCCACCACTGCCAGCTGCAGCCTTCCCAGCAGGTGGGCGCGCGGGGGAGGGGTCACGGAGCAGAGGCGCCCGGCGAGCGGTGCGAGAGGCGCAGGGATGCCAGAAGTGGCATCAGCGGCAGCAGGCTCCTGCCCGCATCTCCCGCCTGCCTCTTGCCTTAAACCGCCAGGCGCCTCTGCTCTGCGACCCCTTCCGCGTGCGCCCACCTGCTGGGAAGGCTGCAGCTGGCAGTGGCGGCAGGAGACCGAGACGGAGGGCACCGTCGGCGCTCCGGGGCTTCTTCGGCCGCTTGAATGGCAGGGAGAATGGCAGGGATGCAGCCGCGGCCGTTTTTGAGCTCCCGCCCGGCTTGGAAGTTTCAGTACCCGGCGTATAAGACGACCCCCGACTTTTGAAAAGATTTTCAAGGGGTAAAAAGTTGTCTTATACGCCGATACATACGGTAGCTGTATGCCACAGGGTTCCCAAACTTTATGGTACAATAGCTGCCCATTGCAGGCTTGCACAGGCAAAATAGGTGTAATTTATTTTTTATGTGAATTCCTCTGTTGCTTGCAAGTCCCAGAATGTCCAGAACCCTGACGTAAAATGAGAGCATAACTTTATGAGAGCATAACTGTTTATTCAGTAAATAATGGCTTAATAAACAAAAACGTGAAACATTCCCAATGTCTCTGAATTATCCTTTTTCCATACCTTCTGATCTCTTTTGTACAAAGCTCTGCGTAGATTTCTATATTGTCAGAAACGATTGTGTGGCTGTAAATGTGGTATGGAAATAATCACATACAGGCTTAAAGTGCTTTCTGAATATAGCCAATTGCTTTATATAACCAATCGTAACTAAACCATGGCTTAATGTGATACATAAATCCAGACTACTATGCAACATATTTTCTTTTCCTTTTGCTTCAATTGTTGTGATAATAGAAATGGTCTTACACTAATCCTGAATTAGTTCATACAAATCAGCATTATCAAGCTCATTGCTAAGCTCATTGCTAAGTGAAACATTTGTTGTGAATTTTGTCCCATTTAACCACCTTTTTTGCCACAAGTGAATCACTGCAATTATTAAGTTAGTAACACGTTTGTTAAGTGAATCTGGCTTTTCCATTGACTTTGCTTGTCAGGTCACAAAAGGTGATCTCATGACCTCAGGACACTGCAACCATCATAAATGTCAGCCAGTTGCCAAGCAGCTGAATTTTGATCACATGACTGAGGGGATAATGCAGTGATTCAAAGTGTGAAAAACGGTCGTAAGTTACTTTTTTCAGTACCATTGTAATTTCTAACAGCCACTAAACAAACTGTTGTAAGTCGAGGACTACCTATACATCATAGACTAGCACTTGGTGGAGCAATCCTGAAGGCCTTGTAAAAGATATTCAAATACTGATATGCCTTTAACTACAAAGATCAGAATAGTACAATTCATGGTATTCCCTATGACACTCTACAGAAGTGAAAGTTGGACTCTGAAGAAGCAGGATAGGAAGAGTACTGATGCCTTTAAAGTTGGTGTTGGAGAATGCTCCTGAGAATATTGTGTACAGCCAAGAAAACAAATCAACACAGACCTTTCACTCAAGGCACAATTTACTAAGTTTAAATTATCCTCGTTTGGACACATTATGCAAAGACCTAATTCACTGAAGAACATTTTATGCTGGTGTTGTAAGGAATATCCTTCCTTTTTCCAAGTGGGGAAAAAGACACTGGATTCATGGAAGTTGCTTGGAAAGAAGGTTTAATGGTGGACAGGAGCCCATGGCTTAAGCTCCTGAACAGAAAAGGTGGATCACATGCTTCCAGATGTTGGGTGAAGAGAAAAAAGGGGCAGATATGCTGAGAGTGCCCTAGTTTATACCCTCTGTTGGGCCCCACCTTGAGAGTTTCCTGTTCTTGTGTAAGAAATGTATCCCATTGGCTGCCAGACTCCCAGGGGGCGGTGGGCAACTCTGTAGGCTGTCTTGAGTCCAAGTTTGCTTGACACTTGCTGACTGATGCAATCTTCATCAGATATCCGTCCCTGTCGCCGCTGCTTTCCTCACTCGCACCGCGTCCCATCCCCCGCCCGAAACCCCAAACTCCTTCGAATCATTTTGAATCCTGCCTGCGATGAACCCAGAGCAGGCGAGCCAGTCTCCTGTAACTTCGGCTCTTCGGCTTCCAAATCCAGCCTGGAAAGCAGCCGCTCTGGACGAGCGTCTAGGACGCACATCTCTTGCGCTGGGGCAGGGCTTGGCAGGGCGGGCGGGGCGATCGTCCTCCTCCCCGCCGCTTCTGGATTTGGAAGCCAAAGAGCCGAAGAAGTTTGGGGGAAAGAAAGACTTCTGCTGCTTCTGCTTTTGATTGCACGGAAGGAAAGCAGCAGAAGTCTTTTTCTTTCCCCCAACCTTCTTCGGCTCTTTGGCTTCCAAATCCAGAAGTGACGGGTAGGAGGACGATCGCCCCGCCCCGCCCGCCCAAGCCCCAGGACGAGACGTGCGTCCTACCTGGGACTTGTCCCGGTACCTTGGTCGCGTTCTTACGGTGTTCTCTCCACGGCAGTCCGTTGTAAAAGAGAATGTCTCGCGAGTTCAAACTTCTTGAATTCGCGAGAGGTTCTTTTAGAACGGGCTGCCCTGGAGAGAACGCTACCGAGGTACCGGGACAAGTGTCTGGTAGGACGCACGCCCCGCACGCCCTGCCAAGAGAGATGCACCACTTACTAGAGATTTGGCAGCTCCGTGGTCTCTTGGCTTGTCTGTTTGCAAGGTTTTTTCCCTAAACAGACTAGCCGAGAGACCACGGAGCTGCCAAGCCTCCAGTAAGTGGTGCGTCTTGCGCCCCGCCCTGCCAAGCCCCAGTGTGAGACACGCGTCCTATCTGACACTTGTCCCGGTACCTTCCCGTCACATTCCTCGGTGTTGTCTCCAGGGCAGCCCGTTCTAAAAGAGAAGGTCTCGCGAGTTCAAGAAGTTTGAACTCGCGAAATGTTCTCTTTTAGAACGAGCTGCCCTGGAGACAACACCGAGGAATGCGACAGCGGTACCAGGACAAGTGTCTGGTAGGACGCGTGCCCCACCTCGCCCTGCCAAGAGAGACGCATCACTTACTGGAGGTTTGGCAGCTCTGTGGTCTCTCAGCTTATCTGTCTGCAAGGTTTTTTCCCCTAAACAGACTAGCCGAGAGACCACGGAGCTGGCAAACCTCCAGTAAGTGGTGCATCTCGGGCCCCGCCTCGCCTGCACCCCGAAAATAATAAGCCACTCCCCAAAAATAAGGTCAGGGGCATTTTGGGGAGGGGTCAAAAATATAAGTCCATCTTATTTTCGGGGAAACACGGTATTTTGAAACTCCTTGGCAGAATCGTAGGATTAGAAAGCAGCCCCTCACCCAAGATCCAACACAGGACGAAAGCCATTAGCCACAATAGGAATTGCCCAACACCCTTTCAGAACACAAGTCCCTTCATTGCACCACCCCCAGAACAGTTCAAACTTCAAAGTCACAGAAACCTATAAAGATCCATCCACTCATTCAACCTGACCCATTTGTTCAGCTGACTCAGAACTGCACACTGTCTTTGTGGTTCTGTTCAATAAACCAACTTTCCAATCAGCCTTCATGTTGTTTCCAGCTTCTTTCTCCCAGCTTGGAACTGAACCAGATTGATTTTTCTTCCAACAAAGGGAAAATACACCAGAACAGAAAAGAATTAAACAGAACAACTTGCAATTAGGAATTTTGGTTACACAGCAACAGCTAATTTTGCTAGTTTTCCTTTTGTACCTTCCTTTAGTTTCTCGAGTAAGCAAAAGGACTTGCTGCTCTCGCAAAAACTAGTCAACTATCATTAAAAACACACACCCAAAAGCACTATGACGGATATATCTCTTTTTTCCTATGCCTTACTATCCGATATCCGATACACCCGAAGAAGCCATACTCGTTTTTCACCTTAGTTTAGAATACCACTTCAATCTCGAAGTCTTGTCTCGAAAACTGCTACGAGAAAAACCCACCCGCTTGAGAAAAGACGGCATTAGCCACTTTTTCCCTCTTGCTGCTCTATGACGTCAAAGCATCTGCGTCTGCGCAGAACAACTACTTTTCGCTTCCTTACGCCAAACGCGTATTTTTTGAGCTACTTGTGGGAGTGGCTTTGTGCAGAAGGAAAAGAGGGAGGAGGAAGAGCGGGTGAGGGACCCCCCCCCTCGCCCTCTGTAACGAAGGGTGCGCGTGCTTGCTCTGGGCGGTTGCGTGACTGATTAAAAAGGTGGCGACTGGGACAGGAACGGCGCGCGCCCTTCGTTAAACGACTTATCGCTTCGTCGGCGCGTGGTCGCATCTGCCTCTCCCTTCCCCTCCCGCGCGCTCTCGTTCTGTCCCCGTCGTGTGTGAGTGTGCATCAGTGGGGGAGGGGAGCGAATGAGGCGTCTCTGCCCTCCGCCGGTTCATTTTTGTATTCCTCCCTTCCATGGTTGCTGCTCCACCCCTCTGGCTGGATAGCCTTTGGCTGCTTCGCCGCCTAGGAAAGAAAAAAGGCTCGCGACGGAGGGGGTGGGAAAAAGGTGACGACCTGGCGGCGATAGCGAGAGGCAGCAGCGGAGCGAGAGGCAGGCGGGCGGGTGGCTGAGGCCCAGAGGAGAAAGAAACGGGGAGCGGCGGCAGCTGGAGAAATTTTCGGCGTAGCGACTGGAACCTCCGGGACGGATTTGGGCTGTTCGGTGTGAAAGGACTGGATTTAACGTGGTGTGCTGATTGGCGGCGGCGGCGGCGTGTTGTGCGGGGAGCGCGGAGGGGATCCTGCCCGCGCCCCCTCCCGCCTCGGCCGCCTGCAAGGATAATTCTGCCCTATCTGGACCATGGCCGACGACGACGTGCTGTTCGAGGATGTCTACGAGCTGTGCGAGGTGATCGGCAAGTAAGTGGCCGGGGGTGGGGGGTGGGGAGAAGGCAAATGGGCCAGGAGCGGGGAGAGACCAAAGCAGCAATCGGCTGCAAAGCCTACTCCCCGACGGGAGGAGGGAAAGAAGTGGGGGAAGAGATGCTCGGTTCCATTCCCACCTGAGTTGGGCCGCCGCCGTATCTTATCCGAGGAAAGGAAGAGGGAGAGGCCAGATCCTCATTGCTGGAACGGAATGGTATGACGAGTAGCTTCATCGTGGCGCCCACGCGATTTCACACGATAGGTGACCTGATGTGGATTTTTTTTTTGTCTAGCTTATTCTTTCATTCGGCACAGTTAAATCTTTAGTGAGGTCTGATGTTGCAGTATATCCGGTTTTGCTCTGCTTTAATATGTGTGCAAATTTATGTGACAAGTTGCTTACCTGGAGGGTAGACAAGGAAAGATGAGACTGGGTCCTCCGCTCTGCTTTTTTTGTTGTGTCCCTAATGCCAGATACCGTACTTTACTGTTCTTTGGTACATAATATTCATCTCATTGGCAAGGAATTGGCGCATAGGTAATGGTCAGTTTCTTCCTAGTTCTGTCTCAAAATAATGACTGCAAGAGATATTGGCCTCCTTACTCATTATGCAACTTTTCAAATTAATGTTCACTGCTTGCCCAAAAGTGAAGCTGCAACAGTTGCTAAAATGCCTCTGCTTCATTTTTTGAATGTCCAATTTGGTAGGTTGTTTGAAAATGAAGTTTTCTGTTTTTATTTATTTGGAAATTTATATTGCCGCCTATTCGCACATGGGAACTCAAGGCGGCTTAGAAGAATATAAAGCTCATATAAAAACAATAAAACTAATAAGAGAGAATCATATAATAAATTAATAAAATAATATAAAATAACACACACAACACATCACACGAGCCATTTAATGGGTTCCATCCAGTGGTGGGTTCCTACCGGTGCGGCCCACTCTACAGTACCCATAGCGGATGGGGCTATTTGAGTGCGGCTGCCTCCAGTGCTGCATTTTTGGGCTTTTTTGCTTCCGCGCATGCGCGGAAGCAAAATCTCGGCGAAATCTCGCGAGGGGTCGTGTGTGTGTGTGTGTGCGATTTTGGCAAGATTTTGCTTCCGCGCATGCACGAAAGCAAAATCTAGGCGAAAGCGTGTGCACGTGCATCCCCTCGCAAGATTTCACCGAGATTTTGCTTCCGTGCATGCGCAAAAGCAAAATCATGCAAGGGGCGCGTATGCGTAGCAAGGGGGTGCGCGTGCATAGCGAGCGCACATGCACATCAAACGTGATGCGTGCACAGAGTTTCTGTAGCGAGGTAACAGAGCAACCCGCCCCTGGTTCCATCCCACTCTGCGTTCCCCAGGCCCACTGGCAGAACCAGGTCTTCAGCACCTTACCCATTATTCTAGAAATGAAAAATGCAGTTAATTATGGTAGCAAAATAATATAGCTCAGTCTGTCTGTTTCACACTCCCCCAATACCTGCTTGTTGGTTTGGGGAGCTTGTTCTTATGTTTAATCAAGTGAAGTGTCATTAAAAAGAAAAGTTAAATGGAAATGCATGAGAATAACTTACCTTATTATAAGTGAATATGTTTTACAAGTTAGATGGTTTTGCTCCTATTATGATTTAATAAAGTAGCTTTTAATTTATGTTCTGTTTTTACTATAACTGCTTAAATTCAAAGGTTTAGTGTGGAAAAATAACTTTAACATGAATTTTGTTAGGGTTATTTTCATGAAAGAGTTGTGCTTGCTTTGCTTTATATAGTTGGGTGTATTTAATGTGTTGTTACACCTTTTGCCAAATATTTAGTTTTTACTTTATTATACAACATAGGGATAGCGTCTCACTTTTAATTTTTAACAGCAACTTTCTCTATGAGAAGAAAAACATAATTTAGCACGAGCCTAGAAATTTTCATGCATTTATTCATGCATTTTTTCATAATTATGGCTTTTTTCTTTGCAAAATAAATTAAAAGTAATACATATAATGTGTGGCAAATATATTTCATCAACTTTTTTACATGGGTATAATGTTGAGATCATAGCTTTCTGGAAGGCCAGTATGGTGGGGGTAGTGCAGATCTTGGGAGGCAGCTGATTCCAGAGAGCCGGGACAGCCACAGAGAAGGCTCTCCCCCACGGTCCCGTCAGCCGACACTGTTTAGCTGATGGGACCCGGAGAAGACCGACTCTGGGATCTTACCGGTCGCTGGGAGGTATGTGGTAGAAGGCGGTCTCGAAGATAGTCTGGCCCTGAGCCATGTAGGGCTTTAAAGGTAATGACCAACACCTTGAATTGTGTCCGGAGACCGATAGGTAACCAGTGCAGCTCGCACAGGATTGATGTAGTGTGGGTGTATCTGGGTGCACCCACAACCGCTCGCGCAGCTGCATTCTGGACCAACTGTAGTCTCCGAACACTCTTCAGGGGTAGCCCCATGTAGAGAGCATTGCAATGAGTGACCGTTGGGAGAGCCTCCTGATCCAAGTAGGGTCGCAATTAGTGCACCAGGCGCACCTGTGCAAAGGTCCCCCTAGCTTCAGCTGTCAGATGTTGGTCTAATCTCAGCTGTGAGTCTAGGAGGACACCCAAATTGCGAACCCGTTCTGGGGGGGTTAATTTCTCTCCCCCCAGAACCAAGGAAGGACAGTCGGTATAGTCTTTCAGAGGCAGTATCCACAGCCACTCAGTCTTGTCAGGGTTAAGTTTGAGCCTGTTGATTCCCATCCAGATCCTCACATCGTCCAGGCACTGGCACATCACGTCTACTGCTACACTGAACTGGGTATCATCAGTATATTGCTGAAACCTCACCCCGTGTCGTCGGATGATCTTACCCAGTGGTTTCATGTAGATGTTAAATAGGAGGGGAGAGAGGACCGAGCCCTGAGGCACCCCGCAAACGAGGGGTCTAGGGGTCGACCTCTGCCCTCCAGCCAACACTGACTGCAACTGACCAGAGATAGGAGAACCACCGTAATACAGTGCCTCCCACTCCCAACTCCCTTAGTTGGCGCAGAAGGATACCATGGTCAATGGTATTGAAAGCAGCTGAGAGGTCAAGTAGCACCAAGATAGAGGAATGACCCCCATCTCGGTCTCGCCAGAGATCATCTATCAGAGTGACCAAAGCAGTTTCTGTGCTGTAGCTAGGCCTGAAGCCCGATTGAAAAGGGTCTAGATAATCCGTTTCATCCAATAACTGTTGGAGGTGGAGCGCCACCACTTTCTCTATAACCTTTCCCACAAAGGGTAGGTTGGAGATTGGACAAAAGTTCTTTAGCTCTGCTGGATCCAGGGAGGGCTTCTTGAGGAGGGGCCTTACCACAGCCACCTTCAATGGTTGTGGGACGGATCCCTCCCTCAAGGAGGCGTTCACCAGGACCTGGAGCCAGCCTCGTGTCACCTCCCTGCCGGATGAAACTAGCCAGGAGGGGCACGGGTCCAACAAACAAGTGGAGGAACTCATCGCTCTAATAGCCTTGTCCACTTCCTCAGGCGTCGCAGGCTCAAATTCGTCCCATAAAATAGGACTAAGATCTGCCCCTGTCATCTCGGCCTGAATTGCCCAATCAGAGTCCAGGTTCGTCCGAATCTGAGCGACTTTATCAGACAGAAACTGCAAATTCCTCACTCTACCCTGCAAGGGTTCCTCCTTTCCCTCTACATTGAGGATATACTTGGCTATCAGGCATCAGCACAAAAAATGGTTTGAAGTAAAGAAAATTGCCTTAGTAGTTAACAGGTCATGGGTATATTTGGCAAACCTGTCCCTAAACTATTTATTTATTTATTTATTTATCTATGTATGTATGTATGTATGTATGTATGTATGTATGTATGTATGTATTAATGGTTCTTATAGGCCGCCTAACTCCCATGGGACTCAGGGCGGCGTACAGCATAATATAAGAACAATATAAAACCATAAAATGATTAAAAATTACAAAAAATTAAAAACACATCAACATTCATACATGGGAGATTGATCTCAATATCACCCCGTCTGCCGGAAGAGCCATGTTTTAATAGCTTTACAGAAGGCCAGCAGGGTGGGAATAGTCCGGATCTCTGGGGGGAGTTGGTTCCAGAGAGCCGGAGCTCCCACAGAGAAGGCTCTCCCCTGCGGACCCGCCAGCCGACATTGCTTGGCTGAAGGGACCCGGAGGAGACCAACTCTGTGGGACCTAACTGGTCATAGAGAGGTATGCGGTAGGATGCGGTCCCGCAGGTATCCTGGCCCTGAGCCATTTGGGCTTTAAAGGTCAAAATCAACACCTTAAATTGCATCCGGAGACTAATGGGCAACCAATGCAGCTGGCGGAGAATAGGTGTTACGTGGGTGTACCTTGGGACACCCACTACGCCTCGCGCAGCTGCATTTTGCACCAATTGCAGTCTCCGGATGCTCTTCAAGGGTAGCCCCAGGTAGAGCGCATTACAGTAATCCAGACGTGAGGTGATGAGGGCATGAGTGACCGTGAGTAAGGCCTCTCTCTCCAAGTAAGGTCGCAATTGGTGCACCAGGCGAACCTGTGCAAAGGTCCTCCTAGCCACAGCTGATAGATGTTGATCCAATTTTAGCTGTGGGTCTAGAACAGTGGTTCCCAACCTTTTTGTGATCGAGTACCACTTGGAGGTCCCGTACAGTCACCGCGTACCACCTGGTTCCAAAGAAACTAAATTCGATCAGATATCACTTTATTTCCATAATTGTACCGTTCCTTTTTTGGCCCCGCGCATCCAGCAACTCGATTCTCGGGCCGCTGGGACCAGGTGGGTGGCGTGTGGCAACAGTTGTGTTAGGCAGTAAACATTTTTGTGAAGTAAAAAAAAACTAACTAAAAATCGTTCATGAGCCCGAAAGTGTTCGCGTACCACCTGGAAGGCCCTCGCGTACCACTAGTGGTACACATACCACAGGTTGGGAACCACTGGTCTAGAAGGACACCCAAATTGTGAACCTGTTCCGAGGGAGTTAATTTCTCTCCCCCGAGAACCAAGGAGGGGCAGTCGACAAAGTCCCTGGGAGGCAATATCCATAGCCACTCGGTCTTGTCAGGGTTGAGCTTGAGCCTGTTCATTCCCATCCAGACCCTAACATCGTCCAGGCATCGGCACATCACATCCACTGCTTCCCTGAATTGAGACGGGTTGGAGATGTACAGCTGGGTGTCATCAGCATATTGCTGGCACCTCACCCCGTGTCATCGGATGATCTCACCCAGCGGTTTCATGTCATGGTCAATGGTATCGAAAGCCACTGAGAGGTCAAGTAGCACCAGGATGGAGGAATGACCACCATCCCGGGCTCACCAGAGATCATCCATCAGGGTGACCAAAGCAGTTACCGTGCTGTTGCCGGGCCTGAAGCCCGATTGAAAGGGATCTAGATAATCAGTGTCCTCCAACAACCGCAGGAGCTGAAGCACCACCACTTTCTCATCAACCTTCCCTACAAAGGGAAGGTTGGAGACCGGACGGAAGTTTTTTAAATCCGCTGGGTCCAGGGAAGGCTTCTTGAGGAGGGGCCATACCACCGCAACTTTTAACGGTTGCAGCATAGATCCCTCCCTCAGAGATGCGTTCACAATTATCTGGAGCCAACCACATGAAACCTCCCTGCTGGCCGAAACCAGCCAGGAGGGACATGGGTCCAATAAACAAGTGGAGGCGCTCATCGGTCCCACGGCCTTGTCCACATCATCAGGAGTGGCAGGTTCAAATTCGTCCCATAAAACCGGACTAAGACCAGTCCCTGTCAACTTGGCTGGTCCTGTCCAATCGGAGTCCAGGTTCGTCCGGATCTGAGCGACTTTATCCGCCAGAAACTGAACAAACTCCTCAGCTCTACCCTGCAAGTGTTCCTCGTCCCCCCCCCTTTGTTAAGGAGGGAGCGAGTCACCCTAAACCGGGCGGCTGGGCGCGAATTGGCGGATGCAATAAGAGCGGAAAAATGCGAACATTTTGCCGCCCGTATCACCACTAAACAAGACCTAATGAAGGTTCTTAATAGTGTTCGATCAGATTCAGCTTTACTGGCTCTCCAGCGTTGCTCTAGGCGTCTCTTCTGGCGTTTCATCTCCCGGAGCTCCTCAGTAAACCAGGGAGCTCTCCGGGATCCACTGCCTCGGAGAGGCCACAAAGGCGCAATCCGATCCAAAGCCCTTGATGCCGCGTTATTCCACACAGCCACCAGGGACTCGGATGAATTGTGTACTAGGGATTCAGGTATCTCCCCAAGTTCCCTCTGGAATCCTTCGGGCTCCATTAGGCGCCTGGGGCGGAACCACTTAATCGGTCCCGCCTCCCTGCGGAGGAGGGGTGGAGCCATAAAATCCAACCTCAGTAGGAAATGATCTGACCACGACAAAGGGGAGATGCTAAACCCCTCAATTTCAGATCATCTCCCCACTGCCCCGAGAGAAACACTAGGTCAAGCGTGTGACCTCCTTCATGGGTCGGACCCTGAACTACTTGGGTCAGGTCCATGGTTGTCATGGAAGCCATGAACTCCTGAGCCGCATTAGAGGATTCGCCGGCTGAAGGCAGGTTGAAGTCCCCCAGCACCATAAGCCTGGGGAACTCAACCGCCAACCCGGCTACTGCCTTGAGCAGCTCCAGCAGGGCCTTTGCAACGCAGCTGGGAGGCAGGTACGTCAGCAAAAGGCCCAGCTGAACCCCTAAGTCCAACTTCAGAAGGAGCGTCTCACACCCAACTATCTCCGGGGCAGGGCTCCTACGAGGACAAAGAATCTGGCGAGCTATCATAGCCACTCCTCCACCCCTTCCCTGAGGTCGCGGCTGATGCTGAACTAAGAACCCGTCCGGGCACATCTCTGAGAGGGGCACTCCCCCCTCCTGGCCCAGCCAGGTCTCAGTAATACATGCCAGGTCCGTCCCCTCTTCCAAGATTAAATCCCGTACGAGGGGGGCTTTGTTGGTAACAGACTTGGCATTCAACAGCAGCAGCTTGAGTCCAGGGCCCTGAATTCCCCGGTCACCAGGTACTCGGGCTGAGCTAGATGGAACCAAGACAGAGGGGCCGGAACAGGAAATTGCTTGTAAACAGCGAGTTCTGGTTCCCCGAGAGCGGCCTACCCCACGGCTCCCGCTATACCTACCTCTCCCCGTTATGACCGTAATGCTCTGACTCTCCCCCCACCCAGAGATCCCCTCCCCACCCCTGCTGGTACTCTTCTCTCCCTGCAGGCCATACATACCATTCACACTGAGCCGGGGGTCGGAATCAAGTCCCCCTCCGCTTCTGTTTCCACACTCAGCAGAGGGGGTCCGAATCCTCATCCCCGACTCACTCATTCTATCCAAGCTAATCAGTTAAACTAAACATTCCATCCACCCGTATATATCACCCCAAATCAATTACACCCACTCACATCAACCACCCAACCTTAACACACACACTTCCATGTTTCCCACCGCCTCTCCCACTTCCGAGGTAGGGACTAGAAGTTATAATCAAAATAATAATTGTTGACATCTGCACCAAGGCCCACGATAGTCAGTAAAAGGTTCCAGATGTTCGTATAGTTGACCACTAATGGGATAAGCAGGTGTAAAGTGCATAATAGTCTCGACAAACGCCTTGAGTCCTTGAGATAATACTGGTTTTATAGCTCTTTGTGGTTCAATGCCAGATTCTGGGGAGCCAATAATCCAGGGATCGGAAGCATATCCATCCTATAGAGCAGTGGTTCTCAAACTTTTTCAGTCCACCGCCCCCTTGGTGCTACAAACTCGTCCTCACCGCCCCCCACCCCACCCCCTCAGGTGGGCGTGGCTTAGTGGTCAGGTGACCGGGTGGGCGTGGCCAACTTGTAAAATGTGGTGAAACTCACTTAACAACGCTCTTGCTTAGCAACCAAAATGTTAGGCTCAATTGTGGTCATAATTCTTTCTTTCTTTCTTTCTCTTTCTTTCTTTCTTTCTTTCTTTCTTTCTTTACTCCCTTCCCCTTCTTTCTTTCTTTTTCTTTCTTCCTTCCTTCCTACCATCTCTTTCTTTCTTTCTTCCTTCCTTCCTTCCTTCCTTCCTTTCTTTCTTTCTTTCTTTCTTTCTTTCTTTCTTTCTTTCTTTCTTTCTTTCTTTCTTTCTGTCTTCCTCCCTCCCTCCCTCCCTCTTTCTTTCCTTTTTCTTTCCTTCTTCCCTCCCTTCCCTTTCCTCCTTTCTTTTTGATGTCTTCCTTCCTTCCTACCATCTTTTTCTTTCTTTCTTTCTGTCTACATTCCTACCTAACATCTTTCTTTCTTTCTTTTTCTTTCTTTCTTTCCTTTTTCTTTGCTACATCCCTCCCTTCCCTTCCCTCCCTCCTTTCTTTTTCTGTCTGTCTTCCTTCCTTCCTACCATCTTTTTTCTTTCTTTCTTTCTTTCTGTCTTCCTTCCTTCTTACCATCTTTCTTTCCTTTTTCTTTCCTTCTTCCCTCCCTTCCCTCCTTTCTTTTTCTGTCTGTCTTCCTTCCTTCCTTCCTACCATCTTTCTTTCTTTCTTTTCTTTCTTCCTTCCTTCCTTCCTTCCTTTTTCTTTCCTTTCTCTCTCTCTCTATCTATATATCTATATCTATCTATCTCTATCTATCTATCTATCTATCTATCTATCTATCTATCTATCTATCTATCTATCTATCTATAGCAATTGTTCAGTTATTGTGGCACTGAAAAAAGTGAGTTATGATTTTGCACTTATGACCATCATAGCATCCCCAATGGTGATCAAAATGAAGGCGCTTGGCAACAGGTATGTATTTAGATTGTTGCAGTATCCCAGGATTATGTGATCACCATTTGCAACTTTCTTAGCCAGCTTCCAAAAAGCAAAGTCAATTGGGGAAGCTAGATTTGCTTAATGACCATGTAACTTAACTGCAGTGAATCACTTAACTGTGGCAAAAAAGGTGTAAAATGGGGCAGTGTGATTCACTTAAAACTGTCTTACTTAGTATTGGAAATTCTGGTCCCAGTTCAGCAGTGGGTTGCTCCCGGTTCAGCCTGGTTCGGCGTAGCAGTGGCGGTGGGAGGCTCCGCCCACCTGCCCAGGACGCTTCTGTGCATGTGCAGAAGTGTTGCGTGCGCGAGCGCGAACCAGTAGTGATGGGATTTAGAACCCACTACTGTCCCAGTTGTCATAAGTCAAGGACTGTATAGCTCCCTATGGAAAATTTCAAGATTTTACATTGCTGGATATGAGAGGTACTGTATGTGCAAAACATTTTGAATCTGAACTTACTTGAATTGAAACATTCTGTTCTGAATGCAAAATAAGCTATTCTGATCAATTTGGAACTGATTTAAGCTCAAAATACCCATTCATTTAATACAGGTCACAGAATTTTTGTAATAATTGTGGATATTCCCCGCAATTGGTATTTCATAATCTGCTTTTGGTAGTTTTGTTTCGTTTTTTTGTTTTGTTTTGGTACCTTCGAGTCAATGTTGAATCCTGGTGACTGCCTGGACAAGTTCCTGTATCTTTCTTGGCAGTATTTTCAGAAGTGTTTGGCTCTCAAAAACCAACTAGGAATTAAAAATAGAAGTAGTGTAATTTTTTTCTGATTTGGATTTATCAACTGTCATAATTTGTTTTCATACTTACTTATATATCTTTCTGGATAATTTTTCAATGTAACATTTTCTAATGTAGAATTTGGCTTGATACATTGATTTACCTTATAAATAACTTTACAGTACTTTTGTTTTAAGTGATGAGCCATGCTTTTAACTACAGTGTAACTTCAGATAGTAGAATTTTCTCTCACATATATCATTTTAGCTGACAATTAAAAGAATTATCTGCTACTTTATGGTAATGCTCAAACTCTTGTTTAATGTTAGTAAGTGCTCAAACAATACAAGAATTGGAGGAATTTTTTATTTCAGATAGTTAACTACTTCATATTCATAAAGAACCAAAGGCATAGATATAGAATAGGTGGAACCTGGCTCAATAGCAATAATTGCAAGAGGGAACTAGGAGTTCTAGTAGACAACCACTTAAATATGAGCCAGCAGTGTTCTGCAGCAGCCAAAAAGCCAATGTAGTCTTAAACTGCATTAACAGAAGGATAGAACCAAGATCACATGAAATGTTAGTACCACTTTATAATGCCTTAATAAGACCACACTTAGAATAGTGCATCCAGTTTTGGTCACCACAATATAAAAAAAAATGTTGAATCTCTAGAAAGAGTGCAGAGAAGAGCAGCAAAGATGATTAGGGGGTTGGAGGCTAAAAATATGAAGATCAGTTGCAGGAATTGGGTATGTATAGTGAAAAAGGACTAGTGGTGACATGATAGCAGTATTCTGACAAGACCGAGTGGCTATGGGTACTGCCTCTGAAAGACTATGTCGACTGTCCATCCTTGGTTCTGTTGGGAGAGAAATTACCCCCCTCAGAATGGGTTCGCAATTTGGGTGTCCTCCTAGACTCGCAGCTAAGATTAGACCAACATCTGACAGCTGTAGCTAGGGGGACCTTTGCACAGGTTCGTCTGGTGCACCAATTGCGACCCTACTTGGATCAGGAGGCTCTTCTCACAGTCACTCACGCCTTTATCACCTCATGGCTTGATTATTGCAATGCGCTCTACATGGGACTACCCCTGAAGAGTGTTCGGAGACTACAGAGTGTTCGGAGACTGGTTCAGAATGCAGCTGCGCGAGTTGTGGTGGGTGCGTCTAGATACACCCACACTACATCAATTCTTCGCGAGCTGCACTGGCTTCCCATCGGTCTCCGGACACAATTCAAGGTGTTGGTCATTACCTTTAAAGCCCTACATGGCTCAGGGCCAGACTATCTTCGAGACTGCCTTCTACCACATACCTCCCAGCGACTGGTAAGATCCCACAGAGTTGGTCTTCTTCGGGTCCCGTCAGCTAAACAATGTCGGCTGGCGGGTCCGCGGGGAGAGCCTTCTCTGTGGCTGTCCTGGCTCTCTGGAACCAGTTACCTCCGGAGATCCACACTACCCCCACCTTATTGGCCTTCCGGAAGGCCGTAAAGACCTGGCTCTTCCGACAGGCCTGGGGCCAATGACCCCTTGGGATTGACTAGCGAGGTCGGGCCATGAATGTATGGATGGCTGAAACTGTTTTAAACTGTTAATGTGGTTTTTTTTAACTTTTTTTAGATGTTTTTGTATTGATCTAATGTCTGTTCTTCTGTTGTGAGCTGCCCAGAGTCCCTAGGGAGTTGGGCAGCATAGAAATGGAATAAATAAATAAATAAATAAATAAATAAATAAATAAATAAATAAATAAATAAATAAATAAATAAATAAATAAATAAATAAATAAATAAATAATAAAAAATAAATAAATATTCCAATATTTGAGGGGCTGCCACAAAAAGAGGGCCTCAATCTATTCTCCAAAACACTGAAGGCAGGATAAGAAGCAATGGATGGAAACTAATCAAGGAGAGAAGCAATGTAGAACTAAGGAGAAATTTCCTGACAGTTAATCAGAACAGTTAATCAGTGAAATGACTTGCTTCCAGACATTGTGGGTGATCCAACACTGGAAGTATTTAAGGAGAGATTAAACAGCAATTTGCCTGAAATGGTATAGGACAGGGGTAGGCAAAGTTGGCTCTTCTATGACTCATGGACTTCAACTCCCAGAATTCCTGAGCTAGCATGATTGGCTCAGAAAGTCTGGGAGTTGAAGTCCATGAGTCATAGAAGAGCCAACTTTGCTTACCCCTGGTATAGGATATCCTGTTTGGGTGAGGGGGGGGTTGGACTGGAGGACACCTAGGATCCCTTCTGTTATTCTGTTCTGTTACTCTGGTATTCTGTCCATAATCACATGTGTCCATCCCATAAAACTCAAAGAAGCCCAGAATGGTATAGGATCTCCTGCCATGGGTAGGGCATTGGACTACAAAACCTTCAACCCTATTTTTCTATGTTTTATGTTCTATGGTGATGCCACTGTCAGTGCCGGTGCCATCTTTTTTTTGGTTTCTTTTGCGAAATTTTCCCCTTCCGCTGCTTGAAAAAGAGCCCGCCCGCGGGTTTATACTGACCTTTATTTCTTCGCCCAAAGCACAGCTGATCAGCTCCTCAGCTGTGTTTCAGGCTGATTCCTGCTTCTGAGCATGCGCTGAAGCCAAATCGCATGAGGGGATGCGCGCGCGAGCGGAGTGAGCGCTCGCGTGCGAAACGTTGCAATGCGAACCGGTGGTGAAGGTAAGTGGAAGCCACCCCTGATCATGTTGTCAGGAGTATTCTGCAACACTAAAACTCAAAAGTATCACTACTCTTTCTATATAGTTTCTTCAGAGTTCAACTTTCACTTCTATGAAGCTTCCCAGGAAAGAGTTTTTTTGCATAACATGTCATAAATGTCTATGGAGATTCTCAGTCATCCAGGTAATGGTTGTCCCAAAGGTGCTTTTTTCCCCAAGAGGCAACTGGACTTTCTGGTTTTTCTTTGAAGACATTTCACTTCTTGTCCAAGAAGCTTCTTTAGCTCTGACTGGATGGTGGGAAATGGAAGGATTTATACTCTTTGTAGACAGCTGTTCGTTTGCATTCTTTTAGCATCGTGAAGTCACCTGGAGGTTTATCTGTGTCATCAAGGTTACCTGAGTGGTGCAAATTGGTGTTCTGCCTTAGAACTGTTGAAAGGACTGTGTTGGAGATTGGAGATAGATGATGTCGTATCTCTCCCCCTCTGTTGAGAGAGGGCTGTTCAATTTTGACATAGATGGCCTCTTTAACCCTTCTTTCAAACCAACGGTCCTCTGTCCAAAATGTGGACTTTGCTATTTTCAAAAGAGTGGCCTATGTCTTTTAAATGCAGATGGACTGCTGAATCTAGTCCTTCAACAACAACTTCATAAATGCATGGCACAACCTAGGAGAACAAACACATCAGGACTCCAAGTTTAAAACCAGGCTTATCTTTTTCCAAACTAGTCTCCTCTGTATATATTTAGCATACATTGAATTAATACATACTGCCAACTTCATTGGAAGAGTTTTAAAATTTATCACAGTTTCTGTAGCTAAGCCTTTTTTTTCCTTCAAGGGAAAAATATTCTTGCATTTTACACTCCAGTGTTCATACTCAAGCTTGTATCTCACCAGAGAGCTGTTCAATTTTGAAAATAGATGGCCTCTTTAACCCCTTTCTATCTTTAACACCTCTTTTCTATCTCAACACAGTCCTTTCAACAGTTCCAAGAAGGCTCCACACTAAGTTGCACCACTCAGGTAACTCAGATAAACCTCCAGGTGACCTTAATGATCCACTAAAATGAATGCAAATGTCCAGCTTCTGCAAGGAGTATAAATCCTTCCATTCCCCACCATCCAGTTAGAGCTGAAGAAGCTTCTTGGATGAGAAGCGAAACATCTTCAAAGAAAAACCAGAAAGTCCAGTTGCCTCTTAGAAAAAAGCACCTTTGGGATATTGCACAAGTCATTTACGGAACCACCTGTCCCTAACAACATCTGTCCATCCTACCACATTGGACAGAATGGGCACACTCTGAGTCTCTTCCCTTAAATGTTGCCATCAAATGGAACCATGGAAGCACACCTTTTCTTTGGCAGCCAAAATTTTGTAGGCCCCAACCATCCAATACCTTGCTCTTCCTCCAAGCAGTAAGATAGGATGGGTTGTGTTTAGTTATAGTGCCAGACTTCTTTCTTTTGGTTTTAATATTGTTGGTTTTAATGTCTTTGATTTTAATAACTTGATTTTAACATTTTTATTGTACATAGATGTTTATCCCTTGGTTGTGAACTATGCAGAGTTTGGTACAAGATGAATAGGTGCATAAATATTTTAAATAAATAAACTGGGTAGAATTTAAGTATGCTTCTCTGTCGCTAAGTTGTTATTGTGTATAATAAAATAATGCACTAGTGGCATAGTGATTAGAATGCAGTATTGCAGACTAACTCTGGTCATAGCCAGGAGTTCAATCCTGACCTGCACAAGGTTGATTCAAACTTCCATCCTTCTGAGGTCAGTAAAATGAGGATCCAGATTGTTGGGGGCAATATGCTGACATTTGTAAACAGCTCAGAGAGTGTTTTAAAGCATGGTATATAAGTCTAAATGCTATTGGTATTCCTATTTATTTATATGATTACCAAATCCAAATTGACTCCAGGCTAGAGGCCAAGATATTGTGAGGTGACCTTGGGCCAGTTATCCATTCTCACCCCCAATCCACTTCATAGGGTTGTTGTTGGGATAATAAAAGGAGTAAGGAGTATTAGATATATTTGCCGCCTTGAGTTGTTTATAAAAACAAATAAACAATTTATCTTACAATTTTAAAATAAATTTATATTTAAAAATATAATATAATAAATAATAAATACACAGCTAAAATAATATTTTTATTATCAAAACTCATTAATCATTGTTTTCTGCTGTTTTCTGCATTTCAGAATAATTCTCAATAGTTCTCATAACATTCCCTCACATATATGAAAACTAGTCTCAGTTCATTAAGTGGATACATCCAGGAACAAGAAAAAGGTTTTGAGACTGGAAGGAGGAAAAGTGTGAGGGAAGCAGGAATGCTAAAGTAACTAATCAAAGACTGACAGTTCAGTGGACATGATGACTTGTTTGTCAGTAAAATGAAGAATGTTTAGAAGGGAGAAGAAATTACGTGGAATGAAGTGGCTAGAAAACTCTTAATTCACACTATATCTATTGGAAATATGTCATGTGCATTAAGAAAATTTACAATTACAAGTGGCAGTGCCACATCACAGCATCAGCAATTTCCTCATCTCATCTGTGAAAGCAATGCATAACATTATTTGTCATACATTGTCTCCAGCCAATCTTTATTCTCTTCCCCACCCAAAATGGCTACAAATTTGCCATCAGCAATGATACGCAAGTGAGAGCCAGTTTGATGTGGTCATTTATGCATCAGGTTAAAAACCAGGAGCCTTTGAGTTCTAGTCCTGTTTTAGGCATGAAGCAAGTTGGGTGACCATGGGACAGTCACTTTCTCTCACACCTAGAAAGAAGGCACTGACAGAAACCAAGTTCAAAATTCTTGCCAAGGAAACTGAAGGGATTAGTCCAGGGGTCGGCAAGCTGCGGCTCTGGAGCCGCATGCGGCTCTTGGCCCCCTGCTGTGGCTCCCTGTCCCATCACTGGCTGGCCTTGCCTTCCCCTCCCTCACCTGGCCTGAGAAAATAAGGGCAACGACGGGAATGGAGAAGCGACCGGGGCTGATTCTCTGGCTCAGGTTGAGGAACATAGCCACCCCTGGCGGAGGCTTCCCTTTGGGCGACCTTCCTCCCCCTCTCGCAACTCCCTGGCTGGCTGTGGCGGGGCCAGAAGGGTGCACATGCACGAGGAGACCCTCAAGCGAGCGCCAAAGTGCAGCAAAGGAGCGCGTGGAGGGCAGGCAGCTGCTCGCTTAAGGAGGGTCTTTGGACGTGGCTTCTCTCCTGCCCTAAGGATCTGGCCATCGCCTTGCCGTGTCCGTCCACCCCCGCAGCTCTTCGGCCAAGCGGGGAGGGCGTAAGCTCCAGCCTGAAGTGGCAGGAAGCGAAGGCTGCGTTTGCTCCAGCGACCCTCCTCCCCCTCCTTTTCCTCTCATGCGGTGTGGGGGGGTCACGGCAAGGTGATGGCTGTATCCTTAGGGCAGGAGAGAAGCTACCCTTAACGCCACATTTGTGCATAAGGCAGCCTTCCTGCTGCTTCGGGCTGGAGTTTACACCTTCCCTGCTCAGCTGAAGAGCTGTGGGGGACAGGACTGGACAGGACACGACAAGGCAATGGCTGGATCCTTCGGGCAGGAGAGAAGCTGCGTCCAAAGACCCTCCTTAAGCAAGCAGCCGCCCGCCCTCCCCGCGCGCCTTTGCTGCGCTTTGGTGGTTGCTTGAGGAGGGTCTCCCCACGTGCGCCACAGACAGCCAGGGAGTCGCGAGAGGGAAAGGAGGGTCACCCGAAGGGAAGCCTCCGCCGAGGGTGGCAATCGTTCCTCAGCAGAGAGAGAGAGAGAGAGAGAGAAGCGGAGAGAGAGGGAGAAAGAGAGAGATGAGGGAGGGGGAGGGAGAGAGATGGGTGGGGAGGAAGGGAGAGAGAGAGAGATGGGAGAGGGAGAAAGAGATGAAGAGAGAGAGAGGTAAAAGAGAGAGATACCTGTTTCCCATAGAAAAGAAAACAGAGCCACAAAACCTGGGTAGGCGTGGCTGGGGGGGGTCATGTGATTCAGTGGGAGTGACATTGAGTTGGCCATGCCCACCCAGGTTTTGTCGCTCCGGGTGTTTTGTTTTCTCTGGGAAATGGGTCCAAATGGCTCTTTGAGTTTTTAAGGTTGCCAACCCCTGGATTAGTCCAGGCAGTTGCTGAGAGTCAACAGATTCAAAGATACCTTCCCCCAAGTGATACTCAAATAGCAGATAGAAAAACAGGGTGATCCATCGTTGGAAGTTCTCCATAGAGGGTGGAGCTAGCATCCAGGCATGGGTTGTCCTTGTCCGTTCAGCCAATAGGACTGAGTCTTTCAAAGCTGTAAAACTTTGCCTCTGTTGCCAAGATCCCCAGCTTTACTCAGTCCTCAGACTAGGATGGACGTGTGGTGCTAGCTCGCTCTTTCTATTGAAAATCGCTTGGACCATCTTTTGCTTCAAATCATCTGAACTGTGAGTACCCAGCTGATTCCCTTGCCATCAGAATTGCTGGGTCGTTTTCGCGGCTCAGAGCTTTGGCTCTAGCCACCTGGAAGCCATCTAATTTGTTTGCCTCATTGCCTCTGGGTGGCCATTATTGCCAGAGGGGCTTTGCCTTGAGAGTAGCCGCCGGAGCTTCCGCGCTCCTTCTTGCACCTTAATTAAGTCTGGGCTTGCCTGTGAGGCTTCGTGCCTTCTGTGCTGAGGCGGCGGAGTGGCTGGAGGAGCTTTCGCGCTCCCTCGAACGGCTTTCAACTTGCTGGGGCGGAAGGAAGAGATCGCTGCCCTTCCAGCATTGCCGCGGTCCCAGTGACCATTAAAATGACATAGGTTCGCGCTCCATATCTGCGATGGCTGGGGAGCCAGAGGAGTTCTTTCCCTAATTGGGGAAAACAATTGTTTGCTGCCTTGCTCCCAGGCGCTTGGAGCTGAGTTAAATTTTGCTGCTCTGCGCTTTGCCGCTTAGTGCGGTGCACTTCTAATTGATCCAGTGGCCATTTTGTAGCCTCGTGGAGATCCACGCCATTTTGAATCACTGCCTCGACCAAGCTGCTTGTTTTTGAGCGTCTCGCTGGTAGTATACCTTAATTTCTCTTGCTGTTTGGTCCTGTGTGAGGCTCTGATTTTCAAAGAGGCTTCCAGCCTTTACAGACGGGTGATTTTATCCCCTTGACAAATTGCCTCCATATTCCAGACAATTCAACTTTTCCAGCCCAGGGAGGGCTCTCACCTTCCTCAAAAACAGTAATAATCAATAAATAACTAAATAAATAATAATAAAAAATTCTCTAGGAATCAGGTGATACTTGATAACCAAACAGCCTACTAATTAGAATATTTCATTATGGCAGACTGATCTAAGGCAAGCAAGGTCAGCAAAGGTGGCAAAAGGAGTGGCAAATCAACAGTTAAATCTAGGCCCGAGGCCAATTCGGGTAGGGCTGATCTAACAAGTGCCCGTAGAGATACCCGCAGCCACCATTCTCAGCCTAAGGCCTCCAAGGCTACTGAAAGCGACGAACGTCACAGGAACAGAGCACTAGAAAGATTGTGCGCCCAATCCAGCAAAACTGCTGATTTACAGCCTCTCCCTCCACAGGGAACCAGTGGGCATGCTCCTCCTCCTCAACCCCCTGCATCAGGGATTCCACTTGATCAGATATCCCTTGATCAGCATGACTTTCATGTCGCTCAATCAGATATTTGGGGGATGGCGTCGGGGCCTCCAGCCGCTGCCTCAGGTAGCTCTCCCAGACCAGAACCGCCGGCCACTTTCACTCCAACTGCGGCAGGTTTACATGACCCGGATCAACTGGGGCCTTCTGGTCTTCAAGGCCCATCAGTGCCCACAGACATGCAGGTGGTTCTTACAGCCGCGATCAAAAAAGGCATGCAGCAATTGGGCAGATCATCCTCAGTCTGTTCTGAGGGGCCATTTTTCTCGATCTGACGAGTCATTTCGGTCTTCCAGAGGTTGACCTATTCGCCACCCTGGAGAATGCTCAGCTGCCGAGATGCTTCTCGAGGTAACAGACCCAGAGCGCGGAGGGGACAGACACCCTTCACTGCAAATGGCCTCCCGGCCTCCTCTATGCTTTCCCTCCACTTCCTATCCTGTCCAAAGTCATCAACAAAATCCTGGAGGAGAGAGCGGAGGTCCTTCTCCTGGCCCCTCATTGGCCCAGGAGAGCCTGGTTTGCGGACCTAATGTCCCTGTCAATATCAGAGCCCTGGCAGATTCCTGTCAGCGAGTGTGCGCTCAGCCAGGGGGCGCTGGTACATCCGGATCCCTGGTGGTACCGTCTGACCGCTTGGCACTTGAGCGGTGCACTCTAAGACGCCAGAACATTTCCGCCGGAGCCATCAAGACCATCCAGGACTCCAGGCAGCCCCCCACCAAACGTATCTATTCCACCACCTGGAAGGCTTTCTGCGCGTGGTGTTCTAAGAAGGGATACTCACCTGTACAACTAGCCATAGGCAATATCATTGATTTTCTGCTAGCGGGCCTGGATAAGGGAATTTCCCCATATACCATCCGGAGGCAGGTGGCGGCCTTGTCCTCCTTGTTATCCTGTGGCTCCCTGGAGTCCTTGTCTCAACATCACACAATGAGGAGATTTATTCGTGGGGCCACTAATCTGTGCCTGCCCGTCGTCCACAGATGCCCAACCTGGGATCTGTCCAGGGTCCTTAACGGCAGCACCTTATAAGCCCTTACGTGAGGCTTCTCTGTGTCACCTCACTTGAAAGGTAGCCTTCCTGGTGGGCATCACCTCCGTCAGGAGGATTTTGGAACTTGTAGCACTATCAGTGAGAAAGGACCTCTGCGTCTTTCACCTGGACAAGGTGGTGCTTCGCCTGGACCCTCCCTTCCTCCCAAAGATCAATTCCTGGTTTCACTGGGCCCAGGAGGTCAACTTTCCAAATTTTTGCCCAAACCCATCCCATCCACTCGAACAGAAATGGCACACGTTGGACGTCTGCAGGGCTCTGCGAATTTATATTCTCTCTTCGTTTCTTTCTTGCCATCCACAGTGGGTCACAAAGTGACTCCTTCTATGATTGGGCGTTGGCTGCGAGGCGCCATCATAAAGGTGTCCAATTTAATGTCAATTCCCTGTCCTTGAGTGACGGCGTAGTCCACACGCAGCGCTGCAATGATGGCGGCCTGGCCGACTCATGCCTCCATCGACGAGGTCTGCAGGGCGGCCACTTGGGCTTCACCATCGCCCTTCATCCGTCCCTATAAGATCGACGCCTTTGCTTCGGCAGATGCGGCTTTCGGTCGCAGAGTGCTTCAGAGGGTGCATTCTGTGTAAAGTCATCGTAATCAGGACCTTCTCACCCTTGGACACACGGCTTTGGTATGTCCCATGCCTGGATGCTAGCTCCACCCTCTATGGAGAAGGGGCGTTGGTCTTACCTGATATGCTCCTTCTCATAGGGTGGAGATAGCATCCAGCCCCACCCAGAGTCTTCTAGGTCCTGGATTATTTTCAAACACTTGGAGTGTAAACCTTTTTTCGTTGGCACGCCACAGAGAGCAACTACTTATCTATAGCACCACACTTTGAGTCTGTCTTCTGCCTTCGTAAGCTGGGGATCCTGGCAACAGAGGCAAGGTTTTACAGCTTTGAAAGACTCAGTCCTATTGGCTGAATGGACGAGGACAGCCCATGCCTGGATGCTATCTCCACCCTACGAGAAGGAGCATATCAGGTAAGACCAACGCCCCTTTCCACAAAAATACTGGACAGCCATTTGTCTGGGATGATATGGTGGATGTTATACTGGACAGAGGGTAAAGCTTGGCCTCTTCCAACTTTATTATTCTATTGTAGGAATTTGGTCTGCACCCAGAATAAAATAACCTCATTTTACAGAATAATAATACATCTGAAGCATTTTTAATTCAGGTATGGACAAATGCAAGAAACATGTCATATCCTTTTTAAGTTGTGTAGGAAAGAAGTGAGATTTTTGAAGTACTTTATAATGGTAACGAAGGGGATGGGGCAGCTGGATATTGAGTTTCTGGGGCAGTTAATATGAATATAGTCATACATTGGTACTCATCATTAATTGGTTCCGGGAGGTGCAATGAGTACCAAAAACAGTACCAAACAAATTTTTCCCATAAGGAATAATGTAGTGAGTCACAAGGGTTGTGGTTGTAAGTCGAGAACTACCTGTACACTGTAGCCTTTGACCCTTTAATGAAACTTGTATGCCAGATGAATTATGCAAAGTTTCATGCAAGTTTCATGTAGTCGTAGAGGTACGTATTCCAAGATTGTGCTTTGATATTGAAAAGAAGTAACTGGGATTTACTTTGTAAGGAGGCATATTGCAAATGAAATTGTGAATGACATTTGCATGCGTGCCTCAGAAGGAGATAATATGTTGATAAATATTTGAATTTTTTATTTTTATTTATTATTTATATCCTGTCTTTATTATTTTTACAAATAATTCAAGGCGTATCCAACACACTTTCCTTTTCCTATTTTCCCCAGAACAACCTTCCTGTTAGGTAGGTTGGGCTGAGAGAGAATGACTGGTCCAAGTTACCCAGCTGACTTTCATGCCTAAAATGGGACTAGAACTTAATTACTTTTTAAAGAAATAATTAACAGAAGATGACTTGAACGAAGAGATAGTGTATATGGATTTTTTTCTTGAATTGATATTCCCCCAGCTGTCAATATGCAAATTATGCCATTTATACAGGAAGTCTCAGTTTCCAACCATTCATTCAGCCTCTATTCAACATTACAATGGCACTGAATGATGGTATGTTTGGTATTTAGAGTCCCAGCTGTTGCAGCATCCCCTAGTCCCGTGATGGTGAACCTATGGCACGATAGGGCGGGGTGGAGGGTGGGTGATGGAAGAGAGGAGACGCATTCCCTCAGCGGTTTACCACACCAGCATATTGCTCCCACTCCAACAATCCTCGTTTTATGTAGAATTCTGTTCCCCAAAACAATGTCCATCTTTCTTTCTTTTATTTACCCCCCCCCCATAGCCTGGTCTTCAGTTCAGAACCAACTGCTTTCTGATAAAATGGCCTTTTATCTCTGCACTCTGCCTTCCTTTCCTTTTCCTTTTCCTTTCCTTTCCTTTCCTTTCCTTTCCCCTCTCCCTCTCCCTCTCTCTCTCCCTCTCTCTCTCTCCCTCTCCCTCCCTCTCTCTCCCTCTCTCTCTCTCTCTCTCTCTCTCTCTCTCTCTCTCTCACACACACACACACACACACACACACACACACACACACACACACACACAAATCATCTTACTTTTTAAAGCAGATTTTTTTAAGCAGATAGAATTTGGAGCGGTTACGAACAAGGGTAGAAAGAGAGGATTTTAGAAATCCAGCATCTGCTGTTACGGTGGGTCTCTCTCCTTTCGCTGGATTTCTATTAATTGTCCTGTAAAGAATTCCTTCCTTCCACCCCCTCTAGCTTCCACCCCCTCTAGCCGATTGGATGGGGGCTAACTGTCGGGGGGGGGGGTGGAACACCCAGGACAAACCCTCTTTCTGCGAAACGACTGTGCCGAAGGGTGTGGGACACAGATGCCGGTGGCCTGTTGCCCAGGGCAAATGGCTGGAGGTGTGTCACCTGAGGAGAAAAATTGGGGGAGAATCGCCCGAGGAGAAGGAAGGGTTGGAGACGAACAGTCCTAGACCCTCTGGGCACTGGGTGATCACCTGAATGGCATTGCCTGACTGACCAGGCATGGTAATAGAGGACAGTGTATTAGTGTCTCAGGGATTGTGTCTTCTTGCTCCTTTTTGATATTTCCCTGATACTATGAAACAAGGATCAAGTGATCCTGTATTGTACCCTGTTCTGCCAAATGATATCACCCAATGATTTCATCCACAAAGGAACTGGAGGCTGTGGAGATCTGCGTGGGGAGGAACATCTCCACCTCAACCCAAACTATAGGGAGGTTTCGGCCCACCTGGGTCTGGAGAGGGCTTATCTTTTATATTTGTTCACAAGGCAGACAAAACCTCACCTCCAGATGTTGCTATCTACTGTTGGGAGAGACAAGAAAGGCGAGCCTGCCCCAAGCACCCCCACTCCTACAACCTCCAAATAAGCAGAAGATCAGACTGTGGGGAGAGAGCCCGGGCATCAACCCAACAAACAGTTGACAAAGGCAGAGGTAGAAAGGGATCTTGGAGGGACAATGCCCATTGGCTGCCCTTCCACTGACTTGTCAGCAAGCAGCTGCCAGGCAGAAGGACCGCCACCCTCGGTGTGCTGGGTCAGAAAAAGATCAGGGGAGCAACTTACAGGGAATAAGGAAAGCTGGGCATCCTTTGAGATTGTGAGAAGGGGAAGTGGAGAGAGTTCAAATCTGCAGCTGCATTAAAAATTCCACAGAAGCAGGCAAAAATGGGGGATTTGACACCTCCCCCTCAGAGGAGATTTGCTGCCCTCCCCCCTTCCAACTTGGCACTGCCAATGCTCCTCACCCCCCTAAAATCCTGGTAGCCAAGTGTGGAGCCAGCGTTATTTCTCCCCAGCCAGACGCGCTGCAACCTGGAAGGGAGAGAAATCCGCAAGGCTTCCTGGAGCCTGGTCCTCGGGCCAATCCACTCTTCCTGAGAACAACTTCCCCGCCGCCCTCCAAGTCCGCCGCCGCCGCCACCACCACCACCTCCCAGTCTGGCCTGGCTGGCCGGCTGTGTCCTGCAACATGGCTCTGAGCAAGGCTGTACTCGGAGCTCCTGCGTCGGCTTAAGCCATGAGGCAGCCCGCCCACCCAGGCAGATCCTGGGGCAGGCTGCTTTCCCTGCCACTCTCCTCTGGGGAGCACTCGCAGACTTTTGGAGACTGAGTCCTGACTCGGCCCGGGAGGGAAGAGGCACAGAATTGGCCATAACCTTGATTCCCACAGTCCCAACAGCGAGACTGCCAGCCAATGAGCGGCCGAGGGACCAACAAGCTGCAGCTGCTGCCAGGCACTTCCAGACCCCACACACTCGCCTCCTCCTTTGTGCACGGCCAGGGGAAGTGCAAGGCCAGGTTGGGATGGGCGGGGGTCAGTCTCTCGCCATCTTCAGGATGGACCTGCAGGCCAGATCTAAACACATCACTGGCCGGATCTGGCCTGCGGGCCTTGAGTTTGACACCCCTGTTCTGGAGTATCCCCAGAATTTCTGATTTTACCTACCTGTATTCAGTTTATTTGGTTGGAACTGAACTTACTTGGTAAGATTTCCTTACAAAATTATGTTCAGTATCTATGATCAGACTTTCCTGCTATTCTTGAATGAGTACAGATATTTAGGTTGAATGGGTTGCATCCAAGGATTCTGAAGAGACTTGTTGATGATCAAACCAGAGATCCATTATGTTTGAGAAACTTGGAAAATGGATCAAATAAGGGTGATAGAAGACGACCAGATTTGCTTCAGGCTTCAAAAGGGGAAAGGTAGTTCTTGTGGAAACACAGGTACTGTCTAACATCAGTACCAAAAAATATTGTAGGGCGGGGGTGTCAAACTGAAGGCCCACGGACTGGATCCGGCCTGTGGGATGCTTAGATCTGGCCTGGAAATATCAAGGGACCAGCCCGCGGTGCCTCTGCCAGCCAAAAAAGGTTGCGGGGGGCTGCGCAGCCCTCCCGCAGCCCGTTTTCAGCCAGCAGAGTGCTGCAGGAGGCCATGGAGGCCGAAATGGGCCCACCATGACCACGCCCAACTCCGGCCACCACCACCCCCGGCCCTCTGACGTCAAACACGTCCCTGATGCGGCCCTCAATGAAATTGAGTTTGACATCCCTGTTCTAGGCAGATCATAAACAACTGAAAACCAGGGTGGGTAAAAATTGATGATTTTTTTTAAAAAAATAATAAATTGGATTTTTTTTATTTAAATCAAATTTTTTTTATTTTTATGAAATTTATTTTAATAAAATACTTTTGGAGTAAAAATCTATCTAAAGATAGTTTTCTATTTAAGATACATTAATAATTTAGTTTATTCAGCATGAAATGGAGCTTAGTTATGTAACATGAGGCTGTATATTCTGCAATATTTACATTTTTGGTAAACTCATTCAATGAATCCAAGCTCTGCAAGCTAACTAGGAAACCTTCATTTTGTTTGCAAATAATAATATTAAAGATTCTAACTGCCAGCAAGAATGAGTCCTTACATTTAAAGAGCACCTGTCATTTCAGATCCATCATGGCAGCGCCTGTTAGCAGGCATCCTGCTGCCTGCCACGTCCCTCACCTTGTTGTGTCACTGCCGCATCACCAGCTATCCCATTAAATGAATGGGACTGTCGGTGAGTCAACAGCTGGTCAGAGGAGAAGCTGCTGCCCGACAGACATGACAGTTGCTATTTAAAAATTACGATTTAAATCGAGTTGATTTAAATCAAGCCTTTTTACTAGTGATTTAAATCGTGATTTAAATCGTGATTTAAATCGACTTGATTTAAATCGTGATTTAAATCGACTTGATTTAAATCAAATCCACCCTGCTGAAAACGTTTTTAAAACTTGTTGACTTCTAAACTTTAAAAAGTTTTTAGAAGTCAACATGGATTTCATAACAATAAGCTGTGTCAGACTAATTATATTTCATTCATGTCTACCCACTCTCAGTAATTTTCTTAGATTGTGAGAGAGGGCTGTGGATGTATCATATTGAATTCAGCAAAACATTTTATAAAAACACCCAAAGATCAATGATTAACAAGCTAGTTAACCATGGGCTGACTGTTATGTCTTTAGGTGGAAAGACTGTGCAGTATTTCAGTTTAATTAAGAAGAAATTTTGGAGCATGCTTATTAAAGCAGCTGAATTTCTGCTGGAACAAATTATTTTGAAAGAAACTTGCAGTTTGGCAGAGGAACCACTACTATAATTAAAGGTAACAGTGAGCCCATTCATTGGATGTGTTCATTTGGGGTCTGAATGATATATGTCAAGTATGCTTTAACTTGGATTCCTGTACTGAGGAGCTAGGATTGCAAAGAGTATTTTCTTATCACAGTGAATATACTGTATTAATTTGGTAAAGATCAGCCTGATTCTTTTGCATCTTACTTTGTATAAACTTTTAAGTAATGGCATATAACTATATACTTAATACATAGTCTCATGTTTAAGGTTTTTGTTGAGGTTTATATTCTTATGGTGGCAAGACCACATTTCCTTAGAATCTGTTCACTTTAGAGAGGTTTTTAGATGCTAGACTAAATAATTGGATGCAAGTAGAATATGCTTTGGTTAACTGCATTTCATTTTTGCTTTCTTAGGTAGGGTCAGTTATTGTATAATTAACCTCCAACTTACTTGTTTCATCACCACAGTCATGTTGTTTAGTACAGTACACAACTCAAAAGATGATGACTTGGTACCTGGAACCCACAAAATATGAAATTGTAAAAAGTTACTAGCAGTTACTATGTTGCAACTGTCTGACTTGCCTTAAGTTGTCAAGTGCAGCTTAATAGGCAGTTCTTCAGTTATCACTGCCTTTTTATGTAGAAACTGTTTCTCAGCTCTATTACTCTAGATCTGAAGCCAGCATTCAGCTAGCTTCTCAGTGGTCACTATAACTTTTGTTACCTCATTTGCTTCCATAAAATATAGGATGCACTTAAAGGTTGTGTCATAGTGCGCACAGTGTGACTATTTTGAGACAACCCAGGAGCAAAATACAGTAAACAGAGGTTTGTCTTTCAAATAGTGGTTTATCTACAAGGAATATATACATACATGTACTAGGCAAAGTCAGTCAGTCAATCATTAACTACAGCACGGAAGCACACAGAGAGAGATAGTCCTAACAAGGCCTCTCTTATAATACAGTCTCTTAAAGTGGTAAAGAGTCAAATAACCCTGCTGACTCATTACTATCATTGCATCATCATTACAGCATTACAGTATTACCGTGTTTCCCCGAAAATAAGACATGTCCCGAAAATAAGCCCCTCAGGGCTTTTCAGGACATGCGTTGAAATAAGCCATACACCCCGATAATAACCCCCCCAACTACTTCCGGGGGAAAGGGGGGGGACATGCCGGGAGCCGCTCTTTTTGCGGTGGCACTCTTTTGGCCGGGGGAGAGAGAGAGATCCCTGCGTCGCCGCCGGCAGGAGCAAATTTCAAAACACTGCTGGAGGCATCCCAGAACAGCCGAGCCAGTCCCGCAGGGGGTGCACGTAGCCACCTCTCTTTCTCTCTCTCCCCCCCCCGGCCAAAGAATGCCCGCCGCAGAAAGAGCAGCTCCCGGCTGGGAGAGCGAGAGCAAGTCCCTTTGGCTCTGCCTCCCAATGCCACCTCCCTCTGCCTCCCTCTGCCACCGTCGCTGCCTCCCTCCCTTGCTCGCTCGCTTGCCCGCCGCACAAAGAGCAGCTCCTGGCTGGGAGAGCGAGAGCAAGTCCCTTCAGCTCTGCCTCCCAATGCCACCTCCCTCTGCCTCCCTCTGCTGCCTCCCTCCATCGCTCGCTCGCTTGCCCGCCGCACAAAGAGCGGCTCCCGGCTGCGACAGCGAGAGCGATAGCAAGCGAGAGGAGGGTGCACACACACCCCGCGGGACTAGCTTGGCTCATCTGGGCTCTGCCTATGTCAGTTTGAAACGCCTCCTGCCTGCGAAGACACTCTCGCGGGCTGCGTAAGAAAGCCGAGCTGACAGCCAAACTTCTAGCCGGGCTGAGCTGCGCTTCCTTGTCTTTTCCAAACATGCTGAACGCAAGGAATCTTTCTCTCTTCAAAATTCTGCCAGAAATGAGTGTTCGTGAGACTCTTGGAGCAAAAGGGGAAAGATTTCTTGTGTTTAGCTAAAAGATTCCTTCTGGCGCTTTGTCTTACATGCACACTTCCCCCCTCCTCACTGCCAAGAGAGAGGGGGACGCGCGAGAGAGGGGGGCGACAAGGAAGTGCATGCCCGGCTGCTTCTGCCACTGAACTCGGCTAGAAGCTTGGCTGTCAGCTCTTCCTCAGGCAGCCCGCAAGAGTTCCTCCCGCTTCGCTCAAGAGCCGGGGGGGTGGCAGGTGGGAGAGAGATAACCGTGCACTCCCTTCCCAACCTATTTAAACAGCCAAGCGCCACCAAGAAGACTTTTTTGCACATCTCACGGTGACGGGGGGAGAGAGAGATAGCCGTGCACTCTCTTCCCAATGACTCACGGTATTTAAACAGCCAAGCGCCGCCAGGAAGACTTTTTCACCAGCCAGTCGGAGCAACGGATAGACCCCGCTTTGGCTTCTGCAAACGACCTGCGTCCAACTAAGTAAGTCCGAGGGAAAACCGCAGATGGGGAAAAGGAGCGTGCACGGTCGTTTTGTCTGCGGCACAGTTTTTTGTCAGGCCTCACGAACTCCGGAATCTTTAGAATTAACGGAGCTGCGAGGCCATACCGAAACTGAAGGCAACCCTAACCCAGTCGGTCTCTCTCTCTCTCTCTCACACACACACAAGGAAACTCCGCCGCAGACAATATGACCCTCCCCGCATGCGCCCCTTTTCCCCGTCTGCGGCTTCCCCCCGGACTTACTTAGTTGGGCACAGGTCGTTTGCAGAAGGCAAAGCGGGGTCTATCCGTTGCTCCGACTGGCTGGTGAAAAAGTCTTCCTGGCGGTGCTTGGCTGTTTAAATCATTGTGAAGAGAGTGTACGGCTATCTCTCTCCCCCCCGCCACCGTGAGACGTGTGTCCTACCTGACACTTGTACCTCCGTCGCGTTCCTCGGTGTTGAGTCCAGGGCAGCTCGTTCTAAAAGAGAACGTCCCGCAAGTTCGAGATGCTTGATTGAACTCGCAAGATGTTCTCTTTTAGAACGGGCTGCCCTGGGCACCACACCGAGGAACGCGACGGAGCTACCGGGACAAGTGTCAGGTAGGATGCGCGCATCGCCTCGCCCACCCTGCCAAGCCCCAAATCGAGCCCCAGCGCGAGACATGCGTCTTACCTGACACTTGTCCCGGTAGCTCCGTCACGTTCCTCGGTATTGAGTCCAGGGCAGCTCGTTCTAAAAGAGAACATCTCGCGAGTTCAAGAAGTTTTATTGAACTCATGAGACGTTCTCTTTTAGAACGGGCTGCCCTGGGCACCACACCGAGGAACGCGACGGAGCTACCGGGACAAGTGTCAGGTAGGACGCGCGCTCCGCCCCACCCGCCCTGCCAAGCCCCAAATCGAGCCCCAGCGCGAGACACACATCCTACCTGACAGCCTGAGAAGTTTGGTCGCCGGCTGCTTCTGTTGCTGCACCTGGCTAGATGTTTGGCTGTCAGCATAGAGCGGAAAGCGCACTCAAAGAGCAGCCGCTGCCTTGCCTGGGATTTGAAAGCCGAAGAGCCAAGTTTGCAGGAGAGAAAGAATGACTTCTGCTGCTTCCCTTGCTGCAGCCAAAAGCAGAAGCAGCAGAAGTCTTTCTCTCTCTCAAACTCCGGCTCCCAAACCCAGCTAGGGCAGCAGCCGCTCTGCGAGTGCGTTTCCCGCTCTATGGTGACAGCTGGAGCTGGAACTAAACAAACCGGCCGAGAGACGCCACGGAGCTGCCTGATCCTAGTAAGACGCGCGTCTCGCGGCCCGGCCCGCCTCCTGCATCCCCCCCAAAATAAGCCACCCCCCGATAATAAGGCCAGGGGCATTTTTGGGGGGTCCAAAAATATAAGCCCCTGTCTTATTTTCGGGGAAACACGGTACAGCAGCTAGTCAGCTATTAAATCATCATTACCCTGACAGGCTCTATTAGAATGATGCATTAAGCTAGTTAACTGTTGAGCTAATGTGTCATCTGGTTTGAATGAAATGATAATATATAGTGCCATTAGTATTTACCTAAGATGTCACAAGTTCACACTTGAGTCAACTTTTAGCTCCAGATCCAAACATGATATACCAGAGTGGCTATAAAATGAGGCTTCCTCAATTGTAGTGCCTCTTTTACCCGATTTTGTTTTGATTTCTATGGTTGGGTAGCAAAATAAGGTCAAAAGGGGGACTAACTAATAACCTTCCCTCTTTTCTGTCCAGAGATGTCTTGACCCAAATCATGTTGTGATAGTTTTTCCTTTTATTTATTTGCTACTCTTTTTGTTAATTTATCTGGTATGAATATATGGCAGTGATGGCGAACCTTTTTTCCCTCGGGTGCCGAAAGTGCATGCGTGCGTGCTATCGCACATGTGTGAGTGCCCACACCCATAATTCAATGCCTGGGGAGGGCGAAAATGGCCTCTCCCGCTCCCCCGGAGGCCCTCTGGTGGCCGGAAATGGCCCATTTTCCAACTTCTGGTGGGCCCAGTAGGCCCATTTTTCATCCTCCCCAGGCTCCAGAGGCTTCCCTGGAGCCTGGGGAGGGCAAAAACACCCTCCCCAGTCCTCCCGGAGGCCCTCCGGAAGCTGAAAACGCCCTCCCAGAGCCTCCATGCGAGCCAAAAATCAGCTGGCCGGCGTGCACATGCGTGCTGGAGCTGAGCTAGACAATGCCTCGTGTGCCGGCAGATATGGCTCCGCGTGCCACCTGTGGCACCCGTGCCATAGGTTCGCCATCACTGATATATGGTAAACTAGATTACTCATAATCATGTGCCAATCGTCATGTGATTGCATCATTTAGCGACGGCAGTCTTGGCACTCCTCATTGCTATCATTAAGAAAATTTCACCGCTCATTAGGCAAGGGCCCAACTCTAATTCAAGCCATCCCAGGCTTGATCCCTCCCAGGCCCAAGCTTTGGTCTTACAAGTCAGCTGTTCACTATATTAATATTCTGTAGTATTTTCATGAGAGGTAGTATGGAGGAATTTAGGAAGAAAAAGTTAGAGGTGTCTTTGTTACTGAGTAGTGATGATGGTTCAGAATTACCTGACCATCTAAAATTGATTATTTCCCAGGCAATACTGTATCTCAGGGAATAGCTGCAGGCCTGCAGCAAAGGAGCCAACCTCCTCAAAGTTTTCCTCAATTTCAGGCCCAACAAATGGCACCCATGACACAGGATTCCTGGATCAATCCTCATGGTTTCTCCTCTCTAGCTCCTTCCATTAGGAGTGAGGAATCCTCTGCTGAGGAAGAGTTCATGGCTCTTTCGGAGGATGAGGGAATGACCCCTGATCCTTCGCCTTTCACAGGCCTTTTCCGGCCTGACTTATTCAAGTCCTTGTTATGCAAGGCCAAGGCCATAACTAACCTGGGGCCTGACCCTGTACCAGAGCCTGCTCTGAGTACTGTGGATTCCGGTCATATGCTCTTTTCAGAGCCGACTGTTGAAAATGAGGTGGTTCCATCCGCCAAGCTATTTCTGGACGTTGTTCAGAGACAGTGGGCCAATCCAGGGGCGGGTCCTCCCCCTACAGGCACTGAGAGGAAACATTACAACATAGCCACAGACCTCTTTGAGGCCTTGCAAATTCCCACTGTGGACAAACCAGTGGCAGTCTTGTCATCTGCTGCTCTCCTGCCTACTGATGCCATGGATGGCCTCAAAACAGACGACAAGAAAGTGGAACTTGTTCTTTGCAAGACCCACGCCTGGTCAAGGCTGCTACGTCCGCTTCATTCTTCAATCGGGCTTTATTGCTCCGGCTTCACCAGATGCAAGCGAGGATTCCCCCGGAAGAGATGAGGTTGCATCAGGACATAAATAAATTGATGGCTGCAGCTGAGTTTTCAGCTGATGCCACCCTGAATGTGGCAAAGTTCGCATCTAGATCCATAGCCTCATCAGTCACGGCCTGTCGCCTGTTATGGCTTCGGTACTGGCAAGCTGACAATAAAAACATGGGAAGTTGGCATCTGTTCCCTTCACAGGCAGCAAGTTGTTCGGGGAGGCCCTATAACATGTATTGGTTGACACCAAGGGCAGGGGCAAGACCATGCCTTCCCTGTACAGGCGGGCGACCGACGTCCCTCACCATATTTTCAGAGGCAGCCCTTTCGGGTTCCGGACTCGGGACTCCACTACCATCAGTCCCAGAGGCCATACTTGGGTAGGCAGAACAGGCAACCGGACAGGGCCGATTTTCGGAACCGTCAGCAGTTTCAGAGCAAGCGGCCCTTTCGTGGAGCAGGAAGTCGCCCATATCTCCGCTCTAAATGACTGCAGGGCCGACCCCCCAATCGGCAGTTGCCTCAGCCTTCATGCCCATCAATGAGAGGCTACAACATCAGACAGGTGGGTCCTCAACACAATGAAGTTCGGTTTGGCACTGGAGTTTCTCACCGCATCCCCGGAGTTCTTTCTAAGATGTCCCGTATCTAGGGATGCAGCGAAGAGAGGCCTGATGGAAACAGCTATTCAGCACCTGCTGGAGACCCAGACCATTCAACCTGTCCCTCAAGACCAGCAGGGACAGGGATTTTATTCAATATTATTCGTGGTTCCAAAGAACTCCAGGGAGTGGAGGGTGATTCTAGATCTAAAGCGACTGAACAAGTGCCTCACCTACAAGCGTTTCAAGATGCAGTCCCTCCAGACGATACTGGAGAGCATATGGGAGGGCGACTTCTTCACCTCCATCGACTTGACGGAGGCATACCTCCATGTATGAGGAGGAGCCACGGCTGGAGTTGGCTGCGAAAAATCTCGCTCCGCAGGAGAACGGAATTCCCTCGACTGCCTTGCATTAAGGAGACCACCCATTGGAGTTCTTTTTCCCTTGGGGTGAGGTCGGACTTTGGCAGGCACTCGAAGACAGTGGTTGGAACATCAGCCACACACGGATAACACCGTTAATTCTCCCATTGCTTACCAGCTTCGGAGACGGCCGTCCATCTTGGGAATAGTAAGACGCCGTGAGGGCCGACAGACCTTTGAGGCCTGATACGAAGAGACTTGAAATACGATCTCGGAAGGCTGCTGATTAATGCTAAACCGGAGTGAGAGGGGACTAAATTTTGCTGTAGAGAGACGACGAGAGGCGACGAGCTAGGAAGGCTTGCCTCGTCATCGGCAGCTGAGAGCTCGGCCGCCTCTTGTTCCCCCTGTGGAAGAGATCAGCTGGGATTCGGCCATTTAACCCTTGCCTGCTAACTCTCGTCAGGAAGACTGATAGTGAAGTGGTGAGCACTTTGAAACATATGGACTGGTTGTGACCTGTGGGGGGGGGTGGACTGTGCAAATAGTTACGAACTTTTGCGGATTTGGCCCTTCGCTCGGGAACGAGAAGGGATTCTATTTGATCGTTGAGGTCCCTGCCGCCATTAATGTGAGAGCGGAGACGCATCCCGGGCGTTAGTGTTATTCTTGGACGCCCGAAGAAATAAAGAAGATTGAGAGAAACCCTCCATGACTGCCCCTTTGTCAGCCTAAGGACAGTCTTGGCTGACACGAATTATATATTATTGGCGCGAATCTATCTCCTGTGCGTTGCCCCCCCCTCGCGCTGCCGCCTGCTTACAGCCAAGGACCTTTTGAAATCCAGGGGGACTTTGTCTTTGTTTTTCTGGATGTCTGGCGTGATACCACCCCTGCTCCCGTGGATGTTCCTGCCTGTTTTAACAACTTCAGTAATCAAGACGATGAGGTGGAATCCCCCCTCTGATAGAAGTCGACTACAAACCGAGGGGGGCAGAACTTTAGACTCCTTAGGTCATCGAAATAAGGGAGGTTTGTCATCATCCTTGGACTATAGATCAATTGGGAGACTGACCCGAACCAGGGAATTTTCCTCCCCAGCACACCCTCACCTCGATGTGCCTACCTCTTTTAAAAACTTTTAATTGAAATCTCCTCCTCTGTGATGCAGTATGGGTGAGAGTGAGTATGGGGATGGATGAGATGGATATTTGAATGTTAGAATGAGTGTGAAACAATAGAAAGGTCGGGAACTGGGATCTCGTCCCCCCCGCGCTGAGTGCAGAAGCAGAAGCGAGGGGAGGGGGGCTCAGTGGCCCTACATTGTGAAAGTGGTATGTATGGCCTGCAGGGAGGGAGGGAGACCAGTGGGGAGGGGGAGGGGGTCTCTGGTGGGGACGAGAGCCGGAACATCTCGGTCATAATGGGAAGAGGCAGATATGGCAGGAGCAGAGGGGCGGGCCGCTCTCTGGGAATAAGACCTCGCTGCTTGCAAGCGATCCCTTGTTCCGGCCCCTCCGATGTGGTTCCATCTTGCTCAACCCGAGTACCTGGCAACCAGGGTTTTCAGGGCCCTGGGCTCAGGATGCTGCTGCTTAACGCCAGGTCAATCATCAACAAAGCCCCCCTGATACGCGATTTAATCGCAGAGGAGGGGGCGGACCTGGTTTGTATAACTGAGACCTGGCTGGGCCAGGAGGGGGGAGTAGCTCTCTCCGAGATATGCCCAGACGGATTCTCAGTGCAGCATCATTCCAGACCCCAGGGAAGGGGAGGAGGAATGGCTATAATAACGCGCAGAAGTCTGCAACCTCGTAGGATCCCTGCCCCGGAGATTGTTGGGTGGGAGACGCTCCTTCTGAAGTTGGACTTAGGGGTTCAGCTGGGCCTTTTCTTAACGTACCTGCCTCCCAGCTACGTAAGGCCCTGCCTGAGCTGCTCGAGGCAGTAGCCGGCTTGGCAGTTGAGTTCCCTAGGCTTATGGTGCTGGGGGACTTCAACTTGCCTTCTGCTGGCGAAACCTCTGGGGTAGCTCAGGAGTTCATGGATTCCATGACAACCATGGACCCTGACCCAAGTAATCCAGGGTCCGACTCATGAGGGTGGTCACACGCTCGACCTAGTGTTTCTTTCGGGGCAGTGGAGAGATGATCTGAAGATAAGGGACATAGCCATCACCCCACTGTCATGGTCAGATCATTTCCTACTGAGGTTGGATTTCGCAGCCCCACTCCTCCCCCGCAGGGAGGCAGGACCGACTAGGTGGTTCCGCCCCAGGCGCCTAATGGAGCCGGAAGGATTCCAGAGGGAGCTTGGGGAGATACCTGAAACCCTGGTACACAATTCGGCTGATTCCCTGGTGACTGCTTGGAACACCGCAGCATCAGGGGCTTTAGACCGAATTGCGCCTTTGCGACCTCTCTGCGGCAGTGGATCCCGGAAAGCTCCCTGGTTTACCGAGGAGCTCCGGGAGATGAAACGCCAAAAGAGACGTCTGGAGCGCCGCTGGAGGTCCAGCAAAACCGAATCCAACCGAACACTATTAAGAATTTACATCAGATCTTATTTAGTGGCGATAGGGGTGGCAAAACGATCCTATTTTTCCGCTCTTATTGCGTCCGCAGATTCTCGCCCAGCCGCCTTGTTTAGGGTGACTCGCTCCCTCCTTGCTAAAGGGGAGAGCGAGGAACACTTGCAAGGTAGAGCTGAGGAATTCGCAGAGTTTCTGTCGGATAAAGTCGCTCGGATCCGGTCGAACCTGGACTCTGGCTGGGCAGAGTCCATGGAGTTGACAGGGGCAAGTCTTAGTCCACCGTTGTGGGAAGAGTTTGGGCCTGTTTCTCCCGAGGATGTGGACAGAGCCGTGGGGGCGATGGGGGCCTCCACCTGTTTATTGGACCCGTGCCCCTCCTGGTTGGTTTTGGCCAGCAGGGTGGTGACACACGGCTGGATCCGGGCGGTGGTCATCGCTTCTTTGGAGGAGGGATCCGTACCGCAGTCGTTAAAAGCTGCGGTGGTGAGACCCCTCCTGAAGAAGCCTTCCCTGGATCCAGCTGACTTGAAGAACTATCGTCCGGTCTCCAACTTACCTTTTTAAGGGAAAGTTGTGGAGAAGGTGGTGGCTACTCAGCTTCTGCGACTTTTGGATGAAACAGATCATCTAGATGCCTATCAGTCGGGTTTCAGGCGCGGCTACAGTACAGAAACTGCCTTGGTCGCTCTGATAGATGATCTCTGGCGGGCCCGGGATGGGGGAAATTCCTCCATTTTGGTGCTACTTTACCTCTCAGCGGCTTTCAATACCATCGACCATTGTATCCTTCTGCATCGTCTCGGCGAGTTGGGAGTGGGAGGCACCGTTTTACGGTGGTTCTCCTCTTATCTCGCCGATAGGATGCAGTCAGTGTTAACAGGAGGGCAGAGATCCTCCCCTAGGCCCCTGTTATGCGGGGTGCCTCAGGGGTCGGTTCTCTCGCCCATCCTGTTTAACATTTACATGAAACCGCTGGGGGAGATCATCCGCAGACATGGGGTGCGTTTTCACCAGTACGCTGATGACACCCAGCTGTACATCACCACCCCGTCTGATTTCAGTGTGGCAGTTGATGTAATGTGCCGGTGCCTGGATGACATTAGGATCTGGATGGGGAGGAACAGACTCAGACTCAACCCCGACAAGACTGAGTGGCTTTGGATATTGCCTCCTAAGGACTATGACAACTGTCCCTCCTTGGTTATCGAGGGAGCGAAACTGACTCCCTCGGATCAGGTCCGCAACTTGGGAGTCCTCCTAGATCCACAGCTAAAATTGGAACATCATCTTACTGCTGTGGCTAGGGGGGCCTGGTGCACCAGTTGCGGCCATACTTGGAGAAGGAGGCTCTACTCACGGTCACTCATGTGCTTGTCACCTCCCGCTTGGACTACCGCAACGCTCTACATGGGGCTACCCTTGAAGAGTATCCGGAGACTCCAGTTGGTGCAAAATGCAGATGTGCGTGTTGTGGTGGGTGTACCAAGGTACACCCACGTTACACTATACTCCGCCAGCTGCATTGGTTGCCCATTGGTCTCCGGGTCCAATTCAAGGTGTTGATCATCATCTTTAAAGCCCTTCATGGCTTAGGACCAGGCTATCTCCAGGACCGCATTCTGCCTCATACTTCCCTCCGACCTGTTAGGGCCCACAGAGTTGGCCTCCTCCAGCTCCCGTCAGCCAAGCAATGCCGGCTGGCGTGCCCTAGGGGGAGGGTCTTCTCTGTGGCGGGCCCCGCGCTCTGGAACCAACTTCCTCCAGAGACCCGAACCACCCCCACCCTGCTGGCCTTCCGAAAAGCCGTTAAGACATGGCTTTTCCTGCAGGCAGGGGGTAGAGCTTAATTCCATCTGAACTCTCCCCCGGGTATGTCTGGTTGTTGGATGGTTTTTAATATTGTAATTTTTAATTTTTATATTCTGATTTTAATCCAATTGTTTATTGATTGTTCTTGTATTTTTTTCTGTGCTGTATGCCGCCCTGAGTCCCTCGGGAGTTGGGCGGCATATAAGAAAACTAACTAACTAACTAACTAACTAACTAACTAACTAACTAACTAATAATAATAAATAAATAAATAAATAAATAAATAAATAAATAAATAAATAAATAAATAAATCGATCTTGCCCGCCCACAGGCAATTTCTCTGTTTTTCCTACACAAACAAACATTACCAGTACAAGGCCCTGCCATTCGGCCTGTCATCAGCACCAAGGACATTCACAAAACTGTTGACAGCCCTGGCAGCTCACCTTCAGGCTCTGCCAATCAGGGTCTAATGTTACCTGGACAATATTCTAATCCAGTCCTCCTCTGGGCCCCAGGCAGAGGTGGACCTCCGGACAACGATCCAAGTACTACAGGGCTATGGCTTTTCGATCAACGCCCCAAAAAAGTTATTTCTCTCTGACCACCCGATTGCTCCACCTGGGAGCCATCATAGACACTTCCTTGTGTGTGGTCTTCCTCTCACCGGAGAGATGGGACAGCTTGCGGTCCTTAGCAAGGCGCATCATGAACGAGGGTACAGTATCTCTGGCACTCCTGTCACAACTCCTGGGCAAGATGGTGTCATGCATTTCCATCGTACCGTGCACACGCCTATATGCCAGGAGTCTTCAATGGCTCCTCCTGCCTTATCAGAGATCGGGCAGGAGTCACTCTCCAGACAGGGTCAGGGTCCCACAGAAGGTACTGCAGTCCTTCCAATGGTGGATATCCCCGGCCATCAATAGGGGATGCATGTTCAAAGAGCCCAACCATCTGACCATCACGATGAACTCCAGACTCTTCGGCTGGGGGCCCATCAGCAGTCACTGATCGCCCAAGGCCAGTGGAGTCAGTCAGACCTGAGCCACAATATCAATTGGCTGGAGCTCAGGTCGGTTCATCTGGCTCTCAAAAGCTTCAAGAGAGCTGTAGTCGGCCATCACGTTCTAGTCTTAGCAGACAACATGACCACCAAGGCCCACATCAACCGTCAAGGGGGTACCCATTCCAGGTCCCTCATGCAAGAGGTTGAACAGCTGGGCCTCTGGGCGGAGAGACACCTTCTCTCCTTGAGGGCAGAACACATTTCAGTGGTGCAGAATGTGCAGGCAGACTGTCTCAGCAGGGCGACAGTGGACCATTCAGAATGGCACCTGCACCCTATTTCAGGAACTGTCAGATCGTTACGGCGTCCTGGTCCTGGACCTTTTTGCCTCACCTTGCAATGCACAACTACCAAGGTTCTTCAGCAGGTTTCCCTCTCCGGGGGCGGAAGGAGTCAATGCCCTCAGCAGCCCGTGGCCCAGGGGGCTTCTATACACCTTTCCTCCCCTGCCTCTCCTACCAGCGGTGATTAGGAAGGTGTTGTCAGAAAAGGCGGAGGGGATACTATTAGCTCCCCATTGGCCCAGGAGACCATGGTTTGCCGACCTGGTCCACCTGTTGGTGGCTCAACCCTGGAGGATACCTCAGGACAGGATCACCTTGAGCCAGGGGGCTCTGTGGCATCTGGACCCCCAGTGGCTCCAACTGACCGCCTGGCAATTGAGTGGAGGGTCCTGAGTCAAGACAACCTTTCTTCCAGGGTCATTTGAACCATTCAGGCCTCTAGATAGCCATCCACTGTCAGGATATATGATGCCACCTGGAAGGCCTTTTGCACCTGGTGCTCCAGGGCACAATCTGACCCTTCTGCGGCATCAGTAGCCCAAGTCCTGGAGTTTCTCCAGGAGGGGTTGGACAGAGGGTTGACACCTAATACTATTCGGAGACAGGTAGCAGCCCTGTCTTCTGTCCTGTCTTGTGGGAGTTTGGAGTCCCTCTCTTAACACCCTACCGTGCGCAGATTTCTCAGGGGAGCCACTAACTTATGGCCCCCTGTGGTCCACAGGTACCCCACTTGGGATCTGACAAAGGTTCTGCAGGCCCTCACTGAAGGACCGTTTGAGACATTACGGCTAGTCTGCGCCTCCTCACAATTAAGGTGGCATTCCTCGTGGCCATTATGTCGGCCCGTAGGATTTCCGAAATGGCGTCCCTTTCTGTAAGGGAGGACCTATGCATTTTCCACACTGACAGGGTAGTCCTGCGGTTGGACCCCTCCTTCATCCCCAAGATAAATTCCTGGTTCCATTGGGCCCAGGAATTGATCCTGCCCAACTTCTGCCCGGGGCCGAAACATGCCCTGGAGAGGAAGTGGCATACCTTGGACGTTAGGAGGGTCCTCTGTATATACATTAAAAGGACTTCTCCTATCAGGAGGACTGAGTCCCTGTTCGTTTTCTTTCAGCCTTCTACCTTAGGCAACAGGGTAACTCCATCCTCCCTTATGACTCCCTTATACAATCCTCCCTTATGACTCCCTTATACAAATGTTCATGTAGTGACTTCCGGTGGTGACGCGGGGAGAGACAGCTGTAAAAGGACGATCTCCGTCCTCTGAGGCTGCCTTTTTCTTTTGTTTTCGGAAACCCTTCGAGGCGCACCAATTTGAAGGATTGTGCGGAGAAAGAGGGATAGCCCGGGCAATAGCAAGTCGAAGGCGTTTGCCTGCTGGGGCGAAGGGCACCTCTTCTATCTGGAGCAAAAGCGCTCATCTTATCCTTAGGAACATGGCGGGCCCGAAGCCACGGTGAACCACATAAGCCAAAGAAGCAAAGATTGGAGCAGATCGCACCTTATATCGCCAAAAATTGAGCTCTGCAAGATTACAGGAGTATAGTCGTGAAGGAGATCCAGACACAAAGACGAGAGGAGAAAAAGAGCTCAGAAAGGAATCTAGCAGTGAACAAAAAAGTACGAGCCGGGAGACACAGCAGTAAAGAGCTGAGAGGATCGGAAGGAGATATAAGTGTGGAGAGTTGAACAGAGTCAGCGTGGTGGATAAAAAGTACAATCTTTTTTCTTCATCTAGTACTATACATCGTTTCATTGCTTCATCTGGAGTTATTATTACTTATTATTATATTGAGAATTATCAGACTACAAAGCACAGGAGATCGGATACCAGAGCAGGAAGTGCGAATGGTGGATGACTGTGCAGATTTATAATAGACTTTGAACTGTCTACGGTGAGAACTAAATGTAGAATCCGAAGAAATCAAGACTCTCAAAATACGAACTTGACAGCTGAGATTTATTTAATATTTATTAGTAGTGCTATAGAATAATTCTTTTTACATTATCTACTTTATACTCTTCTTTTCCTATATTTCCTATATTCTCTATTGATACTCTCCCTTTTCCCTTACATTTTCTTCTTACTTGCTGATTAAGACATAATCACTTTATTTATTACTCTTACTCTATATGTACTAAATATGGTTTATTAAATATATAGATTGTAGATTTTTATAGTTAATGAATTATTGTTGAACCATTGATATATTGATTTATATATATATATATATATATATATATATATATATATATATATATATATATATATATATATATATATATATATATATATATATATATATATATAAAGAAATAGAGTTTAAGACTTAGAAAATAATTTAAAAAGACTCTAAATAAGAATTTGATTATATAAAGTGATATACAACATACACTTAGAAGAAACGTTGCTAACATAATTATAAGCTATATCTTATAAACTTTTTGAGTATAATACTGATTGAATTGCCTATATATTTACCATAGTTATATTTATATTTATTAAATTTAAAGATTCTGTATAGTAGAGGTATTTAAACTATATATATATATCTGTTAAGCTATTTAGAGTACTCTTTTCTACTATTTTAATAACAGTTTTTATATATTGGTTAAGTATTAGGTAAATATTATAAGAATAACAAAAGCTAAAAGGTGCTATATGGTAATTTGGAATAGAATCTATAGAATACTAGAACAGCAAAACCAAATATTGAAAGAAATGACTAGTAACACTACAACCACGACAGCAAGGGGGGCAAGGAAAATAATACCTTCTACAACAGCAGTAGTAGCCTCACCTGCAAGTCAGAGACAAATTGATGAGATGTTGGTACCTGAGAAGGTGAGCTCGTCAGTAATGCAAAATGTGACCACTACATTGAATTCTGTACAAGAGATGATGCTCAAACTACAAGAACTAATTACACAAAACCACACAGAATTAAAATCAGATATCACAAAGTTAGATAATAGAATGGAGTCTATACAAATTGCTATACAAAAACATGATCAACGTATTAGCGTAGTTGAAACAAGAACTGAACAAAATGAAAAAAAGAGAGAGTGGATCAGAAAATGATAGAAAACAACAAAGAATTAGAAACATCATTAATTCATCTGGAAATGGATCGATCCTCTTATTTCTTAAGATTCCAGAATATCCCAGAAACTAAGGAAGAGAACCTAGGAGAAGAAATGGCAGGGCTGATTGCAGAGATCTTACAACAAGATAAAAATGATATTATCAAAGAGATAGATGAAATATTTAGAATACAAACAAACTATGCCAAGCGCCACCATCTCCCGAGAGAGGTACACATCCGTTTTGTAAGAAGAAAGATAAGAGATAATATTTATGCGGCCACAAGAGGGGAAACATTGATATATAGAGAAAAGGAAATAAATATCTTAAGACAGGTTCCAAGGAGAGTTAGGGGGAACTAAGGCGAGACTATAAATCTCTGGCGACTGTATTAAATAAGAAAAACATTATGTTTAGATGGATCATCCCGGAGGGGATGATAATCTCATTGGAAGGAAGGAAGGTAAAAGTAGACACTATGGAAAAGGCCCAGGAGGTTTATGATCAACTGGTAGGACTAGACAAAGAAATCGAAAGTGGGGAAAAGTTAGAAATAGTAAGCCAGGAGGAAGGACAGGAAGAGGGAGAGGAGGAAAAGAGGGGAAAAACTAAGGGATCAGAAGAAGCTAACCTAAATACAGAAAGAGTTAAAACTAGGACTCAAACAGCAGCAAAAGCAAACAAATAAAGAGTTACAAACCTATAGGGAATGCAAGAAGAAACTAAACTTGTATCATTAAACATTAAAGGACTAAATAATGCAGGGAAAAGAAGAAAAGTTTTTTCAAAATTAATTAAACTGAGAGCAGAAATAATATGTTTACAAGAAGTCCACATAACACAGACAAAAAATACTTAAAAATTAAAAATTAGGTGAACTATATGCATCGTTAGGAGAAAAAAAAGAAAAAAGGAGTGGTAATATATGTACAAAAAGAAATTAAATCCAAAGAAATAAGCGTAAGCCTTAAAGGAAGATACACAATGATTGAAATAGAAACAGGAGGAGAAAAATATTATTAGTTAATATCTATGCACCCAACAAAAAACAAAAATAATTCTATAAACAAATACACGAGAAAATTCTAACAATAAATTATAAAAAAATATGCTTAGTAGGAGATTACAATGGAATAATCGACCCTCAGAAAGATTATATAACTGGGAAAGGAAAACAAATGAGGAAAACCACGCTGCCAAATACATTTAAAGACAGATGATAGATGAATTAAATATGATTGATATATGGTGACTTCTACACCCTAAAAGTAAACAGTATACTGTTTTACTCCATCCCACATCAATCTTTCTCAAGGATAGATATGGCATGAATAAGTAAAGAGCTCTGTAATAGTATAGAATCAGCCGAAATAGCCCCAAATATCTGGGCAGACCACAATCCCCTGGTTGTGACATGGAGAGGGGGGGAAAAGGGAATAAGGAGATGGACTTTAAATACCAAATTACTACAAGAAACAGAATATATACAAATAATAACAAAAGAAATAAACGTATTTCTAGAAGAAAATAGGAAACAACCAACCACTATACAAAATCTATGGGACACGCTAAAAGCGTATATAAGAGGAATTACAATATCTTGCACTGCAAAGAAAAATAAAGAAATGGCAAGATTACAACAAAAAATTAGATGATATTAAACAATTAAAACGAACTCCAAAAAAATCCAAATGATGATAAAATATATAAATTATTAATAGGCACTAGACATGAGCTAAATTTAATTGAACAACAAGAATATGTTAAGGACATTAAATTTTTTGAAGATGCAAATAAGCCGGGCAGGTGGTTGGCCCAAAAAATTGAAAAAGAAAAAGATAGTAGAATAATCCATCAATTAATAGACACAACAGGGGAAATACAACATACAGAAGAAAAAATAAAGGAGATTGCTACAGAATATTATATGGAACTATACAGACAGGATCCAATAGAACCAAGTAAAATAGATAGTTATCTAAATGATAGAAAGATACTACAAATAGAAGAAGCAGATAGGGAGATATTAAATAGGGAAATTACAATACAAGAAATACAAAATGCAATTAAAAAACAAAACAATAATAAATCACCAGGACCAGATGGTTTTCCCAGAGAATATTATAAGAATCTAGGGAACCTAATAGAGAATCTATTGTTAGATCTATACAATGATGCACTTGTGAATGCTAAGATACCAAACTCGTGGAGGGAGACGTACATCACAATGATTATGGAAGAAGGTACCGAGACAAATCAAATACAAAACTATAGGCCAATTTCGTTGTTGAACGCAGATTATAAAATTTTTATGACAATTATGGCTGAAAGAACCAAAAAATTTTTAAACAAAATTATACATTTGGATCAAAATGGATTTTTACCAATGCGGCAGATAAAAAATAATACAAGAACAGTACTAAGTATAATAGAATATTATGAAGCGCATCCAGAAAAGCAGGCAGCGCTTGTTTTTCTGGATGCGCAGAAAGCGTTCAACAACATAAGTTGGCAATACATGGTAGGATTGATTTAAAAAATGAAATTTGGCGATAAATTTGAAATGATATTAGGAACAATTTACACCTCCCAGTCAGCCAAGATAATTATAAATGGTGGAATGACCAAATCATTTCGGATATCTAAAGGAGTTCGTCAGGGATGCCCGATGTCGCCTCTGCTTTTTATTTTGACACTGGAAACATTACTTAATAAAATGCGAAGCAACCTGGAGATTAAAGGAGCCAAGGTGAGAAATGAGGAATACAAATTGCAGGCATTTGCCGATGATCTAGTATTTTTTTTAGAAGAACCATTGGAATCAGGACAGAAATTGCTCAAAGATATTGAAGAATACGGAGAATCGGCAGGATTAAAAATTAATAAACAAAAAACTAAATTCCTAACTAAAAATATGACAATACAACAAACTGATAGATTGGAAAAGAAACTAGGCCTGCAAATAACAAAAAAATTAAATATTTGGGTATAATATTAACAAATAGATGTCCATCAATCAGAAAGGATAATTACGAGAAATTGATACATCAAACGAAATTGGAATTAGAAAAATGGGGGAAAGTACAATTATCATTATTGGGACGTATAGCGGCAATTAAAATGAGCATCTTACCAAAATTCTTATATTTATTCCAAACAGCCCCTGTTAAATTAGAGATGAATTTTTTTACGGAATTAAATAAAATTACCTCTAAATTCATCTGGCAAAATAAAAAACCAAGAATCAAACTAACAAACCTACAAGACAATAAGAGCAGAGGCGGCCTCGGACTACCTGACTGGAAACTCTATTATAAAGCAGCATCCCTAACATGGATAAAAGAATGGATTAACTTGACAAATAAACGAACACTGTTATTAGAAGGACATGACTTGTAGCTGGGATGACATGCATACTTATGGAATGATAGAACTAAACCACAACGAAGTTTCAACACTCATCTAATCAGAAACTCTCTTATGAAAATATGGTCTGAAATTAAAAAGAAGCACTATCTAAAAATTCCTAATTGGCTTTCCACCATAGAAGCTATGACATACCCACATTTAATGAATATGACTGAAGTAATTAAATATAAAGATATTCTGGACCCACTTAGAAAATCAAAAATTAGAGAACAATTGGCAAAACAAAATATAGAAATTGATTGGTGGCACTATTTACAATTGAATTTGAGATACAAAAATGATATGGAAGGAATTGGCATAGATATAGAAACACAAAAATTGGATAAAATACTAACAGGCCCAGAAGAAAAATTGATATCAAAATTATATAGTTACTTATTGGAATTTGACAAATTTGAAGATATAGTAAAAAACTTGATGATGGCATGGGCGAGAAATGTAGGCCACAATATACTCTTGGCTGACTGGGAGAAGACCTGGAACATAAATAGCAAAATAACAAAATCAGTAGCTTACAAAGAAAATTATTATAAGATGTTTTATAGGTGGCATTTGGCCCCCGCAAGATTGGCTAAGATATACCCAAATGTAAATTCGGTTTGTTAGAAATGCAAAAAAGACGTAGGTACCTTCTTTCATATGTGGTGGACGTGTCCTGAAGCGAGAGGTTATTGGAATAAAATACATAAATGGTTAAACAACATCACAGGAAGAACCATAGAATACACACCGGAACTTTTTTTACTTGGAATTATAAAAAAGCAACATCCCAAGAACATACAATGCCTGATATTACACATTATAACAGCGGCAAGGATTGCATATGCGCATTATTGGAAGAATAATCAAATACCTCCGGAGAAAGTATTATTGGACAAAATATACAAATGTGCAGAAATGGACAGGTTAACCATTGAACTCAAAGGCCAAAGTAACTCGGACTATTTTGAAGTATGGTCAAAATGGTATGAATGGATTGGGAAAGACAAAGGAGAGACTACAAAATAATGTTGGATGAAGAAGAAGATATAAGATTGTAAATATGTAGAAATATTGTATAAGTTTTTTTATTAGCAAAAATAATGGTTGTGAATAGGTGTAGATCTGTGTTATAATATTACGATGCTTAAAGTTGAAAAACAATAAAAAAAATTTAAAAAACATGTTCATGTAGCACTTCGTTTATTAATTGCATAAACACTGCGGGGGCTCCTTGTAACCCAAAGGGGAGCACTTTGAATTGGTAGCACCCAAGGGGGGTGTTAAACGCCGTTTTCCATTCGTCCCCCTCCTTAATTCTGATTCAGTAGTAAGCCTCCCTTAAGTCCAGCTTTGAAATTTTTTTCCCTTTAACGAGGTGTGCTAGCATATCTTTCATAAGGGGGAGAGGGTACATGTTCTCCACACTGATTGTATTTAAATTTCTAAAATCCACACAGAGATGTTTTGAGCATCTTTTTTTCCCCTCTAAATAACACGGGCTGCGATTTTTGGTCGGTCTGGCTCGATGAAACCCCTTGCTAGTTTTTTCTCAATGAATGCTCTCAGTTCTTCCAGCTCCCTTGGGGACATGCTATACATATTGGGTTTAGGGAGTTTGGCGCAGGGTAGGATTTATATTGTACCGTCATTGGAGCGGGGGGGAGCTCGTCCGAGGCTTTTTCGTTAAAAACCTTAGCCAAATCATTGTATTCTTTGGGTATGCCCTCGGTTGGCATGGTGTAACCAGGCATGGCTGATTCTCGATGCTCTGCCCCCTCAGTTTCTTTATGTGGATTCTCGGCAAAAGTTACGTGCACCTGAAATTTTATTATGCCTTGCCTCCAATTAATTTTGGGGTTCCATTTTTTCAGCCATGCAAGGCCTAAGACTAACGGCCATTCCATGCCAAGTGCCACTATAAATGTAAGTATTTCTTTGTGGCTCCTGATGCTTATTTGTAGAGGCTCGGTAGCAAAAGAAGCTGGCTCCCCCCCTGCTACTGACCCATCTAGTTGGCAAAAAGCAATGGGGGTTTTCAGCTTTCTTCTGTTAATCCTCAACTTTCCTACAAGGGTTGGGCTGATGAAACAGTGGGTGCACCCTGAGTCCACTAAAGCAGAGATTTTTATCTCCCTGTCCCGGTTGGGGATAAATAGTCTTAAGGGGAGGGTAAGTGGTTTAATTGGTTTGCTTACCAGTGGTTCATCCTCTGGATCGCTCCCGAATGAGTGTGATTCCTCCTGCTGAGATGCCGGAGTTTCCTCCCCAAAGAGGGGAGGGGATGGAAACTCTACGATCTCCCTGCTCCTCAGGGCAGTCTCCTTCCTGCGCTGGCCAGGTTTTGCAAGCTTCCCCCCGGCGGGCGTTCCGGTTTCCGGGCGGGTGTTTGAGAACGACACTCTGCAGCTCGGTGCCCCTCCTTTCCACACTTGAAACAGGCTGAGGATTTTGGAGAATTTGCCGTTTGAGGGGCTCTTGCTTCCATTGGGGTGGGGATTTCTTCCTTGCTCGTCCTGCTCGGTACTGGTTTCTGGCCATATTGATCTTAGCTTCTTCAGCAGTGAGGTACCACTCATGTAGGTTGATTCGGTGCACCTCGGGCCACACAGGCATTGTGGAGGTCATCACTCAGCCCATCCTTGAAACAGCTTACCAGAATGTCCTCTGGCCAGTTCACACGACACGCGAGGTCCCGGAATTCTTCAGTATACTCTGCCACTGGCCGCCGTCCCTGCTTCACCACCTTAATGCAGTCGTGTGCTTTGCGATCTGCAAGGGGGTCCTCGAAACGTCATCATAGGGCCATCATGAAACGGTTGAAGTCCCGCAGTTCTGGTGCATCGGCGTTATGCAGGGTCACCATCCATCTGGCAGTGGCTCCCTCCAGGGCTAGGGTAACAACTCACACTCGGGATTCTTGGGTTTGGAAATCACGCCCGTACTCTTGCATGTAGGTGAGCACATGTGCCACAAAGAATCCTAATTGTTGCTGATCCCCATCAAACTTCACCCCAAGGGAGGGAGTTTTTCTTTCCAGTTGCAGGGCTCAGGACTGGTTGGGAATGGGCCCCAGTGCTTGTGCTGCTCGGGGGGTGGGTTTGCTGGGTCTCCTGCTGCTGCTGCTGCTGCACCATCTGCTCGATTGGCGGGCCCCGGAGGGGGTGGCCCCCCCGGCATCATCCACGGCTGCTGCCCTTTTAGCGCTCCTTGGCTGTCGTTCTGGCTCCCTTCGGATGTTGAGATTTTCCAAAATTTCCATCACCAACTGGGTTATACTGTATGTCTCTTCAGACGATCCTCTCTCAGCTGTGCTTCAGTTAGTTCCCCCTGGTCAGAGAGGGCTTCTAGCTCCACCCCAGTTTTCGGTTACCGCGGGTGAGGGTTACGACTCTGGTTCTCCCATCCCAGCTGTCTTTCTTCCCGATACCAATTGACTAGTGGGGCTTTTCAGGATCCTCCAGGGTTACCTCATCCTCTCTGATGGGATGCAAGAAGAGGCATCCGGCTGGGTGGTGGTTGATGTCTCCCCCCAGCATTTGGCTTCTCCCTGCTCACTGTTTTGCTCGGACATGGTTTGCAGGGTCGAAGATTGCTTCTCTGGGTTGACCGTTTTGCAGACTTTGCTTTCTGTAAGGATTGCCTCTCTAACTTAAGAAAGTGAAGACTCTTGAAATGAAGTATTTCAAAAGGAAGCTTTTATTAAGCAGAAGTGATAGCAATAGATTCAAATCAACCTCTGAATACCCTTAGGCAAGACAAATAGAATTAAAGCAGTAGAGATCCCTCCCATTAGCCAGAATGCAGATTTTAGCCAATACAGAAATGTGAAGATGTTTTCTTTACCAGCTGCCCTGAGAACCGGATAAGCATACATTCCCATGGTTATCTTCCGTTAGCCATTAAAGTGAAACATCCCACATGGCCATCGTATACATTCCCTAAAAGGTGAGATCTCAGGATGCTTTGGCGCCAGGATACAAGTTGTAAATTACCAGTTGTCACAGGCAATGCTAATAAATTGAATCCAAGCCCCCCCCCTTCTCCCAATTTAATGGCAGCATCACTTTTAGGGATCTGACACAGGCTTTAAGATCAGCCTGTACATTTTGCATAACAATATGAGGAGCCAGGTCTTGTCTTGATCATCAGTCTTACAACCAAAGTACAGTTCAAATGTTGAACCAGTCGGATCATGGTGTGTCTTTGAGGCTTAAACATGTACTCGCTACAAATGTTGCAGAACACGGCTTTTCTGAAATTGGTGAGACATTTCTGCTGTCACAAATTTTTCTATAGCAAGTCTAATTGGCTTACTTATGTAAATTATATGTACATAGATAATGCTATGCCTTGAAATTGCATCAAAATACATGGAAAGTGATACCAACAAAATGGTTGGCATCTGTGTGCAAACTGCGTTTATAGCCTTTGCAGGCAGGATCATCCATCTTAAGCATGCCCAAATTTTACCAGTTCCACAAATTTTATGCCCATCTAATTTGCTGAGGGTGATAGATTGTGCATTATGCAGACCCTGATCTAATTGAGTCAAATCAAATACATATTTTCCTGCCTTGACAAAGAGCTTGTTGTCCCATAGTTTTTGCAGTATATTCCTGCATAGATAAGTCTTGAAATTTCTGCACACTAAAAAATTCTCCTAGATAAATTGATGGAGAACTTTGTTTGGCTTTTACTGGATGCCTCAGTATCAAATTCTTACATTATTTGGGTTTCATTATGTTCTTCATGCTGGATCAGACCAAAGTTCCTTCTTCAATAGTTAATCAGACATGTGGGAAACCTATAATAAAGAAATGATAAAAATAGCATATTTTAAAATTTAATTGAAATTTAAACACTGTTTGATTTGGCTTATAAATCTGTTGGTTTTCTCTGGACAACAGTATCTTTGTGTTTTAAATACATCTGGAATAAAATTATTGAATTAATAAATCCTCCATCAATAATTAAATCACTTAAGCTTTATCTGATAATTGCTTTTCCAAAGTATTTGGTTACAGAAAAGATAGCAGGTTTTAAGATAGATTTTATGTAACCAGAACTACTAGGATCAAATCTACAGAAATGATCCAATGAATAAGCTCTTCCTTTTACTAAGAATTATGGAACAATAATTCTTAGATTTTACGCAAGGTTACTGTCGGAACGTCTGTTAGAACATGAGACAGCTCCCCCCCCTAATATGGCATCTTTCTTCACATTTTACGTAGGGAAAATTGATATACTATCAAATATCTTGAACCCAAATATCTGTTTTCCTGGAGTACAGATCCCTTAATATGTAATATGCATGAGCATTTAAGAATAAATTTAATAAATTGGAAAACCACCTGGTTTTGAATATTTACATCAATCTCCTTAAGTTATTGATAGTTTAATTGTATTACAGCAATTTAGCTGTATTCCTCAGTTAGAAAAAAAACTTCAAAAGAATTCTTAGGAATGAGGATTCTATATGACTGCCATACAAGATGCATATACTGTAGGTATATAACCCTGTGACAGTGGTGGTCAGACAGCATTGGGAGAAAATCATAACACTTATATTAGTCTTTCACAACTCCATATTCAATATAGTCTTCATCGATGAGGCTTGTGAATTAAGAGGGTTTTTTTTAGAATTCCCTCTTTAATTTTTAATATTATTTTAAAAGAGAAAAATAACGAGCAAAATATTGAAAAATGTGCACGTTAAGTTCTGAATAGCAATATTGTTTGGAGGCTGTCACTTTTCAAATTTGAAAGAGCAACTAATAAAAAAGTTTTATAATTACCTTTAGAATGTATACATATCTTTTCTAATCTGAGTAACCTGATGTAACAATCAAAATATGATTTTTATATAAATATTACAAGTTTCATGATCAGTTTTACACACTTTGGAATGACTGATGTAACTGAAAATCATATTAATAAATGAAGGGAAAGAATGAATCTCTGCTTATGACATTGGACAGAGGGACAACGTAGTATATTGCCCACACTGCATGACATGGTCTGTATCTAGTCCTTTACGCTTATCTTGGGGGATGATTGTGGAGTATTCTTCACTTTCGGTCCTAAGATATTTTAATCTTGATGCTTGGGGAAAATTCAGGAGTTCATGGTCATCATGACAACAATGGATTTGACTCAAATAATCTCAGTTTAACATGCACAGATCATCAGATCTAGTCTTCATCTGTGAACAGTTTATTAGCACCCTGAAACTGAAGAATATAAGAATGAGATTTTTGCCATCATTATATCACTCTGACTGCAATGTGACTCTTCATTGGTCAATCATAGTCCATCCCAGTTGCCTGCTGCATCCTAGCAATCTGTTACGTGATCTAATTAAGGACTTGTTTGATCTGACTCTGGAATATGCACAACAGAATTATACTTTAGCAGCTCCTCCCTGTGCAACAGTGCCTAGAGCCCTTTGAACTCCAAGAGATGAAATGGCAGATATCTTAATGGGAATTCTGGTGCCACCGGTCTCAAAAGGATCCTCCCTGAAACCAGCAGATTTTGACAATTATTGTCTAGTCTACAGTCTTCTATTTTTTACCGAGGGTTTTTGAGAGAAAGATGGAATGCCAAATACAGTTCACATTAGAAGAAGATTATGTGGATCCATTTCAATCACCGCTGAGATAGAAACCACCTTGGTCATCCTAATGGGTTACCTGCATTAGGACATAGATGTCTCTACTGGCTTCCCTGGTAATTTTAGACCTCTTGATGACCTTTAGCACTATTAGTAGTGATGGGTTGTCCAAACGGTTAACTACTTATGGTTGTGGCAGTATCTGACTTTCTTCTGCATTACTTAACACCTACAGGAGAAGACGTGTGCAGATATCACCAGTATGCTGATCATATCTAACTGTATATCACCACATATGACTGTATTGATAAGAGGTGGAAATCCTGATTTGATGTATGGAAACTATTAGCAATAGCACTTAGACTTACATACCGCTTTACAGTGCTTTACAGCCCTCTCTAAGCAGTTTACAGAGTCGGCATATTGCCCCCAACAATCTGGGTCCTCATTTTACCCACCTCAGAAGGATGGAAGGCTGGGTCAACCTTGAGCCTGGTGAGATTTGAACTGCCAAATTGCAGACTGACAACAGTCAGCAGAAGTAGACTGCAGTACTGCACTCTAACCACTGCCATGGCTCATGCTATTAGGGTCTACATGAGGTTGAATCTCTGCAAGATGGAGGTTCTATTTGTTTAAAAGTCACTTAGCACTTTGCTTGCTCCACTGATAACTGGATATAGAGATAGTTCCCCTAAGGGGGAAGATGTGTGACTTGGTAGTTCTCCCAAACTGATAGCTACTGCTAGTTTGACCAGTAGAGGTAAAGGCTAAGGTAGTCCTTGCCCAACTTGGGTTGGTGTGCCAGTTGCAACCTTATCTGAATCATGATCCCCTTATTATCTTAAGAATCAACTATTGCAGTATGCTTTACACCTAGGTTGCTTTTTAAACTATGCTGAAGCTGCAATTTCCATAGAAGGCAGCCATCCAGTTTGGGTAGGTAAAAGCTACCAGACTCCTGCAGCATTGCTATTATGGGTGCTCCTCTGACTGCTAATAGGTTTCCATATACAATTCAGAGTTGAGATTACTTGGTAGCTAGGTAGCTCATGCTAGGGCTGAATGAAAGAAGTACTGATCCATTGCCTGAAGGCTGTGGTGCCTAATCTAGATGGCTAAGAACAGACTTCATGTGAATCCTTACCAGATGGAATGCTTTTCAGTTTGTGAACCTAAGGATTACAGGGAAATTCTCTTTCCACTCTAAAAGGGATTCTACTTCCCCACACTGAAGTGGCCTTCAATTTGGAAATTCTAGAATCATAGCTCCTGCTTGAAGAATAGTTATGTGCCAGTTACAACTTTTCCTGGATTAGGAAAGTTGTTCACTCATGCTCTTATCACTTACTGTTTGAACAACCATAATAGATTTTACAAGGGCCTGCTAAAGAAAATCAGGGTGATCACTCTGGGGGAAATAGCCAAGAATGTAAGCAAAGAGGGCTGAAACATTCCTTAAATCCTGGGGAATAATACAGTATTCAGAGGAGTCTCAAGCAGGCTTCTCCTTGATTCATTGGGATATAAGAGACAGGAAATAAAACATGACCAGACTCGCAAGATTCTGTTATTGTTGTTCAGTTTTTCCAGTAGAGTCTGCTCATTGGTCTGATCTACCCTAAAGGGCTGAGAACTGCCCTTGAACAACATTCAGAAACTACAGTTAGTACAGAATTTAGCAGCTCTGGCAGCGATTGGTATCTTCTTATATATTCAGGATCACCCTGCATTTGTTACCAGTTGCATTTGTTACCAGTTAGCTTCTAGGTACAATTCAAGGTGCTGGTTCTTATCTTTAAAACCTTGTATGGATCTGGGCCTGATTATTGGATGGAGTGTCCTGTCTTTTCATCTGACCCTCCAACTTGATCAAAGTAATTACCCTCCAGGTCCCATCCCTGTGCACCTGTTGGGGCCTCAGTAGTGAGCTTTTTTAGTAGCGGTTTCCACACTCCACGCTCACTGCCTACAACAACTTAGACCAGGGCTGGCAAACTCGTGGCCCATGAGCCAGATGCATCACACATTGGCCATGCCCAGTTTAGCAAAGGGGGGGGGGGGAATTCGCAATGCGTCACGTGACGACGCCGTGACAACTCAAGTTTGACACCCCTGACTCAGACAGTTCTGTCCCTCCTGGGGATTGGATTGGATTGGATGAGAATGAGAATGAGAATGAGAATGGAATAGGAATGGGATTATGTCTTGCACATGAGGTGGGCATGTTGTAATTTGAAGGCGGGGTTGCAAGACCATTGCATTTTTATTGGTTGTTATTTTTCTGGTTTTTTTTATTTTTTTGTGTGTTGAAGATTTTCTAAGGTTATTTTATTTTGTATGTTGACATTGTTAGGTTCTTATTAAGGCTCTTATGGCCTTCAAGAATGGACAGCATGTAAGCAGAATAAATAAATCCTGATACAGTATCTATAATTAAATTGTGTATTTTTTCCTCCCAAAAATACAAGAAAAAACAAATGTTGAAACTAGAAAAAAACAAATGTAGAAACAAACTAATTAAGTGCATACTTTATTTTATTTCATATGTTTAGATCCTACCTTTCATCCATTATAAAATTTATAGTGTATGTGTTATATTCTAGCAGTTTTCTATCAAATGTTACCCAAACCATGCAGTTCAGTCAGGCAAATATAAGTCTTAAGGGTTTACTAGACAATTTGTGACTAGTTGTGTCATCATTTCAGAGATATTTCCTTAACAAAGAAACTTCTGACCTTCTCTGCAAAGTTCAACAATGGCTGAGCATGTAATATACTGCCAAAAATCTTAAAAATTTAGGGAGATATTCAGAGATATATTTATTTATTTTATTTATTTTATTTATTTATTTTTGTCAAGTACGTGTTGGTAATATACATAGATATAACATTGTTTATATACATAAGATGGGTACTGATAAGAGGGAACATTAGGACAGGGATGGTAGGCACACTGGTGCACTTATGCACTCCCCTTGCTGACCTCTTAGGAATCGGGTGAGGTCAACAGTGGACAGTCTAAGGGTAAAGTTTTGGGGGTTTGGTGACGAAACCACAATGTTAGGTAGTGAGTTCCAGGCATTTACCATTCTGTTGCTAAAGTCGTATTTTCTACAGTCAAGTTTGGAGCAGTTCACTTTGAGTTTGTATCTGTTGCGTGCTCGTGTATTGTTGTGGTTGAAGCTGAAGTAGTCGTTGACAGGAAGGACGTTGTAGCAGATAATTTTATGAGCTATGTTTAGGTCGTGCCGAAGGCGATGTAGTTCTAAGCTTTCTAAGCCCAGGATTTCAAGTCTGGTTGCGTAAGGTATTCTGTTGCGAGTAGACGAGTGGAGGACTCTTCTTGTAAAATATCTCTGGACACTTTCTAATGTATTTATGTCCGATATGCGTTGTGGGTTCCAGACAGATGAGCTGTATTCAAGGATTGGTCTGGCGAATGTTTTGTATGCTCTGGTTAGTAGTGTGATATTACCGGAGAAGAAGCTACGTAAGATTAGGTTAACAGTCCTTGAAGCCTTTTTGGCGATGTTGTTGCAGTGGGCTTTGGCACTTAGGTCATTTTATATGAGTATTCCAAGGTCTTTGACAGGGTGAGGGTTGTCTGCAAGGTCTTGTCTGTTCAGCTTGTATTTGGTGTTTTGATTTTTTTTGCCAATGTGTAGGACAGAGCATTTGTTGGTTTCAAGGCATTTATCTGCCTTGAAAGTAGATCATTTTGAACCGTATGGCATAATAAATCGGCAATTGACCACAGAAAATGTTTTATGACATTTTGTATTGTATCATAAATATTTTATAAAATTTGCCAAATTTCAATTCCATGGGAGTCTTTTTTCCCAGATCTGAACATATTCTGTAAGTTAACCTATCTGAGGTAGCTTTGTTGAAACATTTTGTCCTAGGGCGCAGTGTTTCACCCAGTTAAAAGTTAAGACAAGAACATTTCAGTAGTATATAGATCAGTGGTTCCCAACCTGGGGGTCGGGACCCCTTTGGGGGTCGAACGACCATTTCCCAGGGGTCACCCTGGCATCCTCAGCTCCCCCCCCCACTGCCACAAGCCTGCCCATATTGGCTCAACTCGCCCGAGCCCTCCGATTGGTCGGGAGAGGTGCCATTCGGTGAGAGGCGCTTGTGATGCCTGGTGGCCGAGCTAAGGGGCGGGGCGTCGCAAGATTGCTCGCTGGAGAGTACAAGGCGGTGCTTAAGACATCTGTGGCCGCCCCTGTCTCCTGCTTGCAGCGGCAGTTTCTTCCCGCTGGTGTCGAAGGGAAAGGGAGTCACGGGAGGGAACGGCCAGCCAACGACCACTTAAGTTTAACAGCGCACGACGGCGGGAAGGAGGACAGCTGGGTTGGGCTTGTCTGTCTGCCCTCTCGCCCTCGGCTGGCGCGGAGACCCAGTGAACAAAGAGACAAACGGAGGGAGGGAAGAGAGAGACTAAGAGATATTAGCGCAGGGCTAGCCTGATCATACAGCCTCGGTGCTGAGGGCGCCACCGCCGGGGGCAGGAGGAGCTAAGCTGGAGGGAACTGGAGAAGGAGGTGGTGCCGGAGCATGGTCCATCGCCGCCGCCCTGCTCCGTATGATCAGGCTAGCCCTGTGCTAATATCTCTCAGTCTCTCTCTTCCCTCCCTCCCTGTTTGCCTCTTTCTTCGCTGGGTCTCCGCGCCAGCCGAGGGCGAGATGGCATCGGCTCTGGCACTTACGGCGACATTTACAAGGTGCGCAACGGCACGCCCGGGGCGCATGGGCGGCTTTGGAGAGGGTACCCCCGGGCGCGCTTGGGGAGGGAAAGGCGCCACCACCGGGGCAGAGAGGAGCCGCAGAGGTGGCTGAGTGAGCAGGAAGGAAGGAAGGAGGATCCCGAGCCGCCAAAGCCCCGCCTTGCAAGCCCGCCCGGGCTCTTCCTCCGCTGCAGATAACGACGGCCGGCAACACGATGCAGCTACTGGTCTCCAGGAGGGAGGAGAGAGAGCAGGGGGAGGGGGTTTCTAATCGGGGGTCCCTATGACTGGCAGCAGAGGGCGCCTTTTGGAGAAGGCGAGGCGAGGGTGGGCTGGCTGGCTGGCTGGTTCCCCGGACAAGGTCGGCTCTGTGGGGCAGGCTGGCTTTCCTACAAGTGTAGGCAGGGCGGGCAGGATCCCCTCCCTGCTCGCTCCGCTTTCCTGGAGTGACTGAATAACCACAATGCGCTTATTTGTCCGGGTTGCCAGAGAGTTTGGCACGCACGGATCTTGCGGTGCTGAGGGCTAGGAGAGGGAAGAAGAGAAAAGAGAAGGAAGGAAGGAAGACCAGAGATGGAAGGAAGGAAGGAAGGAAGGAAGGAAGGAAGGAAGGAAGGAAGGAAGGAAGGAAGGAAGGAAGGAAGGAAGGAAGGAAGGAAGGGAAGGAGAGGAAGGAAGGGAAGGAGAGGAAGAAGAGGAAGAAGAGGAAGAAGAAGAATGTTAGGTGGGAGGGTGGGAGGAAGGAAGCAAGGAAGAGAAAAAAGAGAGAGGGAAAGAGAAAAAGAAAGGAAAGAAAGAAAGGAAGGAAGGAAGAGGAAGGTTGGGAGGGAGGGAGGGAGGAAGGAAGAGAAAAAAGCAAGAGAGGGAAAGAAAGAGAAAGAAAGAAGAAGGTTGGGAGGAAGGAAGAAAGGAAGAGAATAAAGTGAGAGAGGGAAAGAAAGAAAGTAAGAAAGAAACTGTTGAAAAAAAAGCCTTGCAAATTAAAATCGTTGTCTTTGCAGGGGTTTTGGGAAGGGTGGGTGAGCAGGCCCCATGGGGGAGGAAGGAATATGGGGCTGTTTTAAGAAGAAAGAGCTTAAAAGAGGAAATTGGCTTTGGGGACCCTGGCAATGTTTTTGGACCAATCATGGGATTTTTTGCCCCCTGTTTGCCTCCTGAAACTTTGGAGTCCTGGGAGAAAGCTACTAAACAGGGATTACTTTGCTGGAAGCTTTTCCTGATTTCTAGTTTTTTGACACTGCAGGCCACAATTTCTCAACCTCAACAACTTGAATATACCTGGACTTCAACTCCCAAAATTCCCTAGCCAGCTTTGCTTTGAATTCTGGGAGTTGAAGTCCAGGCACCTTAAAAGTTGCTGAGATTGAGAAATATTGCTGTACACTTGTTGGTTATCAAGTCTAAATACAGAAGTAGACTTGTTGTGGAAGATGATATTCCTTGTGCTCTTGCAAAGACTGGCCCAAGAATTTCTAATCTGGCATAATTACATATTGTTTTTGTGATTAATCGCTATACTTTAATTATGTTCAATTTGTAACAATGAAAATACATCCTGCATATTATTTACATTACGATTCATAACAGTAGCAAAATTACAGTTATGAAGTAGCAACGAAAATAATTTTATGGTTGGGGGTCACCACAACATGAGGAACTATATTAAGGGGTCGCAGCATTAGAAAGGTTGGGAACCACTGATATAGATAGTCTTACTGACTTAGAAAGTTCAAACAGCCCATAGCTTGCCTTGTAATCTAAGCTGTATCAATCTGCTATCAGAAAAAAGGTATAGCCATATGAGATGTCTATAACAGCCCATAATCTGAGTATTGGGGAATGCCATAAACTGGTCTAATATAATACAGTGAGCAAGAGCAATAAGACATACTGTAGTCTAGAGTTGTTTCCATCAGAAGACAAAGATTTGGAGATTGCTCTTTTTTAGCCCTCAGTACTTGCGTGACTTGATTAGAGGCATTGCCCTCTTTTTTCAAGGAGACTGTGAATGGCTTTTGCTCAATTCTTTCTGGAGCCTGCGTTGTGTTTGAGGTCTAGATACCTGCTAGAACCTGACCCTTCATCTGAATTGGGTCTCACCTGCTCAGCTCATTGCCAAATGTCTGAGCTCATTATGTTCTGCCCCTCATTATGCAACAGTTGCTGATTGTCTGCTAGCTCTGGAGACTGATAAACTCTTGTTTACTCAATATTTAATTCAGAAGATACAGAAGAGAGTGTAACAAAATAATTTCAGTCTTCATATTAAAGGTTAGGAGCATCTTTGAATATATAGCTAAACTTTATAACAATATGAATTTATAGTCTTCAATAATGCATGGTCATTCTAATATTGGGGAGATTTTTTATGCAGTGGTAGAATTTGAAGAAATCATTTAGGGTTAGGTAGGTAAATGCCCCACTATTAAACTAAGAGAAATTACATCATAAATTATTTTAGTGCCTTACTAATTTCCATAGTATCCTCAAAGAATCAGGATGTGGCAGGCTCCAAAAAGGCATTTTTGTATGATTTAACTATTCCAGATGTTGAAATGACAGATGGTTTTTCATGTCATAATTCTGATACACCAAAAAGATAATTTAATTCAATTACAGTTAGGTTTTTGTCAGTTTTAAGGTACATTAGAAAAATAGAACCATGGAGTTGAAGGGACATGAGAAATTATCTAGTCACAACACAACACCTTATTCAGTGTAAAATTTGCTAAAGCTTTTTGGACAGATGGCTATTAAGCATTTTTTTAAGACTTCCTGTGAAGAGGAACATGCTTTATATATAAACCTATTCCATTAACTGTCAGCTCATACAGTCAGGAAGTTACTACTCATGTGTAGCCTGAATCTACTTCTTTATAGCTAATCTTTGTTCTACTCTTACTGTTTAGGGTAATAGAAAATGTCCCTATATATGACAAATGTTAAGATGTCCAAATATTACTATCACTATGTCATATCTTCTTCCAATCTTCCTTCCACAGATTAAACATATCCAGTTTCTTCAATTATTCTACATGCCATCTTGGTTTACCTCCTCCGAATTCACTCTAGTTTGGCAAATTCATGTTTTAGATTTCAATACTCAGGAATGGACACAATATTCCAAGAAACTCCCTTATAAAGCCAGAAGACACTTGGACAATTACTTCCTATTATCTGATTCTGTTTTTCTGTTAATGCATCCTAAAGTAGCATTTGCTTTTAAGTTCTACATCATGCTATTGATTCATGTTTAACTTGGGGATCTTTTAGAATACAATTTTTTTTTCAACTTGTGCTAGTTTTAACCAGGTTTCCTCATTCCCTGTAGGTTCCTTTCTTTCTTTTTTTCTCCCCAAAGTCTCAATTTACATTTCTCTCTCTCAAGATTCATCCTTTTCATAATAGCCTATAGCAGGCCTGTCAAACTGGCAGCCCATGGGGCGGATGTGTCATGCACAGGCCACACCCACCCCGGCTCTGCAAAGGAAAAAATGTCGCGACAAGTCATAATATATCATGTGACACGATTGAGTTTGACACCCGTGGCCTATAGTGTTCAATCTCCGCTAATTCTTTTTGAATATTTTATTTCCCTTCTAAGATGTTAACTATTCTTTCTAGTATTGTGTCATATTCATCTTTTAGTCCCTTCATATCAATAAAATAATTAAACATTCCACTAAATATTATTCCATATTTTATTAATTTTTAAAAATCAAATATAATTAATAAAAGAAAAGTACTAAACAAATAATATAAAAGGTTGTAGGGGAAAAATGAGAAAAGGCACTATTGACCATACACACACAAAAAATCAAAACTTGTTCATATTTTCCATATATCATTATAGATAAGATTAGGTCCATTGTAGATAAGATTAAATAGATAAAGATTAGGTCCATTGTCCATTGTAAATAGATAAGATTAGGTCCATTGTGATTAATATAATAGAATCTATCTGGGTTTGATTAAACTGTATTTTTGCCTCTGGATATTCTTTAATCTAAATTTATTAATATTTCTAATAACATAATTGAAAAAGTTTGATTTTCAAGAAATTGCCAATGCTATGCAATAATTAACTTCATTCCTTGAAAGTGGTACAGTCAGTTCCTTATTTATAAATGTAGCATTGTATTCAGTGGTGGGCTTCAAATTTTTTAACAACCGGTTCTCTGTCCTAATAACAGACTGAGTGGGCGGGGCTGGTTGGTCATGTGACTGGGTGGGTGTGGCCAACTCGACATCTCTCGGCTACTCCTCGCCGCTGGAGAGTGCCCCGTTGGGAACAGACAGCTAGCCCTTACTGGTTTCCTAACCGCAGCCAGGCAGATATGCAGCCGGTCAAGCTTCACGCCTATATTCACACGTTAGGCTAAGCTCAGAAAAAGTTGGGAAAGCAGCCGTTTTGGCTTAGAGGGCTGCACCACCCCGCAATCTGGCCCTTTGGAGATAGCACATTAGCAGGTCTGCATCCTGGATGCCCTTCACGCCCCCTCTTTCATGCAAACAAATGAAAACCGATTTTGTGCTCCGGGGCACCGCCAAGCTATCTCGGATGCAGCTCCCCCGGATGTTGCAATGCAGGCAGAATGCGGACGCGGAGGAGAGGAAGCAGACTTCAACTGCTTCCAACTGTGGAAGAGGAGACCGGCCGCCCCACACTCTTCTCCGCCCCACTTCTTGCCCCTTCTGTCTCCCTAATAAACTGGGGATGGTGATAGAGAGAGAGAGAGACACCCTCCTGGGCCACCCCTCTTCTGTTGCCAACTTGCCTCCCTGGCCGATGCATTTTTGCACAAGGCTTCCCCACCATTCCCTGCTCCAGCTGCTTCCCCTTGGCTAACGCCCAGCGAGGCGAGAAGTTGCTCTGCCACGAACGGGTGGAGACGGGGGGCGAGGGGGTTGCCCGAGCGTGCTCTGTTGAAAAACCTTTCCTTTTCCTCCTCTTGTGTAAAGATCGGGGCCTTTTTACTCTGTCTGGTGTGAGCCCAGTTGCTAAATCCCCTCCCCCCACTATCAAAGAGGATCCTGGGCGCTGCACTCAATAGAGAAATGAGAAAGGGAGCTGCTGGTACGAGGGAAAGACAAGCAGCAAGCAATGAGAAAAAGCGGCTTCCTTCCCTCATGCTGGCTGCTCTTTCCCCCCCTCCCCTAGCGCTATCAACGAGGAACCTGCCTGGGTGCTGCACTCCATAGGGAAATGAGAAAGGGAGCTACTGGCACGAGGGAAAGACAAGCAGCAGGCAAGGAGAAAAAGCAGCTTCCTTCCCTCGTGCTGGCTGCTCTGTTGCCCTTTTCTCCATTTCAGCGCCACGCCGTGGAGCTTGCACCACCCACCACCGCCCAGGTCCTCGCTTCCCCCAGCATTTCTTTGCCTACCTGATTTCCCCTCTGACCAGGGGTGGGTTCCTACCGGTGCGGTCCACTCTGCCGTCCCAGTAGCAGCCTGCCAATTGCGCAATTTGCGCGTGACAGCTCCAGTACCGTCTTCGCTGGTCCATCGCGTGGCACCATCTTTTTTGGGGGGGCTTTTTTTGCTTGCTGCACGTGCGTGGAAGCAAAATCTTGCAAGGGGACGCGCGTGAGAGAGAGATTTTGGTAATTTTTTGCTTCCGCGCATGCGCGGAAGCAAAAAATCACAGAAATTGTACATGTCCCCTCGCAAGATTTCAGCGATTTTTTGCTTCCTGTGCATGCTTGGAATCAAAATTGCGCAAGGGAACGCGCGCGCATAGCAAGCATGCACGTGCACATGTGTGAAACGCGATGATGTGTGTGCAGCGCACCGGTAGGCAGGTAAGAGGAACCTGCCTCTGATGCATTTTTCCATCACGTTTCTTGCCGTTTTGTGCATGGAAACAAGTTTATGGGACTAAAAACAATAAATTCCAACTTTGCGAGGTTTTTTTTTTTACGAGACGTTGGAATTGATTGAAGTTTTTTTTAGTCCCACAAACTTTGTTTCCCTGCACACAATGGCAAGAAACGCAATGGAGCTGGAAATCAGGTAGGCAAAGAAATGCTTGGGGAAAGCGAGGGCCTGGGCAGTGGTGGGTGGGGCAAGCTCTTCTGCCCAAAAAAACCTTATCTTTGATGGATGACACTGAAAGACAGAGCAAGAGCTGCCTGGAAGAAGCCAGTCAGTCCGGAAGTCAGCCAGGAATACCCTTTCTCCCCTGCCCCACCTGCCACACTCCCAAATTGCATTGAAAAAGGGGGCAGGTGGCTAAGTGAGGGGCAGGAAGCCCTGCCATTACCAGCGGGCGGGGTGGGGGAGAAGAGACGGCAAGAGGAGCTCCGTCTCGTTTCACGTGCCCCAATGAAAGGCAGCGGCAGCCTGGCCGCTTTCCCTCCCCACGGGTGCTGGAAGCCACGGGGAAGGAAGGTAAGTGGGCTGGGCTGCTGGGTGAGGAGCGAAGGAATGCTTACCAGGCAGAGAGAGCTGGGCCGCGTAGGGGGCAGCTGGGCGAGGAGTGGAGATGGGCGAAGGAAGGCTTACCAGGCAGAGATCAATTGGGCCGCGTGGTTGAGGCAAACGAGGGAACCAGAGAGCAGTAGCCATGCCTACGGCGTGACTCTAGTCACCAGCCAAGGCAGGCGAGGCAAGATGAGTGACTGGGTGAGGTGGGCGGAGCCAACCAGTGGTGGCATTTGCCGGTTCGCCAAACTGCAGAATCTTAACTATCGGTATGCCTGAACCAGAGTAAACCGGCAGCAGCCCACCTGTGATTGTATCATACAAAATAAATGTCCTAACTCAAGGGAACATATGACCTTTTGATTTTAGTGCAGTAAAACTAATTTCACTAAAAGTTTCCACCAAAAGGGTGTTACTTTATCATGTGATTACCATGTATGGTGACATGGTTCCTTTTGTGTATGTTCCCTCTAGCATTTTGAAGAACGATTGTTTAAAACAGCAGTTCCCAACCTTTGTGGCTTAGTGGCCCAGCTGCGGGGGGGAGGGGAACTGGACCACATGAGCAGAGGGCTGGCACGCACATGCAAGCAGCTCAACTCGTTTGAGCGGTGAGCTGGTAGGCACGTGCATGCACACGCAGCTCGAATGCAAGTGGAGCTTTATGCACATATGGCCTGGCCCACCGCTCACAAAAGTCGAGCTGTGCGTGTGTGCTGGCTTGCCTCTCGTGCAGCCCGGTTCTGAATAGGCCGTGGCCTGGTAGTGGGCTATGGGACCCCTGGTGTAAAGTACACTGTGTGCAAAATTATTAGGCAAGTGAGTATTTTGACCATATTTTAATGCATATCGTATTTTTCGGAGTATAAGACGCACCTTTTTCCTCCCTAAAAGTGGCTGAAAATTTGGGTGCGTCTTATACTCTGAATGTAGCTTTTTCAAAGCTTTTTTCCCAGCCCTAACTAGGTGCTAACAATCTTCCCAGCTCTTACCTTGCAGGCTTTTTCATTGTTACTCTCTCCGGAATGTTTTTCCGACCCTAAGTCTTTGCAGAATTTTTTTTCATTGCTCTACTTGCTCCGAATAAGTTTTTTTCTAGCCCTAACCAGGTGCTAACTATCTTCCCAGCTCTTACCGGCTTGCAGGCTCTTTCATTGTTACTCTCTCCGAAGAAGGTTTTTTTAAGTCCTAACCAGGGGATAAAATAATGTGCTGAAGCTGACCAGACTAAGGACGCTAGCCAGATGAATATCTGGTAGGCAGATTGTTTTCCCCTATTTTCCTCCCCAAAAACTAAGGTGCGTCTTATACTCCGAAAAATACGGTATTTTTCGCCTCCAAGCTGTATAAACTTGAATGCTTAGTGGATATAAGTATATCAGATGATGTGTATTTGTGTAAGGAGATAAACACCATATATCAAGGTGTGCATAATCATTGGGCAGCTTCTTTTCCTCAGGCAAAATGGGCAAAAAAATAGATTTAACTGACTCTGAAAAATCAAAAATTGTAAAAAGTCAGAGGGATGCGGCACTCTTTAAATTGCTAAGATATTGGGGCGTGATCACAGAACCATCAAATGTTTTGTTGCAAAGAGTCAACAGGGTTGCAAGAAATTGTTGAGAAAAAAAGACGCACATAAACTGTCAAAGATTCGGAAAGAATCAAATGTGAAGCTATCAGGAACCCATTATCCTCCAGTCCTGTCATATTCCAGAACTGCAACCTACATGGAGTGCCAGAAGTACAAGGTGTTCAATGCTCAGAGACATGACCAAGATAAGGAAGGCTGAAACCCGATCACCACTAGACAGGACACATAAGTTGAAATGGCAAGACTAGGCCAAGAAATATCTGAAGACAAGATTTTTCAAAGCTTTTATGGACTGATGAGATGAGAGTGACTCTTGATGGACCAGATGGATGGGCATGTGGCTGGATCAGTAACAGGCACAGAGCTCCACTTCGACTCAGATGCCAGCAAGGTGGAGGTGGGGTACTGGTATGGGCTGGTATTATTAAAGATGAACTAGTTGGACCTTTTCGGGTTGAAGATGGACTCAAAATCAACTCCCAAACCTACTGCCAGTTTTTAGAAGACACTTACTTCAAGCAAGGTACAGGGAAAAATCTGCATCTTTCAAGAAGGCCATGATTTTTATGCAGGACACTGCTCAATTGCATGCATTGAAGTACTCCAGTGCATGGCTATCCACTAAAGACCTTAAAAATGAAAGAATAATGACATGGCTCCCTTTCTCACCTGACCTAAACCCTATTGAGAACTTGTGGGCCTTTCTTAAATAGGAGATTTACGGTGAAGGAAAACAGTACACCTCTCTGAATAGTGTCTGGGAGGCTGTGGTTACTGCTGCACAAAAAGTTGATAGTCAACAGATAAAGAAACTGACAGACTCCGTGAATGGAAGGCTTATGACTGTTTTTGAAAAGAAGGGTGGCTATATTGGTCACTGATTTTTTGTTTTGAAATGTCAGAAATGTTTCTTTGTAAATTTTGAGTTGTTTGTTTATTATTTTCACCTTAGATGCAAATAAACGAAATGGACAAATGTTCCTTTTCATTTAGTTGCATAATAATTCTGCACACTAATAGTTGCCCAATAATTGTGCACACATAGATATTCTCCTAAAAAATCCAAAACCTCACTTATACTTCCTTAAATATTCAGGTTTGAGGTTTATTAACATTTTGGATTGACCAAGAGCACTGTAGTTGTTCAATAACAAAATTAATCCTCCCAAGTACAACTTGCCTAGTAATTGTGCACATAGTGTATATAGCAGTGATTGCGAACCTTTTTTTCCTCTGGTGACGAAAGCATGCACCCATGCGCTATCGCACGCACGTGTCCACACCCATAATTCAATGCCCCCGCTCCCCCGATGCATGCGTGCGTGATCCCCCCCACTGCCCTGCCCCCCGCGCATGACACTCCCCTGTTTCCCGACTTCCGGTGGGCCCGGTAGGCCGGTTTTTCACACTCCCCAGGCTCCAGAGGCTTTCTTGGAGCCTGGGGAGGGCAAAAACAACCTCCCCTACCCCCTGGAGGCCCTCTGGAGGCCAGAATCGCCCTCCCAGAGCCTCAGCGCGAGCCAAAAATCAGCTGGAGCTGAACTAGGGCAACGGCTCGTGTGCCAGCAGATATGGCTCCGCGTGCCACAGGTTCGCCATCACGGGTATATAGGCTGATCTAACTGGGGATAAGGGCCGTAGATGTAGCACCTCTCATTGCCATTCTTGGATAGAGGCAGAAAGGAAATTTCCTGATTTACATAGTGATTTCTGTTTTGATTCACCTATTGTATTGGCTAAATTAGTTTCCCATACATTCTTTAGAGACCAATAGGAGAATCTTTTGTCAGTTTGCAATAATAGTGTTTAAATCCTTGATATTATTCTTTTCAATTGTGGCAAATATTTCCATATTTTCAGATTCCACTTTATGACCGCAACTGGAATCTTGGTCTTTGAGTGAAGCAGTCATTAAGTGAGATATCACATGATTACTTTGTTCAATGTTGAGTGGATCATTAAGTAGGCAAAGGTAAGCCTCAAGGAGTCCTGGGGGGGGGGGGGACGACCATGGAAGGCCCTATTCAGGACCTGAAAATCCTCTCTATCAAAAACAAAGCAGGGTTTTCAGGCCCTCAGTGGAGACACTCATGCACAACCTGCACTGAACCTCCTAGGGTCTATCCCATCCCCCTGAGGCATACTACACTCCTTTTCTTATTGTGTGACCTTTCTGTTGAAGAGTAGAAAATACTTCCTGCCAAAATCCAAATAGGATTTTTTGCCCCTGAGCAAACAGACCCTCATGGCCTGCACTGGGCCTCCCCCACTGCTTTAAAAAAGATGTAAAATGAGCTTATAAGTAGTTAGCTCTTGTGGATTTTTGCCTAGATTAGGAAATAAAATTATCTTTGAATCTTTCCCATAATTTAGAAGAAAACCACCCTGCTGCAGTTTGTTACCATGTATTGAAGGACATAAGTTCATTTTTAAATTCATTGTAAAAAAATTTGTCAGGCCATTTGACTCTGGAGATTTCCTCTGATTAATGTTCTTGAAAGCCTCTGTAATCTCTATATTAAAGAAAGGAACATCTGGACTTCCAGTTGGTGTCGCGGCGGAACAGTCACGGGTTAGCGGGACTCCGCAAATCCCGGCTGATTCCCATCTGTCAGGAGGTCCTACGGGGCCAAAGTCACTCTGGAGGGGTGACGAACAAAGGAGGGACCCTTTGTTGATCGCAGGGGGACAGCAGTCCTCCCGCTAGATCCAAAGGCACCCTCCAACTGACGGATGGAAGAAGAGACAGCCATTACAGCCCGACTGAAGCTGTGACAACCGGGACAGAAAAAAATTCGACCTAGTGATTTGTGAACAGCGGACTAGATCTGGGAAAGAATTTTTTCAGTTTCTACGTAGGAGATCACTCCTGAATAAAGAAACCTTTAGAAAAGTGGGACTCTTTAAAGAGAAGAGGAAGGGATTGTATTCCCACCTCTAAAGAAGCGGCGAGCCAAACACCAGGAGACAGAAGACAGATTCAGAAAAAAAGTAAGAACTTCAATGGGGATACTAAATTAAATCATAAAGAAAAAACCAGACTGGAGATTATAATACTTCGAAAAGTAAGTTAAGATATCGGAAAGTGTTTTTCTCTTTTTAAATTGGAAAAGTAAACGGTCCGACAAACAGAGACTAAATCTTTACTGAATAAGTTGGAAGAGTAAGAGCTGGGATGACATCTACTGGCGGGAAAAGATATTGCACAACTTGAAGTAAATACTGGAAATATAGAAGAAAGAAAGAAAATAAACCTGAACTGGATAAGGGGACAGAGATAAGGATCAGCTACAAAGCTGCTTTACGTGTTGATTAGGGACAGATGGTGAGCTTTTGGAAGTCCTTTGAACCTTGGTGGAATATAAATATTGCTGACTGAATGGAAATGTTTTGAATTGCTTTGTGGCTTTTTGGCTTTTTGACCCTTTCTGAATTACTAAGACACTGGGGAATTTGGTGGGCCATTTTGGATTACAAATAACGCCTGACAGAGTAATTTAGTGACTGACTGAATTGGATCTTTGGTCCGTTGGCTTCTTCGATTATCGGGGTATTGGGGATTTTGGTGCGCCAATTTGGATTATAATCGATTGACAGAACATTTTGAGAGAAAAAAGAAGAAAAGTGAAATAAGACAATACATCTAAGCAACACGTCAAAAGGGAAAGTTGAACGACAATACAACTGACTCTAAATGGTTTTTCTTTTTTTCTTTTTTTCTTGTTTTAATAAATTTATGTAAGTTGAAAGTTTGGGGAAACTAATAGGGTATAGTTGGGGTAACTGAAGGTTGCAAGGTATTATATTTTGTAATACAATTACTATATAGATTGGCAGGCCAGGCTGGCTTCGAGAAACATGTGGGAAGGGCTCCGATGCTGCGGTCTCCCGCACGCTCCCCTCGTAGGCCAGGTCAGCTTTGGGAAGCAGCCGGGAAGGGCGCCAATGCCACGATCTCCCGCACGCTTCCCTTGCAGGCCAGGCCGGCTTCGGGAAATACCCGGGAAGGGCTCCGATGCTGCGATCTCCTGCACACTACCCTCCCTTACTGCACGCATCAGTCCACCCGCCGCTGGTATCGCCCCTCCACAAGCTCACCCTTACCCGCCATTCTGTGCCCTTTGGCCTTACCTTTGCAAGTAACGATGAGCAGAAGTATGCAGAAGTGCGGCTAGCTAGATTCTGCAAGGTATATATATAAGGCCGACGGCTGGAGGAGGGGCGATGAGGGTGGCGGGAAAAGCCAGCCATGCAAGGAGTGGCTGGGAAGTGAGGGGCAGGGCTTAATTCCACCACTGTGCAGGCCGGATATATTGTGTCGAAAGGCCATAATTTGAGGACCCCTGCTTTACACCATCATCAGCTGCGTCAAGCCCATCAAACCAAAGATCAATAGAGACAATGTTACAACAAGAAAAACGAATATATTCCAAAAAGAAATACAATTGGTGCTTCAATCTATTCAAAAGGCTATGACAAAAAATCATAATGAGATGAAAAGCTATCTGGGGAAGATGAAGGAACAGATCCAGAATATGGATACAAGACTAGGAAACTTCCAGCAGACGATAACAAAAAATGAACAAAGGATTCAGAAAATAGAGGAGAAATCAGAAGAAACTGAGAAAAAAATGGAGGAGTGTGTAGCAGCAACAGCAAAAAAAAAAAAAAACTAATACAATCCTGGGTTGTATAAACAGAGACATAGAATCAAGATCACGTGAAGTATTAGTACCGCTTTATAAAACCCTAGTAAGACCACACCTGGAATACTGGGATTTTTGGTCACCATACTACAAAAAAGATGTTGAGACTTTGGAAAAAGTTCAGAGAAGAGCAACTCAGATGATCAAAGGCCTGGAGACTAAAACATATGAAAAACAGCTGCAGGATTTGGGTTTGAGTAGTCCAGTGGTTCCCAACACCCCAGAGGGGGGCAATTTGATTTTTAATGGGGGCAATTCGAAAATGAGTTATTAACTGAATTTTTGAAAGCCTGCTAATTGCTTTTATATATTTGTGATGACACAGCTGTGTTTCATTTACCTATTGTTGTCTTTGTTAAAGTGCATTTTCTAGGGCCTGGTCTGAAAAGGATATCCCAGCTGGGGGTTGGAGGGAGCAACTGCCAGCCAATCAGATGTGTTCCCACCAAGGTTTATGGGACTGGCAGAGTCAGTCTCTCTCTCTCTCTCTCTCTCTCTCTCTCTCTCTCTCTCTCTCTCTCTCTCTCTCTCTCTCTCTCTCTCTCTCTCTCTCTCTCTCTCTCTCTCTCTCTCTCTTTAAAGGAGAAATTTGAAAAAAGATCAACAATAAAGTCTCTGTTCACTACACAAACTGTTACTGTCAGTCGTACTCTTGAGGCTAGTTATGAAATTTCTTTACTCATTGCTAAATCTGGAAAAAATCATACTATAGGGGAGGATCTAATTAAACCATCAATATCAGCATTTCTTTAAAAAGTTCTAGAAAAAGATGACAAAAATGTGAAAGCCATGCCATTCAGTAACAATACTGTTAGCAGAAGAACAGATGAAATGAGTGAAGATATTGAAACACAACTTGTTGAAAAGCTGAAATCAAGAAAATTCTCAGTACAAATGGATGAATCAACTCTGAGAAACAATAAGGCCGTATTGCTAACCTATGCAAGATATATTGATAAAGGTGAATTTGCTGAAGAAATGTTATTCTGCAAATCATTAGAGACCACCACAACCGCTACTGATATATATGATAAGCTAAAAAATTACTTAGATGTCAATAATATATCAATGGAAAACATAACATCTTGTGATAAAAATATTTCAACAAAAAGAACACAGACAAACCACAAACAATAAATCTTACTTTGAGATTCAGAGGTTTATTTTCATGAGCAATTTGGAACATGAACAGCCATCATAACACAACTTATATCAATAACCCATTGCACTGAGGTCCACTGACATAGCTGAGTCCAGCAAGGATTAGCTACGGCCAGAGGCACTGAACTCATCCCAAGACATTCTTTTTATACTTTTCTGCACGCATTTCACAACTTACTTCCTTGTTCTGTCTTAGTGACAGACAGTCTCCACATATACCCGTGTAAATCTCAAACCTCTATCCTTCGTCTAGTTTCAGTTCCCTATTTCTCACAGTTTCAATGTTCTAATTCCAAATATATCTCAAAACTACATACTTTGCAAAATCACATTTTACAGCAACAGCTCAGCAAGATTACAAATAGTTCTGATACACTTTGCAATCTTTCTGTCTAAAACTTTGGTTCATGTAACTTTTAGGGCCTACTATCCTTTTGAGACCTATATAATCAAACCCCAGTTTTCCTCCTCTCACAATCTTGTGCTGCAGATGGTGCTCCTGTTATGATGGGCAAGAAAAATGGCTGCTTAAAATTGATGAAAGATGAGAATCCAGAAATGCTTCTTGTGCACTGTGTTATTCATATAGAGAACTTAGTGTCCAAAAAAATTTCTCCTGTTCTTAATGAGGTACTAAAATCAGTTATAAAATGTATCAGTGCTATGAAAGCTAATGACAATGGTACTTCTGAGTAGACATGGCATAGGATTGTGTTGTTAATATGATCTTGAGGTGAGCTCAAATTGTATTTTGAATTTGTTAGGTACCTTTATTTTAATATGTATAGTAATTAATATGATCAAAGTATTACAGAAAAAGCTTTCATTAAAATTATTTTATATTTATGCATTTTAGTTCTCTATTATATGTTTTGAAACTTTATTTGCTGTTTTTTCATATCCCTTCTTAGTATTATTTTTTAAGTTCCTCAGTACTTCTACTGTCTTTCGTTCTTTTATTTTTGTCTTTCATGGATGCCATGTTCTTTGGAACCTTGTTTAAACCAAGTTAATGGCCTTTTAGGCTTCCTCCGCGTGAGTAGGAGTTCACTTTTTGAATAGTAAGAATTATATGTCACGGGAGGGATCAGGATTTTAGAGATGCTTAGATGGGGCATCCCCCCCCCCAAAAGGTTGGGAACCACTGGCCTAATCTAAAGAAAAGAAAAATTAGGGGTGACATGATAATAGTATTCCAGTATTTGAGGGGTTGCTACAAAGAAGAAGAGGTCAAATTGCTCTCCAAAGCAATGGTTGGAAACTAATCAAAGAGAGAAGCAACCTGGAATTAAGGAGAAACTTCCTAACAGTGAGGACAATTAACCAGTGGAATAGCTTGCCTTCAGAAATCATGGGCGCTCCATCACTGGAGGCTTTTAAGAAGAGACTAGACAGTCACTTATCTGAAATGGTATAGGTCCGTGATGGCGAACCTATGGCACGGGTGCCACAAGTGGCACGCGGAGCCATATCGGTGGGCACGCGAGCTCAGGTCCGGTGTGCATGTGTGCACCAGCCGGCTGATTTTCGGGCCTTCTGGGCCCACTGGGAGTCGGGAAACAGGCTGTTTCCAGCCTCCAGAGGGGGTGGGGAAGGCCGTTTTCGCCCTCCCCAGGCTCCTAGAAAGGCTCTGGAGCCTGGGGAGAGCGAAAAATGGGCGTACCATTGCATGCTGGGAGCAGGGGGGTCATGCATGCATGTGCGGGGGTGCATGGAATTATGAGTGTGGGCACGCACACACGTGATCCCCCACATTCCCCCCCCTTTTGGCACGCGAACCAAAAAAGGTTCACCATCACTGGTATAGGTTCTCCTGGGAGCTGGACTAGAAGACCTCCAAGGTCCCTTCCAGCTACTCATAGATAGAATTCTTTATTGGCCAAGTGTGATTGGACACACAAGGAATTTGTCTTTGGTGCATATGCTCTCAGTGTACATAAAAGAAAAGATACATTTGTCAAGAATGGTTGTCATAGGGTTCAAGTAAGCAATCAGGAAACAATCAATATTAATATAAATCGTAAGGATACAAGCAACAAGTTACAGTCATACAGTCATAAGTGGGAGGAGATGGGTGATAGGAACGATGAGAAAAACTAATAGTAATAGTAATGCAGCCTAGTGAATAGTTTGACAGTGGTGAGGGAATTATTTGTTTAGCAGAGTGATGGCGTTCGGGAAAAAACTGTTCTTGTGTCTAGTTGTCTTGGTATGCAGTGCTCTATAGTGACGTTTTGAGGGTAGGAGTTGAAGCAATTTATGTCCAGGATGTGAGGGGTCAGTAAATATTTTCACGGCCCTCTTTTTGACTCGTGCAGTATACAGGTCCTCAATGGAAGGCAGGTTGGTAGCAATTGTTTTTTCTGCAGTTCTGATTATCCTCTGAAGTCTGTGTCTGTCTTGTTAGGTTGCAGAACCAAACCAGACAGTTATAGAGGTGCAGATGACAGACTCAATGATTCCTCTGTAGAACTGTATCAGCAGCTCCTTGGGAAGTTTGAGCTTCCTGAGTTGGCGCAGAAAGAACATTCTTTGTTGTGCTTTTTTGATGACGTTTTTGATGTTAGGTGACCATTTTAGGTCTTGAGATTTAGGCCTTGAGAGCTGGACTAGAAGACCTCCAAGGTCCCTTCCAGCTACTTTACTCTACTCGCACCATACTCACAAGAGAAGAAAACTTTCTGGTTTTAGTTGTAGTTTAAAATACAAAACAACTCCATTAGTCTTTTTCAAACCTGCTAATATAAATTCTCCACCCAAAGTTTTACATTTCAAATAATTTACATCCTTTTTTTCTTATATGGTTTCTTGCAAATATTGTGCTCCTCAGACCTACAAAATTGTGCTCTTTCCATAGCCATAGTTAATATCACACTCTAATGTCCAGAATATGAATTGCAGTTAACAGCCTCACTGGAAATAGAATAAAGAGGGAGGGGGAGTTCAAAGGAAACTTCTCCCATTGCTTTTATTTGTAAATCCACATTAGTCAGCACAGGGGTGAATATAAAAAATACAACGTTCCTACAAAAGTTTACACTCAAAAATTCCAAGATCTGGTACCATAAACACAGATTCACCAAAAAATAAACTTTAATCATCCATATTTTTTTCTTTAGAAAACAACCGATAATCCAAACCTTCACCTTTTTGCTAGACAAACAACTCACAATATCCATGTCAGCTTTTTTATAATACTGAAAATAATACTAAACTATAATACTGAAAATACTGAAAATCTCCAAAAGGACATATTGATTATATCTCTCTTAAGCTGAAAGAACAATAAATTATAATGAAGTGATTTAGAAATGGGGTGTCAGTAATAGCGTCCGTTTTTCTTCTGCTGTGCTACAGCTTTGAAGTTGCTATAAGAACCTGCCTCCCAGTCATTTGACTCACCAGCTGATTGTAAAAACCTTCCTTTCACAATCTTCTTTCAAGGAACAGTTGTCTGGAGGACAAATACATCAATTTCTGGGATTCCTTTTGATTCTGGAGAATTCTTCAAGTTACAGGAACTGCTTGAGCCCCAAATCAATTGTTGACTGCCTCATCTCCAGTTCTGAAGGAATTGCTCAAGCCACCATTTCCCCACTAGAAGGGAAAAATCCCTTATCAGAATGTTACACATTTATAATTTGCAGCAATCTCCTTTTTAATCCTATTGATCTCATTTATATATTCCTCATCATATGACTGTTTTCATGAAATTCCACTTTATTGTTAAATAGACGAGTTGTCATTTTCTTGAAAAAAAATCTTATTTAAATTATTTGCTCTGTTGCTGATACATTACAAAGCAGTGTAGGATTAAAATGCCAACTATTTGGGTTTTTCATTTATTTTAAAAGCAAAGATCATTAAAGTGCTATAATTCTCTAAATAAAAGTTTAACAAAACAAAATTATTTTGTAACAATGTATACCTCTTGAAATGCCAATTCAATGAAAATTCAATGAAAAACAATAAAGTTGTAAGGGGGAAAAAGAGGATCTCTGAATATTTACATTAATTGAGCAATGTTGTTCTTTCTAGGGGTCCATTCAGTGTTGTGCGGCGATGTATCAACAGAGAAACTGGGCAACAGTTTGCTGTCAAGATTGTCGATGTAGCAAAATTCACTTCAAGTCCAGGCTTAAGTACTGAAGGTAAAAATCAGTTGTTACCAAACAGTGTTTTATTCTCTTTTACTATGTGTGTAACAATTATGTCCTAAAATTTTATTGGGATTTTTTACCCTAAAGAAATGCTGTTTGAAAAGTATATCAGTTACAGGTATTTTCTGCAAGTATTGACAAATTAAAGAAAATGAAAGTGATTAATACTGTTATCTTGAGTCCATTATCTATATTATTTCATTCAGATTAATTATTTAACAAGGAAATCAAAGGAATAAATTGTTTTGGGCAAATGGAAGAATAAATTATATTCTTATATAAATTATTATACATATTAAATTACATAAATTAAATAAATTATTATATTTAATACCTATTTATAGGTGTACTATTAATTTAAATCTCTAAGCTCTACCTTTTTTGCTGCAATAAAACGTTGAGTTTCTAGTTTTTTTAAAAAAAGATTATTAGAGCCTCTATCTTGTTTATTGCTCATCTATATTCTGCATTTGCTTACACTTTAAAAATTAAATGTAAAAAAATACTTTTAACATATGTGTGTTTATATGTGTGCATTCTCTTACTAATGGAATATTTGGAGATCTAGTGATTAGCTTAGTTCTAATATATACATAAGCTCTAAGTGATTTTTTGAGATTCTTCTAATGTTGCTTATCACGTGCTATGTATGCCAGGATCAGAGGGAAGTAGTGATACAATTGTGTTTTTAAATTATGTCATGACAGACCTATTGAATATAATTACTTCTCAACAAAATGAATAATCATTGTATTATATTTTTAAAAACAACAAATCGCAAGTATTTATATTTAAATTATTTATATTTAGACAGTCAAACCATTCCCCTCCTGGTAGTATATGGGATTCTTAAGGTAAGATTTTTCCTTGGAAGCCAAGGCTGTACTAATTGTAATTTACTAGGCCCAAAAAGTTAGAAAACATGAGGAATAGTTAATACAACCTTCAACTTCATATAGAAAAGCAATTTCTAGTCTATAGATTCTTGGAATTTGAACAACATAATTCGAACAACAATGCTTACTGATGGTGATTTTCTTCACTATATTAAGTACATAAAATTATGCATAGTATGTTTAGTCTCCAAATGGTTGTTCGATATATTGCATGTAAAAGTATACTTATATACTAGTTTTGTTTATTAACTGAACAATAACTTTAAATAATAATATAATAGAAATAATTTAAATTTTACTATAAAAATATAAGCTGCAGACCTTAAGAAACCTGAAATTTCTTAAGTCTGTCAATCATCAGAAGAGATAAAGAAAGACTAAACAATGAACATAATAAAAGGTTACAGTGGGGGGGGGGGAGTATTTAGTCAGCCACCAATTGTGCAAATTCTCCCACTTAAAAAGATGAGAGAGGCCTGTAATTGACATCATAGGTAGACCTCAACTATGAGAGACAAAATGAGAAAACAAATTCAGACAATCACATTGTCTGATTTGGAAAGAATTTATTTGCAAATTATGGTGGAAAATAAGTATTTGGTCAATATCAGAAGTTCATCTCAATACTTTGTTATATATCCTTTGTTGGCAATGACAGAGGTCAAATGTTTTCTGTAAGTCTTCACAAGGTTGGCACACACTGTTACTGGTATGTTGGCCCATTTCTCCATGCAGATCTCCTCTAGAGCAGTGATGTTTTGGGGCTGTCGCTGGGCAACATGGACTTTCAACTCCCTCCAAAGGTTTTCTATGGGATTGAAATCTGGAGACTGGCTAGGCCACTCCAGGACCTTGAAATGCTTCTTACGAAGCCACTCCTTCATTGCCCGGGCGGTGTGTTTGGGATCATTGTCATGCTGAAAGACCCAGCCATGTTTCATCTTCAATGCCCTGGCTGATGGAAGGAGGTTTGCACTCAAAATCTCACGATACATGGCCCCATTCATTCTTTCCTGTGTACACAGATCAGTTGTCCTGGTCCCTTTGCAGAGAAACAGCCCCAAAGCATGATGTTGCCACCCCCATGCTTCACAGTAGGTATGGTGTTCTTTGGATGCAACTCAGCATTCTCTCTCCTCCAAACACGATGAGTTGTGTTTCTACCAACAGTTCTACTTTGGTTTCATCTGACCATATGACATTCTCCCAATCCTCTTCTGGATCATCCAAATGCTCTAGCAATTTTCAGACGGGCCCGGACATGTACTGGCTTAAGCAGGGGGACACGTCTGGCACTGCGGCGTAATGTGTTACTGATGGTAGCCTTTGTTACGTTGGTACCAGCTCTTTGCAGGTCATTCACTAGGTGTGGTTCTGGGATTTTTGCTACCGTTCTTGTGATCATTTTGACCCCACGGGGTGAGATCTTGCGTGGAGCCCCAGATCGAGGGAGATTATCAGTGGTCTTGTATGTGTTCCATTTGCTAATTATTGCTCCCACAGTTGATTTCTTCACACCAAGCTGCTTGCCTATTGCAGATTCAGTCTTCCCAGCCTAGTGCAGGTCTACAATTTTGTTTCTGGTGTCCTTCGACAGCTCTTTGGTCTTCACCATAGTGGAGTTTGGAGTGTGACTGTTTGAGGTTGTGGACAGGTGTCTTTTATACTGATAAGTTCAAACAGGTGCCATTAATACAGGTAATGAGTGGAGGACAGAGGAGCCTCTTAAAGAAGAAGTTACAGGTCTGTGAGAGCCAGACATCTTGCTTGTTTGTAGGTGACCAAATACTTATTTTCCACCATAATTTGCAAATAAATTCTTTCCAAATCACACAATGTGATTGTCTGGGTTTGTTTTCTCATTTTGTCTCTCATAGTTGAGGTCTACCTATGATGTCAATTACAGGCCTCTCTCATCTTTTTAAGTGGGAGAACTTGCACAATTGGTGGCTGACTAAATACTTTTTTGCCCCACAGTATATACTCTGGCTTTGTCTCTTGAATAATTCATATTGTAGCAAGAGAAGTAAGAAAAAAAAGAGAAAAAAGAAAACAAAAAGGCTCATTGCCTATTTAGTCTCATTTTTAACTAACCACTACATTTAGTAGTCTTATTCTGAGAATGAACTTTTTAAAAAATCCTCTTGAAGGTCTTTTGATTCCGAAAACTGAAGTTTGCTAGTATTAAGACAAATCTTTGCTCTTTTACATGAGTCCATTTTCTATGTGAACTGCAATGCTCTATTGATAGAACACTTCCTGTTTTTAAAAGTTTGGAGAAACAAAGGATTAGGATGAATGTGCACCTTGTCTTAATAGATTCATTATTTTAATTTAATTTTAATTTACATATTTTTTTAATTTTTTAATATATTTTCAGGATATTTTCTTGTTTTATTAGAGAAAATTGGGATTTTTTTTTCAAATATGCCTTAACTCAAAAAGGATCTCCAAAAATACCAAGAAGTAAGACTACTTTTTGTATGAGAGTATAACTTGCAGGTTTTGTCAGAGTTTTCTAAGTACAATTTAGGAAGATATATTTATATACCCATGTTTCCCTGAAAATAAGACCCACTAGGGCTTATGTGGGGGGGATAACTCCCCCCCCATGTACGGGAGGCACACTTCTTCTGCTTGCTTGCTGTGGGGCAGGAGGCTGCATGATGTGCCAGTGCTACTGCCGTGAGGCAAGGGGTGCAGCTGCCTCACATGCCCCTCATCAGCTTACCTGAGGGCCCCCGCAGCCAGGCCACCTACGCCCTAACATTTGCCTCGCCTCACGGTAGTGGCTCTGGCAGCCCTGTCCAGCAGGACCCCGTGTGGCCGCCGGCCCACTTCGGCTTGCTCGCGGCCACAACAGAGGAGTAGGCTGAGCAACATGCCAGTGCCATGGCCATGAGGCAGTTGTAGAGGCGTGAAATGGCTGTGGGTGGCTCTGAGGTAAACCGATAAGGGTGGTGTGGGGTAGCTCCAACCCCCCCTTGCCTCACCTCATGTTGGTGGCACCACGAGCAACCGGATGGAATGGGCGGGTGGGCAGCTGCGCAGGCACTTTAGGGCTTATTTTGGGGCTAGGGCTTATATTAGGCACATGCATAAAAACATGCTAACACTTAATGTGTATAGATAATTATAAATGATTATTGGAGCAATTGAGCCTAAGAGTATCTGCTACTATTGCTAACTACTGTATATGAAATCTTTAAATACAGAGAGAGTATGCTACTGAATGATATTTGTTGAGGATGAACATCAGAGGAGAACACCACTATCATAACCCTCTGGTTGAGAGCTTCCTCTCACTGGGTTAGATCTTTGGGAGGGCTCTGTCCTTGGGTAGTTTTTCTATCTTGGTTATGTCTGCAAAAATACAACACAGAAACAGACATAGAGTGTTTTAGTTTTCATGCCTCTTTGCTTTCCTGTATATGATATACGTATATGTCTGTGTGGTAACAGCTTTTTTTCCTGTAAGTATTAAAGTCATTCAACATCAGCAGAGTACAAGACTCTGATAAAGTCCAATGCTTCTAAGATGTATTAAATGAAAAACCCTCTGGAAAATTAGCAGTTGTAGGAAACTTTTCTGAAAAGTGGATGCCGTTTAAAGATATCATCATAAGACTGCAACAACTGCACTTGAACCCAGACGTATCAAGACTTTGATGAAAACTATTAGATCATTTCAGCAACCCTTCAAGCCAAGAACAAGGTATATGCCAAATGGCAGAATGACCCATATTTGTTTCAAAAACAGACAAGTTTAAGTACCGTATTTTTCGGAGTATAAGACTCACCTGAGTATAAGACGCACCTTAGTTTTGGGGGAGGAAAATAGGGGGGGGGAATCTGCCTACCAGGTATTCATCTGGCTAACGTCCTTAATCTGGTCAGCTTCAGCACATTATTTTATCCCCTGGTTAGGACTTTAAAAAACCTTCGGAGAGAGTAACAATGAAAGAGCCTGCAAGCCGGCAAGAGCTGGGAAGATCATTAGCACCTGGTTAGGGCTAGAAAAAAACTTTTTCAGAGCAAGTAGAGCAATGAAAAAAACCCTGCAAAGACTTAGGGCTGGAAAAACATTCTTTGGAGAAGTAACAATGAAAAAGCCTGCAAGGTATGAGCTGGGAAGATTGTGAGCACCTAGTTAGGGCTGGAAAAAAAGCTCCAAAAAGCTACATTCAGAGTATAAGACGCACCCAAATTTTCAGCCACTTTTAGGGAGGAAAAAGGTGCGTCTTATACTCCAAAAAATACGGTACCTGCTGTTCAAAGTACAGATGGAACTGTGAGAAATGCAGTGTTAGTGATGGCAGAGGAAGACAGAGCAGGCAGAATGCTATGCAGACATGAATATCACCAGAGCAGTGTTCCTCAATCGGGACAAAATTCCCCAGCCAGCCAGCCAAGAGTTCTTCAGCCCATAAAGTCAGTTTATGGTTCTTCTAAATCAGGATGCTCCCCATTGCTGTAATCTATTGGGCCAAGTCTGTTGAAAGACTAGGAAGGACTAAAAAACTGGTTTTCGGCCAGAAAGGAGTATAGCAGACAGGATATTTGCCATGAGGCAAGTCCAAAAGTGCATCAAGCAAACAAGCTTCTTATTCTGTCTTCACTGAGCTGACAAAGGCATTTGACACTGTAAACAAGGAAGTTCTCTAAATCATCCTGAGACATGGGTGCCTAAGGAAACTTGTGAAGTTGATTCTACTACTCTGCAGTGGAATGATAGGACAGATTCTTCACAATGGTGATATATCAGTTGCATTTGCTATTTTTAATGGAGTAAAGCAGATTGTGTCTGGCTGCACTCCTGTTCAATCTTGCTCTAGTCCTATTCAGTCATTCTTCACTTGCATATTATTATGTGGTGTCTAGGATCTGAAGGCGTATAGCATGTATCAAATAGCATATATCAGATACTGATTGGATAGCTCTCTCTTTGACCTTTGCTACTTGAACACCCAGATGAAGTGCTCCATACAGTCATTCAAGAAACCCTCTTTGCTGAGGACTGTGTACTCCTGGTGTACAAAGACAGTAATCTACAGTTGATGCTAAACAAATTCTCAAGACACTGCTATTCTCTTCAGCCTATCAGCCTGAACAAGAATATATGTATGTATGTCAGGCTCCAAGTAATGCACCCATCACAAATCGAACTCCGAGGCATTGCTTTTCCTCAAAGAAATTTATTCAGATACACCATCTTGGCACTACTGGTGAAAAGCCAGTACTAAAGTTCTCGGGCTTTTCACGCCAATATAAGTTCCAGTTTCTCAAGTTTCCAAAACAACTGTCACATTGTCCAACCAAGATGGGAACTGGTTGCTTGGTGACATCTTTCCTCCTCCTCCAGTCAGCCAGTCGGTGGAATGTGGTTGACTCATCAGCTAGGAATGATGTTTTGACTGAAGGCTCCAGCTCCAAGGTGTGTCAAACTGAATTCATACCAGAATGCCCAAGGATACAAACAATCCCACACCCCAATCAAATTCAGGCTTGACATGTATTTATGTATTTGTATCCTGCCTTTATTATTTTACAAATAACTCAAGGAAGCTTTACAAGCCTTCAAGATCGTAGGTTTGTTTGTTAGTTTGTGTCCCGCCTTTTTATTTTGCAAATTATTCATAGCGACTTTACTAGCCTTTGCCAAATACCAACCCCATAGAATCACTACTGATGACACCCAGCTGACAAATGTAAACCATTTCAAATACTTGGGAAGCATCATCTCGAGCGATGGGTTTTTGAAGAAATTGATACCAGCATCAGCAAAGCCAGCCAGGCCGTGGGGCAAGCACTACCAGAATCCTCAATCAACACATTGTCCATACCTCCACAAAGTTGAAAGTCTGTAGAACTCTGGTTATCCCACCTTCCTATAAAGATATGAGTCCTGCACTCTGTACTGAAGACACATCAGCTGGAGAAATTTCACATCGTTGCTCTTTGCTCAACCCATGGCATTCATTGGCAAGACTGTCTCTCTAACCTGGAGGTCTTGAATCACACAGAGTCCACCAGCATTCTGTCCCTGATTATCAGAGTATAGATGAGATGGCAGGGGGACATATTATCAGATGTGGATGACCACTATATGCTTCACCAGTCTGTATTGTAATGGAATCTGGGAAGAAACTTTAAGGCCAACTATGCAAGACTTACAAAGATGCTGTGAAAGAAACCCTATGCCATTATGACATCCAGCCAAAGTTGCAGCTGCTTGACAAAACCCACTAGCAATCTTTGTGCTATGAAACCTCCACTGGCTTTGAAGACAGGTGATGTCAAAAGCTGTTAAAAACTATGAGCAGTGTTATAGAATGACACCCATAGTTCTACAACAATGGATTTCCACTGCCACAATTGTACTAGACTGCACTTCAGACTAGGACTGTAGTCACTTCCATGATCACAGATCAACCGTACAACAGCATATCTTTTTTTAAACCAGAAGGACTACCCTATATAGTTGATTACAGTTTATTTTTTTCTGCTTCTCTAGAGATAGATTTGTTTTCTGATTTTTTTCATAATGATGAGAATATTTGATAAATATTAACAATTTGCTATTAAAATCCTTAGAACAAGCTGTATGGTTAAATCATTTTAAACTTCATTGAATTGCAATAGGGAATAGCTTGTACAGTATTTATTGAGGTTTCATCAATTGTTCCTTTAGTTAATGGAAACAACTACAATATTCTTAATTTGGTGAAAAATATCTCCTTATACTGTCTATACAACCTCCCCCTCTGGGCCCAGCCAGGTCTCAGTAATATATGTCAGGTCAACCTACTCAGTTGACTTACTTAGCCTGCAGTTGACTTACTTAGCATTAAGCCATAACAGTTGAAAACCCTGGACCCTATCAGTCTGCTCACAAAGGTCTTGGCATGGAAGCATCTTCGTCATGTGCAACCCACTCTTTGGCTCCCCTAATACCACGGAGATTTCATTATCCCTTAATCTGGCCTCTCAGTTCCCTCACCTGGGGAGTCCTCCATTTCAAACCCACAACCCATCTACTCATAGATACCTGAGGTAATGACAGGACCTGTAGTACTTCAGCACCCACTATCAACACAATCCTCAGCTTGGTTCTGGGATAATTAGCAAGGGGAAACAATGTTTGTATTATACTCATTAGAAAGGAAGACATTACAAAAGAATACCATTAAGCAAGCAAACAGTGGGGAATTCAAATTGAAAGGAATGCCTTGGCATTTATTTATTTATTTATTTATTTATTTAATTTATTTAATTTATTTAAATTTCTATGCCGCCCAACTCCCGGGGGACTCTGGGCGGCTAACAACAGGTATAGAAACATATAATCAATAAAAGCAATTTAAAAAAAACATGTTAAAATACTATCAATATTTTAAAAAGAACTTTCACTCATACCCCGCCTGCCGGAAGAGCCAAGTTTTTATTACTTTCCGGAAGGCCAGTAGGGTGGGGATGGTCCTGATCTCTGGGGGAAGCTGGTTCCACAGGGAGGGAGCTCCCACAGAGAAGGCCCTCCCCCTCGGCCCCGCCAACCGACATTGTTTGGTCGATGGGACCTGGAGGAGGCCGACTCTGTGGGCCCTGACCGGTCGTAGGGAGGTATGCGGCAGGATGCGGTCCCGAAGGTAACCTGGCCCTGAGCCATGTAGGGCTTTAAAGGTAACGACCAACACCTTAAATTGGATCCGGAGACTAATGGGCAGCCAATGCAGCTGGCGGAGGATCGGTGTTACGTGGGTGCATCTAGGTACACCCACCACAGCTCGCGCAGCTGCATTTTGCACCAATTGCAGTCGCCGGACACTCTTCAAGGGTAGCCCCATGTAGAGCGCATTGCAGTAATCCAGCCGTGAGGTGATAAGGGCATGAGTGACTGTGAGAAGTGCCTCCTTCTCCAAGTAGGGTCGCAATTGGTGCACAAGACGTACTTGTGCAAAGGTCCCCCTAGCCACAGCTGAAAGATGTTGCTCCAATTTTAGCTGTGGGTCTAGGAGGACACCCAAATTGCGGACCCGTTCTGAGGGAGCTAATTTCTCCCCCCCCCCAAGAACCAAGGAGGGACAATTGGTCAAGTCCTTAGGAGGCAATATCCACAGCCACTCAGTCGTCAGGGTTAAGTTTTAGCCGGTTCTTCCCCATCCAGACCCTAACATCGTCCATGCAGCGGCCCATTACGTCTATGGCTTCCCCGAATTGAGACGGGGTGGAGATGTACAACTGGGTATCATCAGCATATCATCGGCATGATGCTCCTGGATTCTTAGGATACAAAAGAAAGCTTTTGGGATGAAATTGATTAGAATAGTGTCAATTTCAGATAGCAGTACAAGCCACAAAGATGCTAATTAACTAATCAGGGCAAAGAAAAGCAGTTTAGGAAGATTGTTCAGCAATCTCTTTAGATTGTTCAGCAATCTCTTTAGATTGTTCAAGCAATCTCTCCCCCCTTCAAAGAAGGAAATTCTGTGGTGTGGGGGAAAGGAAGAGAGAAATAAAAAAAATATGAATTAAGCAGTCAGCCTCAGGATGAACATTATACATCTCAGTTTCCTAAGAAATGTACTGGTACTATTTGTCCAGTGAGTAGAATTGGTTGATTAATGTGAATAATGTGCTGCTCTGCCAGAGACTTCATGTATTTGTGCTAGATCACATATAGTTTGTAAGTAGTCCTCCCTCAATTTATGATAATAATTGGAACTGGGAAATTCATTGATAAGTGGTGCAGTCAGTAAGTGAGGCATCATTACAATCAATTTTACTATTTTTTTGCCATGGACATTAACTAATTCACATGGTCATTAAGCGGATCATGCAGTTAAGCACATCTAGATTCCCCATTGACTTTGCCTGTCAGAAATTGTCTCAGAAGTTCACAAATTTTGATCTCGTGACTGCAGGATGTTGTAACCATCATAAATGTGAGCCAGTTGCCAAGTGCCTAAATCACTATCATGTGACCATGAGGGTGGTGCAACGGTTGTAACTTTGGGATTACTTTGTTCAGTGCTATCATGTTAAACAAATGCTCATAAGTTGAGGACTACCTGTATCTTCTCCCAAATATCCAAAACTGATACGGTTAGATTTGTACAGAGCAGTTGGATTACTGAGAATGCACCAGTGCTATGGCTGATGTTGATTATGGTGGAGGTAAAATAAAATATTCCCAAGTATTTGAAAACCACAAAGGAGAAAAGGCACCGTGTTGCTACCAAACTCTGGTTACTTAAAAATTGATTGTGACTGAATATTCAAATCTGTAATATTCCAGTAATTCATGTATCTATATAAACATGTACGGGTAGTCCCAACTTGTACAACCAAAATTGGGACCAGAATTTTTGTTGCTAAGCAAGGTAGTTAATTGTACAAGCTTTTTTTTGCCACTTTTGTTAAGTAAATCTAGTTTCCTGCATTGACTCTGATTGTCAGAAGCTGATTGGGAAGGTCACTTGACCCCAGGATGCTGCAATCATCATAAATACATCCAAGTTGCTAAGCACCCAAATTTTTATCATGTGACCGTGGAGATGCTATGACAGTCATGAGAGTGAGGACCACCATAACTCATTTTTTTTCAGTGCCATTATAACTTTGAATGGTTGCTAAACAAATGGTTGTAATTCAAGGACTGCCTTATGCTGTAAAACAACAGCCATTTAGATGTAGAAATATATATTGTATAGATAGCTAAAATAACTGATGCACTAGAAAAGAGCAAAACCAGAAAATCTCTTATTCTGCTAGGGGTTGAAAAAATGTGAACTCACTGAAGAATGCTAATGGCTCTTTTTCTTAGAAAGGCCTATGTGTTAGACAGTAATCTCACTTACCGTATTTTTTGCTCCATAAGACACTCCAGCCCATAAGACACACCTAGTTTTTGGGGAGGAAAACAAAACAAAAAATTTGCCTCTGCCTCCTAGCCCCAGCACGTGGCTCGTCAGTGCTCCGCTCCGTTGTGCACATCACCAGTCAGCTGAGCAACAGCTGGATCTCAGCCTCCCGTAGCCCCGCCAATCAGCAGGCTGGCCGACCAGAAACGGCGCTATTACTGCCTCCTCTGTGTCTGCTGCCTCCGCCGTGGAACACGGGCCTTCGCCAGCGTTCTCCAGCTATCACCACCGCTGCCTATCGGCGGTTGGATAAGCCTCCTGGAATACCACCAATCAGCTGTTCCAGACGGCGGGGATCGCCGTTGTCGCTGCTGTTCGCTGTGTGGTATCACTGATCAGTGGTATTCCGGGAGGCCGATCCAACCAATGTTCGCCGCTGTTACCTGCCACCGCCACACCAACCTCCTCCCCGCCTGGTCTGTGACGCAATATTTGCTCCATAAGACACACAGACATTTCCACCCACTTTTGGGGGACAAAAAAGTAAGTCTTATGGAGCAAAAAATACGGTATCTTCTTAATTTCTTATACATGTGCTAGTTAATATTTATATTATGCCATTGTGTATTACATATTGAATTGCCATAAAATAGCTATATGGTTATATAATATTCAATTGTCAAAACTTTTGTAAGCATTTAAAACTAATGTTACAGCAAATATTTAATTATAAGAATTTAATTAGGAATATATCATCGTTACTTTTGTTATGATGTTTAATGATACAGAAATTACTATCTTCAAACAGATCTGAAGAGGGAAGCAAGTATCTGTCACATGCTGAAACATCCTCACATTGTTGAACTTTTGGAGACCTATAGTTCTGATGGAATGCTATATATGGTTTTTGAATTGTAAGTTTTAAATTCCTCATATTTTTTTGAGATTTTCAGTTTTTCTAGAATGCCACATATGGTTTTCACATTGTAATTTGTACATGTGTATATGTGTGCATAAATAAATGTGTATTATGTGTAATCATTATTTGCATATTCTGTTCAAATTGTAACTACTATAGTTATATCTGACCAGAGGAGAATAATGTGATCAGTTAGGGAAGTGAATAATGTCCTCTAAATTAGTGATCAATACTATACTAAGGGAAAATACACTTTCATATTATGTTTGTTTGCTTGCATACTCTACTCTACTCTACTCTACTCTCCCAACTTACAGCTTACATTTTAAAAGTAAAATAAAGAGGAGGTGGGAATGAACATCCAGGAAAAAAACTAACCCACAGAGCAGAAAAACAGTAGAGGCTTAATAATCATCCCAAGCCTAGGTTGGGGATCAAAGCTAGTTTTTCAAAGATTTTCAGAACAAGTGAAGAATACAATAAGAAAACTAAAAAACCTGAAAATATGAAATAAGGAAAAGGAATACAGATAGGTCACAATTAGTGTGAGGTCAAATAATGCAGTATTCTATTTAGTGCGAATTGTTAGTTGATGCTGGGTCATGTTTAATGAAACCCAAATTTCAGTTTACTGTATGTGAGGTTAATGCGTAGGCAATTGAGGCTAGTCCATAAGGAAAGTAAGATATTGTCAAAATCAAAATAGTAATGTACAAGTGAAGGAGTTCATTCTCAAGGAATTTGGAGATACCTTTTGAGAAAACAAAACATTATGGATGCTGACCCTAACCTTAATCAAAGTATGCCAATTTGCAGAAATGTGAATAAATCACTTTACATCTACCAGCATATGTATGAAGTTTTAAAGAATGAGATAACAGTTCAGTCTACGCTCTAAAATATTTTGAGAGACAATAAAGGTGTTTTTGTCACTGTATGCTTATCTTTAGGAATAATATTTAGATTTTTTTTTTACTTTGCTTTCTATAACTACTATGACTTTGTTAACCATAAAATTGTGTCTCTGTGTGTGTACTTTTTATCCTTTACTGTAATATTTCATTAATATACAATATACATGTTAAATTTGTGTTTAAAAGTTATCTCTCAAGCTGGAACCAACTTTCATATTTTCCATAAAACGATCACTTTGAAAAGTGTGGATTTGAATAATGTGATCATTTCATGGGATTTGTTAACCTCACTATTGAAACCTATCTGTAGGTTATACTAACATTTGCTATACATCACTATCTCTCTTTGCTAACCATAACATGCACCACTTCATAGACTGCCTTTTGTCTTTTAATCTTTTTACCTTTTTCTTTGATGATATCATTTGCACAATTCAACCACGAGCATCTCAGTCTTCCCCTTCCTCTTGATCCATTCATTCTTTTTTTATATAATTGTCTATGTGATAAAACTATGTCAGCCTATTATTTTTGTATTAATCTGTCTCTTGTGTATTTAATCTATATTCATTTAATGCATTAAATTTTCTCACATTCACATAGTCTCCCCTTGCCAGCCACCAGTCCTTCTTTATCTACCATCAGTCTTACTGCATTCAGTTGGCCTAGAAGCTTTGCCACATCAAACCATAGATTTCTCTGTGGCATTTCAGACTCTATTAGTACTCAATGACCCCTTGATTCAAATCAGGCTCTCGCATGTTCGTGCCAACACAAGGTATGTTGTCCTACATTCCCTTGGTTCCATTGGCTCTGCTGACACTGGCTTTAGTACCCACAGGACCTCCATCATTACTTCCCATTCCTCTGTCTCTGGCTCCAGCTTCAGTCTTGTGCCTGTTCTAATTGTGACCTTATTATTGCTTGCCACTCCTTCAGCAAGCACCAATGTCACTGCATCTTAGAGAACTACTAGAGCAAGGGTGTCAAACTCGATTTCATTGAGGTCCGCATCAGGGTTGTGTTTGACCTCGGGAGGCCAGGGTGGGCGTGGTCAGCTTGACATCACTCGTGTCGGGGGCGCCTGTGGTGGCCCGAGTGCTCTGCCAGTGAAAACGTGCTCCTGAGCTCCGTTTTCAGCTGCAACTGCCTCCTGCAACCCTCTGCCAGCGAAAATGGAGCTCGGGAGGGACACTCATTTTTGGTGGCAGAGGCACCACAGGCCAGTCCTTTGCTGTTTTCAGGGCAGCCCTAAGTACCCTTGGGGCAGGATCCGGGCCACGGGCCTTGAGTTTGACACCCCTGTACTAGAGCATCATGAGTGTCAATAGGAGTGCTGTCAGCCTCAAGCAACCAGAACCACACAGGGATAGGCCAAAGCAGATTACAAGAATCTCGTCATCAGAAGTCTGCCTTCCTTTGGGAAAGGCAGATATAGACTTAAGGGTTTGACCTAAGACGTTTCCTTCCCCAAACAAATGGAATGTCTCTTTACTGCCCAAGAGGGGCCCTGTCCCTTGAGCTGGTTATTCCACCACAGGCACAATTAAACTACCATAATACCCCTTGCTGATCAAGGGCACCCATGACCCTCATTCAGACAAAAATGCCTCACCAAACATAATAAAAAGTTAAAGAAACCTTGAGCCCCTTTTAACTCACACCCACATCCAGATGCTGTTTTGAAGAAAAGTTTTTTCCATACTTCCTACATAATGTCACTAACAGCAACAGCATTTAGACTTATATACCGCTTTACAGTGCTTTACAGCCCTCTCTAATCAGTTTACAGAGTCAGTATATTGCCCCCAACAATTTAGGTCCTCATTTTACCCACCTCGGAAGGATGGAAGGCTGAGTCAATCTTGAGCCTGGTAAGATTTGAACTGCCAAATTGCAGGCAGCCGGCAGTCAGCAGAAGTAGCCTGCAGTACTGCACTCTTAACCACTGCGCCACCGTGGTTCATGCATGTCTACTGTTTCTTAACTTGCCAGGCACATTGCAGAACAGAGGAATTCCAGATATACTGTATAATCTAGAATTATATATCTAGGTAAGAGGCGTAGTCCGAGGTGTGATTTTTTTTCTCAGGAAATGCTTAATACTATAGAATTCATCTCCTTATGCTGATTTTATTTATTTATTTATTTAATAAATTTTTATAATTTATTTATTAAATTAATAAATTAAATTAATAAATTAAATAAATTAAATAAGTTATTTAATTTAAACATTTAATAAAATTTATTTATTTAATGTGTCACCCATTTTCACTATCCAAAGCAACTCTGGATAACTTACAATAAAATTATAAATATTAAATATTTAACACAAGTATTTTTTTTTCCAAGAGGCAACTGGACTTTCTTCTTTTTGTTTGAAGATGTTTTACTTTACCAAGAAGCTTCAGCTCTGACTGGATGATGGGAAATAGAAGGATTTATACTCCTTGTAGACAGCTGGTCATTTGCATTTTTTTAGAGAGTCATTGTGGTCATCTGAAGTTTTATCTGTGTCCTCAGGGTCACCTGAGTACTGCAAATGGGTATGGAGCCTTCTTGGAACTGTTGAAAGGACTGTGTTGTAGACTGGAGATAGATGACAAGGACACGACAAGATTCAGCAGTCCATCTGCATTTAAAAGTCACAGATAAACCTTCAGGTGGCCTCAACTACTCACTAAAAGAATGCAAATGGCCAGCTGTCTGCAAGGAGTATAAATCCTTCCATTCTCCACTATCCAGTCAGAGCTGAACAAGCTTCTTGGATGACAAGCAAAATATCTTCAAAGAGAAACAAGAAAGTCCAGTTGTCTTGAAAAAAAGCACCTTCGGGACAACTATGACCTGGATGAATGAGAATCTCCATAGATATAAAATATTAAAATTAACAAGAATTAGATTTTAAAAACCTAAAAAACAAGAGCATGAATAGTGGGAGCATCTTCCCTCTTAATCCATATCCACCTCCAGCATAAGGCATCCCTAATCAATGCCCCAAACCAACTGAGAAAACCAGCATAAGGCCAAAAAGTTTGTGGGAGGAGTGGACCTTACCTCCAGAAGCAAGATGTTCCAAAGGGCAGGGCCCACATAGAAAAGGCTCTACTCCTAGATTCCACCAACTGAAATCCCTTAACTAACAGGATCCATAGTATGCCCCTTCTGCCAGACCGAGTGGGGATACTAATCCCATTGGGGCTTGTTACTTCGATATATTACTTACACTGATTTTAAATTGATGTAAATGTGTTCATTTTTTAAAAAAAAAGTTTTAATTTTGGTTAGTAATATTTTGCTGGGTTGAACATTTGATTTCCACCAAGTTCTTTTAAATTTATGTTTAGTATAATTTTCATTCTAGAAATAATAAAAAAAAAACACCACTGATTATTTGGGAATAATTTGTTATATATAGTTTTCATTATTAGGAGGACTAGTCAAATACTAAGATTATCAGAGAGTTTGTCACTGTTAACTCCAAAGTATTTGACCTTCTTTTCAATTTTGAAACTCATAGAAAAAAATAAGTTACAACATTACCTGGTATCCAAGCTAATGTACAAACTAGCTGGGTAAATGGATTATTGAGATTCCACAAAGCACTAGTAATCAGAATATAAGCCCTGTTTAAGTTTTAAGTTGAGGAAATTAAAATACAGTATATGCCTTCATATCCAATATGTAATTTGAAAAAGGAAATCCAAGGAACTATCCCAGTGGTGGCCAACCTTAAGCATACGATCCACCAAATTTTTTCGCAGACGAGTTCCGATCCGCCATTTATTATTTATTTATTTATTTGGTCGTTTTTGTATGCCGCCCCACTCCCATAGGACTCAGGGCAGCCATACTTCTTTCTTTCTTTCTTTCTTTCTTTCTTTCTTTCTTTCTTTCTTTCTTTCTTTCTTTCTTTCTTTCTTTCGTCTTCTTTCCTTCCTTCCTAACTTCTTTCTTTCTTTCTGTCTTCCTTCCTTCCTAACTTCTCTTTCTTTCTTTCTTTCTTTCTTTCTTTCTTTCTTTCTTTCTTTCTTTCTTTCTTTCTTTCATCTTTCTTCTTTCCTAACATCTTTTTCTTTCTGTCTTCCTTCCTAACTTCTTTCTTTCTCTCTCTCTCTCTCTTTCTTTTTTTCTGTCTGTCTTCTTTCTTCTTCCTTCTTTCTTTCTTTCTGTCTTCCTTCCTAACTTCTCTCTTTCTTTCTTTCTCTCTCTCTCTCTCTCTCTCTTTTTTTTTCTGTCTGTCTTCTTTCTTCCTTCCTTCCTTCTTTCTTTCTTTCTTTCTTTCTTTCTGTCTGTCTGTCTTCTTTCTTCTTCTTTCTCCTTCCTTCCTTCCTTCCTTCCTTCCTTCCTTCCTTCCTTCGTGGCTGTGGAGAGGGGCTGGCTGAAGAAGATCCAGCGTTCACCAACCTACCGAGGCTCCTGGAAGACGGGCAGCCATCAGCCCAGCCCGGGGGGGGGGGGAGGAGGAGAAAGGCGGCGATTTAGCCCATCAAGCGCACTCTGCTCGGCGGCTCTCGGACGGGACGGCATCGCGCACGGAAGGAAAGCCGGAGGACGGCGCCAAGCGCCCGAGGCTCTCCAGGCAGCGGCAGTTGACAGCGGGCGCCGGCCGAGTCCTCTCACAGGCAGCCGCGCTGACCCTGCCTCCGCCGAGGAGGAGAGGGAAAGGGAAGCACTCCCGCAGAGCGTCCCGACTGAAAGTTACCGTCTTAGGAGACCGTCTCCTACCGCCTTCCCTTTCTTCTCCCGTCGCTCCAGCCGAGCCCTAGCTGGGGCGCTCCGGCTCGCACTTCTTTAACAGGCGCCGCCGGCTGAGCAGAGGGGTTGGGGGGGAAAGGGGCCCCGGCAGGGCAGGCCTCGACGGCCCACGGAGGGCTGCGGTCCAGCGCCTTCCTTCCTTCCTCCGTGGACAAGCAGGCTCCATCGCTCGAGGCCCGAGGAAGAAGAAGAGGAGACACAGGCGACCGCGCAGACCCCCACCCCCACCCCCATGCCTCTCCTGCGCCTTGCCTCACCTTCCCCGGACACGCAAGGACTGCCCGCCCCTCCCTCCCTCCCTCCGCCGCTTCCGGGCCTTCATCCTTCTTCAGCCCTGGCTGGCCGCCCAGCCATTCTCCCTCCCTCCCGGGCCGGACAGACAAGGGAAGAAAAGAGCCCGCGGTCCCCGAAAGGCGAGGAACAGCATCCACCAGCCGCCCGCTGCCGCCACTGTGCCTCTCGCCCCACTCACTGAGCGCCTGTGCTCCGTGGTCGGAATCACTTTCGCTCGCTAAAACAGCGTCACCTTTTCTTTATTTTTCTCTCTCTTCCTGCCCTTGCGCCCATCCGGCTCCGGGGTCGCGTCACGCGGCCGCTTGGGCAGGACGGGCGATGGTAACTTTCAGTCGGGACGCTCTGCGGGAGCGCTTCCCTTTCCCTCTCCTCAGCGGAGGCAGGGTCGGCGTGGCTGCCCGTGAGAGGACTCGGCCAGCGCCCGCTGACAACTGCCGCTGCCTGGAGAGCCTCGGGCGCTCGGCGCCATCCTCCGGCTTTCCTTCGCTGCCGTCCCACTCGCCGGGCAGAAAAGCGTCACCTTTTCTGTCCGTTGGATGATTGCAATGCACCACTTGCAATCATCCAATGCGCCACGTTTGGCGCATGCGCCACGGTTTGGCCACCCCTGAATTATCCCATAAGAATATTCTTGGCATCTTGGCAGTCTGTTTAAAACATTTAGAAAATATTATCATCTAAATATATATTAGTTTTGGTGTAGCATTGATTTTAAAACATTTTTCTCCAAAAATACATGGGAATTTTAACTAGTAATATGACACAGACAGTTAGAAATATTTGTTAGTTTATTTATTAAATGTGTATCCTGATTTTCATTCTGGAATTCAAGGTAGCATACATAGCACTTTTATTTTCTCCAATAGCTATATAAAGTAGGTTGGCTGGAGAGAGTGTGACTGACCCAGCGTCATCCAATTACTTCTGTGAATAAGAATGAACTATTTTTCCTATTAGCCCCACATTTTAATCACTATCAAAAAGTAACTATTTCTAATAATAGTTATTATAAGGTATTTAAATGAGCTTTTAAAAATGTAAGGAATTAGAATTAGTACATCTATATTAGACTTACTCCATTCAAAACACTAATATACTATGCAATACACAACACTAGCAATACTGCCTTGATACTTCAAATATATATTTTGATAAGGTGGTTCCAAAGTCAGAATAAGTACTGGAAGAGAAAATGCACGTCTTTGATGGGTGAAGAAATAATTCCTTGATAAACCAGTACTAGCCTTTTGAGGTTCTAGTATAAGAAACAGACACAAGAATACCTTATTGCCTTATTGTAGTTTGATAGAATAATAGAATTTTGGAATCTTGTCTAAATTTCTGTCTGATCCATCTTAAAATCAATGCATGATTATTTTGAGTCTTTTTTGTGCTTTCTTCCATTTCAGGATTGTAATTTCTTCTCCAAATTCACCCCTCCTTCCTTCATTAATACTGTCTCATACCTTTCCCAGGTTCTAACTATTTTTTACACAGAAGTGATGGGTTAGAATACTGCATTTTAATTAATTCAACAATTCATTTGATAATATTGACACTAAGTTGTCAAAATGTTAGCACCCACATATAACAAAGAAATTGGCCAAAACTTTCCACAGGATATTTCAGAATTCCACTTTCAGAATTATTTATTGTACATAAAAGCATTACTTACGGAAGGAAGGAAGGAAGGAAGCTTTGTTCTAAATGGCACCTTTGGAAACTTTCAGCAATGTAGAAACAAGAAAACCAATAAATATTTTCTATCAGTTTCTAAAAAATTATTGGGATCATAGTTGGATTGTTTCATTTTGTTTTTACATACATTCAAAAATTGAGTTGCCATTGTCTTACAAAAAAAAGCATTAATCCATACATTGTCTGAGCAAATAGAGTATGGAATTTTTGAATGCAGCATATAGTTTCTTTTTTCCTTCCCTAGACATACCACTGAAATAACAGGTGGAAAGTTGGTGATGAGTGGATGCCCTTATATATTGTGGTTTTAGTGTTAATTGTCTCTGATTGACATTGCTTGGCACAGGAGAGAAACCACTGTGGTCTCAATTTAAATTGAGACTGCTGTGTTCTACAATATTTTCAATTGGATTTTAAAGAATATTAAAGTTATACTTCAACTGTTGTAATACAGATAGTCCTTGGTTTATGACCACAATTAAGGCCAACATTTCTATTGCTAAGCAAGACAGTTAAGTAAGTTTTGCCCCATTTTATGACCTTTCTTGCAACATTTGTTAAGCGAATCACAGCAGATGTTAAGTTAGTAACACAGTTGTTAAGTGAACATGGTTTCTCCATTACCGTGTTTCCTCAAAAATAAGACCTCCCCGGGTAATAAGCCCAATCAGGCTTTTGAGCAAATCGCTAAAATAACATACCCACTCCCCCCAAAAATAAGCCCTCCCCGAAAGTATTTAAATGCATGTGCAGCTGGTCCCAGCCATTTCCTCTGGTTGCTTGCCACACAAACAACATGAGGTGAAGAGGCGAGGCTGGAGGGGGGGGAAGGGAGGGGGGAAATGTCCCACGCACCCCACATGCCCTTACCTAACGGCTGCTCCTGCAATCCTAGCCACCGCGCCCCTTCTGTCATGCTAATGGCCGCCGCAAAAAGCAGCAGGCCTAGCGACGTGCCTTGCGCCCCACTCCTTACCTACCACCACCTCCAGCAACCGTTGCCGCTTTTGCAGCTGCAAAAGCAGCAGGAGGTCCAACGACGCACCCCACACTCCCTTAACTAACGGCCGCTCCGTAACAGTAGCCATCACTCCCCTTCTGTCACGCTAATGGCAGTCGCAAAAAGAGCGGCAGGCCTAGTGATGCACCTCGCGCCCCACTCCTTACCTACCACTGCCTCCAGCAACCGTTGCTGCTTTTGCAACCGTTGTGTGCAGGGAAACAAGTTGTACAGTAAAAAAAACTTCTCGCGAGTTCGTAAAGTTGGAAGTAATTGAACTCGTGAGAAGTTTTTTTTACTGTACAACTTCCCTGCACACAATGGCGAGAAACACATCTGAGCTGGAAGTCAGGTAAGACATGCGTCTCACTTCTCCCCTGCCCCACCCCTCCACACCTGCCACCCTCCTCGATAAAGAGTCGGGAGAATGCAGGTGTGGACAGGGAGAGTTGGTGGAAGTTCAGCGGGGAACAAAGCACTATGGAAAAGGGAGCTGGGTGGGCACGGGTTTTGGGCACAAGCCAAAGCGATGGCTGGGAGGAAAAAAGGTTGGGGCGAGGGGAAGGGCGGCAGGTTTGTACTGTTCCTTGAGTGCAGCAAGTCTGGAGGGTGACGCGCATGGCGTCTGGGGCTGCTGGGGGTCGCCCAGCGGAGAGGCGGGAGCGGGGCGGAAGTTTGCAGGCAAGGGGAATGGATGGATGGATGGATGGATGGATGGATGGGAGGCGGGCGAGCGCTAAGAATGCCGGGAAGATTCCCACTTTGGTTTCCCTGGTTGCTGGGCGGCGGCGCAGCGCGAAGAGCAACGGGCTGCGCGTGTGAAGTCATGGAAGATGCCAGAAATGAGTCTTTGTGAGACTTGGCACAGCACCGTCGCCACCTCTTGGAGCAGGACTCTGCAAGGCTTGTTGTGCCGTTGCACTCACGAACGGCTACAGCGCCGCCACAAGGTTCGACATACCGGCACAGCCACGATCGGCAGAACACCAGCTGTGCCAGTATGATGAAGCTCCCGGTGGTGCTGCAGTTTGTGCGTGCAATGGCACAACAAGCCTTGCAGAGTCCTGCTCCAAGAGGCAACATCAGGGCAGCGTTGGCCAGCCGCTCGTCAGCAGGCCGCTCTCCTGGCCGGGTCTGGCCACGAGTGGCATCAGTAGGCAATAAGGTGTGCAGCCGGTGCAAAGAACAGGGAGGTGACGGCAGCGACGGGACATCCAGGCCCATGCTCACTGCCTCCTGCACCTCCAAAATAATAAGAATTCTCCCCTCCACCCCGGAAAATAAGGCCAAGCTCTTATATCAGGGTTCAAAAAAATATAACACAGGGTCTGATTTTCGGGGAAACACGGTACTTTGCTTGTCAGAAGGTCACAAAGGATGATCACGTGACCCCTGGACACCGCAACCATACAAATATATGAAAGTTACCAAGCGTCCAAATTTTGATCATGTGAGCATGCGGATGCTGCAACAGTCGTAAGTGTGAAAAATGCTCATGTCACTTTTTAAATGTCATTGTAACTTTGGTCACTAAACGAATGGTTGTCAGTCAAGGACTAATAGTATGTCTTTGTAATTACCAGGATAATCTTGTCGGCAATATTACATATTACTGTGGATCTTTTATTTTGCATCATATTTTAGCAATACTACACTTTATTAAGTTCAAACAGCTTTGTCATTGACTAAGTGAAGCAATTATCTCAGGTGGCAGATACTGAGAGCAATGATAGCAGCCTTCCAGATGATTTTGGAAACAGTAAATGGCAGACCCTAACTTGATGATATTCAATTGCAAGTTCATTCTGTTTCTGTACATGAATTTGAGTGAGAGCGCTAACAGTTCCGTAATGTTAGGTTGTCTCTGTTTATCTTTCTTCTAAACGGATAAACCATCATTATTCCAAGAACTCAAGACTTTTTGCTCCCACTACAATCGTGAAGTAGTGCCAAAATAGTGCAAAATCATGCAATGAACTTCGTGACTCATTTGGAATTTGAACCTATATCTTCCTAATCCAAACATTACTTTACACTTAGCCCACCTTTAACATAGGAGAATACATACAAAAGTTACTCATGGATTCCCAATATCCATTCATTTGTTTTGGGATTTGAGAAGAGAAACGCCTGTGTCCAAACTTTTCAGAAATTTTGCATTTAAGAATTTAGAAACGCTAGTAACTCTTCCTATTTGAGACTGTTTCTCCAAAATTGTATTGTGTTTTGAGATGAAATCATTGGTTAGTGATTGCACTGTAACGTCTGTATGTTTTTCTTGTCTTCTAACAGAAAGATGACAAGAGCTGCTAGCAATCTAAATTTCAATTAATGTAAATTATGAGTTATTTAGAAAATAATTTGAAAGTGTCCATTTCTGAATATTAACATTACTTTGAAAGTCAGTTTCACGTTTTATAAATACTTTTTCAATACTTTTTATATGCAGTATGGATGGTGCAGATCTCTGCTTTGAAATTGTAAAGAGAGCAGATGCTGGTTTTGTGTACAGTGAAGCTGTAGCCAGGTATGTTGTCTTACTTTAATTTTGTGCTGGGAAGAATGAATAATAATTAACACTTGTCTGATAGCTAACACTATAAGCAGCACTGATTAAGATAATCAGTCCGGAAAAGTTATATAGATAGTCTTTGTTTAGAGACCACAGTTGGGACCAGCAACTCAGTCGTTGTGAAGCAGTCACTAAGTAAAACAGCAGCTATGCTTATGATCCTACATCAGCTTTCCTTTGCTTTACAGACCTGCAAAGATATTAAATCTGATGATTGATTGCAAAGTTATTTTTTCATCACTGAACAGTCACTAAATGAGGACTACCTATATTCAATATAGTATTCTTTTAAAGAAGGTTAATATATGTTGAGGAAAGAAACTATAACTAGTAATGTTTAAAAAAGCAAAAGATGGTATTTTAATTTTAGCTCTCAGTTATTTTAAATAATTGTGACAAGATATCTCAAAAGTTTATAATTAAATTGTACTATTATTAGATTCATGATTATCAGTTACACTTCTAAACTTCCAGTTAACTAAAAAACTTAATCAAGGCAAAGTGAAGCACTTTTAAATTAGGAGCATAAGAGGCTAGAATCTGATCTAGATTTGATTAGCTCCAGTTTTCTTTTTCTAGTTATAGTTTGCAGAAAATTATAAGAGATAAAGCCAATAGCACTGCCTTGTTTGCCTCCTAGCAAGCTATATTCAAAAACACATTTTTAAACACAGGAGTTTCATTACATAATCATGAATTATTGCACTAATAGACAAGTTCATATGAGACTGTTCTCTTTTAAGGCCATCTAAGTAGGTAAATAACCTGAAACATTTAGCAACAAATTGTGTAAGTCAATTTGTATTATATTAGTTCAATGGAAGATATTATATTAAATTTAGCTAAACAGGTGTGGGATTGAATCCTGGTGATTCCATAGCTAAATTTTGTGATATACTAACATGGAGGGGGTTTTTTTTGTCTGTTTTACAAAATAACACCAAACTATTGTGAGTTTATGCTCTCTTAATTTTATTTATGCATTCATAGATTCTAGAGAGAATCTTTAATTTTCTTTAGCAATATATGTTTTCAGTGTTCTAGAGCTGTGGCTCCCACATTTTGGGCACCAGGGACCAGTTCCGTAGACAGAGGTTTTTCCATGGACCAAAGGGGGTGTGGTTTCGCGTGCTGCATGCATCCCGCAGATGGGACTTCATTTGTTTGCACGCTCCAATTTTTGGCATGTCACAGATTGGTGCTGGTCCACGGACCAGGGGTTGGGGACCCCTGTTCTAGAGTAGATGTGGACCATAAGGGCCCCCAGTGGGCCATGCCATATTTCTAGGTGACCTTATGTTGCTGCTAGTCATTTTATGTCTTTAAGAATGTTGTTTGCTATTACACAATTATGATTGCATAGAGTTTTCGTTAGCTACTGCATACTTCATCTTTATAATATAAAGATATTGTATAATACAATACAATATGACTAAGATACAGTGTAGATGGTTAGTAGCTTTTTTCCAGGTGTGACTATGATGGGGATTACAGAGGTAAATGATGCTCATAGGTGGACCATGAACATATCTGAAATTTTGAAAAAATGTTAGGATATTGTTATAAAGTGTTGATCAGGGGAGGTTGCTGAAAATCATTTATCAGAAGGCATGCTGAGGAAATTGTTCCTTTCTACCCTCACTTGCTCCCAAGACACTTAAACTTCCATTTGGTTTTCTCTGACCAAGTCAGCCCAATCTATATACTACAAAAAACTCTCAGGTCTGTAACTGAGCAAAATTGCATTGTTAGGACACAACCTTTTTAACCCAGGTACTCCACATGGGTAGCTTACAGAATGCATCCAAAATCTGGGATACATAACACTTATGGAATTAAAATTTGGCAAATTTTATAAAACAATTTATGACATAAAAATTATCATAAAATATTTTATGACATAACAAAATGTCATAAAATAGTTCCCGTTTAACTGTGCTATGTAGTCAGTTACTCTGAAGGCAAATCCATCTCTATATATATCCCTGAATTTTTAAGAACTTTTCCAATACATTTGAAGCTCTGCCATTGAGGACTCTGGTAAGGAAATATCTCTGAAACGAAACCCCATTGTGTAATTGCTAATAAAGCTTTGGATTACAAATCTTTTTTTAAATTTCTGCATAGATACCTTTTGAGTACCATAGATTTAGCAAACTGTAGCCAAGGTTTAACATGCATCCCTCACATTGTGGGGAATAAGTCTACATAAGTGGGATTTTTTTTGTCAAGTACATGTACACAGAACTTGGTATTAGCAAACTTCCACAATTTAGGTTTAATAATCTCCTGCTGGTGATTATTATTGGTTTATTTATTGGGCTATAAGGTAAAGGTAAAGCGCACATGTGTGCTAGTTGTTTCCGGCTCTAGGGGCGGTGTTCATCTCCGTTTCTAAGCTGAGGAGCCAGCACTGTCTAAAGAGTCTCCGTGGTCATGTGGCCAGCATGACTAAACACCAAAAGCACACGGAGCGCTGTTACCTTCCCACCAAAGTGGTCCCTATTTTTCTACTTGCATTTTTTACGTGCTTTCAAACTGCTAGGTTGGCAGAAGCTGGGACAAGTAACGGGAGCTCACTCCATTACGTGGCACTAGGGATTCGAACCGCTGGACTGCCGACCTTCTGATCGACAAGCTCAGTGTCTTAGCCACTAAGCCACCCCATCCCTCTTATTGGGCTATAAACCCTAACTAATATTTTGGGAGTTGATATTGACTGAAATGTGAACAGTCCTGCCCTTTCTTGAAGAATCCCAATTTTCAATCAAACAGTACAAATATTGCAACTTGCTGTTTTTTGGTAAAAATGTTAATAAAGAAAAGAAAATCAACCTGAATTTTGCCAAAAGGCAGATTGACCTGCACAAAAGCAAGGTATTTGATTACTTCCTTGAAGGTATTGAATATTATTATTTGAATTGTTTAGATAAACTTTAGTTATTTGTTTATTTAATCCCATCTTGAGGCTACCTGGCTCCTGAATGATTGAAGGTTCCTTACAAATAAAAGAAGCAATACATATAAAAGAGAACACAGCTGATCAGAAGAGCTAAGCTAAGCTAAGTGGGGTTCCTTAACCATCTTATCCCAAGGCTCTGGAGATCAGTTTTTAGTAATTATCAGAACATCATAAGAATGGAGGTTGTGACAAATTCATATATCATTTAAGAGGACAGGTGTTATAACTTAATAGGTGTGCCTCATGATAATGACTGTTTAATGAACAGGATCCAGAGTGCACTCAAACTTCTTGATTGCACCAGATGGGCAGAAACAATTGGAGATTGGGCCTGGCTATCTCACTGATTGTGTCATGTAGGTCTTTAAAGATAAATAACCTGCACTTTGAATTTCACCTGAAAGCCAGTTGGTAAACAGTGAAGCAGTGAAGTTATGTGAGCATAACATGCTGCTCCCATCACTGCCTGCACTGCTGCATTCTGGACTAACTGTAGCTTCTATATCAGTGATGGCGAACCTATGGCAAGCGTGCCACAGGTGGCACGCGGAGCCATATCTGAGGGCACATGAGGCGTTGCCCTATGTCAACTCCAGCGCTCATGTGCGTGCTGGCCAGCTGATTTTCAGCCTTCTTTTCCGCCGTTTTCGCTCTCCCCAGGCTTCAGGAAAGTCTCCTGAACCCTGGGGACTGTGAAAAACGGCCCAAGCGGAAGTCCGGAGGCTTCAGTAAGGCCTGTGCGCATGCGGGGGGGCAGCGTGGGGGGGTTGTGCACATGCACGGGGGCAGCATGGGGGTTGTGTGCATGCGTGGGGGGGAGGGCATTACATTATGGGTGTGGGCACACGCATGCGCGCTATCACACGCCCGCACCCTTTTGGCACCCGAGCCGAAAAAGGTTCGCCATCACTGTTCTATATCATCTTCAAAGGCAGCTCTACTAGGCCTCATTACATTAATCCAGGGAGCAGGTAAGCATAACATGATTTACTGATTGAAGAGCATTCTAATCCAGGGGAGGGTACAAATTGTGTACCAGACATACCTGTGCAAAGACTCTCTTAGCCACAACTGTGGCCACACCTGCTCTCAAGTTAATGCATAGGAACCTGACATGTAAGATCTATGAATCAAGGTAAGCTAAATGTGGTCAAACATGAAATGGCAAAATTGAACATTGACATCTTGAGAGAGTCTGTGAATTAAAGTTGACAGGAATGGGAAAATTTAATTCTGATGACCATATATCTATTACTGTGGGCAAGAATACCGTATGTTCCGGCGTATAAGACGACTGGGCGTATAAGACGACCCCCAACTTTTCCAATTAAAATATAGAGTTTGGGATATACTCACCATATAAGACTACCCCTCCTACCATCTTTCTTTTTCTTTCTGTCTTCCTTCCTTCCTAACATCTTTCTTTCTTTCTGTCTTTCTTTCTTTCTTTCTTTGTTTTTCTTTCTTTTTTTCTGTCTGTCTTCCTTCCTTCCTAACTTCTTTCTTTCTGTCTGTCTTCTTTCCTTCTTTCCTTCCTTTCTTCTTTCTTCCTTCCATCTTCCTTCCTTCCTAACATCTTTCTTTTTCTTTCTTTCTGTCTTCCTTCCTTCCTAACATCTATCTTTCTTTCTTTCTTTCTTTCTTTCTTTCTTTCTTTCTTTCTGTGTCTTCCTTCCTAACTTCTTTCTTTCTTTCTGTCTTTCTTCTTCCTTCCTTCCTTCCTTCCTTCTGTCTTTCTCCCTGCAGGAGGAAGAAGGAACCTCTGTTGCCGTCTCCCGTGGGGCTCCAGCCACCCGACTGAGTCCTCGACCGCGGCGGCGCCAGGGTTAACGCGCATGGGAGGGAAGGAGAGAAAGCGCTGCCGCTGCTGCTGTTGGCGCTCCGGCATGTCCTTTGCACAAGGCGCTGCATGTGCGAAGTCTCCCCGGTTGCTGTGGCTGCACCGGCGAGCCCACGTCCTTGTCAACGATGGAGACGCTGCGCGCGTGGGAGGGACCGCGGAGCAGAGGCGCCTGGCGAGCGAGGCGAGTGGCGGCATCGGCGGCAGGCTCCTGCCCGCGTCTCCCGCTCACCTGCCCGCCTCTTGCCTTAGCATTTAAAAGAATGAGAGGTGGGCGGGAGGGGCGGGCAGGAGCAGGGCAGGGTTCCCCGGTGCAGCCACTGTGACCGGGGAGACACGCCGGAGCGGCAATAGCAGCAGTGGCGGCGGTAGCGCGCGCTCTCCTTCCCTCCCATGCACTGCAGCCTTCCCAGCAGGCTGCCGGACAAGCCCGAAGAGACCGAGATGCAGGGCAGCGTCGGGGCTCCAGGGCTCCTTCGGCCGCTTGGCCGGAGAACAGCAGGGATGCGGCCGCGGCCGTTTTTGAGCTCCCCCTGGCTCGGAGGTTTTAGTACCCGGCGTATAAGACGACCCCCGACTTTTGGGGAGATTTTCAAGGGGTAAAAAGTCATCTTATACGCCGGAACATACGGTACCTTAGAAGAAATGGACTAGCCTTCATAGTCAATAAAAGAGTGAGAAAAGCAGTACTGGGATACAATCTCAAAAATGTCAGAATGATCCCAAGGCAAACAATTCAACATCTCAATAATCCAAATCTGTGCCCCCACCATTGATCCAAAGAGACTGAAGTTGTCCAGTTCTATGAAGATCTATAACACTTTTAGAACTACCTAACATCAAAAGAAGATTTCCTTTCATCATAGAGGATTGGAATGCTAAACCACGAAGTCTAAAGGTAACCGGAATAACAGGCAAGTTTGGTCTTGGAGTATAAAATGAAGCAGGGCAAAAGCTAAAAGAGTTTATCTAGAGAACATGCTGCTCATAGCAAGCACTCTTTTCCAACAACCAAGAAGTGATTCTACACATCACCAGATGGTCAATAATGAAATCTGATTGATTATGTACTCTGCAGTCAAAGATGGAGAAGTTATATACAGTCAGTAAAAACAACCCGGAGCTCAGATCATGAGCTTCTTATTGCAAAAGTCAGGCTTAAATTGAAGAAAGTAGGGGAAATCACTAGGCCATTCAGGCATGATCTGAATTGTAACCCTTATGAATATACAATGGAGATGGTGAATAGATTTAAGGAATCGGATCTGGTAGACAGAGTGCCTAATAAACAGTGAACTAAGAACATTGTACAGGAAGCATTTACAATGATCCCCCCCAAAAAAAGGAATGAAGAAACCAAAGTGGCTGTCTGATGAGGCTTTACAAATAGCTGAGGAAAGAAGGAAAGTGAAAGGCATGCTTCTGTTTTTAACATTACCCTTTGAAGTTTGATTATTAATAGCCTGGCTGAGTGCTGATTTGTTCTAAACCCATTTTCTTAATTACAAATGTAAACTTTCATCTATTTACTCTGGAGTTTTAAAACACTTTCTCTTTCACCACAAGGAATGTAGAGGCATGAGGAGTTGGGGTTTTTTGCAGTGAAAGTGACTAGATCTGATTTATATCACATTTTTACTCTTAAGGATTTTCCATTTTATTAGTCTTTCTAAAAAAACTCTGTTGCTTCATTTTATTTTTGTATATATCCTTTTTATTTTTAAAAAGACAGGGATTTTCTCTCTTTATTCTCTTTTGTGAGAATTGTCTTAGCTGTTTCTGTGGTTACTTTGTTATGGAATATTCATTTTCTCTGTCCTTGAAAAAGAACTGTTTACACTGTGCTGCGAAGCTTGGCTATAAGAGATTTGTACTATATTAAAATCAAATCAACAATAAATTAAGGACTTTGACTATTTATATATTCTTTACAATGCCCCCCAAAAGAGAGATAAAGGAGAGATGGGATTCAATGTTTTTAACATTAGACCCTTCTTGAAAATTTTTGCAAAAAATGTTTGCCAAGTTTTAAATGAAAAATTAGATGAAAAGAGACGACTCATTGGAAAAGACCCTGATGTTGGGAAAGTTTGAAGGCAAAGGGAGAGGGGGACAGCAGAGGATGAGATGGTTAGATAGAGTAATTTGTGCACTGAACATGAATTTGGGCAAATGCCAGGAGACAGGGAAATGACTGAACAACAATAACAACTGTTCCTCCCTCTCCAGAAGTACACAAAATAAAATTTAACAGAAAAGGGTACAGTGCTCTTAGCAGACCACAAGAGTTTTCCCATGTATAACAAAAATTAGCATTCTGCAGGAATTATAGAAAGGTACTGAAGGAAGTTGCAAAACAATTTTTTAAAAAATCTAAAGTTATGTCTTCATATTATACAACCTGAGACTATGCATAAAATATTGAAATTAACTGAATTTATACAGAGGTATAAAGGGTTAGTTCAAAAAAAACAAAGATTATACTTTAAAAGCAGTATTCCTAATCAAACATTTACTTTTTAGTTTGCAATTTTTGCAAACATATTTTCTCTTTCTTAATTATTTCTGGACCTCTTGCTTCCCTGAAATAGTGAAATCCAATTGATTTCCAATTATTTGTGTGCTTACACCTAATGGACAGAATTTTGCCAAACTAAAACTATAACAGTACCCTAATAGATACTGTATATCCTGAGAGATTCTAGAGCAGTGGTTCTTAACCTGGGGTGTGTGCACCCCTGAGGGTGCGAGAGAGCTTTTCCAGGGGTGCGAGAGAAATTTCAATTTTTTAAAAAAAAATAAGAACGAGGCGACTGTGTTTTTATGTTACATAGTAATATTATATATATATATATATATATATATATATATATATATATATATATATATATATATATATATATATATATATATATATATATATATATAAAATGTTATATAGTAATATATATTGTAAATAAACACGGCATTTGTTTATGCAATAAATGTTTTTTCTTAAATAAAAAATATACACACATTTTTTTAAGAGGGTGCAAGAGCTTATTTTCAGATTCAAGGGGGTGCAGACCACTAAAAAGGTTAAGAACCGCTGTTCTAGAGCATAACTTCTTCCCTCCCTGCCCAATCCAGCTCAGGATTACATAGTGATTTAATTTGAGTATCTCCATGCTCGTGGAGACAGCATCCATGCATGGGTTAACTCCGTCTATTATCCAATCAGGACTGAGTCTGCAAAGTAGATGATACGCCTCCTCCTACTGTGACTTCCACATTTTAGACTCAGTCGGTCCTTGGACATAGACGTGGTATTAAGAGCTCCCATTCATATATGCTGTTACCACTAATTCAAAGAATAATATTTACTTGTTTCTAGTTGCTGTTTATTTCTGGCGAGAAGGGCTTGCCTGACACCGCCGAAGACCGCCCTTGCTGGTAGTCCTAGCAGGATAGCGTGCACGAGGGGCTCCTCCGCCACGCTAATCCTTACACAGGCTGAGAGGTGAGAGTAGAAGGACAGCCTGCTCTGAATACTTTTTGCTGCCTGATCTAGCCTTCCGCGCACGAGTTTTGGCTCCGCAGCGTCAGAGGCTCCCTGGGAACTCTCTGCAGGAGTTCTGAAGCCGGATTAGCCTCGGAGTGGTGAGTCCGTTCTGATTAGCCTTTTTCCCTCCCGATGCAATCGGATTGCTCCTGGGGGGGGGCGCCTTTTGGCAGAGCTTGTATGACCGACAAACAGCTGATTTGAGTAGCGCACGAGCTCGGCTCCGTAGCTACAGGCATTCGGCAGAGGGAGGCGCCATTTTGTTTTTGACTGCCATCTTGTTTTGTCACCATTTTGATTTTCCTCGTGATGGAGTATTTTGCTTTGAGTTTTTTACCAGACCAGGGATCCGCCTCACTGATTGCCTCTCTCCTCATAGCTCGAAGAGCCTCTGCTCTCAGGAGCAAGCTACCCCCTTTTTGTGTCTCTGCCTTAACGCTGCCCCTGAAAGTTTTTTTGCCTGTGCCACGTGGTGGGATTCAAGATGGCGGACACCACTTCCTACAGAGTGGCCATTTTGAGGGGTGATTTGTCTCCCTCATCTTCCAGCAGCCACAGCCATTCTGGAACCACTACCAGAGCTTCCAAGAAGAGGGCAGCATCTTGGGAGTCTCGCTCAGGCTGGTCCCACAGATTTTCTAAGACAGGGGTCTCCAACCTTAGCAACTTAGCTGGCTGAGGAATTCTGGAAGTTGAAGTCCACAAGTCGTAAAGTTGTCAAGGTTGGAGACCCCTGTTCTAAGAGAGTGGACAAGCAGGCCCAGAGTAGGCACAAGGCTATTGAAAAAGTTATAGCCAAGGCCCAAATGTCTTCCTCCCACAAGCCCAGTGGGCATCAGGGGCAGCAACCCCCAAGACATTTATCTTCCTCTCCCCCTCCCATTCAGGGGGAACAAGCTTCTGGGGCCTCTCAAGAGGTTGTATTACCTTCTGAAATCTTAATGCAACCTGTTTTAGATTTGCCTGACAACAGTGAAGGGGGGTTTGGCTTTGTGCCATCATCCAGGGACCTCATTCCATCAGAGGCCCAGGCTCATTGCAACAGAAGTTTAGGGCAGAGCCACTTTCACTCCAACTGCTGCAGGCCTTCAGCCCAGGCCAGTATGAGAGAATGGATGGCTGAGGCTATCAAACAGGGTGTCGCTGCTGCATTACAGCAGAGATCTTATGGGAGGTCTAGTTCCTCCAGGCCACAGGAACATTGCCAGATTCCTCCTCAACTGGAGGAGGTGGATCAGTGTCGAGAGGAGGCCTTGTCCCCCTCTTCTTCTGAGTGGGCTGCTTCATTGGGTGAAGAAGGAAAAATTAGAGAATTTGATTTATCAGAGGATGCGGGCCTTCCACCCAATCACCCTTCAATTGTTGGGTTGGTTCATCCTCAACTTTTTAGATCCTTATTATACAAGGCCAAGACCGCCACCCATTTGGGATCTGAACTTGGTTCCTCTGCTTCGGCCTCAAGGTCTGTTAATCCGGCTGACACCCTTTTTGTGGAGCCTACGGTTGAAACGGAGGAGATTCCAGCTCCCAAAATGTTCTTTGATCTAGTTCAAAGGCAGTGGGCCTCGCCAGGTTCTGGCCCCAATCCCAATAGCATTGAGAGGCGTTTTAATAATGTGGAGTCTGGTCTTTCTAACATCCTCCAGATTCCCACTGTTGACGGACCAGTGGCAGCCTTGGCCTCCCCCTCAGTTACCACCAGGGTTCCGGAAGAAGCCTTGAGGCCTGAAGATAAAAGGGCTGAACAATTGCTGGTCAAGGGACACCATGCCAATGCTTGGGCGGTGAAGGCTTCCACAGCAGCCTCCTTTTTTAACAGAGCTTTCATTACTTTGGCTCAGGCAATTACAGAATAGGCTTCTGGCAGATGACACGAGATCACATCACGACCTGAACAAGATTATGGCTGCCTTGGAATTTTCAGCTGATGCCACGCTCCATGCGGCCTGTTTTTCGGCTAAAGCCATTGGTAGTACAGTGGCTTCTAGACGCCTGTTATGGCTGCGGCAGTGGCAAGCCGATGCCCGTAATAAGTGGCGTTTGGCTTCAGCCCCCTTTTTGGGGTCTACTTTATTCGGGGAGGCATTGGAGCCTCTCCTCATAGAATCCCGGGACAAGCACAAAATCCTGCCTTCCATTTCTCACAGATCGGAGGCTCGACCTGTTCCTTACTATCCCCCATCGTCCTTTTGAGGGCAGGAGGGCGGTTTCAGGTCCCAGCGTTACCAGCGAGCCTTCCCTCCCAGACAGGGTCAGCCTCAGGACAAGCAGGGCAAACAGGCCTCCAGGTACCCTCCCAGAAGGTCCTTTTGGGGGGAGGGGTCACCCTTTCAGATGGTAATGAAGAATGGGTGTCTGCTCCTCCCATTGGAGGTCGGCTGTCATTCTTTGCCGACCAATGGGAAGAGACCACTACGGACGCCTAGGTCAGGGAGACGGTGCAAGCAGGCCTCTCCCTAGAGTTTCTCCCCTCCCCTCCAAATTTTTTCATTCCGTGCCCTCTCTCTAAAAATAGATCCAAAAGACTCCTCATGAATTTGGCAATACAGCATCTGCTAGAGATTCACGCAATCCAACCTGTTCTGGAGGAGCAATGGGGTCAGGGATTTTATTCACTTCTCTTCCTCATCCAAAAATCTTCGGAGGGCTGGAGGGCAATTTTAGATCTCAAGACCCTGAATCGTCACACTGTTTACCGACGGTTCAAGATGCAATCCCTGCAGTCTATACTAGAAACCGTCAGGAGGGGCGATTTCCTCACGTCAGTAGATCTGACAGAAGATTACCTCCACGTGCCTATTCTCCCCGCCCACAGACAGTACCTTCATTTTTATTACGCAGGCAAGCATTACCAGAATCAGGCACTGCCGTTTGGTCTCTCCTCCGCTCCACGGGTGTTTACCAAGCTGATGGCAGCACTGGCAGGTCATCTGCATTCCCTCCCCATACGCATTCAATTTTACCTGGACGACATCCTGATCCAGTCAGCCTCTCAAGCTCAGGTGGCCTGAGACCTGGAGACAACCATTCGCGTCCTTCAGGACCACAGTTTCCCCGTCAACAGGGCCAAATGTCATCTGATTCCCACCACTCGTATCCAGCACCTGGGGGCGGTCATCGATACAGTCAAATCCATGGTCTTCCTTTCCCAGGAGCGCCAAGTCAGTCTCAGGGACATGGCAGTGACCGTCAGTTGAGATCGCTCAGCAACACTGCACTTTCTGTCCCAACTCCTGGGAAAGATGATTTCCTGCATTTCCATCACGCCATGGGCTCGACTCCACTCAAGGTGTCTGCAGTGGTTCCTGCTTCCGTTTCAGAGTGCGGGCACCAGTACGTCTCCCCAACAGGTCATGGTTCTAGTCGAGGTCCTTCGATCACTGCAGTGGTGGACCTCGGCAGCCATCTCCAGAGGCAGTATGTTCCATGATCATGACAACAGACGCCAGCCTGTCAGATTGGGGGGCGCACCTCCAATCGCACATGGCTCAAGGTCAGTGGACCCAGGGCAATCTATCCCACAACATAAACTGGTTGGAGCTTTGGGCGATTCACTTGGCCCTCAGGGAATTCCGCGATGTGGTATCCGGTCATCACGTTCTAGTTCTTATGGACAATGTTGCAGCGAAGGGTCATGTCAATAGACTGGGGGGTACTCATTCCAAGGCCCTCATGGAAGAGGCCTTCCAGCTTGGCCTGTGGGCGGAGACCAATCTCTCGTCCATTTGGGCAAGCCACCTCTCAGGAACTGCGAACGTTCAGGCGTTCAAATGTTCAGAACGTTTATGTGCCTTCAGCCCTTGGCCTCCTGGTCTGCTGAACGGCTTTCCCTCTCTCCCCCTCATTTCCAGGGTCATTCGGAAGCTGCTGGAGGAGTGGGCAGGGCTTCTACTGGTGGCCCCTCATTGGCCCAGACACCCCTGGTTCACAGACCTCATCAACCTGTCGCAAAACGTCACATGACGGCAATGTGATGCCGCGAGTTTGACACCCGTGCTCTACAAGTAGTTTTTCAATTTCTTCTGTCATTAAAGTCATAGATTCGGCTTTTATCCCCACACATATTTACTTTAAAAACATTTTGTTGTATCCCTACTAGTGGATGATGACCCAATATTCTGTCATCTGGGCATGGAATGCTTCATGAAAAGCCTTCACAATCTTTACCTTATGTTAATCTCTAGTTATCTCATAGAGTTGTAAGTATCGTATTTTTCGGACTGTAAGACGTACCAGTGTATAAGATGCACCAAGATTTCAAAGAGGTAAGTAAGAAAAAAAAGTTTTTGTCCTCTCCTGCCTCCAGGAGCACTCTGCAAGCCTCCCAAACTCTCTGCGTGCCCCATTTTTTGCAAAAACGGGGGCGTTTTTTCCTTCCCCCAGCCCCCAGGAGCACTCTGCAGTCCTCCCAAACGCTCTGCGCACCCCATTTTTTGCAAAAATGGACCCATTTTTCACCCGTTTTTGCAAAAAACGATGCACGCAGAGTGTTTGGGAAGCCTGCAGAGTGCTCCTGGGGGCTGGGGGAAGGCAAAAACGCCCCCATTTTAACGAAAAACAGCACGTTTTTCACCCGTTTTTTGCAAAAATGGGGTGCGCAGAGGGTTTGGGAGGCCTGCAGAGTGCTTCTAGGGGCTGGGGGAAGGCAAAAAATGGCCTGTGTTTTCCCCGTTTTTTCGCAAAAACAGTGTTTTTGCCTTCCCCCAGCCCCTAAGAGCACTAACCCTCTGCGCACCCCATTTTTGCAAAAAACGGGCCCATTTTTAGCAAAAATGGGACGCAGGGGCGGGGCTTCGGGAGGCCAAAAATGGCTGTATTCGGTGTATATAACCGACATTTCCACCCTCTTTTAAGTGGGGGGAAAGATGCGTCTTACACTCCGAAAAATACCATTTCTCCTGAAATGGTCCTGAATCTCTCTTGTTAGTTTTGTCATATTCAATGTAGCAATTTGATGGCATTCACATGAGCATGCCGAGTCAGTGATCAATTCCTTGCTCATTGGTGTGCTATATCTTACTTTCATAGTTATGAGTTGACATTGCATATTTTCTTCCAGTTTTAGACTTTGACCATTTTCAATCTTCTCTTCTGCTATCTTTTTACCCTAAACTCTCCAAGGATCTGGAGCATTCCTCCTACACTTTATTTATGCAAATGTCATTATTATGTGGATTACACTAAGTCAGGGCAGATGCAATCTTTATCCAGATATTTTTATCTGAACTTGTCTCCTAATCAGGTACTTGCTCTTCCTCCATAAAATAAGATTGCTAGGTATCTATTTTTATTAATGCACAGGTGACTATTCAAATAGTTAAAATTACACATAAGCAAGTTTTCCTTCCATTCTACAAGTGGTCAGCATCAAGTTCCCCACCATTTGAAATATAGAAGATAGATCCAATGGTCTTGATATCGGTGTTTTTATTTCAGGGTGTGCCCTCTCTCAACATTTTAATATAATAATAATTTATTAAATTTATGTGCCTCCTGGTTTCCAGCAATTCTGGTTAGTTACGCTAATTACTGTCCTTTCAAACATCAGGAAAAGACCTTTTTGTTTTTACTGAAGTGTTTTAAATAATTTAAATTAATTAAATACAATACACAAGGGCATTGTGTTGTCTTTTTAGCTCGTGTCTGTCTTGTTTTAAACTATATTACTATGATTGAAATGTATGTTAATTTCAACTCTAATATTTTGTTAAAACGATGTTTATATTTTTATCAAATTATTCTATTGGACTTTGATTTTAAATTGTTTATAGATTATATCTTGCTCAGAGAACTCTGAATATAGTCTCACCAATAAATAACATCATGATATTATGGGTACTTATTTAGAAGCAACTTTTTGTTACAGGACTTATTTCTGGAGAGAAATGTTACAGCCTTAGGCTTCAAAGTACATGTAATGTAAATAAAGACCCCGATGATTTTGAATTTCTAAAATATAGTGCCCAAACAACCTGAATTTTATGCCTATTTTTTCTTTGGAGTGCTTATAACTTATTTGCATGTTTGGTTTTGCAGTCATTACATGAGACAGATATTGGAAGCACTGCGCTATTGTCATGATAATAATATAATTCACAGGGATGTGAAGGTAAGTCATATAATTACAGGAAAAATATCCATGTGAGTGTTTGTATTATTTATTGTTGCTTGGTTTCTCTGTTTTACTCAGTCAGGGGCACCTATTAATTTGGAGTTTTGGACAGAATAGTAAAACAATTGAACCATTTCATATGGTAAGCTTCACATAAAATATAATATAGTATAATATAATTATATACACTATCTTTTTTCTTTTTAATGAAATTCCTATATCCACTTCGCATTTAGAATGTGAAGTGTTTTGAATTTAAAACACCAATTTTGAGCTCTGTTTACATTCAAAACATTTTCCACACCCCTTAGTCTGAGAGCTAGAAATGTGTTTTTGTACAGGTGGTCTGCTTATTTCTTTGGGTATTCTATTATTGAATCCAGATCTGATGCAGTCAATAACTCTATTTTTTAATCTGTTTACTGTATCTGTAATTTCATAAATAATGGAGTATAATATAGTTGAATAAACTACCGTATTTTTCGGAGTATAAGACGCACCGGAGTATTAGACACACCTTAGTTTTGGGGGAGGAAAATAGGGGGGGGGGGAAATCTACCAGGTATTCATCTGGCTAGCGTCCTTAGTCTGTTCAGCTTCAGCACATTATTTTATCCTCTGGTTAGGGCTGAAAAAGCCTTTTTCAGAGGGAGTAGGAATGAAAACAAGCCTGCAAAGACTTAGGGCAGGAAAAACTGCTTCGGAGGGAGTAGGAATAAAAATAAATGCAGCAAGCCAGGAAGATCATTAGCACTGCGTTAGAGCTGAAAAGCACTGCTTTTTCAGAAGGAGTAGGAATGAAAGCCTGCAAAGTAGGAATGAAAGCCTGCAAAGACTTAGGGCTGGAAAAAACCTTCTTCTGAGGGAATAGGAAGCCGGGAAGATCGTTAGCACCTCGTTAGGGCTGGGGAAAAAAGCTTCGAAAAAGCTACATTCGAAGTATAAGACGCACCCAAGTTTTCAGCCTCTTTTAGGGAGGAAAAAGGTGCGTCTTATACTCCGAAAAATATGGCATATAAAAGTACCGTATTTTTCGGAGTATAAGACGCACCTTTTTAGCCCCAAAAAGAGGGTGAAAACTTGGGTGCATCTTATACACCGAATGTAGCCCCAGCCACCCCCAACCTTTGGCCTCTCTTCCAGCAATTTACCTGTTTGCAGCAAAGAGGGAAGAGTCTGTAAAGCCAAGCAAGTCGTTAGCAGCTTCCCGACCTACAGCTGATTTGCCACGTGCTAAAATGAAACTGAAACTAGCTGCAAAGAGGCAAATAGCTGGGAGAGACACACAGATTTTTATTTTCTGCTGAACTGGATGCATGGGGGTAAGTGAATACCTATAAATGTCTGTAAAATGTTCAAATTATTAGACTTATTTTTTAAAGACTGCTTTATTATTGTTCTAGAGCCAGGGGTCTCCAACCTTGGCAATTTTAAGACTTGTGGACTTCAACTCCCAGAATTCCACAGCCAGCTTTGTTAGCTTTGCTGGCTGTGGAATTCTGGGAGTGAAGTCCACAAGTCTTAAAGTTGCCAAGGTTGAAGACCCCTATAAATCTAGACAACTTAACAAAATAAAGAAGCTTTTTAAAATAAATGCTTGCTCTGAAGAGGCCCAGTGCTATTGTATCTTCTTTTAAATAATAGAGAATAATGTATACTTCCAGAAATTTTAATTAATTTTAACAGCTCTGTACAAGTATAGTCTGAAATGTAACAGTGTCCTGTTTAGTATTAGAGTTAAATCCTGACTTACCTTGGAGTAGATCTATTTAAATAATTGGGAGGAGTTAGTGTGCCTACATTTAAGAAAACTTTCTGGCATAATGTACATTTCTCCAATTCTTTGCTATTTCTATGGGTCAGGCACACATGCACAGAAATACACAGCAAACAGTGTATATCATCTGTGTTGTTTGCTGTTTGGCAAATTGCTTGGAGGCAGAGGCCTTTTTTCCTTGTTTTCCTCCCCCAAAACTACGGTGTGTCTTATACTCCAGTGCGTCTTAGACTCCAAAAAATACGGTATATACTTTGTAACTGTGTACAGTAGTTATAATTACAAAACAAGTGCAGTATAGAAATTGAGGTAGATAATTTACAATTTAAATATAATTATGAATTATCCACTTGGTGCTGATTCTTAATGACCACATAATTAGACCTACTTCAAGAAGAGCAGTCCCCAACCCGTACTTCAGATCATCCCAACACTATATCCATCACCACTGTAATTCAGTTCATCCATCTTGCCACTGGTCATCCTCTTCCTATCTTTTCTTCTACCTTTCTCAGTATTACAGACTTCTCAAGAGAGCCAGTTCTTTGCATAATATATTCAAAATATGATAATTTGAGCTTTGTAATTTGTGCTTGAAGCGAGAATTTTAGATTGATTTACTCTACAATCCATTTGTTTGTTTTCTTGACTATCCATGCTATTTTATTTTATTTGGTTGGTTGGTTGGTTTGTTTGTTTGTTTGTTTGTTTGTTTGTTTGTTTGTCAAGCTTAACAGATATAAGTATAAACATGATTACGAATACCGGAAATGGATACGAATAAATGGGGACAGTAGGACAGGGAAGATAGGCATGTTGATGCGCTTATGCACACCCCTTACAGACCTCTCAGGAATGGGGTGAGGTGAATAGTAGACAGTCTAAGGTTAAAGGTGTGGGGGTTTGGGGATGAAACCACAGAGTCAGGTAGTGCATTCAAGGCATTGATCACTCTGTTGCTGAAGTCGTATTTTCTGCAATCGAGTTTGGAGCGGTTTACTTTAAGGTTGTATCTATTGTGTGCTTGTGTGTTGTTGCGGTTGAAACTGAAGTAGTTATTGACAGGTAGGACGTTGTAGCAGATAATTTTGTGTACTATGCTTAGGTCAGACCGAAAGCGGCATAGTTCTTAGTTGTCTAAGCCCAAAATTTCCAGCCTGGTGGCATAAGGTATTCTGTTGCAAGCAGTGGAGGGGAGAACACTTCTCGTAAAATATCTCTGGACTCTCTCAATTATATTTATATCCGATATGCAATGCGGGTTCCAGACAGATGAGCTGTATTCGAGAATTGGTCTAGCAAATGTTTTGGATGCTCTAGTTAGTAGTACAATATTACCAGAGAAGAAGTTACGCAAGATTAGGTTTACAACTCTTAATGCCTTTTTGACAATGTTGTTACAGTGAGCTCTGGCACTTAGATCATTAGAGATGAGTACTCCAAGGTCCTTGACAGAGTGACAGTAGTCTACGAGGTCGTATCCTCCCAGCTTGTATTTTGTGTTCTGATGTGGGGTTTTTTTGCCAATGTGTAAGACAGAACATTTGTTGGTTGAGATTTGGAGTTGCCAATTGTTTGAACATTCTGACACATAGTCAAGGTCTTTTTGTAGGGCAGCAGCATTGTCTGCGCTGTTCAATAGTTTTACATCATCGGCAAAGAGAATGCAGTTGCTTATATAATATGATCACAAAGGTCATTTATGTAAAGAATAAAGAGTGTGGGTCCTAAAATGCTACCTTGGGGGACACCACTGTTAACAGGTGCAGGGTTTGATAAGGCGCTCCCTATTTTGACTACTTGTTGTCTGTTTGACAGGAACGCAGCTATCCACTTATGTAGGGTTCCGGAAATGCCATAAGATTTTAGTTTTAGAAGTAGTTTGTCATGTACCACTGAATCAAAGGCTTTACAAAAGTCTATGTAAATTGTGTCTATTGCTTTGCCCTGGTCGAGTTGTGTAGTCCATATGTTTTTGCAGTATAGGAGTTGCAGATTACAGGACAAATTTTTTCTGAAATCAAATTGATTGTTAGAGAGTAGGTTGTTTGTCTCTAAGTGGAGGGTAATGGATTGGTTTATGATTGATTCCATGACTTTGCAGGTGACACAACACAATGAGATTGGTCTGTAGTTTTCAACTAGGCTGGGGTCTCCTTTTTTGAAGATAGAGATGACCGTGGCGAGTGACCATAGGTTGGGCAAGGAGCTGGTCCTGAAAGATTTTTCATAGATTATGCTTAGAGGTTCTGCTATGGCAGTGGAAAGCTTTTTTAAGAAGTAGGCACATAATCCATCAGGTCCAATAGATAGAGATGGTTTTAGGCTGTGTAGTGCCTTTTCGACGTTATCTTCTGTAAAATTGATATGTAGTATGGTCGATATGGTCGGCCCATGAATGTATGGATGATTGAAATTATTTTAAATTTAAAATGTGTTTTTTAATCTGTTTTTTAAATCTTTTATATTGATATATTGATTTGTATTTCTTCTTGTTGTGAGCCGCCCAGAGTCCTCTGGGAGTTGGGCGGCATAGAAAAATAAATAAATAAATAAATAAATAGTAGATCGTTGCAATTAGTTGTGGTACGACTAGGAAATGTGGGGCATGAGCCATTGCTGTTTACAAAGACTGAACCGAAGAACGTGTTAAAGAGGTTGGCTTTAATGGCTTCGTCATTACAGTCTTTACCGTTAGGGCCTTTTAGGGGTGAGATGGATCTCGAGTCTTTAAATTTGTTGTTTACAAAATTATAGAAGGCACAGGTGGATTTCGTGCGTAGAAGGTTTTCCTCTTGTTTGCTGTAGTAATTGGTGCATTCAGTCTTTATCTGATGGCATAAAGTTTTGTAGCAGCTTTTAAAGTTAGCTACATAGGCAGTTTTGTTTTTTCGTCAGAGATTTTTTTAAATTGAAGTTTCCTTATTGTTATGGGTAATTTGTTTTTTCTGGTTTTGGGGGTTATTAGTGGTACGTATAGTTTAATGACTCTTTTGACTTCGAGCAAACAAATGTTATAATGGTCTTCTGCAGTATTAGAGCCAGTGAATAGAATTTGCCAATCAAGAGATGAGAGGTTGGTGTGTATGAGATCATAGTTGGCTTTTTTAAAGTTATAATTGGGGATCCCATCATTATGATAATCTTTGTAAGGATGTATATTGAGAAAACAGTCAATCATGCTGTTAATTAAGAGTCTTCTCCAACCCACAAGTTCAAACGTGTCAATTCTCTTTCAATCCTTTTCCAAAATCCAACTTTTGTTTCTGTAGGATGTCATAGGAAAAACTGTTGCCTGCATGATTTTAATCTTTGTAGATATAGACACATCATAGCATCTGACTATCTTTTCCAAGGCTTTCATTACTATTTCACCATAGTTTGAAATCTATTTCTTTATTTTTGATTATTGTTGTTGTTCAGTTGCCGAGTCACATCCGACTCTTCCAACCCCATGGACCATAGCACACCAGGCTCCCCTGTCCTTCATCAATTATTAATATCAACTATTGTTGACAGTTGATCCTAAAATCAGAAGGTATCCACCTTTTCAGTGTTTCTATTGTCAGTTCTAAGGCTTGCTGCTATATCTGTTATTTTGGTTTTATATCATCCTTTGCTGATCTGTAGCATGTTTCTCTATGTTCCATCCATACTATGGTTTCCTATCCTGCATATAAGTTTCTTCTGAAGACAATGAGATGTTCTTGAATTCCCATTATCCTAAAGACATTCCACAGCTTGACATAGTCAGCATAATCAGTCTAATCGGTAAAATCGGTAAAGCCCAAAGTCAGAGTTTCATTCTTCTCCACATCAAGCACGAAGTTCAGAAGCGGTCTCCATGTGGAAACAAAAGTACTTATGTTCTTTCTATTAATCAAAATGGTCAATTTTGCCATTTCAGCCAACTCCAACTTCTGCAACAATTCATCCATAGTAGGAATCAAAGTGTCCTTCCATTTTTGTGCATACAAGTCTTGCTGCTTTCAACATATATAATAACAAAGTTCCAATTTTTTTCTCCAGTTCTTTTTCCATTAAACCCAAAAGGAAAAGTTCTGGTTTCATTTTTATCTCCATTTTTTTAAAAAAATTGTATTAAAATATGAATCATACTCCCAAAAATTTTTTCTTTATCACATGTCCACCATAGATGACAAAAAGTTCCCTCTTTTACACTTTCAACATTCATTTGGCATACCTTTATATATCTTAGATAACTTATCTGGTGTTAAATACCAATGATACATCATCTTATAAAATTTTTCTTTTAGATTGTAATTTAATGTGAGTTTTAAACTCTTTGTCCACATACAGTATTTTCCCATTATACAAGCATCACAGTATATCCAAAGTTCCTTGCCCATTGAATCATACAATGTTTTACATGTTCATTTTCCAAATTTAATGTCAATAACATTTTATAGATCTTAGCAATAATATGTTCATCATTGCCACATAATAAAATTTCCAGTTCATTTTTAACAAAGTCAAATCCATAACACTTTTTATCCAATTTAAACCTTTCTTTCAGTTGTTGATAAGTAAACCAATGGCAAACATAACCTTCTGATTCCAGATCGTCCCTCGGCTTTAAGTTTGTGTCACCAGAGTTGAAAGATAATTTTTTTCCGTACATCAACCAGTTTGGCTTTGCCACCATTTTTTTTCTGAAAAAGGCTTCCTGTGGTGACACCCAAAGGGGCAACTTCATAGAGAGCCTTGTTTTATATTTATTCCAAACTCTTAGTATGGCATGTCTAACAAAATGGCTATTGAAATCAACATTGCCTTTAGATTTATCATACCATAAGTAGCTGTGCCATCCAAATCTTAATTCATGGCCCTCTAGTTCAAGTAACCTCTTATTCTGGAGGCTCACCCATTCTTTTGCCCAGGTCAAGCAACATGCATCAAATACAATTTCATATCTGATAAACCCAACCCCCTTCTTTCCTTAGCATCTTGCAGTAACGTATATCTAGAAATTAGATATTTTTAAATCTAAAAATTAGATATAATTTTTCCTTGCCATATGAATTTAGAAATATCCTTCTGCCATTGTTTAAATAGATTATCAGTTGTAAGTATTGGTAACATCTGGAATAAAAAACCATCTTTGATAAGATGCTAGATGGTAGATCTTTATAGAAATGGCTTGTACATATTATGAAAAAGCAAAAAGTTGTGATTTGATGTTAATGCCTTGTTTTACTGTAACAGAGAGAGTCGGAAATCAATGCTTCTTTTTTTTCTTCCTATTTTTCCTCACTTCTCTTTCCCCTCCCCCCCCACTTTTCTATTTATTTTGTATTTTATAATACTTCATAACTCAATAAAAATGTTAATGGACGACATAGTCAGCATAATCAAAGATCTTTTTGATAACCAAAGTACATATAGGCTTCTTTTCTGCATCCCTTGGCTTTTTGTTATCCAGTGGCGGCAACAACAATGCCACTTACATCTTGACTTTTTCTGAAATCAATTTAAACATCTGTATCCTTTTCCATGTAAGGCTTTAATCTGCATTGGATGTTCCTAAGCATTATTTTGCTAGTGTGCGAAGTTAATGATACAGTACAATAGTTAGTACCCTCAGTTAAGTACCCTCTTTTCTTTGGTATTAGTATGTAGACTGACCTCTTCAAATTTGATGGCCACGATGATGTTATCCAAATTAGATGGGAAAGTTTGTTTAGAATTTTTACTGGTTTTTCTTCAGTTGCTTGATATATCTGTATATATATATGTATATGTATGTATATATCAATGTATGTAGCCTTCCATCTTGATGATGATCAGACTGCTATTATAACTTCATTCTCTTCTAGTACTGAGGTTCTTGTAGATAGAGAATGTCTTCTAAGGTATCTTGGACATTGGCATCTCTGCTGCACAGGATTTCAGTTTACTCCTTCCATCATTTTTTTTCTCTTTGAATCAGTTATTATTTGTCCATTGGCATCCTTTTGCATATTGAGGATGTAACCTCCTCCTGAGTTTGGAGATCTTTTGAAATACTTTCCTTGTTTCTGTAACTGTTTCCATCTCTTTTTTTTTCCACGTGATTTTGATTCTTTTTTTTAAAATGTCTTTATTACATTTTTCTCTTTCTACATGTCACAGTAATTTCTTAAGCAGATCTACAGCCTTTTACATACATTATTTTATATTGATACATTTTGTACATTATCTTACAATATTTTCTAATTCTACATCTTCTTCGTACACTTTCTCTTCATCCTTCTGTCATCAATCCACTCATACCACTTTTCCCACATTAGATAATAATCTGAATCTTTTTGTCCTTTAAGATCTATTGTTAACTTGTCCATCTCCACGCATTCAAATATTTTTTTTAATTATCAAGCTCTCGGTGGGTGTGTTTGTATTTCTCCCAACATTGCGCATAAGCAATCCTAGCTGCAGTTGTAATATGTAAAATCAAATATTTAGAGTTTTTAATCATATTATCCTTTAAATATCCCTAACAAAAAGATTTCTGGGGTGAATTCTACTGGTAACCCTACTACTTCTTGTAGCCAACTATGTATCCTTTTCCAGTATTTCTTCGCTTCCAGGCACAACCACCATGAAAGAAGGTACCTTGCTCTTTTTTGCATTTCCAACAAAGCAAATTTAAATTTGGGTATATCTTCGCTAGTCTTGAGGGGGCCAGATGCCAGCAATAGAACATTTTATAGTGATTTTCTTTATAGGATACCAATTTTGTTATTTTATAATTTCTGCTCCAAATTGTTCCCAATCAGCCAAATGAATATTATGTCCCACATTTTTCGCCCAAGCTATCATCGTCCCCTTTACTATATCTTCAGCTCTGTCAAATTGTAATAAATAGTTATATATTTTTGTAATCATTTTTTCTTCTGGGCCCATCAACAGTTTATCTAATTGTTGCGTCTCTACCTCAATTCCAAATTCATCACTATCTTTCTTATATTTTGATTGGAGTTGAAGCTATGGCCACCAATCTATAGTTATGCCCTGTTCCTCCAGTTCCTGTCTACTTTTTAATTTCCCGTATCCGCCTAAAATATCCTTATATTTAACCATTTTGCACATATCTATCATATTTGGGTGGATCATCGCCTCCATAGTGGACAGCCAGTTGGGGATTTTCAAATAATAATTATTAATATTATTATTATTTATTAATATTAATATTTGTATGACACTCAACTCAGCAGGGACTCTGAGTGGCTAACAACAATATAAATGGTATAAACAATATAATATAAAACAATTTAAAAAACATAGCTAAAACCACAATAAAAACATTAAAAGCACTCAGTCACTCACATACTCATGGGCCTGCATCTATCAACTATTAGGCCCAGGCTTGCCGGAACAGCCAGGTTTTCACAGCTTTTCTGAAGGCCAATAGGGTGGGGATAGTCCAGATCTCGGGGGGTAGCTGATTCCAAAAAGTAGGGGCCGCCACAGAGAAGGCCCTCACCCAAGGGCCTGCCAGCCGACATTGTCTGGCCGACAGAACCCGTAGCAGGCCAACCCTGTGAGATCTAACCGGTCGTAGGGAGGTATATTGTAGGAGATGGTCCCGAAGATACTCTGGCCCTGCACCATATAGGGGTTTAAAGGTAATCACCAACACCTTGAATTGTACCCGGAGACCAATGGGTAACCAATGCAGCTCGCGTAAGATGAGAGTAGTGTGGGTGTACCTAGGCACATCCACCACAGCACGCACCGCTGCAGTTTGGACCAGCTGAAGTCTCCGAATACTCTTCAAGGGTAGCCCCATGTAGAGCGTGTTACAGTAACCAAGCCGTGAGGTGACAAGGGCATGAGTGACTGTAAGAAGTGCTTCCCGTTCCAAGTAGGGTCACAATTGGTGCACAAGACGAACTTGTGCAAAGGTCCCCCTGGCCATAGCTGATATATGTTGATCTAATTTAAGCTGTGGATCCAGGAGGACACCCAAATTGCAAATCCGTTCCAAGGGGATTAATTTTTCTCCCCCCAGAACCAAGGCCAGACAGTTGACATCATCCTTGGGAGGCAGTATCCATAGCCACTCAGTCTTGTCCGGGTTGAGCTTGAGCCTATTGACTCCCATCCAGATCCTCACATCGTCCAGACACCAGCACATCACATCGACCGCCTCACTGAATTGACGCATAATGTTTTTTTTCATCTCCTGCCATATTTGCATCAGTGAATCTCTTTTCTTATGTCTATGGAAGTATTTTTGTGGTTTATTTTCTTTGTCCCACAGAAATGCGTGCCATCCTTTTTGTAAGTCGTGGCCTTCCAATGTTAATATCCTTTTGTTTCTCAAATTGACCCAGTCTCTAAGCCATACTAATGATTCTGCTTTGTAGTAGAGTCTCCAATCTGGGAGCACAAAGCCACTTCTATCTCTACTGTCTTGTAAATCTATTACTTTTATTCTCGGTTTTTTACCTTGCCATATAAATTTCAAAGTCATTTTATTCAGATCAATAAAACAAAATTTGTCCAATTTTATAGGTATGGTCTGAACAAGATAAAGTAATTTTGGTAGGACGTTCATCTTAATAGTTGCTATCCGACCTATTAAAGATAGTTGCAATGTCCCTCCAGGTCTATTTTTATTTGTTGCACTAATTTCAAATAATTGTCTTCCTTAACTGAGGAACATCTAGCTGTTCGATTAACCCCTAAATATTTAAAAAAATTGTAATTTGTAGTCCAAATTCTTCTAAATCTTTTTTCTGTTTTGATGTCATCTTTTTGATTAATAATTTGGTTTTTTGTTTATTGATACTAAGGTCCGCCACCTCCCCATATTTTTCTATTTCCCTTATTAAGATCGGTCCTGTCTCCTGTGGGTCTTCCAAAAAAAATACTAGGTCATCAGCAAACACCTGTATTTTATATTCTCCCTTTCTAATTTTGGTTCCTTTAATGGTTGGGTTTGATCTAATTTTATTTAATAGTGTTTTTAAGGTCAAAATAAAAAGTAGAGGTGACAGTGGGCATCCCTGTCGAACTCCTTTCATTATTTGAAATGGCCTTGTAATATCTCAATTTATTATTACATTGGCTTTCTGGGAAGAATATATTGTTTCAATCATTTGTTCGAATTTTTCTCCAAATTTCATTTCTTTAATTTGCCAAATCATATACTGCCAATTTACATTGTCGAACGCCTTTTGCGCATCCAGGAAAACAAGCGCTTCTTATTTTTTTGGATGCGTTTCATAGTATTCTAACATATTCAACCAACTCTGTCTTGTTGGAAGAAAACCATTTTGATCAGAATGTATAATTTTATTTAATATTCTTTTTATCCGTCCTGCCATAATATTCATAAAGATTTTGTAGTCAGCGTTCAACAATGAAATTAGCCTATAGTTATGAATTTGGTTTGCGTCGGTACCTTCTTTCATGATCATGGTGACATACGCTTCCCTCCACAAATCTGGTATTTTTGCTTTCAATAGGACCTCATTATACAATTCTAATAATATTGGTTCCAATAATTCTCCCGTATTTTTGTAAAATTCCCCTGGTAGGCCATCTGGTCCAGGAGATTTGTTATTCTTTTGCTTTTTAATCGCATCTTTTAATTCCGTCAATGTTTTTTCTCTGTTCAGCATTATTTTATCTTCCTCATCTAGTGGTGGCATACTTCCCCCCTTCAAATACTCATTTATTTTATCTATCTCTGTTTCCATCTCTGATACCTTTACAGATTTGTAATACATGTAGTCCTTGCTTAGCGACCACAATTGGGACCACATAGACACTTTGTGGCTAAGCACCACAATCATTAAGTGGAAAACTGTGTGACTGCAACAGATTTATGACATCACTACTTCAGTTGTTAAGCAAAACATCATATGCCCACAACTTGCCATTTTAGTTCCATGTTCTTCATTTAACTCTACCTGTAATAATTTTCAGGCCATTTGGGAAGCACACAAATTGTGATCAGGTAACCTGTGGCTGCTGCAGTAGTCGTAAATGCAAGGATTGGTTGCAAATCTTGTTTGTTTGTTTGTTTGTTGTGTGTTGCACCACTGTAACTTCAAACAGTTACTAGATAAGGCAGTCAGTAGGTAAGCACTACCTGTACTGCTTCTAACAGCTCTTTGAAATTCTCCCTTCCTGAGATCTTTGTTTTTCTTGGCTTTAGCTTCTTTTCTCTTGGCAATATATTCTGTCACTCAGTTTGCTTTCTTCTGTTTTTTGGGCTTTTTTTTCTTCTCCTTCATCTTTAACAACTTCTATGATTTCATTCCATAGACGTTTCATAGACGTTCTGAACTTCACTGACTGGTTCCCAATCAGTGCCGTTCAGAACTTCAAAGTGATTCCTGATGTTCTCCATGAAAATGATGAGTATTTTTTTTCATATTGTGGAAGTTGGTTACTTTCTACTTCATTAGCTTAACTGCACATGAGCAGTTCATGATCTGTTCCACAAACAGCACTTTATCATGTCTTTGATCCTATAACTGAGCTTCTTCACCTTTTAACGATCATGGCCAGTTGGATTTCTGTGTACTTAATCTGGTGATTTCTATGTATGCAACATTGTTTGGGGGGGGGGTTGTTTTGAAGATAGTGTTGGTTATGAAGAAATCATTGGAATGGCAGAAATTAATAAATTGCTGTCCTGCTTTAGTTCAGTTTTCTAAGCCATGCAATCAAACTACATTTTCCTCAAAATTTCCTATTTCTGCATTCTACTCTCCAGCCATAAGTATCTTGGTTGCATGTTCTGTTGGTTTCAAATTGGACTTGATCATAAAACTCCTCAGCCTCTTCTTCATTGATGATTGGAGCATAAACTTGCTTGATTGTCATATTAAAGGATTGTACATGAAGGCTAAGTGATATTATGGAATCACTGATTGCATACTGTTCTTTCTCCACCCTTCCTGTCTATAACAACAACACCATTAGTTAATGGTTAATTTGTTATTTGCTATTAGTTAATTTGTTTTTCATATCCTGAGTAATAAATAGTATGATCTTCTGACTGAAAGTGTCCAATCCCAGTCCATCTCAATTTGCTGATGCCTAAAATGTCAAATTGTAATTTTGTGTTATCTTTTACTGCCTGTTTCAGTATTCACAGTTTTTCCGTAATCATGTTTTTCATATTCCATGTTACCACTGTAATTCTGACTTCTTTGCAGCTTTGGATTTCCCCCCTCCTTGATAGTAAGAAACTGGTTATTGCAAAGGCTTTAATCTAGCCACATTCTAAATACCATTGGCATTCCAACATTTTTTTAGTTTCCTCACTAGCACATTGAGTGCCATCTGACTTGAAGAGCCTATTTTAACTATGCATGATACACCCTGTCCCCTGTCAATGACTATTGTACATATATATTCTGGTGCCATAATAAATTGATGATTTATCAATCATCAGGGTGATTTTATCATTTCAGCCACACTGTGTACTACTTGCTTCAAAGGAAAATTCAGCACCTGTAAAACTTGGTGGTTTTGGTGTTGCTATTCAATTAGGAGAATCAGGACTTGTTGCCGGAGGTAAGTAATGACTATTTCATATTATGTTCAGTAAACATTTTTTTAAGTTTGGGTGAAATTTACCAAGGATGAACTTATAATGATATAAGAAAATAGCTTGTTTATATATAAAAAAAGAAAAGAACAGTCTAGTTGTGCAACTTGAATATTCTGCAAGTGATAATTAAGAAACAATCATTGAAAATTTGCAAAGCAAACCATGCTTAAGAATGGAAAATAAAATAATATATTAATTTATTAAATATATTTCATATTTTGTTTAAATGTGAGTTTCTTTAATTGAAGTCTTTGCTGCAACCTAGCACTGTCTATTCTAGACTGATTAAGCAAAACACATCAACTTTGGGGATTGCCTTTTTGAGAATGAACAAAATCAGTGTTTCACAGACAAATTAGCTCCTCTTAACTCAGGAATTATGCTTTTAAAGAATTTAATGTGTGCATGCATGTACAGTGCATTCAGAAAGTATTCAGATCCCATTCACTTTTGTCAATTTTTTAATGCAGCCTAATTCTACAGTTGTTGAAAGTCATTTTTTTCATTAATCTACACTCTGTAATGACAAAGTAAAAACAGATTTTTGGAAATGTCTGTAAATTTATTAAAATGAAAAACTGAAATATCACATTGGCATAAGTATTCAGACCCTTCACTCAGTATTTTGTTGAAACACCTTTTGCAGCAATTACAACAGCAATTAGAGCCTTGAGTCTTTTTGGATATGACTCGACAAGCTTTGCACACCTGGATTGGGGGATTTTCTGCCATTCTTTCTTGCAAATCCTCTCAAGCTCAATCAGGCTGGATGGTAACTGTCGATGAGACAACCATTTTCAGGTCCCCTCCAGAGATGTTCAATAGGGTTCAGTCAGGGCTCTGGCTGGGCCACTCTAGGACATTCACAGAGTTGTCTCTAAGCCACTCCTTTGTTGTCTTGGCTGGGTGTTTAGGATTGTTGTCATGTTAGACAGTGAATCTTCAGCCCAGTCTGAGGTCCTGATATCCTCAATGAAAACAGGTTTTCATTGAGGGTATATCCCTGTACTTAGCTCCATTCAGCTTTCCTTCAACCATGACCAGTTTCCCAGTCCCTGCTGCTGAAAAACACTGTCACAGCATGATGCTGCCACCACCACATTTCATTGTTGGGTTGATATTGTGCAAGTGATGAGCCGTGCCTGGTTTCCTACAGAAATAATGTTTAGAATTGAGGCTAAACAGTTCAATCTTGGTTATCAGATAATCTTATTCCTCAGTCTGAGAGTCCTTCAGGTGGTTTTTGCAGACTCGAAATGGGCTTTCATGTGTTTTTCACTGAGGAGAGGCTTCCATCTAGCCACTCTGCCATAAAGTCCAGATCAGTGGAGGGTTGCAGTGATGGTTGTCCTTCAGGAACTCTGTCCCATCTCCACACAGTATCTCTGGAGCACAGTCAAAGTGACCATCAGGTTCTTGGCCCTTCTCCCCTGATTGCTGAGTTTGATTAAGCAACCAGCTCTTGGAAGAGTCCTGGTTTGCCAAACTTCTTCCATTCGAGAATTATGGAGGCCACTGTGCTCTTAGGAACTTTTAGTGCAACAGAAATTTTATTGTAGCCTTCCCCAGGCTGCAGCATAGCAAAATTGACAAAAGTGAAGGGAGTCTGAATACTTTCTGAATACAATGTTTCTGTGTGTGTAACTATTAAATGTGTGAAGAAAGTTTCAAAGTAGATATAGCCATTTTGAACTGAAAATGATTATTTCAAATTTCAAATGGACTGTCTCAACTCTAGCAGATTTTTTCTGAAGAACTAAGCTTGAAATAGTACAATTCTGGCTTGGACAGTTCATGGAAGATCAAACAGTCATTTCAAGCTTGAAACAGGGTGTTCAACACAGAAAGTTTTTTTTATTTAAAATATTTTGCACATCTGTGATTTCTGTGATCCAGTGATGACTTTCCTGGGAGGAAAGTCTCCATTTGCACTGTTGGGGATAGGGCTACTTTTGAAATTGGTCCTAAAGCTTCAATGGGTAAAGAATGTTAGTTCCTTGTATGTTAATCTCTACACTGAATTGATTCCAGGCTTGCATGCCAGGATTACATAGCTTAGTCACAAACTACCAAAGACGTATGGTCACAATATGCTTTCTTCTTCTTCATGTATGTGTGCAGTCTATCTTTCTGTTTTACATATATGCATATAAATTAGTGAGGCTTTAAAATTGTTTCAGTATCAGCGCAGGAGAAGAATTTTTGAGAGGAAATTGCATCATCTAGAAGGAAAGGTTAGGACCTCTCCCCCTAAAAATTGCCTCGGGAGCCCAGATGTGGGACTCTGAAATGGCAGGTGGGTGTGGTCTCCAGTCACTACTATTATTATAAGAGAGGAATTAAGAAAGAATATTTGGGCACTGATGTCTCAATTGTATAGTGTATTAACATATCACATTTGTGATACGCGGTGGCGCAGTGGTTAGAGTGCAGTACTGCAGGCTACTTCTGCTGACTGCTGGCTGCCTGCAATTTGGCAGTTCAAATCTCACCAGGTTAAAGGTTGACTCAGCCTTCCATCCTTCCGAGGTCGGTAAAATGAGGACCCAGATTGTTGGGGGTAATATGCTGACTCTGTAAACCACTTAGAGATGGCTGTAAAGCACTGTGAAGTGGTATATAAGTCTAAGTGCTATTGCCATTTTTGGGTGGTCCCCCAAAATGAAGATGGTTCTGTTCTCAGAGCCTTCCAAAAGCTGGCTGCTCTGGCTTTGATGATTGATTGATTGATTGATTAGTGTGCAACTATGAGTATACTGCTATTGGATCTTGTAATGCTATATAATTGTTAATATCTGTACACTATCTAGAGGCCTACTAGTATAGAGTTGGCAGATAATCACATAACTAAATCAATAAAATATGATAAATGCAATGTAAAATTTTGTCTTGTATTCCTCTGCCATCTTTAAAAACAATATATTTTTAATTTTATTTTAGGACGTGTAGGAACTCCTCATTTTATGGCTCCAGAAGTAGTAAAAAGAGAGCCTTATGGAAAGCCTGTAGATGTGTGGGGCTGTGGAGTTATTCTTTTTATTCTACTTAGTGGTTGTTTACCTTTTTATGGTACAAAAGAAAGATTGTTTGAAGGCATTATCAAAGGAAAATACAAGGTAAGTACTTATCTCAAGAAAAATGTTTTAGTTAGAAATTTTCATTTGAAAAACATATTTGCAAATGCTAATCCATTTTCATGAATTGTAGTTGCCACACACCTTTATGTACAGGTATACAAAGCACTTAAAATACAAATACAAGCATGTGTTTTACTATTAAGACATATTTTAACAAAACAGCAACAGAAAAATTCCATGTAGTTAAAACAAAGCAAGGAAATAGACTATAGTACATAAAGCCAAAACTGGATTTGTTATAAAGTCTGTGGTAACATGGGAACAAAGTCAGTCATATTTTCTGACATGTATTTGTATTTGCTATCTGGTTTTTATACAAAGCATTCTCTCTCAAATGTGGTAAGCTAGTTGTCTCTGAAAGATAAAGTAGAAAGCATAAAGATACTAGTTTCCTTTCCACATCTGCCCTGCCCTGCCCTGACCCCAAGTCTGGTAGTCAGATTATGGTGAATTGAGACCTGGTAGCACAATTTACATATTTTCCATTTTAGCTCCATTTTTAAGATTTTCAAATGCCATTTTGGTGAGAAATAAATCTAATCTTCCTTTACATGTTACGTATCAGAAGCTCAACTGAATATATTCTACAATTACATACTAATCCATTTTTTTTGTTACTCAAATATGCAACAAACTTGTGTTTTTTTCCATGTTTGTACATTTCTAATAGGATTTTCAACACCCGCTGCCTCTTGTTTTCTTTAATAATATATTCTACCTCTTCGAGATAGACAGGTCGGAAAACAGAGTTTATAAGAAATACTGGAACTCTACTTTGTTAATGTAGATCAAAGGTGTCAAACTTAAGGCCCAACTCAAGGTGATTAGGTCTGGCCTGAGGGGCTGCCCGAGAAACAGCGAAGGACCGGCCCGCATGGCCTCAGCCTGGCCCAGGCCAACCGGGCGCTGATCTGCAACCTGGTGCCAGCCATCCAGTCCAGAACGCAGCCAGCCTTAGATCTGTGATGCTGCCTCGGCCTTGTGCCTTGGGCATGCATAGGAAGCGGCTGGCACGCAGGGCCTGGTGTCCCTGGGAACTGCGTTCTGAGCACTTCCCTTTCACTCAGGATGCCAGCCCTCGCACGCTCACTGCCTCCTATGCGCACGCCCAGAGGCAGCACCACAAATCTAAGGCTGGCCACGGTCCGGCCCGGATGGCTGTCACCAGGTTGCAGATCAGTGCCATGCCCCACTCGCCAGCCTTTCAAGTGTGTGTGTGTGTGCGCGTGTGTGGGGGCTAGAGGTGTCCGGCAGCAGGGCAGGGGCTCCACAGCCTGCTGCGACCACCGGGGTGGCTCTCCAAGAAGCAGGCATCGCGGCGGCAGAAGGCAGAGTCAGATAGAGAGGCACGTGAAGTGGATCACCGGACGCACCTGCTCCTTCTCACGTGGGTGGAATGGAGCAGGCTGCTGCCTGCCACATCCAGCAGGCCAGACTGCATGCCTCCCTCCTGCGCCTCTGCCTCTGGCTACTGCCGCGGGCCAAGACAAGGTGAGGCAGAGGGTGGGGTGGATGCTGCCAGACACCATCAGCCTGCCTACTCCATCCCGTCTTGTTTTTCCTTACAGTTGGAGAGCAAGTCAGCGCTGGTCATCTTGGCCCCCTTGCAGGTCTTGCCCTTGGCCTGCATGTGGAGCGTGTTCCCCTCGTGTACTCGATGCACCTTACCACCACCGAGGCTGCCAGCAGCTCACGCAGGTACATTAGGCCGCTACCATCACCGCCCGGAGCACCAGGCAAACTCAAAACGGAGGCGAAGTGGCCACCTAGAAAGGCCGAGTAGAGGTGATAGAGCAGTGATGGTGAATCTTTTCGGCACCAAGTGCCCAAACCGGAACATGTGCGTGTGTGCATGCATGTGCGTGCTGGAGCTCCGGAAACCCCAAGACCAGCTGCCGAAGACAGCTGGTCTTGAGGTTTCTGGTGCTCCGGCGTGTGCAAAGAACAGCTGGCCGGTTCACATGCGCACGCTGGAAACCAGAAGAGCAACTGGCGACGGCGTATGTGCCCACAGAGAGGGCTCTACATGCCACCCCTGGCACGCATGCCATAGGTTCACCATCACGGTGGTAGAGCATGCCTAGGCCCAGCAGGTAAAAGACAGCCACCACGAGTGGGGAAAGCCGGATCCCCATGGATGCTATGGCCACCCAGCCCAGTCCGGATTGTGTGCCTCCCCCCGTCTTTGCTGGACCTGGGCGGCCATGGCAATGGGATCCGGCTTTCCCCACTCGGGGTGCCTGCCTTTTGACTGCTGGGCCTGGGCATGCTCTACCACCTCCACTCGGCCTTTCTAGCTGGCCACTTCATCTCCTTCGGGCTGGGCAGGTCTGCTGAGCGGCGGCGGTAGTCCGCAGCAGGGCTAAGGTGTATTGGGTGTGAGAGGGAAATGCGGAGGGCGATTTCACTTCCGGGGAGGAGCTAAGCGGAGTGGCTGCAAGAGAACTGCCCTCCGCTCCCGTTGCTTGCCTCTCGTCAAAAATAAAGACTCCCGACCCAACTTATTCTATCCAGTGTGGGTCGGAAGAAAACTGGAGAATCCCGGGCGCACGCCAGCTTATTCAGACGAGGGAATTCTCCCGAATACGAGGGCTAAGAAGTCGAAAGAGATCGCCATGCTCCGACAGACGCCGCCACTTTAAAATGGCGTCTCCGAAAAACAAAACTTCACAGGAAAACCGTAGAGCTTCCCTGAACTAACATCTTGTGAGAATCGTGAAAACGTTGGCCGGGATCTGTGGCAATCTGTGGCAATCCCGGAGAGAGAAAAAAGGGATATTGGACAATTCCCAGGTATTTATATTTATATTTATACCGAACGGATTTCCTATGCTTTAAGAAAACAAAAAAACAAAAAAAACCTCGGAGCTGACTCTCGGCCACGAAGATTTGGGCTGGGCTCTCTTGCAAAAGATCATTATCGCTGGTGTGTTGTTGTTTCTTGCCGTGGTTTTATCGCTGCTGCGGCAAGCTGCCCTTTTGGGAATACTGGCTCCCGGAGATAAGAGCTGAGGTTCGGACTTGTTGCAGATGAGTCGGACAAGACTGGCACCGGGGACGGCCATCTCGATGTCGTTGCTTGTCATCTTGGCGACGAGAGGCCCTTCGGAAAGAACCCCCCAGAGACTGGACTGGCCTGGTTTCCAGGCGGGCCACCAGGACATTAGACCAACATCATACGGCGTTTGGATCCCAGATCTTCAACTCCTCCGTTATAACCCGCAGTATTGGCGGCGACCAAGCCTGGGACAACATTCTGTTAGGCGAGGGAATGGGCCTGGCTTTCAAACGATCCCCCTTAATGCTAAACGGGACTCAGTTTTCCCTCTACCACACGGGGGCAGCTGTTGGACATTGTTACTGCTGCAGCAGAGGCAACGGATTTTGGATTCACAAAAAATAACAAGAAGACTGAGATTAAGGCAATATTAAGAACTAAGCTATACCGGGTTTGGAGGTTGCCTGCATCTGCCTCCTATTGCTCTTATTGTTTTTAACCCCCGGAAGTATTGTGATTTTATTAATGGTATGGGCTATGAATGCGTTATGATTGGGCGATAGAGATTGTGTGACTGACAGTGGTAGAATGAGTGAGCTGGGGATTGGGTCTTTGCCCCCCTCTGCTGAGTGTGGAAACAGAAGCGGAGGGGGGTTTCAGTCCATCCCCAGGCTCAGTATGACCGGTATGCATGGCCTGCTGGGAGAGAGGGGGACCAGTTGGGGGGGGAGGGGATCTCTGGTGTGAGGGGGGACGGGAGCATTAAGGTCATTACAGGGAGAGGTAGGTATGGCGGGAGCAGGGGGGTAGGCCGCTCTCGGGGAACGAGAACTCGCTGTCTCCAAGCGATTCCTTGTTCCGGCCCCTCTGGTTTGGTTCCATCTTGCTCAACCCGAGGTCCTGGTAATCAGGGATGTCAGGGCCCTGGGCTCAAGCTGCTGCTGTTGAATGCCAGGTCAATTACCAACAAGGCCCCCCTTGTACGGGATTTAATCCTGGAAGAGGGGGCGGACCTGGCATGTATCACTGAGACCTGGCTAGGCCAGGAGGGGGGGGTTCCCCTCTCCGAGATGTGCCCGGACGGGTTCTTAGTGCAGCATCAGCCGCGACCCCAGGGAAGGGGTGGAGGAGTGGCGATTATAGCTCGCCAGAACCTTAATCCTCGAAGGAGCCCTGCCCCGGAGATTGTTGGGTGTGAGACGCTCCTTCTGAAGTTGGACTTAGGGGTCCAGGTGGGGCTTTTGTTAGCGTACCTGCCTCCTAGCTACGTTACAAAGGCCCTGCCTGTTCTGCTCGAGGCGGTAGCAGGGCTGGCGATTGAGTTCCCCAGGCTGATGGTGCTGGGGGACTTTAATTTGCCATCGCCCAGTGAAACTTCGGAGGCAGTCCAGGAGTTCATGGCTTCCATGACAACCATGAACCTGACCCAAGTAGTTCAGGGTCCGACTCATGAGGGAGGCCACACGCTTGACCTTGTGTTTCTCTCGGGGCAGTGGAGAGATGATCTGAGGCTGAGGGGTTTAGTCACAGTACCCTTGTCGTGGTCAGATCATTTCCTTCTGAGGTTGGATTTCATGGCACCACTCCTCCACCGCAAGGAGGCGGGGCCGATTAAGTGGTTCCGCCCCAGGCGCCTAATGGAATCTGAAGGATTTCAGAGGGAACTTGGGGAAATACCTGACTCCCTGGTACACGATTCATCTGAGGCCCTAGTGGCTGCTTGGAATCAGGCGGCAACGGGGGCCTTAGATCGGATTGCGCCTTTGCGGCCTCTCCGTGGCAGCGGATCCCGGCGGGCCCCTTGGTTTACTGAGGAGCTCCGGGAGATAAAGCGCCAAAAGAGACGCCTAGAGCGACGATGGAGAGCCAGTAAAGCTGAGTCTGACCGGACACTTTTAAGAACTTACATTAAGTCTTACTTAGTGGCGATAAAGGCGGCAAAATGCGCGTATTTTTCCACTCTTATTGCGTCCGCCGACTCCCGCCCAGCCGCCCTGTTTAGGGTGACTCGCTCCCTCCTAGCCAAGGAGGGAGCTGAAGATCCCTTGCAGGGCAGAGCTGAGGAATTTTCTCAGTTTCTGGCGGATAAAGTCGTTCAGATTCGGACAGACCTGGACTCCATTTGGACAGGGCAAGCCGAGATGACAGGGGTGAGTCTTAGTCCTGTTATATGGGACGAGTTTGAACCGGTCACTCCTGAGGATGTGGACAAGGCCATAGGAGCGATGAGCGCCTCCACCTGTTTATTGGACCCGTGCCCCTCCTGGCTGGTCTCTGCCAGCAGGGAGGTGACACGCGGCTGGCTCCAGGCGGTTGTGATCACTTCTCTGAGAGAGGGATCCATCCCACAGCCTTTAAAAGCTGCGGTGGTGAGGCCCCTCCTCAAGAAGCCTTCCCTGGACCCAGCGGATTTAAAGAACTTCCGTCCAGTCTCCAACTTACCCTTTTTGGGTAAAGTTGTTGAGAAGGTGGTGTCGCTCCAACTCCTGCGGCTATTGGAGGATACTGATTATCTGGATCCCTTTCAATCGGGTTTCAGGCGCGGCTACAGTACGGAGACTGCTTTGGTCGCGCTGATGGATGATCTCTGGCGAGCCTGGGATGGGGGTCACTCCTCCATCCTGGTGCTACTTGACCTCTCAGCGGCTTTCGATACCATTGACCATGGTATCCTTCTGCGTCGTCTTGGGGAGATGGGAGTGGGAGGCACTGTTTTACGGTGGTTCTCCTCCTACCTCTCTGACAGGACGCAGTCGGTGTTGACAGGAGGACAGAGGTAGGCCCCTGGTTTGCGGGGTGCCACAGGGCTCGGTCCTCTCGCCCATCCTGTTTAACATTTACATGAAACCGCTGGGTGAGATCATCCGACGACATGGGGTGAGGTATCAGCAGTATGCTGACGATACCCAGTTGTACATCTCCACCTCGTGTCAGTTCAGTGAAGCAGTTGATGTAATGTGCCGCTGCCTGGACGATGTGAGGGTCTGGATGGGAGTGAACAGACTCAGGCTCAACCCAGACAAGACTGAGTGGCTCTGGATATTGCCTCCCAAGGACTATGTCGACTGTCCCTCCTTGGTTCTTGGGGGAGAAAAATTGACTCCCTCAGAACAGGTTCGCAATTTGGGTGTCCTCCTAGATCCACAGCTAAAATTGGAGCAACATCTTTCAGCTGTGGCTAGGGGGACCTTTGCACAAATCCGTCTTGTGCACCAATTGCGACCTTACTTGGAGAGGGAGGCCTTGCTCACAGTCACTCATGCCCTTGTCACCTCACGGCTAGACTACTGTAACGCGCTCTACATGGGGCTACCCTCGAAGAGCATCCGGAGACTCCAACTGGTACAGAATGCAGCTGCGCGAGCGGTAGTGGGTGTGCCGAGATACACCCACGTAACACCTATCCTTCGCCAGCTGCATTGGCTACCAATTAGTCTCCGGTCGCAATTCAAGGTGTTGGTCGTTACCTTTAAAGCCCTACATGGCTCAGGGCCAGGTTACCTGCGGGACCGCATCCTACCACATACCTCCCTAAGACCGGTTAGGTCCCACAGAGAGGGCCTCCTCCAGGTCCCGTCGGCTAAACAATGTCGATTGGCGGGGCCGCGGGGGAGGGCCTTCTCTGTGGGAGCCCCGTCCCTCTGGAACCAACTACCACCAGAGATCCGGACCATCCCCACCCTACTGGCCTTCCGTAAAGCCTTAAAAACATGGCTCTTCCGGCAGATGGGGTGAATAGGACAATCAGATTCCCCCTGAATGTTGCGCTTACAATGTCTTCTTTTTAATTATATTTTTAATGTAAACTTATGACTATTGTTTTTAAATGTACGCTTCTTATTCATGCTGTACGCCGCCCTGAGTCCCACGGGATTGGGCGGCCTATAAGAGCGTCTAAATAAAATAAAAATAAATAAATAAATAAGACCCGCAAGGAGACCGAAGAGAAGATGACCAGCGACCTCTCCAACTGCAAGCAAAAACAGACAGTGGGACGGAGTAAGCACGTCCAGCAGTCCGCATCACATGCCTCCCCCGCTTCTGCCTGCTGCTGATGCTTCCGTCGCACTTGCTACCTGGACTACCAGCCCAGTGGTAGTAGTGGGCTTCGTAGCCGCAGAGTGCGCCAGCTGAGGGGCCGGCAGGCTGCGACTCCTGCCATAAACCATTAGCCCCCACGCACAAAGGACGCAAACGTGCGCTGACCAACGGTTTCTGGCAGCAGCCACTCCATCCCCTGCCTTGACTCACCTCATCCCGTGTGATGAGCCTCCTGTCCACCGCCCCACATGACCTTTCTTGCCATAATTGTTAAGTGAATCATTGCAGTTGATAAGTTAGTAGTCTAGTAAAGTGAATCTGAGTTTTTCTCTTTTTTTCTTTCAAGTTTTTTATTTTGTTTTACATATACATATCAATGCGTGAACAGTGTGGCACCTGGGTGTCATACAAATAAAACTAGTAAAATTAATCATAGTTATTACATTCAACCAACTTATATATTTCTAATAATAATACACATTTATATTAAGTTATAGTCTATCATTTAATTATTCCATGTTTTAATATATTGCTCTAATGCCACTCACCATATTATTTAATCATACATAATAATACCGCCATTCAATTTCTAAATTTCCCTCTTACTGCTTTTATTTTATTATGTAAAAATGTATACACTACCGTGTTTCCCCGAAAATAAGACCCTGTCTTATATTTTTTCACCCCCAAAATATGGCCTTGGCCTTATTATCGGGGGGGGTATTATTTTTGGGGTGCAGGAGGCGGGGCGGGCCGTGAGACTCACATCTTACTGGAGACTGGCAGCTTCGTGGCGTCTCTCAGCCAGTCTGTTTAGTTCCAGTTCCAGCTCCAGCCGTCACCATAGAGCAGGAAGCGCACTCACAGAGTGGCCGCTGCCCTGGCTGTGGTTTGGAAGCCGCAGAGCCAGAGTTTGGGAGAGAGAAAGAAAGAAACACTTCTGCTGCTTCTGCTTTTGGCTGCACACAAGGAAAGCAGCAGAAGTCTTTCTTTCTCTCCCCCAAACTCCAGCTCTGCGGCTTCCAAACCCCAGCCAGGGCAGCAGCTGCTCTGCGAGTGCGCTTCCCACTCTATGGTGATGGTCATTTGAGGCCTCCTCTTCCCCCCTGCTCCTCTCCGCTCCAATCTCCCCACGTCCCCCCACCTGAGCGCTGACTGACCGGAGCGCCCGCCGGCATGCCCGGGAAGCCCCTCTGCCTTGAGAGTCACCAGACGGGACGGCGACTGAGCCGGATTCTTCCTGGGGAGGGGAGCCTCGCAGGACCGTTGCCTGCACTCCTTTCCTCCCGCAGGCCCCGCTTACTCTTCCCAGGTGCCCAGAAGCGAGACACTGGGCAGCCATGCCGAGGGCAACCCCGACAGACGCAGCTCGCCCGGCCCGGCCACGGCCAGTGCTCCCTGCCCACAGCTGAGCTTGGCCTGCAGGGGGCTGGCCCGGGCCTCCGTAGGCGGCAGCAAGGGCAGCAGCAACACCCGCAGCGCCTCAGCCATCCCTGCCAAGCAGAAGCAGCCGGCGACCAAACCCGAGCTGACAGCCAAACTTCTAGCCGGGCACAGCAGCAGAAGCAGCCGGCGAGCAAACCTTTCAGGTGGTGGGGAGGAGAGTGCACATAAGACACAGCACCAGAACAAGGAACCTTTTGGCTGCATACTGCATACAAGAAATCTTTCTCCCCTTTCGCTCCAAGAGGCTGCGCTGGCGCGATAAGTATCACGAAGACTCGTTTCTGGCAGAGTTTAGAAGAGAGAAAGATTTCTTGCGTGCAGCGTGCAGCCAAAAGGTTCCTTGTTCTGGTGCTGTCTTACGTGCACTCTTCCCCCCTCCCACCGAGAGGGGGGGGGAGGGAAGGAAGGAGGAAAGGCAGGTTCTTTGCCAAGAAAGAAGCAGCCTCTGAATCCTGCCACTGATTTGGTATCTCAAAGTCCAATCCTTTGACACATGGTTATCCGGGAGCAAAACTCCCTCCTGCCTCCGATAGGAACTTGCCCTCGCCAGGTGCTTTCTGGAGTCTTTCTCTTCTTTCCTTTTGCTCTGTTTCAATTTCCTCTTGTTGTGTGTTTCCCTCTCCTAACTGTTCCTCTTTTTTTAATCATCTATTTCCTCCCTTTTTCCTCATATGACGCAAAGTACTGGTCATAGAATTGCTCTGCTTTGTCTATTGTATCCAATCTGTGTCTTTTTTCCATCCAGGTCACCAGTATTCCCTCGGGTATCAGCCATCTGAAGTTTACTTCATGCTTAATTAGTTGTCTTGTCAAAAATTGGTATTGTTTCCCTGTGCCTCTTACTCTTCTGAGTATCTGTTTCAGGACTACTATTTCTCTCCCTTTATATTTCAATGAGTCATCTCTTGCTCTTTGAAGTATTTCCGCTCTTATTGCCTTCTTTGCGAATCTCACATGCACCTCTCTGGGGAGTTTATTCCTTCTCGCGTAGCTTGTGTATATTCTAAATATTTTGTCCATCCCAGCAAACATATCCTGTTTGCTCACCTCCAACGCATCCGCCAACAACTCTGCCATCTTTTCAGCAAGATCTTCCCATTTTTCCTCCTCAATATTCTGAAATCTCAAAAAACATTCTGCTCTGTCCATCTCCAGCATGATTATGGATCGCCCAAGATCCTTGTCTACCTGGTTAAGTCTATAGTCCATCTCTTCCACCTTCTTATCTGTTTGTTCTGTTTTCTCTTCTACTTTCTGAATCCGCTGTTCATTTTTAGTAATTATTTGCTGGATGTTATCCATGTTATCCTCCATCTTTTGCATTCTTTCTGTCATGTCATCATGATTCTTGGATATGGCTTCTTGTAATAATTGGAACATTGATTTCATTTCTGTCTGGAAAGTATTCAATTTTTCTTGCTGCAACATACTGTCTAATGGGCGTTGTGTCAGGCCGAAGCCAGATTTTATTAGAGACTTTGGCCTACCACACTTGATGCTTAGAATGTATTCTTGCTGTGGGAATTTGAGAGGGGCTGTTGCATGAGAAATGTAGACATGTAGCCATAACAAATTCCTTTTAGGCTTTCAAGATCATCCTTTGTTCGGCACCTGGATGGAAGCTGATGGGAGTAACGGACACATTGGCAAAAGACAACTGGTCAACGTGATGAACTTGTGGGTGTGGGAACAAGGGAATGAACTTTAAACTAGGTGGAGAAACCCTTGTAGCTTTATATTCGGGTTTCTCCCAGACGTGCCAACATGGCTCTGTTAATAAATTGGAAATTTGAGGAATACTTTGCCTCGGACTCTGATTTAGTTGTGGATGCTATTTGGAACCCTGACACGTTGACTCGCTGGGCTTGATGCTGCTGCTGCTGCTGTTGCTGCTGATGGTGCAGATGCATTTTTCCTCCCTATTTTGCTTAAGTTTGTATTACTTGTCATTTTGATTATTTTAAGTAATAAGATGTTTAGCAGAAACAATCAATAATAAATCAAATGTACTTCGCAATACCCAATTTACAGAATAAATCCCAAAACAATCCACCACAAAATTCCCTTTCTTATCCCCTCTTATTTTCAGTCCCCAAGTAACTTCACACTCTTTACTGTTAGGGTTCACAAAGCCAAAATATCCATAGTCCAAAGGTTTCTTCAAAAAGGTTGTGATCTTAATAAATTTGCAATCCATAAAGGCCCATCAAACCCCAATATTGTGCCAAAAACAATATTGACAATGAGTCACCAAATAGGAGAGCTAAAAAAATCTTCCACTTGATTTGCAAACAAATCCTGCTGCTTTCCAGCTTCAGTTTACTCAGTTTATTTACAGTCCACATACATTCAGAGAGCGACAATGTTTAAAAAGTCACAATGTTTCCACTCTCTTTCTCTGCAGTTCTCTGTAAACAATTTGCAGGTGCAGTTTATCTAGTACTTGTAGCAATGTTCTATCAACAATACACAGCCAAGGTCAGGTCTGTAAATTTCACTTTCCTTTACTTTCACTTCTAGGTGTTTTTCCCAGCCTGTAGATGTCACTGTTGCTCTGTTTCTCTCCTATTTCTCTCTTTTTAGCTTAACTTAACTCGAAACTTTTTTTGAGGGTTTTCCAGGGTCCAAATTTTACGTTCCAAAAAGGATTTCAGTTCAGTAAAATCCAATTGTTGTCATTAAAATAACCAATCCAAATTTCCTCGTTTTAAACTTATTTCATTTAAATAGTTCACTTTTCTTGTCAGGATTTGTTTTCAGCTTTTATGCTTGCTTGCCATTATTCTTAGGGGGTGGGAGATAAATAATTCCATCCCCTTCTTTTGGAGTCCCACTTTCACCCAGGCCAAATATTAAGGGGGCAAATTCTTCAACAGAAGTTGGAAAATTCTCATCCAGATCAGTCACACTGTTCTTCAATCTTTATTCTATTCTTCTCTGGTCGGGCTGTCACAGCCTCGGTCAGGCACGCAATAGTCGTTTTTTTCTTCCTGTCGGATTGAGATCTTTCTCCGGATCAAACAAGGAGTTTGCGGTATCCTTGTGATCTACATAGTGTCCTCTCTATCTTCATCACCCCTCCAGGGTGACTTAGGTTCCATAAGACCCTCTAGCAGATAGAATTCGGCAAACGTCCACTGAGCTCCATGGAAGTGCACCGTATCACCACGACGTCAGCTCCGCCATTCCAGGAATGAAATATCTTTTATTGTGTAAAATTTGCATGTAGAGAATGGAATACATATACCTATGTTTTAAAGAGTGAAGTAAATATGACAAGTATATAATTGAAATTAAAAAAAAGTTATTACTGAATAGTATAAAAGGTCAGGGAGGAGAACTTTCATTCACAATTACAGGTAGTCCTTAACTTACAACAGTTCATTTAGTGACCATTCAAAGTTACAACAACACTGAAAAATGTGACTTATGAAAGTTCAAAGTTTTTCAAAGGTAGGACCTTTGCAGCATCCCCATGATTATATGATCAAAATTCAGATGCTTGACAACTGACTCATATTTATGACCGTTGCTATGTCCCAAGGTCACGTGATTCCTTTTTGTGACCTTCTGACAAGCAAAGTCAATGAGAAAGCCAGATTCACAAAGGACATCATGGAGAAAGGATTTAAGGAGATTATGGAAAAAATGGAAAATACTATACGTGGGATGATGAGTAAAGATCAAGACGCTCAGAAAAGGGAGAAGCTAACAGAAGAAATGGAGGAAAAGATAGAACTGAAGAACCAGCGAACAAAAGAAGACAAGGATAAATAATAATAAAAATAACAGTGATTGATGAATTAAACCAGGGAAAAAATATTTTAAGAGAGTTGAAAAGAGAATTGGAGATACAGGAAGATACTTTTGAAAGGAGATAGGGGTTTGGGCAGATATTTTGGAAGCTACGCAGTGGAAGAGGGTAGAGATGGGAGAAACACTTAAGACTGAATAGCCAAGAAGTAGATGCAGACAGAGATAAAGATCCAAGAGAGGAATATGGGAGGCAAGTCAAAAAAAAGCATAGCAACTGAAGTACTGAAGCGGGCAAGAAACAATGGATAGAAAGGAAAGGATTTCTCTCTTTTTTTTTTGTTATTCGGATTTGCTTTTCTTCTCTTTCTTTCCCTTCTTTTTTAGAATGGTGGCATGATTAGAAGTTAGGTAGGATAGAAAGAAAACGTCTTTAATAAAAGGGTGACATGATTAAAAGTTAGAATAGAGATAGAAATAAGAGAAAGGGGGAATATTACCATGTTTCCCCGAAAATAATACATGTCCCCATGCTAAGGCCAATCAAGCTTTTCAGCGCATGCGCTGAAATAAGCCCCCCAAAATAAGCCCCCCCCCAACTACTTTCCAGGGAAAGGGGGGGAAATGCCTGGAGCCGTTCTTTTTGCGGCGGGCACTCTTTTGGCCGGGAGAGAGAGAGAGAGAGAGAGAGAGAGAGAGAGAGAGCAAGCGAGAGGCGGGTGCACGCATACCCCGTGGGACTGGCTCGGCTCCTCTGGGCTCTGCCTCCGGAGGCGTTTTGAAACACGTTCCTGCCTGCGAGGAAGAGGAGGCGAGCCTCGATCCCTGCCTCGCTGCCTCCTCGCAGGCAGGAGCGTGTTTCAAAAAAAAAAAAGGAGTGAGGCAGGGATCGAGGCTCGCCTCCTCTTCCTCGCAGGCAGGAACGTGTTTCAAAACGATGCCAGAGGCAGAGCCCAGAGGTGCCGAGCCAGTCCCACGGGGTGTGTGCGCACCCACCTCTTCCTTGCTCTCTCTCTCCGAGGAATGTGACGGAGCTACAAGTCCCAGGTAGGACACGCGTCTCACACCCCACCCCGCCCCGCCTGTCACCCCAAAATTGCGCCTCACCGTGAGACGCGTGTCCTACCTGGGACTTGTAGCTCCGTCGCGTTCCTCCGTATTGTGTCCACTGACCCTCCCCCATCTCCGGATCTCAAACAAAGCGGGAGGGGGAAGAAACTCTCGCGGGCTGCCTGAGGAAACTGAGTGACAGCCAAACTTCTAGCCCGGCTCAGCGGCAGAAGCAGCCGGGCACGTGCTTCCTTGTCTCTTCCAAACGTGTCCTGGGGGGTACTCTACAGGGTGGAATGGGATGGGGGGGCGAGCCGAGGAGTCACCCATTAAGGGAAGGCGCAGAGAAATCACCTCCAAAGCCAGGAATGGTCGCGAACAAGCCCAGAGAGCAGAATGAGAAGGAGCAAGAGCAACTAGAACAGAGAGAAATAAGAACAACTAGAACAAGGATTTTTAATAAATTAGAAAAATTAAAGTTAGATTTGATCTGCCTTCAAGAGGTCAAAACCCCAGAAAATAGAATAAAACAATATCTGGAACAATTTAAACTTCCTAAAGTACCCAAAACAGTTAAGGCTATGTTGAATGAACGAATAACTATTATGGAATTGACAGAAGCGATTAAGAGACAAAAGAATAATAAAACGCCAGGGCCAGATGGGTTACCGGCAGAATTTTATAAACATTTACAAGATATATTAGGCCCAGTTTTGCTGGAAGTTTATAATGAAGTTCTGCTAGAAGCAAAAGTACCAAATTCATGGATGGAAGCAAATATTACTCTTATACCAAAAGACGATTCAGATTTAATGCAGATAAAGAATTATAGGCCAATATCCTTATTGAATGCGGACTATAAAATATATGCTTCAATAATAGCAGAGATATTAAAAAGGGTTTTGAATGAATTTATACCTGTAGATCAGAATGGATTTTTGCTAAAGAGGCAGATTAAAAACAATATGAGAATGATTTTAAACATATTGGAGTATTATGAAACACATCCTGGAAAACAAATGGTGTTGATCTTTCTAGATGCACAGAAAGCATTTGATAACGTTAATTGGCAATTTATTTACTTACAATTAAAATTTATGGATTTGGGGAGCAATTTATTAATATGATCAAAGCAATATATCACAAACAATCATTTAAGGTGATGGTAAATGGGAACATGACAGAGAATTTTGATATAAAAAAAGGCACAAGACAGGGATGTCCACTGTCCCCTTTACTATTTATACTGACCTTGGAAGTGCTAACTAGTAATGTTAGACAAGACGAAGAAATAAAAGGTATCAAATTAAAAAAAGAGAAATGCAGATAAATGTTACAGGAGTTTGTGGACAATTAGGTTTTTATGTTAGAAGATCCACTAGAAACTGGACCTACGTTAATTTAAAAAATAGAAGAATGGTGAAGTCGCAGGACTAAAAATAAATGAAGAAAAGACAAAAATGCTAGTTAAAAATCTTATAGATACACAGAAAAGGGAGCTAATGGAAAAAATTGACATACAGATAGTTAAGGAAATAAAGTACTTAGGGATACAACTAACAGCAAAATGTGCAATGATTAAAGTGGATAATTATATGAAACTGATGCAACAAATCAAATCAGATTTGGAGAAATGGAAAAACTTGCAATTGTCGTTGACAGGAAGAATAGCTACTATAAAAATGAATATTTTACCAAGACTATTATACTTATTTCAAACAATTCCAATAAAGCTGGAGGGAAAATATTTTGAAAAATTAAATAAAACAATACTAAGATACATTTGACTATGGAAAAAAGCAAGAATAAGCCTGAAAATGTTGCAAGATTCCAAAAAAAAAGTGGGGGCTTTAGGTTGGCAGATTGGGAATTGTATTACCAGGCCTCGGTACTTACATGGGTGAAAGAATGGATTAATTTGAGGCATAAAAGACTATTAACTTTAGAGCAGCGGTTCCCAACCTGGGGGTCGCGACTCCTTTGGGGGTCAAATGACCGTTTCCCAGGGGTCGCCTAACACCATCGGAAAAGAGAAATTTCCCATGGTGTTAGGAACCGAACACTGTAGTAGACCTCCAGACCATTAGAGGACGGTGTTAGCCGTCTCTTTCTCTCTCACTCCCCGACCTTCCCCAACACTTTTGTCTATGAGAAAGCGGAGAGAAGAGCTAAACCTTGTCTCAGCTTCGCATCAGGGTCTTGTGCGCGAGATCTCGGACAGCCCTTTTTTTTATCCTCCTCCTTTTCCGGGAGCGGAATTAAATCCGTCCGCCCTTAGTTGCACGTGCTACCCCAGAGTGCCCGAGGGAGGGGAAATGGGCGTGGCCAAAGGCACGGAAGAGAAACGTACAGAAACTTTATTAGGAGACTTTGATCGACTCAGCGCTGGGCGCTTTTATTTTTCCGCTTTGCATGCGCAGCCACGCCCTCTCCTCCCCCTGTCATCGGGCTTGCTCTGGATTGGAACCTTCCTCCACAACTCTTGTCGGGCGGGCAGGTTCGAAATCAACAAGCAACAGCCGAGGCGGCGCTCTCCGTTCCTCTTTTTTTTTTGTAGAAGGCCTTCCCCTCCTCCTCCCCGGCCACTACTGGCGCGAGGAGGAGGAAGAGGAGGTGGTGGTGGCTTCGCATGTGCGAGCATGGCCCCGGCTCCCTCCTTCACTCCACCCCGTTGTAGGATCGATCCCCAGGGCAGGGCAGGGCCGGTGTAAGATGGAGGGTTTAACGCTGAGTGAAACGGAGCAGCGCTATTACTGCAACCTCTTCTCCTACTGAGACACGGAGAGCACCAAGAAAGGGAGCCGCCACCGCACTCGCACACGCGAAGCCGCTGCCGCCACCTCCTCCTCCTCGCGTGAGAGTGAGGAGCAGTGAGGCCGAAGAGAGAGGGAGGGCAGGGGCGCGAAGCCAAAGCAGCCGGCCAGCCGGCATCCCCATCCTGAAGGCGGACGACGGCGCCATCCCTCCTCGTGCTTTCTCTGAGGAGGCAGCAGCAATCGAGTTTTCCTCGTTGCAAGGGACATAGCGGTTGCGAGGGTGATGGTTTTAAAACACCTTTCATCTGTGGAAATGAGCCTGGCCGAAGTACAGTAATTTAGGAGTGGGGGGAAACCTAGCTCCTACGGAGATCGTAGGTATGACTCACGGAGGGAGAGGCGAGAGAAAATTAGCCTGCGGGGGTGACTCTTTTAAAAGGCAGGCAGCCAAATTTCCTTCGCGTGGAGCAGGTAAACGAAGGAATCCGGAGGGTAGGAGAAGGAAAGAAAGGAGGTGGATTGAATCGGTAGGAGGATGAATGCCGGTGGGAGAGAACTGAGAAGCTTCCGGGGGGGTGTTTATTGAGGGGGGAGGAAATAAAGCTTGAGAGAAGCAGGAAATAAAGAGAGGATGGAAGGCAAAGGGCAGAAAAATGGTTGTAATAAAATGTTGAATAGAGGAAATGGGTTTATTATATGAAGAGAGATGAGAAGGGAACCTAGGATTTGTGGATCAGAACTGGATTAGAGATAATGAAGAAAAAGTGTACAGGTAGTCTGATCTCCTCCTCTTTCTCTTCTCTGCTCTTGAAAGGGCCCAAAAGGGGGGTGGCTGTGGGGGGGGAGGCAGGGCAAGGTGAGATTTGCGAGGCAAGTAGCTGCCGAGCCAGCCCGAGCTCCCTCCGCGTCCCTCACGCGATCCCAGGTTTGATCATGTGGTGGGGAAAGTGGAAGGGGTGGGGCGTGGGCGGAGGGCTTGGAAATGTGTGTCGTATGTGTGAATAAAGGGAGGAGATGGGGAGAAGCCACAAAGGAAGGAAGGAAGAAGGATGGAAAGAGAAGGAAGGAAGGATGGGAAGGGAAGGAAGGATGGGTGGTGGGTGGGTGGGTGGAAAGGGAAGGATGGGTGGATGGATGGAAAGGAAAGAAAAGGAGAAGCATGGAAAGAGAAGGAAGGATGGGTGGGTGGGTGGGTGATTGGAAAGGGAAGGATGGATGGATGGGAAGGAAGGAAGGAAGAAGCATGGAAAGAGAGGGAAGGAAGGATGGGAAGGGAAGGAAGGATGGGTGGGTGAGTGGAAAGGGAAGGATGGATGGATGGAAAGGAAAGAAGGAAGGAAGGAGAAGCATGGAAGGAGAAGGATAGGAAGGGAAGGAAGGATGGGTGGGTGAGTGGAAAGGGATGGATGGATGGAAAGGAAGGAAGGAGAAGCATGGAAAGAGAAGGAAGGATAGGAAGGGAAGGAAGGATGGGTGGGTGAGTGGAAAGGGATGGATGGATGGAAAGGAAGGAAGGAAATTTCATTTATTTCTAATTAGAAATAAATATTTTACAATATATAATTACATATTGTTTTTGTGATTAATCACTATGTTTTAATTATGTTCAATTTGTAACAATGAAAATACATCCCGCATATTAGATATTTACATTACGATTCATAACAGTAGCAAAATTAGAGTTTTGAAGTGGCAACGAAAATAATTTTATGGTAGGGGGTCACCACAACATGAGGAACTATATTAAGGGGTCGCGGCATTAGAAAGGTTGGGAACCACTGCTTTAGAGGGACACGACCTTCAATTAGGTTGTCATGCTTTCTTACGGTATGGGAAAAATAAGATACCTAGCTATTTTCAAAGAGATTATACTAGAAATGCACTACTATCAGTACGGGAAAAATTAAGGAACAACATTATTTGAAAATATCAGTCTGGCTTTCCACAATGGAAGCATTGATACATCCTAATGTTATCAATATGGAAAAATTATAAGATATAAAGGTATTTTGAATGAAAAGGGGGAAATAAAAACTAAGCAAGAACTGAGTAGTCAAGGGATGGGTATAGCATGGTGGCCACAAGTGCAGATACAATCACGATATGAGAAAGATGTTGAAATGTATGGTTTTAATAAAGAATTAACAGAATTGGACCAGATATTAACTGGAATGGATGAAAAATTAATAAAGAAAATATATAACTATTTACTAAGCATCAAATTGGAAAGCAAGCAAGTAAAGGAGTTAATAGCTTGGGCTAAAAACTTTGGATATGCAAAAGAACTGGATAAATGGCAGAAATTGTGGGATAGAAATGTTAAATTAACTATGTCAACTGCATATAAAGAAAATCTGTATAAAATGTTTTATAGATGGCATTTTTCACTAACAAGATTGGCAAAAATGTTTAAAGACAGGTCTGCTAAATGTTGGAAGTGTAACCAGACGCCTGGTTCGTATTATCATATGTGGTGGATATGACCAAAACCAAAAAAAATTGGACGAAAATACATACTTGGTTGGAAAAAATGATAAAGCAGCATGTAGATTTGAAATCAGAAATGTTTTTTTGCGCATTCTACCGTAAAAGTATGATAAAAGGAATATATATTTGATTTTACATGTACTAACTGCAGCCAGAATTGTATTTGCACAACAATGGAAAAGTGAAGAGATTCCGACAGATGAGAATGTAATTTTAAAAATATTAGAATGTGCAGAAATGGACAGAGATTAACGCTTACAATTAAGGAAAAGAAGGAACTGAATATTTCTTGAAATGGGACTTATTTTACCAATGGTTAGATAATAAAAGCAAGTTAGAAATATGGGGATACAAAAAGGACTAATGTTATAAAGGAGATTTGTTAAAGTAAACAAGTAAAATATTATTATTATTATTATTATTATTATTATTATTATTATTATTATTATTATTATTATTATTATTATTATTATTATTATTATTATTATTATTATTAAATTAATATTGTGATGAATACTATTGTAAACATTTTGATTATGATTTCCTAAAAATAATTATACCCAGACAACGCAGTTTAATTGAAATTGAATGTTTACATGTTATATAAATAAAACAAAAAGTTTGAAGAAGCCACCAGCGAGATTGGCCAAAATGTATCCATCCACATCACCTAACTGTTGGAAATGTAATCATATACAAGGGACATTCTACCACATCTGGTGGACATGTCCCGACGCAAAAAAATATTGGAAGAAAATTAAAAATTGGATTGAGGAAATAACGGAGCAAAAGATTGAAATGAGACCAGAATTATTTATTTTGGGAATAATAAAAGAAAATGCCAGAAAAGAAATTTACTATATCATACATATAATAACGGCAGCGAGAATCACATTTGCACAAAATTGGAAGAAAGAAAAGAACCCCTCGAATGCAATGATCATAAAAAAGGTGCTAGAATGCGCAAAGATGAGTAAACTAACAATGGAATTAGTAATAGTAAGTAATAGTAACAGAGTTGGAAGGGACCTTGGAGGTCTTCTAGTCCAACCCCCTGCCTAGGCAGGAAACCCTACACTACTTCAGACAAATGGTTATCCAACATCTTCTTTAAAACTTCCAGTGTTGGAGCATTCACAACTTCTGGAGGCAAGCTATTCCACTGATTAATTGTTCTAACTGTCAGGAAATTTCTCCTTAGTTCCAAGTTGCTTCTCTCCTTGTTTAGTTTCCACCCATTGCTTCTTGTTCTACCCTCAGGTGCTTTGGAGAATAGTCTGACTCCCTCTTCTTTGTGGCAACCCCTGAGATACTGGAACACTGCTATCATGTCTCCCCTAGTCCTTCTTTTTATTAAACTAAACATACCCAGTTCCTGCAACCGTTCTTCATATGTTTTAGCCTCTAGTCCCCTAATCATCTTTGTTGCTCTTCTCTGCACTCTTTCTAGAGTCTCGACATCCTTTTTACATCGTGGCGACCAAAACTGAATGCAATATTCCAAGTGTGGCCTTACCAAGGCATTATAAAGTGGTATTAACACTTCACGTGATCTTGATTCTATCCCTCTGTTAATGCAGCCTAGAACTGTGTTGGCTTTTTTGGCAGCTGCTGCACACTGCTGGCTCATATTTAAATGGTTGTCCACTAGGACTCCAAGATCCCTCTCACAGTTACTACTGTTGAGCAAGGTACCACATATACTGTACCTGTGCATTTTGTTTTTCTTGCCTAAATGTAGAACCTTACTTTGTTCGCCATTGAATTTCATTTTGTTAGATAGAGCCCAATGTTCAAGTCTGTCAAGATCCTTCTGTATCTTGAGCCTGTCTTCTGGAGTGTTGGCTATTCCTGCCAGTTTGGTGTCATCTGCAAATTTGATGAGTTCCCCATCTATCCCCTCGTCCAAGTCATTGATGAAGATGTTGAAGAGTACTGGACCTAAAACAGAGCCTCCGGGTACTCAACTGCATACTTCCCTCCATGTAGATGCAGTTCTATTGAGCACTACACATTGAGTGTGGTTGGTCAGCCAGTTTTGAATCCATCTGGTGGTGTTGCTGTCTAACCCACATTTTTCTACTTTATCTAGTAGTAGGTTATGGTCTACTTTATCAAATGCCTTACTGAAGTCCAAGTAAATTATATCGACAGCATTCCTCTGGTCCACTAATTTTGTCACTTTGTCAAATAATGCAATAAGATTAATCTGGCATGATCTGTTTTTGACAAACCCATGTTGGCTTTTGGTTATTACTTTGTTTGCTTCTAGGTGTTCGTTGATCTTCCTGGTATTGAGGTGAGGCTGATAGGTTTGTAATTTCCTGGATATTTTTTCCCTTTTTTGAAGATGGGAACTACATCAGCTCTTTTCCAGTCCTCTGGCAGTTCCCCGGTGCTCCAGGATCTTTGAAAGATGTAGTTCAGTGATTCTGAGATCTCATCTGCCAGTTTCTTCAGAACCTTGGGGTGTAATCCATCCATTCCTGGTGATTTGAACTCGTCTAGGGTAGACAGGTGTTCACTTACCATTTTCTTCCCTATTTGAGAATTGAGAGAGAGAGAGAGGAAACAGGGTATTATAAAATATGGGACAGATGGTATGATTGGCTCAAAAAGAAAAGTAAAATCAATGTGTAAACCAGGATAAAAAAGAAATGTTATAATGGGGGAAATGTGATAGATGTAACTTTAAATCTAAATGGTTGTAAGATAATGTATATAAATGTATAATTATTAATTAATAATGTATAAAATGAATAGATAAAGATAAAAATGTATAAGTATAAAACAATAGCCATAATTGGGAAGAATGTAGAATTGAGAAGGAAAATTCCGATGCTGTAAAGCTGTATTAGTGGAATTGTATTTTATGTGTGTGTAATTTATATGTTTGTGTTTTATTATGTTTTGTTCTTAACTTGGAAAATTTCAATAAAAACTATTTTTAAAAAAAAGTTTGAAGAAGAAAAAAGATATTTCATTCCCTACATGCAAATTTTAAAGCTTTTAATAAACTTTCCAGATTGTACTTGGCAATGAAATTTTTTTTTCCAATTTATACCAATATTTTAGATATAATATAGGACAGCAATGATCACCAGTGTCTCACAACCAAGGGTGGGATTCACATAATTTACCTACCGGTTTGCCCAGCAGCACCAAAAATGTGAGAGAGCGCTCGCAAGCTTCGCTCACACACACCTCATCTGTGCATGCCCAAAACCTTCCGTGCTTGCGCTTGGCTCGCACGCGCGGCTTGAAAACGTGGCAGCACTCAAAGACCTCGGTGTCAGCACTGGTGAGCTGAGCTGTTGTTCAGCTCAGCTGAGGCGCGGCAATCCGCTCTGCCGTGCGAATCAGCTCAACTAAAAAAAATAATACAAGACAGGGAACGGCAGGGACGGAAGGGAAGGGCCAACCAGAGGTGGTATTTGCCGGTTCTCCGAACTGCTCAAAATGGCCACTACCGGTTCACCTGAACCAGCTGAATACCACCTCTGCTTACAACCAATATACAAGTCCCAGCACCCCCAAGCTCATGCTACTAAATTTAATCAATGTAACTTCTTTTGAAAAGGTGCAAATGGGGTTCTTGTTATTATATCCCAAAGTCACAATTTGCAGGGGCAACTTTGGGGAGAGATTTGAGAAGATGGGAATGAGAGAAGGTGACTGCTCCTGTGCCCACCCTTTAAATCCTCAAACAATATCAAATAAGCCAAAAATTCTGACACTTCATCTCCATGTTCATTTTGGCTTTGGTTTAACATTAAACCTAGTTTTAAATTTACTATTTTCTTTTTAGAGCTTATATAAATATTCTAGTAATTCTCAGGTTGAGATTGTTAGACATCTTTCTTCCCACAGTGACCTCCAAAAACATTTAATTCTCATAATTCTCAGAGTCAGTTACTTCAACAGATATTTTGTTCCATTTAGGACCAAGATATTTCTGTAGTCTTTCTCACTTGTAGGAAGTCATCCACTTGGCCATATATAATTGTGAGGCTACCACATTTGAGCAACATCTTTAGCATTTGTCTTTCCATTGTCTCAGTTGAGCCTTGTTGACTCAAATCTTCTGTATCTGATTTCTATAGGTTCTACATCATCTATATATGTATGCATATTTCACTTTCTATAAAGAAATTGTAAACCATTTTTGCAAAACCAGCAAATTTTGTCAATTAATTACTTGCTAACCTTTTGTACTAGTTTAATTTCACCTAAAATATATTAGCTTAGTAAATGATCCTAATTCAGTAATATGGATTATATATCTTTGGTGGAAATCAGGAAATTGTTGTGCTCACAAACCTGGTATATCAAGTAATGACACTATTTTATTACATCTTGATTAATGTTCTAATCAGACATTGCAGTGATTTCCTGTTTTGTTTAAAATATGTGTCTATTTGATCTTCAAGTAAATTATTATTTTAAATGACACTTATTTACAAACATGAAATACCTGGTGTAGTTTTTCTTTGTTTATCAAACATTGTGAAAATAATTTGCCTGCAACAAAAACTTGTGCAAAAATCTCACCATTGTGCCTAGTTTTAAATTCCTTTTTTTTTTTTACTTAGATGAATCCCAGACAGTGGAGCCATATATCTGAAAGTGCCAAAGATCTAGTTCGGCGCATGCTTATGCTTGACCCAGCTGAGAGAATAACTGTTTATGAGGCACTTAATCATCCTTGGCTGAAGGTACGGAGAACAAAAATCTTAAAAGATCCAATTTATTTATTTACTAACATGAATTACATTCTTATAGATCCATTGATAATTTATGCAATAATTTATTGCACTTATTCTATAAGTATCCATTGTTCTGGGTAACTTATAAGAATACATAAATACAATCCTAAATTCACTTAAAATTTTAAAACGACATTAAAACTAAAATGTTTAAAGTGTTAAAATTTGAGTTAAAAAGTACATTTTAAGACATTCCTAAATTGTACTAAGACACTAGATGGAGTATGCCACAAAAAGTGGCATTTGCTATTGATATTAAACATATTTGTGGCAAAAGCCTACAAAGATGACCCTGAGAGGACTGTAACTGTTGGAAAGATTGTATAGGAATAGGTAGCCCTATTGATAATTTTACCCTCTTAAACATACATTGATACATTGATTTCTTTACTCTTGTTTATGTCTTTAAAAAAAATAAGAGAGTAAAGTATTTTTGCAAAAAATTAGGATAACTGTTTTTTCCACAATATTAAGTTATTTTACATCTAAAATCCAATATTTGCTTTCTTTTTTATGCATATTTTCCATTAATTTAAAATATACAGATTAAACCTTTCTAAAATACATAAAAAGCTCAATTCAAAAACAGAATAATGAAAACTAGTAAAATTAAATATTAGGAAAACATTCAGCCAAGATATCACTAAGATAGCTGCATGTTAGAACTCAGCAATATAAAATTCAAAGGCAAAGTAATCAAAGATTCACAGCATAAAGATCTGCAAAGATTTTTGTTACTTAGTTTGTTTTGTATATCATTATTAAATGGATTAAGCAAAGCAGACAGTCCTTTATAAATAAAGTTTCAGTTGGCATAATATCTAAACAGTAGTTAATAGATCTACATTTCCATGATCAGAGTTACTCCAGAATATCCTTGAGTAATTTACCTTATTTATAGGAACTTGTTTAATTTAGCTATTAGATCAGTGGTATTTTTTTTAAATTACAAATTTACATGAATTTCCTTTAAACAAATTCACTACTGTGCAATTGATCTATTACACCCAAGAATTATCTTTATAAGTGCATATGAATATACATATGTGTATGTATGTATGTATGTATGTATGTATGTATGTATATATATGTGTGTGTGTGTGTGTGTGTGTGTGTGTGTGTGTGTGTGTGTGTGTGTGTGTGTACAGTATATCAATTTGGGCCAACGTCGTCAATTTGCACCAAAGGTCTAGAAATAGATTCAGATTCTTTCCACCAAAACCACTTGAACATTTTCCCACCAAAACGTTTATGCATTTCCCATAATTTACTGCTGTCATTTTAGTTATGTATCTTGTCTCCCACTTTCTTCTGTACCTACAGTAACTACTACTGTTACTGTGGGATCAAGACAGCCATCAACATCTTGTACAATCCTGGTGTTCAAAATGAAAAGGGAAGGAATTTAACACTGAAACAAAGTTGGACATAATTATGTTGCAACAAAGCTGGTGAAAGATCTCTGGCCTTTGGCAAATGTACTAGGCAGAACATAACAACATTAATAAAATTCATAGTGCCATGATGCATTCCACACCTTGTATGCCATGATAACCATCTGCATTAGAAATCCAGCTATAGAAAAGATAGAAAAAAAATGTTTTGACACTATACCCTACAGCCTTCTATTTTCTACAAGTTCAACAATTTGTTTATATGAATTCACTTTATAAAATGTTTTAGGAGAACATAATTCTAGCGTAAAACTAGCGAAACCTGTGCTGATAATCCCACTGGGCAACATTTGTAACCCATAAGATGATAGCTGGCTGCTACTAATCTTTGATTAATCTTTGATTTGATTGACAAATGTATCTTTTCTTTTATGTACACAGAGCATATGCACCAAAGACAAATTCCACACTTGGCCAATAAAGAATTCTATTCTGTAAAGAATTCTATACCCATAAATATATATTCTCAAGCCCTATTCACTAAGCAGAACAATATCAAATCAGAAGGACAAGTGCTCTATCTCATACCATCCTCTTTGCAAATAGCTTTTTATGTGCTCTGAAATCAAGAGTAGTTAGATAATGTATAAATAATGGAGACTGGTTTTTCAATTTATTTGGAATTTTATATAAAAAGTGATTTAGTCTCATGTTTGCAAAATACTACTGAATATAATAAAAATACATGACTGTTTATAGGAGCGTGATCGCTATGCATACAAGATTCATCTTCCAGAAACTGTGGAACAACTGAGAAAATTCAATGCAAGAAGAAAATTGAAGGTAAAAGAAAAATAGTGAACCTATGTTAAATTTATGATACTAACAGGATTGTAGCAATAATGCATAATGCAAATTGACTTGCTGTGTTAGGATTCAATTTGGAACGGATACTTCAGGATGTACAAGAATATGAACATAGGAACTGTCTGCTATTTATCGAAGAAGCTACATCTGTTTCCACGATCACAGTAAAATCATGTGCACTCCTGGAAATGGACCCAGCTGATTTAATGAGTCTGAGATGCTGTATTTATGTTCTCATGTATTCCTCAATACCGCTTCCAAATCAAATATGAACATTCATTGCATAGTCCTATTATTTAATTGAAATATGTGATATTTTTTTGAAATCAAAAGTTGGCAGAGATATTTGTGACTGATGTATACACTTCAGTAAGTTGTTTTGTGGTCTCAGAAGTCATGGATTTTTTACATATACATCTCTCCTTTAATATAGAACTATACTCACATATCTGATTCTCTATGGAGATTCTGTCTTTGTTAAGAGAAAAATTCCCCTTTAAAAGTATTCTTTGTTCTTTATAAATATCAAATTTGGAAACATTTATATCAGGGTTGTCAAACTCAAGGCCCGCAGGCCATATCCGCTCTGCGATGTGGTTAGATATGGCCCACGGAGCTGCCCTGGAAACAGCGAAGGGCTGGCCAGTGGCGCCTCAGCCCGGCCCAGGCCAACTGGGCGCTGATCTACAACCCAGTGGCGGCCATCTGGGCCAGAAAGTGGTCAGCCTTAGATCCACAGGGCTGCCCTGGAGCCAACAAGGGACCACCTCCGTCCCGCCCTCTGGGCGCGTGGACAGGAGGCAGCAAGCGTGCGTTAGGCCTGGCGTCCCTGGAGACCGTCTTCTCCCACAAGCTGACTGCATTCTGAATGCCTTTCGAGCACCCAGGATGCCAGCTCCTGAGTGCTTGCCGCTTCCTATGCAGACACCCAGTTCCTCCACGCTCAGTTGAAGGCTTCGTTCTTGCCTTCAAACAGTAAGGCCACTGTGGAATCTGAATTGGCTGGGTGCAGGAACCAATTCCGTCCATGGCCTGGGTGCGCTGTTCGCTTGCGTGCACCAGCCTTACTGTTTGAGGGCAGGAACAAAGCCTTCAACTGAGCAAGAAGGCACCGCAGGGCCAGGGCCCTCACATCTACCTCCAGCCTGCCAGAGCCCGCCGCACTGGGGGAGAAATGAGAGACCCCATTGTCCTGCAGAGCCCGCCACCACTTGAGCGGGAAGGACAAGCAGGAGGAGGAGAACAGCGGTGAGGCTTTGTGCCAGCCGCCTGGCTAGGCAGGAAGTAGGTCAGGCTGGGTTGGCTGGCTGGTGAGGGGGGTTCATGGCTGCTCAGGTGGCTCCCGCCACCAGCAGCTTGGGTGTCCCGGCTGCGTCTGAACTGAAGAAAGCGGAGGCACAGCAGCAGGATTGCCTTCAAACATAGCTCCATTTCCAAGCATTCCATTTGCATGCAGGCGGGATCCACGGGACAATGGGGTCTCATTCCTCCCCTGGCATAGCAAACTCCAGCAGGCTGGACGTGGGTGTGAGGGGCCTGGCCTGCAGTGCCGCCTCGTTCAGTTGAAGGCTTCGTTCCTGCACTAAAACAGTAAGGCATATGAGCGAGCAGTGCACCCAGGCCACAGACAGCTCTGATTCCACGGTGATCCTCCCAGCTACGGCCATGGGGTGGGTTGTTGAAGGAACTCCGTCCGCAGCGGATTTTAGTGGGCAGGGAGCATCCCTGCCACAGCTGTGGTGGAAAGGAGTTTGCAGGGAGGAGCAGGAGACAGGCACCGCAAGCACTTTTCGCACTGAGAATAAAAGTTTCTGATTCTCTACAAAAGAGGATGTGTGCCTTAACCCATGCGATATGGCACCCAGGAGTGTCCATTCTCAGCGCCAAAAGCATTTCCAAGCCAACTCTCCTCTCCCCTCCCTCAAAGGCAAAGAAACAGCGGCAGAGAGGAGATACTGTAGATCTTTGCAAAGTAAGTGAGTCTGATGTGGCAGGAAGTGGGGAGAAGTGTGAGGTTTCTTAGTAGGTCGGGGAGGCCTTGAGTGCCTGTTCCATCACTAGCCCCCGCCCCATGGCCTTCCCCACCCTGTGATACCTCATGTCCACTTAATGAAAGGCGCATTAGATTAGCGAATGCGTTTACATTGGTATTCTTGAATTGTGAACTCTTAGGAAAGTATCCCCTCCTTGTGTGTTGCAAACAGCCATTTCCAGTGGGGAAAACAGGACAAAGCAGTGGGGGGGGGGATATTTTTCTTTACTATATTTCCAGTCTGAATTAGACCATGGCAGGGTCCCCACAGGATTATCCTTTTAAGGATTATCTATTCATAGAAAAGCAACTAACTTACCTCTGTTCCTAAACGCTAAAGCTGTTGCACATAAAAAACAGAGGAGCTTTGATCAACTATCACAGACACCATTTTGACAGTTTTGCTGTATTGTTGTCTGTGGACTCTCCCACTTAAATGCAAGCATGGGATAAACTGAGCCTGGTTTGTTCTCAGTTTTTTAAGTGGCCATAAACTACTAGCAAAAGTGGCATTTGGTCACAAGGCGAGGAAGCATCGAGAAATGTTTCCCCTTTTTCATTTGAGCATCCAAGAAGGGACAGGAAAGAAGAAAGGGAAGGAGGAAAGAAAAAGAAGGAAAGAGGGGAAGAAAGAAAGGAAAATGTAGAGGGATGGAATAAGAAGGGAAGGAAGGATCCCCCCAGCTTCGCCCAGGCCACCACAGGCATCCCCCAACACGAGCGACATCAAGCTGGCCACGCCTCCCCCCGGGGTCTCCAAGGTCAACCACAACCCTGATGCAGCCCTCAACAAAATCGAATTTGACACCCCTGATTTATATACTGATTAGAGCATACAACATTCTTAATTAAAGAAGGCTTGATGGAGTGTCAGGGTTCCAAATAGCATCCAAAATTAAATCAGAGTTCGAGTCAAAGTATTCCTCAAAGTCCCAATTTATTAATAGAGCCATGTTGGTACATCTGGGTGAAACCCAAATCTGAAGTCCCCGGGGTTTCACCACCCAGTTGAAAGTTCAAGCCCTTGTCCCCACACCCACAAATCCATCACGCTCTCCAATCCTTAAGTGCCATGCTGGCATATTCCACCCATCTCCTTCCGTGCAGGTGCAGAGGCGCAGAAACAAAGGATGACCTTGGCTTTCTAAAAAGGAATTTGTTATGGCTACATACTAACAGCCTCATACCATCCCCCCTCCCATTTTCCCACAATAGAAAATGCATAATAGAATAGTATAAAGTGTGGCAGGCCAAAGACTCCAAATAAAATGGCTTCGGCCTGACATGGAGTTTCTTTCTTCCTTTGTTTACATTAGTATGATTCTGAATGTTTTTGGCCTTTCCTCAGAAGCCACCCTTCTACACATCTCTTATAAAATATATAAATAACATATAGAAGCAGCTTTGATAGCAATATCTGAACCAGCTGGAATTTAAAATTAAATATAAAGCATGTTACACTGAGATTCAGTTAAGAGGATAATGTCAGTGTTTAGAATTCAGATATCACTGCAGAGCAGTTTCTTCTTTAACTCAATCAACTAAAACAGACTGGTCTTGGTCAAAGGAACACAACTCCATTAATAGATCTCTTTATACTAATAAGATTTCTTTTTACATCTTCGTATGTTTTTGTAATCAAGGCCATTTTTGTGCCAAAAATAACTTTTTAAACTAGTTTAAATTAGTAAAAATAATATAAAACAATTAAGCTTAATTATGCTTTCTTATTGATATACAGTTGTCAGAAAATTTATTGTTTTGAGTTGCGTAAAATACTAGGTGATGGGTGGGACATATTTTTTAAAATAAGTAATACCATTTGTTTGCCTGTTTGCAGAAACATTTTAAAGTCTTAGAAAACTAATACTTGTCCCTTTCATTTCAAGAATTGCTTTGCACATCTCAATAAAACTAGCTTCTTCGTTATTTTCTAGTATATTAACAGAAATTTGGAGAACATTTTTGTCCAATTTCATTATTATATATCGCATTCTTTGTTATGTTTTTTAATTAAGAGATTTCTTTTTTTAGTTCTCAGCATAATTCAGCAGATACCGTGTTTCCCTGAAAATAAGACAGGGCCTTATATTTTTTTGAACCCCAAAATATGGCCTTGGCCTTATTATTGAGGGGGGCTTATTATTCTGGGGGTGCAGTAGGCGGTGAGCATGGGACTGGATGTCCTATTGCCGCTGCCTCCCCTCCCTCTTCTTGGCACCGGCCAAGCAGCTGGCCCGCCATCACCGTCTCGTTGAGCAGGACACTGCAAGACTTGTTGTGCCGTTGCCATTCATGCATGCAACGGCACAACAAGCTTTGCAGAGTCCTGCTCTACAAGGCAGCGGCGGTGGCATGATGAGTCTCACAGAGACTCATTTCTGGCAGGTGGGACGTGTTGGGTCACGAGACGCGCGTCCTACCTGACACTTGTAGTTCTGTTGCGTTCATCGGTGTTCTGTCCAGAGAAGCCCATTGTAAAAGAAAACTTCTCACGAGTTCAATCAAACTTCTTGAACTCGCGAAAAGTTTTCATTTACAAAGGGCTTCCCTGGACAAAACACTGAGGAACACGACAGAGCTACATGTGTCAGGTAGGACGCACGTCTCGTGGTGGGACGCAATTTGGGGGGGCAGGGCGGGCAGGGCCGCGAGATGCGCATCTTACTGGAGTTTGGCAGCTCCGTGGTGTCTCTCGGCTGGTCTGTTTAGGGAAAAACCTTGTACAATACAGAAACTCTTCTCGCGAGGGCGAGCAATTAACTTCTCGCAGCGAGAAGAGTTTCTGTACTGTGCAAGGTTTTTTCCCTAAACAGACCAGCTGAGAGAAACCACGGAGCTGCCAAACTCCAGTAAGACGTGCGTCTCACAGTAGAGCGCAGTTTGGGGGTTTCGGGGGGTGGGGTGGGGCGGGCCGCGAGACGCACGTCAACACCTTGCACAGTACAGATCTCTGATTGGGCCGAATCCCCTCAGCTTCGCCGTCACCAGACAGCGTGAGTGAATGGCCGTGCCCTTGTAAGCGGAAGGCAAAGCCGAGCCAACGATCCCCGCCGGCGGCAGAGAAGTAGCTGAAAAGACAGCATCTGAGGATGCCAAGCTCAGGCAGCGGAACAGGCTCCATGCGCGCCTGTGCGACTGAGGAAAAGTGAGCAAAGCAGGAGGTTAAGAGGGAGGTGGGGGAAGCCCGGCTCCATTCAGTATCCCACTGGAAAGTTTCAGATCGCCTTCCTGTTCTTCCCTCCGCCGTTGCCAGAGACAGCCGAGGTGGCGGAATCCGCGACCCACGTCGCTGGAAGCAGCACCAGCAGCGGCATCTTCCCTGCCTCGAGTCAGCCGCTCAAGTACACCGTCCGCCCACCTGAATGGAAATTGCCCCGACGCAACCTTCGCCCACCGGTCGATTCCCGGGCAACTTTCTCAACTGAGCATCTGAGTCCTCCCCCCGCCACCCCACCAGCAATATGCATGGGAGGCACGGAAGTCATCTTCTTGCCGGGGAGGGGATTAGTAGCAGCTTCAGTGGCTGCGGCTTCTGTGGCAGCAGGCACAGCGGTGGCATTTCCAAAAGCAGCCTGGGGAAACCTAAAAACCTGGGCAACTTGTCGCTTGTGCTCTCTCTCTCTCTCTCCCGGCCAAAAGAGCGTCCGCTGCAAAAAGAGCGGCTCCCGGCAGGGAGAGAGAGAGAGAGCACAAGCGAGAGGCGGGCACGCGCAGGCAGTTTTACCAACTCCCTGTGCTGCGGCGTTGCGCACATCCCACGGGACTGGCTTGCGTCATCTGGGCTCTGCCTCCAGCGGCATTTTGAAACGCGCTCCTACCTGCGAGGAGGAGAAGGCAAGGCAGGGATCGAGGTTCCGGAGTGGGGGGAGAGCCCCGGCCCCCCCATCCGCCAGCAAGACGCAGAAGGGCCCTTCTAGCCGCCCGCCCTGGGATCCGTCTCCCTGCACCTCTGGCTCGGTGGGCGACTCGGCGGGCTCCGTAGCGGGGCCCTCCTGCTGCCTCGCCACGCCGCTGGGCATGAGTTCAATCTCTGGGTGAGTTGCTGCTGCTGCTGCTACCTTCTCTCTCTCCAAGGAAAGGGTGGGGGGCTTGGAACAAATGGGCAAGAGCGGGCGGCGAGCAACGCACCTCGGTAAGGGCGTGTGGGGTGCGTGGGGCATGTTCCCCCCCTTTCCCCAGAAAGTAGTTGAGGGGGCCTTATTTTCGGGGGGGGGGGCTTATTTCAATGCATGTCCTGAAAAGCCCTGTGGGGCTTATTGTCAGGATATGTCTTATTATAGGGAAAACACGGTAGATATTTGAATATGAAGGCTGGACTATCTTATTGGTAACCATGATTCGAGCTTCACATTTATTGTTTAGTTTCTACTTTTCAATATTTTTATAACTGACTTGGATGAAGAAATAAGGAATTTTTTTATCAAATTAATAGATGACACATTGTCATCTGCAAATATTGTAATAGAATCTTAATAGAATGTTGAAAATAGGAATAAAATTCAAACAATTAGGTTAGAGAAATGGAATAAAATAATGGAGTTAATAAATGAATAGTGAATGTATTCGTACTTGGTATACTTGGCAATAGTACTTGTGAAAAAGATCTTAGAATAATAATTAACTGCAGTCTGATAATCTGGTAAAAAGGGCAGATATTTTAGACTGCGTCAACATAAATAAAATTTCCTAATTATGGGAAGTAATGGTCCCACAATTTTAGTTTGATCATGTTACAAATAATATATTCATCATCTAGGATCATCTACACTCCTATCAGTCGGGTTTCAGGCGCGGCTTCAGTACAGAAACTGCCTTGGTCGCCCTGATGGATGATCTCTGGTGAGCCCGGGATGGTGGAAATTCCTCCATCCTGGTGCTACTTGACCTCTCAGCGGCTTTCGATACCATCGACCATGGTATCCTTCTGCATCGTCTCGGCGAGTTGGGAGTGGGAGGCACCGTTTTGCGGTGGTTCTCCTCTTATCTCGCCGATAGGATGCAGTCGGTGTTAACAGGAGGGCAGAGATCGTCCCCTAGGCCCCTGTCATGCGGGGTGCCTCAGGGTTCGGTCCTCTCGCCCATCCTGTTTAACATTTACATGAAACTGCTGCAGGAGATCATCCGTAGACACGGGGTGAGTTTTCATCAGTACGCTGACGACACCCAGCTGTACATCACCACCCCGTCTCAATTCAGTGAGGCAGCTGATGTAATGTGCCGATGCCTGGACGACGTTAGGAACTGGATGGGGAGGAACAGACTCAGACTCAACCCGACAAGACTGAGTGGCTTTGGATATTGCCTCCTAAGGACTACGACAACTGTCCCTCCTTGGTTCTTGAGGGAGGGAAATTAACTCCCTCGGAGCATGTCCGCAATTTGGGGGTCCTCCTAGATCCACAGCTAAAATTAGATCAACACCTTACGGCTGTGGCTAGGGGGGGCTATGCACAGGTTCGCCTGGTGCACCAATTGCGGCCATACTTGGAGAAGGAGGCTCTACTCACGGTCACTCATGCCCTTGTCACCTCCCGACTGGACTACTGCAATGCGCTCTACATGGGGCTACCCTTGAAGAGTATTCGGAGACTTCAGTTGGTGCAAAATGCAGCTGCGCGTGCTGTGGTGGGTGTGCCAAGGTACACCCACGTTACACTATACTCCGCCAGCTGCATTGGTTGCCCATTGGTCTCCGGGTACAATTCAAGGTGTTGATCATCATCTTTAAAGCCCTGCATGGCTTAGGACCAGGTTACCTTCAGGACCACATTCTGCCTCATACTTCCCTTTGACCGGTTAGGGCCCACAGAGTGGGCCTCCTCCAGGTCCCGTCAGCTAAACAATGCCGGCTGGCGGGCCCTAGGGGGAGGGCCTTCTCTGTGGGGGGGCCCCGTGCTCTGGAACCAACTTCCCCCAGAGACCCGAACCATCCCCACCCTGCTGGCCTTCCGAAAAGCCGTCAAGACATGGCTCTTCTTGCAGGCAGGGGGTGAGCCTATTTCCACCTGAGCTCTCGCCCGGTAAGGCTGATGGTGAAAATTTTTAATCTCTTTGTAATTTTTAATTGTTGTTTTTAACTGTTGTTTATTATTAGTGTTCTTGTATTATTTGCTGTACGCCGCCCTGAGTCCCTCGGGAGTAGGGCGGCATAGAAGAACCAATAATAAATAAATAAATAAATAAATAAATAAATAAATAAATAAATAAATAAATAAATAAATAAATAAATAAATAAATATTGTATCTAGTTCTGGGCATGATATTTTTAAGAATTTCAGAAAAATGTAAAGAGGTTTAAAAAAAAGATGATTAACAAGCTAGGAGCAATCCTGTGAAGAGTGTCCATATACTGGAGAGGATGTCACACTGAAGAAGATCAGGACCTGTTATGAATCATTCCAGAATGCAAAATATAAAATAATTTCTTTAAATTCCAGGAGGCAGATTCCAGTGTTAGAAAAACTTCCTAGTGAAACCAGTTGCCCGAAGAGATGATAGGCTCACTTTCAATAAATCTATTCAGTCAGAGACTAGACAATCAGGCTTATTTGTATTCATGAAATGAGCATGGTGTTGGAATTAATGCTCTAAAAACTCCTTCCAACATTATATTTCTTGTAATTTGTTATGTTTATTTAAAAGAATTAAGTCCAGGATAGTGAATTCTGTTTGCCATCTTCTGCCTTCAGAAAAATGATGTTACTAACCAGACAAGAAAAACAATTTTAAATGTTTCATTCTCAACTAAAATATATGTCCAGCAGAGAACAGAAGTGTTCGAAATTTTCACTATTAAGAGTATACCGTATTTTTTGGAGTATAAGACGCACCTTTTTACCCTCAAAAAGAGGGTGAAAATTTGGGTGCGTCTTGTACACCGAATGTAGCCCCACCCAGCCACCCCCACCCTTTGGCCTCTGCCTGCCAACAATTTACCTCTTTGCAGCAAACAGAACAGAAACAGAAGCCTTATTAACACACTAAGAGATTATCTGCCTCCCGACCTACAGCTGACAGGCTTACAAGCCACGTGGTAAAATGAAACTAACTACGGTGGCTGTAATGAGACAAAATGCTGGGAGATAAACTGCTGGCAATGTTACACTGCTGAAATTGCAAGAAAGTAAGCTACAGCTACTGTAGCCTAGAGGTAGAGCTCTTGCCTCACAGTCAGGAGGTTGTGAGTTCTATCCTAGGTAGAGGCAGATTCTGTTAATATGTTATTTTGTTAAATGTTTGTAGAGTGTTCAAATTATAAGACTTATTTTTTAAAGACTGCTTTATTATTGTTCTAGACAACTTAACAAAATGAAGAAGCTTTTTAAAATAAATTCTTGCTCTGAAGAGGCCCAGTGCTATTGTATCTTCTTTTAAATAGCAGAAAGCCTTCCAGAAAGCCACATTAATTTTAAAGATCTGTAAAGTATAATCTGAAATGTCCTGTTTTAGTATTAAGTATTAGTATTAAAATAAGGCAGCTGAATTAAACTCTGACTTAGTCATGTTTGGAGTAGAGTACATTTCTCCAATTCTTTGCTATTTCTATGGGTCAGGCACACATGCACAGAAATACACAGCAAACAGTGTATATCGTCTGTACTGTTTGCTGTTTGGCAAATTGCTTGGAGGCAGAGACCTTTTTTCCTTGTTTTCCTCCCCCAAAACTAAGGTGCGTCTTATACTTCGGTGTGTCTTATACTCCGAAAAATACGGTATATGTATCAGTTTCAAGAACAAAGCAGATATGCCTTCCAGTGAACAGTTTGTGTACAATGCTAATCCATAATGCTTTTATAAAAGATCAAAGAAAAGAAGCTTTTTTTCTATCCTGGAGGCATATATGGCACTAAGTCTCTTTACAGATGACCAGTAGCTATCTTGTACAGTTCTATTTTTTTTTCAGAAATGTATGTCCAGTTGAAAACTTCCACACTATTGCAAATAACCAGTTTTACTGTGCAAACACAAGATTGTTTTGATTAATTTTCAATGGTGAATACTAATCTAAAATGATTCATAAAATTTGTTGAAATAACATTGATGTGCAGTTAGTAACAAGTTTTTATTTATCTAGGGTGCAGTACTGGCAGCAGTATCAAGCCACAAATTCAATTCTTTCTATGGTGATCCCCCTGAAGAACTGCCAGATTTCTCGGAAGACCCTACTTCCTCAGGTACTTTTATCAAAAGTATATTAAGCTATTACATAGTTTTATAGATGCTTCCAGAACCAGGTAAGACCTCATTTTAAGATAAATTTGGCTTTACAGAATTTTTCCCATAGACCATGCAAAAAGTGGTAGATAGGCACACTATACAAATGGTGGTCCAATTTATACAAAAGCTTACGCAGAAGATACTGGGATAGCACATAAACTAAGGCCTGCCTCTATTTTGACAACTAAATTATTCAAGTTCAGTTTTAATTCATGCTTTAAATTATTTGAGTGTTTAAATGGTGCTGTTAGAATGCGATAGTTCTAATTTGGTAAACGTTTTTACTGATGTATCATTATTTTAAATGTCCAAATCAGTCTGAAGTCACTCTAAAGTCACTCTAAAACAGATGTTATTAACATCTTTGAAAATTTGAAGACAGATCTAATTAACTATGTAAGCATAGTAAAGACTTGGTATACACAAACACAAATATACTTCTTAAGTGTCTGCTTATTAAAAGTTGCATTATATTATTAATATTGACAAATCCACTACCAGAGAAGATAACTTGGTCATTTGTTGTAACATATGAGAAATAAAGGCAATTATCTTGCTCTTTTAATATTCTTTATTGCGAAAAGAAAAATGAAAGTAATTTCTGGCAGGTTTTTGTCTTCTGTGGCTTTAATTGTAGCCATCCTTACACTGGTGTTTGGAGAATATTTGAAACAGCAGAAAAGTTTTCTTCTGTAACAGTCTCAGTGCAAATCTTGTAGGAAGGCATAGTAGGCAGACTTTTGAGGACTTTTTTACCCTCTTGCATTTTTTATCCCTCATAGCCCAACTGAAGCAAATTCTTGTTTTTTCTTTCCCATGACCTTTCGCCCTATTAGAGGGATAAGGAAGGTAGTCCTTTACTTACAACAAACCCACAAAAGGTACTTATGACCAAGTCCAAAGGTCGAACAGCCCCCCTCCTGCAGTCACATGACTGCATTTTGGGTACTCCGCAATTGACCCACATTTAGGGCCACAACAGCTTTATGTATGTCAGTAGCCCCTAAAGCCAGCCCAGGCTCCCCTGCATGGCTGGATTGGCAGCAGGCCATGCCTGCAAGGACACAGTAGCTTTGATTATGTAGTCTCTGCAACCAACCTGAGGCTCCCCAGGTGGCTAACTGGGTTGGAACCAACTGAGGCCTCCTGACCCACAGCAAGTTTACATGTACCAGTGAACCCAGGGCCTCTCCAACCTGTTGAAACAGTCCCTCACTCCACTTAACAACCCACATGGCTGGTTGACAATAGCAAATAGATGAGCCAGGACAGTGGTTGTTGAAGTAGTCATATGACTACTTCATAACAACTGCTTCAATCAGCAACTGAGATTCTAGGTTCAATTCTGATCATAAATCAAGGATTACCTGTAGTTGGAAATCATAAAGGTAGTGAAAATAATACGATTTACTAATGTGACTATGCTTGCTGAGCTGAGCTGTTCCAGTCTTTTTCTTTGTGCATTTCAGTGGTGGGATTCAGGTGGTTCGCACCGGTTCAGTAGAACCAGTAGCTAAATTTTTGTAGAGTTCAGCAAAGCAGTTGAATAGCGTCCATTTCAATCCTCTGGCCTGCAGTGCCTCAGCCTGGCCCACGAGGCCTGCGCATAAGGTGGCAGCCCATGGTGAAAGTGCTGGCAGAGAAGGTCAGGGAAGGTGCTGAAGTGAGTGGGCATCCTGCCTGCAGCGCCCATGCCAGCTGCCCCTTCCCAGCCAGAGGTGGAATGCTGCTGTGTTTAAGTGCCAGTAGATGCCGGCCTTCCCTCTGGCAGGCCTGGGCAACTGCTGGAGAGAGACGGGCCCATTTCAGCAGCTGGTGCCCAGATGCCCTCGCTTCCCCCAAGCATTTCTTTGCCTACCTGATTTCCATCTCCATCCCGTTTCTCCGTCCCGTTTCTTGCCGTCATGTGCAGGGTAACAAAAGTTTGTGGGACTAAAAAAAAAAGTTCAATTCCAACTTCTCATGAAAAAAAAAGTCTCACAAAGTTGAAATTGATTGATTGAACTTTTTTTTAGTCCCACAAACTTGTTTCCCTGCACACAACGGTGAGAAACGGGATGGAGAAAGGGACGGAGATGGATATCAGGTAGGCAAAGAAATGCTTGGGGGAAGCGAGGGCATCTGGGCACCAGGCACTGAAATGAGCCTGTCTCTCTCCAGCAGTTGCCCAGTCCTGCTGGAGGGAAGGCCGGCATCTACTGGCACTTAAAACGTGGCGGCATTCCAGCTCTAGCTGGGAAGGGGCAGACAGCATGGGCGCTGCAGGCAGGACACGGTGAGAAACGTGACGGAGCTGGAAATCAGGTAGGCAAAGAAATGCTTGGGGGAAGTGAGGGCATCTGGGTGGTGGTGGGTGGGGCAAGCTCTTCTGCCCACAAAAACCTCGTCTTTGACAGCCAATGCATGAGGTGGCGCAGCGGTTAGAGGCAGGTACTGCAGGCCACTTTAGCTGACACTGATCCGCAGGTCAGTGGTTCAAATCTCACCGGCTCAAGGTTGACTCAGCCTTCCATCCTTCCGAGGTAGGTAAAATGAGGACCCAGATTGTTGGGGGCAATATAAATATATACATTGCTTAATGGTGTAAACCGCTTAGAGAGTGCTTGCACTGTGAGGCGGTATATAAATCTCACAAAATAATAAATAAATAAATAAATAAATAAATAAATAAATAAATAAATAAATAAATAAATAAATAAATAAATAAATAAATAAATAAATAAATAAATAAATAAATAAATAAATAAATAAATAAATAAATAAATAATGCAGAAAGGCAGAGAAAGCACTGCCAGGAAGAAGCCAGTCGGCCCGGGAGTCAGGAATACCCTTCTTGCCCCGCCCCTCCCCATCTGTCATCCCAAAATTGCATTGATAAAGGGGGCGGGGGGCTAAGTGGGAGGGGAGGAAGCCCTGCCATGCCCAGCGAGGGGGGGAGAAGAGACAGCAAGAGGAGCCCCATCTCGCTCCATGTGCCCCAATGAAAGGCAGCTGCAGCCCAGCCACTTCCCTGCTCTGCCCTCTCCGGCGCTGGAAGCCAACTGTCAGCCATGCGCCCAGTCGCCCATTCATCCCTCTGTTTGTGTGTGGGCTCACCCGGTGCCACAGTCCACCATGCAGGCCAGGAGCCGTCCTGCCATCCTCCACAGGTTTGAGACACCACTGAGGAAAATGCCAATGACCCCATGGGCCTCTCTCTCTCTCTCCTCCCACTCTGGGTGAGTGCATGCACCACTTCTGCAAAGGAGCAAGTCACTCCCTTACCCCAGCCTTGGCTTGCCTTCTCCCTCCCCCCCCCTGCTCACACATGCACAGCCCCAGCGAAGGAGCCCAAGATGCCTGCCTCTTCCATCACTCGCTCCCTGAATGTGGCCATGGGAGGGGCGCTATGGAAAGAGGCAGAGTGGGCGGACACATCACACTGTTCAGGGGTGGAAACAAGACTTGGGCTGGCACTGCTCTCACGTTTCTTCTTTCACTTTGTTGGGTCTTGAGGTGCTTGCTGCCTTGAGTCACCCACCTCGCTTTATCCAGTGACAGAGATGGCATCTCAGGAAGCCATGGTTTAATTACAGCATTCAGCATGTGATGGAATCCTCTTTCTTTGACCACCTTTCTTGGAGGAAGCAAGGGCATCTAGGTGGTGGTGGGTGGAGCAAGCTCCGTGGCCCGGCGCTGAGCTACAATGGAGAAACAGGCAACGGAGTGGCCAACGTGAGGAAAGGAGGAGGCTGCTTTCCCACTTTCTTCTCCCTGCTCCTCTTCCTTCCCTCATGCTGGCCACTCCATTTCCCATTTCTCCATTGCAGCGCAGTGCCCAGGATCCACTTTGATAGTAGCGTGGGGGTAATTTAACAACCAGTTCGCCCAGGGTCAGGACCATCTACTATGTGCGGCAGAGCTAGAGGACGGGGATGGGCCACACCTCCCACGACAGCCATCCAGTTGTTAAATTATTTGAATCCCACTGGTGCATTTATATACATTTGTATGTATTTATGTGAATACAGTATTTTGTATGAGAGAATGATTTAAGTATATGTGTGTGTATACACACACACACACACACACACACACACACACACACACAGGTGACACAAATTATTTTACAAATGGGATTTTATTCTTGCAGGCAATTTTTTTTAATAGTCATAAATGTGTTACTGTTTATTTTTTGTCCTGGCTTTATTGTTGAGGTGGGCAGAGATGGGCATTTAATAAATGAATACCGTATTTTTCGGAGTATAAGATGCACCTTTTTGCCACCAAAAAGAGGGTGGAAATGTTGGTGCGTTTTATACATCAAATACAGCCATTTTTGACCTCCCGAAGCCCTGCCCCCGCATCCCATTTTTGCGAAAAACTGACCGTTTTCTGCAAAAATGGGGGCGTTTTTGCCTTCCCCCTAGGAGTGCTCTGCAGGCTTCCCAAACCCTCTGCATGCCCTGTTTTTGAAAAAAAAAAGCAAAAAAAGGGCAGTTTTTTGCAAAAATTGGGGCATTTTTGCCTTCCCCCACCCCCTAGGAGTGCTCTGCAGGCTTCCCAAACCCTCTGCATGCCCTGTTTTTGCAAAAAAAAAACCCGAGCGAAAATGGGCTGTTTTTTGCAAAAACTGGAGTGTTTTTGCCTTCTAATTATCCCATATAGCATGACTGGAGGAGGAATTCTGGGAGTTGGTCCACTAGTCTTAAAGCTGTCAAGTTTGAAGTTTGTAAAAAGTATACATGGTTGTAAAAAGTGTACATAGTTGTAAAAAGTATACATGGTTGTAAAAAGTATTCTGGTACACTGGTATTTTATTAAATAATATATTACTACACCATTTGGTTCAGAATACTTTTTTCCTTGTTTTCCTCCTCTAAAATCTAGGTGTGTTTTATATTCCGGTGCGTCTTATACTCCGAAAAATACGGTATATATTTTTCTGACTAAGGTATTACACACGTACAGTATGCAAGTGTTTACATGAATACATTTCATGTAAAGGCTCCAATATAGGTTTCAGAGATTGTTGATAACTTTAGTTGACAAGGCAGTAAAAATAGGTAGTATACTAGATATTTTCCAATAAAGTTAGTCCTCATTTAACAAAGATAATTGGGACCATACTTCCATTGCTAAGTGATTTTGCTTTCTTATTTTAAAATAATATGTGCTAATGGGATCTGTGAACTCCTGGATTTTGCTTTAGATTTTTTGTTTAACTAAAGTATTTTTTTAGAATTCTGACTTGTAGAATGCAGTGGTAATAGCCAAGAACAAGACATGAAAATCTTTAATAAAAATCTCACCTCACTCATGGGGGCTGCTAGCAATGGAACAGGCCACCTGCTTCAGACCACCCAAGCAGGGGTGGGCTGCTGGGGGTTCGCAGGGGTTCTGGAGAACCTCTAGCTAAGATTCTGTGCAGTTCAGAGAACCACCCGAATCCCACTCCTGGCTGGCCCCACCCACACCACCCCTCCCAGGAGTCCCCACACGACCCATTTTGGATGCAGGTAAGTGTAGGGCGCGTGCAGAGGCTCGGGAAGGGCGAAAAACGGGCCTACTGGAAGTTCAGGAAGGCCGGAAACGGGTCCATTTCCGGCCTCCGGAGTTTGGGGAGGCCATTTTCGCCCTCCCAGAGGCTCAAGGAAAGCCTCCGGAGCCTGGGGAGCGCAAAAAGTTCCCCCACTGTGGTGCAGGAGGCTGACTAGGCCACGCCCCCCATGGCCACGCCCACTCAGAAACCGGGCAGAGAACCCCTTGCTAAAATTTTTGAAGCCCACCTCTGCACCCAAGGCCTCCCCCAACCCACTGAGATATCATTCTCCCTCCCCTCGGGTCCCCACAATTGTTCCCACCCCCCACATCCTGCCATGCCAGGTCACTTACCTTATGAAGATCTGTCTCCTCTCCAGCCTGTTTCTTTCCCTGCTCATGGCGAGAACAGAGGGAGAGTATGCCCTGCTCGGCTTCTCTGACTCACCATGGCTGCAAAGAACTCCATAGAGCTTGAGGAGGCCTCTGCCGAAGAGAACGGAGCGCCCAGAAGGAGCGCACATCACATCAGAGTTCTGTTTTCGCCAGGAAAGGCCTTTCCTCAGGCCTCTGCTGAAGAGAACAGAGCCCCCAGAGGGAGTGTGCATCACTCCAGAGCTCATTTTCTCCAGGAAAAGCCTCTGCCAAAGAGAACAGCACCCCTGGAGGGAGCATGTGTTGCTCTAGAGCTCCATTTTTGCCAGGAAAGGCCTTTTCTGGCTGAAAATGGAGCTCTGGAGCAATGCACACTCTCTCCAGAGGCTCCGTTCAAAAACAAGAATTTGCTTCAGTTGGGCTATGAGGGATAAAAAATGCAAGAGGGTAAAAAAGTCATCAAAAGTCTGCCTACTATGCCTTCTTACAAGATTTGCACTGAGACTGTTACAGAAGAAAACTTTTCTGCTGTTTCAAATATTCAAACAGTGAATTACAACAGCACCTATTCGCCATGGAGAAACTGACTTTCCAAGACGCATTGAAGGAAGTCATGGCGGATGAGGCTGCCAGAGGGGCCATGAAGACACTCTGGCCACCAAAAACACATATCCCCCCAGCGATCCACCAAGAGACCGCAGAAGGCTTTGGGGAGGTCGGTGAGAGCGATGAAATCGATCGCTTGTGGAGAGAGCCACTCAGACGGCCACACTCCACAGAGCAAGCAACTCCCCCACAGAGCTGCCCAAGCTGTGGGGGACAACATGAAAGAGCAGAGTGCAGATTCCGCACAGCTGTATGCCATGCCTGTGGAAAGCAAGGGCACATTGTCAGAGTTTGCAGAGGTCATCAGCGGAAAACGAAACCTGCGACACAACAGCACAAGGGGAAAAGGCCCCCAGGACAGATCAGAGTTGAATACTGCTTGGAAAGGCGTAGCATCCAACGCACAGGGGCCTAATGCCCCATCAAAGAAAAGATAAGACTCCAACTAAAACTTCAAGGGGTCCCATGCTCCATGGAGCTTGATACTGGATTGGCCCTGTCCATTATATAGTCCACGACTTTCGACCACATTTGCAAACTTAGCCAATGGCTGGTCCCACTCAAATCATCGAGTTTAGTGCTAATGAACTTCCAGAGTCACCGTGTTCCCGTAAGGGGCGAAGCTACCATTAGGGTACAATTTAGAAAGTTTGAGGGTCCTCTTAGCCTAGTGGTTGTAGAAGGGCTGCGCACCAGCCTCATAGCATTGGACTGGTTCAAGGCCCTGGGCATCAGGGTAACGGGCATCCATCGAACCCAAAGCCGATCTGGAAGCGGTATGCCAACACTATGCTGACGTATTCAGCACTGAGCTGGGACAATACAAAGGGGCACCCATTTCACTCAACCTTGATCCAGCAGTAACTCCAATCCGATTAAAACCATGCAGGGCTTACTGCATTGAAGCCAAAAATTGATGCAGAACTAGACAAGCTGGTACAGCAGGGAGTGCTCCAACCTGTGGACTGTAGCCATTGGTAGACATGGTGACCCCAGTTAAGCCTAACGGGGCCGTTCGCATCTGTGCAGACTACAAGTGCACCATAAACAAGGCACTACAGCAGCATGCTTACCCTGTACCAGTGGTAAGCCACATCCTCGCCTCACTCCAGGGAGGCCAAATCTTCGCTAAGCTAGACCTCGCCCAGGCCTACCAGCAGCTACTGGTAGACGATGCTACCGCAGAAGCACAAACAATAGTCACACACAGAGGTGCATTCCGAGTGCGCCGCTTGCAATTTGGGGTAAGCATAGCACCAGGGTTGTTCCAAAGTATTATGGAACGAACACTGAAGAACATTCCCAGTGTCTGCCCATAATTTGATGACATCCTGATCACAGGGGAATCAGCGGCAGTCCTGGCGGAATGTCTCCGCACAGTACTCCAACGTTTCCACAAGGCAAGCCTAAAACTCGAGGTTAATGTGCCAGATTGGCGTGGAATCCACAGAATTCCTGGGGTTCTGCATCAACGCTGCCAGAATCCACCCATTTGAAGCAAACTTAAAGGCAATCCAGCAAGCCCCCACACCAAAATCCAAAGGGGAGCTTCAGGCATTCCTGGGTCTGCTCAATTTTTACCACTCCTTCTTACCACATAAGGCTGCCCTGGCAGAACTGCTATACCGCCTACTGGACAAAAAAGCACCCTGGTTGAGCACTCAAGACAAAGCATTCAAGGCGGTAAAAATATTACTATCCTCGGACTCCGTCCTAGCTCATTTCAACGAAACCCTACCAGTAACACTAGCCTGTGATGCTTTGCCATATGGCATTGGGGCAGTACTAAGCCACAGGATGCCTGATCGTAGAGAGGCCCCCATCACATACTATTCTAGAACATTATCATCAGCTGAAAGGAACTATGCCCAGATAGACAAGGAAGCCCTCGCCATAGTGGCTGTCATTAAGAAGTTCCATGACTTCTTATATGGACAAACCTTCACCATCTTTAAAGACCACAAACCTCTGCTTGATCTCTTCACAGCAGACAAACAGATGCCGCAGATCCTGTCGCCGCGAATGCTACGATGGTCCATTTTCATGGACCATACTCGTATCAGCTAGTCCACAAGCCGGGCAAGGAAATGGGCCATGCTGACGCTCTCAGCCGACTGCCTCTACCACAGACCCCAGCTCCAGATCCGGCCCCAGCTTGTCATATTCTGGTGGTCCAGTACCTGCCTGAAACACCCCTACATTCAAGGGACGTTGCAACTGAAACCAACAGGGACAGAACACTCAGCCGCGTTCTCAACTGGGTCTTAAGGGGATAGCCAGAGACCCAGCCAGGTCCTGAGTTCCAGCACTACGCTTTGCAAAAAAATGAACTGTCGGCCCACAAAGGATGTGTGCTGTGGGGCAGCAGGGTCATCATTCCACCCAGTCTTCGCTCCAAGGGGCTGGATTCCCTACATGAGGGGCACCCAGGAATTGTTCGAATGAAGGCGTTAGCCAGGAGCTACCTGTGGTGGCCAGGCCTGGACAAAGAAATTGAGAATCAAGTAAGGAGTTGCCAGGCCTGCCAAGAAACCCAACCGGAGATGCCACAAACACCAGTGCACCGCTGGGAGACCACACAAGCCCCATGGTCTCCCGTGCACATTTACTTTGCGGGCCCTTTCCAGGGGCAGGTGTTCCTGATAGTAGTGGACAGTTATTCCAAGTGGTTGGAAATGGCACTGGTCTCATCGATGATAATGAGCAGGGTCATCTGAGAGTTGCACCGGTTGTTCGCCACACATGGTCTGCCAGATGTAATCATGTCTGACAACGGGGCACAATTCACGGCAGGAGAGTTTCAGTCATTCCTCAATGCCAACATGATTCAGCACGTAACATCCGCTCCGTTCCACCCCGTGACCAATGGTCAAGCCAAACAAATGGTCAGGACTACAAAGGAGGGGCTCAAGCAGATGACGACTGGGGACTAGAATCACCGCCTGATGAACTTCCTCCTGTGTCAACACACGACTTCCAGCACAACAACAGGTCGCAGCCCAGCGGAGCTGAGGTGGGGCCATCGGTTCACAACGAAGCTTGACCGACTTCACCCAGACAGAGTAGCGGCGGAAACGGTTCAGCCAACCCACCCACCCAGGAACTTACAGCCAGGTGACTTGGTCTGGGCCAGGAACTATGGGAGTGGGGCAACGTGGGTGGCAGCTAGAATAACTAAGGTAATGGGTCCCTTATCATACAAGGTTACTCTGGGGAATGATCGTACAATCAGAAGCCACATTGATCAGTTATGGCATCGGCAGGCTGGGCCAGTCCCGGATGAGGATCCCAAGGCTTTATCAGACCCACGACAGAACTGTTTTCCTCTGAGTTTGTCTACACCACCCATGGCCACCTCCGGAGAAACGGAGGTACCAAGGGACGTAGAGCCACCACCACTCACGGGCGACCAAAACAGCTATCAAGACTCTGTCCAAGTGGAGATGGACAATACTCCACTTAAACAGGACTCTCCAGTAACATTGCAGCGATCCACCAGGTTCCGTGGGCCCCCAGCCTATCTCAAAGACTATGAACATTGAACAGACTGAGGATAAGAACTATCCTAGGGGGCAGGGGTGTTATGTATTGAATATATATAGTTGTGTTAAGCCCTGCTAAAGTGAAACTAATCTTTAGATGACCCTAACTGTTAACGCCAACTGTTTTGTGCTAGAGTGAACCTAACCTTTAGATTACCCTAACTGTTAATTCCAACTGTTTTGGAGGGAAACTTTGAACATTCATATTTGGGTGGGTTTTTCAAGTATTATGATTGGTTAAGACCCTGTGGGCCCAGAGTATAAATTACAGGCATTGCCTGCTGTTTCTCAGTTACAGTTTTAGTCAATAAATGCTGTTGTATCTATGCTGGTCTGCTTCTTGCCTACTGAAGCCCACTACATAATATCTGCAATCTCATTACTTCTCCATGCAATCACTATTGAAGACTATTCTACTTTGCTTTCTAGGGTGTTTTCCCCTTTCTGCTGTGAAAATAATTTTTCTTTTCAAATCTGACTGAGCAGAAAAGATTGCACTCAATGTGCTAAAGTATATGGGCTACCTGTATCAGGTTTAGAGGTTTCTACAAGGGTTGTGTTGCCCATCTTGGCTATGTAATTTATAGGCTGGAATTAAGGCTGTTAAATACAGTGAGATTTCTGATTACGCCATAGTAGAGGTGGATTCCTCCCGGTTTGGATCGGTTCGCCCGAACCGGTAGCAAACCTCTGGTGACATCACAATGACATCATGGAACCGTTTTGGTCAGTGCTGGTCCGTGGGCACCACCATCTTTTGGGGGGGGATTTTTTCCCGGGGTTTTTTTCTTCTGCGCATGCGCAGAAGCCGGGTTTCCAGCACTGCACATGCATCGCCATCTTGTTTTCGGCTTTTTTAAAAAAAAAATTATTTTTTCCGGCATTGCACATGTGCGCGCGCCCACGTGGCGCGGGAGGAAGCAAACCGGCAGTGAAATAAGTTAGAACCCACCCCTGCGCCTAGCTATAAAATTAGGCAAAATCTGTGTCTTTACTGTCATCAAAATCACCCTAACCCAGATCTGATAGCTCCAGAATAATTGTGCATAGAATTGATCTATTACATCATTCTTTTATATACAGTACTAATCTAATGTTAAAATATAATTCATTTCATCATGTGTTTGTGAATGGAGTGAGAATATGTTTTAATCTCCTAATTTCTGATTATTAGTATTGAGTAAGTGGAAAATATCTTTTGGGGGGGGATGCTGAACATAAGTCCTGTTTTGTAGTGAGTGAAATGTTTAGTTTTTATGTAAAATAATTATATTATTAGAATTGTTAACTACTATTTTTATATACTGTAAAAATATGCAGTACTACAATCCATTAAGAATTTCTATAAATTAATGTTATAATTTTAAGAAAAGACAATTACTGTATAGGTCCTTTTTGCTTGTGAATGTAACTGTTAACGGTCGTCGTTTAAATTTTAACATTTTCTGAAGAAATTAGAAGGGAGTATAAGTGCTACTAAAAATAATGTATTAATGGATTCAATATTTATTTAGCTTGCCTACTTTTTATTTTATTTGTTAATTTTGCATATATGTGTATACTGTATTTTTCTGAGTATAAGACGCACCTTTCCCCCCCTAAAAGAGGGTGAAAATCTGGGTGCGTCTTATACACTGAATGTAGCCCTGCCCAGCCTCTGAAACGGAGCTTTGCAAGGCTGAAAAAGCAGCCTCTGAAATGGAGCTTTGCAAGGCTGAAAACAGCCTCTGAAACGGAGCTTTGCAAGGCTGAAAACAACCTCTCAAACGGAGCTTCATAAGGCTGAAAAAGCAGCCTCTCAAACGGAGCTTTACAAGGCTAAAAAAGCAGCCTCTCAAACAGAGCTTTGCAAGGCTAAAAACAGCCTCTGAAACGGAGCTTTGCAAGGCTGAAAACAGCCTCTCAAACGGAGCTTTGCAAGGCTGAAAACAACCTCTCAAACAGAACTTCGTAAGGCTGAAAAAGCAGCCTCTCAAATGGAGCTTTGCAAGGCAGAAAAAGCAGCCTTTCAAACGGAGCTTTGCAAGGCTAATATACCTGTACCAGGCAGTTTGCTAAGGACACTAGCCAGATGGATGCTGGTAGGCAGAATTTTTTTTTCTTATTTTCCTTCCCAAAAACTAAGGTCTTATACTCCGGTGCATCTTATAGTCCGAAAAATACGGTATGTATTTATAGTACTTTGCTTCTGAAATGAAAGAACATTATTTTGTATTTGTATTTATTTTATTTTGTAAGAAAAGAATTTAGTTAACTTTTAACTGACAGTAAAATGTGAAAAATAAACTATAGGTTTGAAGTTCAAAGTAGCAATTTCATATAAACATACATACATACATACATACCGTGTTTCCCCGAAAATAAGACAGGGGTTTATATTTTTTTGACCCCCCAAAAATGCCCCTGGCCTTATTTTCGGGGGGTGGCTTATAATTTTCGGGGTGCAGGCGGGGCGGGCACGAGACGCACCACTTACTGGAGTTTGCCAGCTCCATGGTCTCTCGGCTAGTCTCTTTAGGGAAAAAAACTTGCAAACAGACAAGCCGAGAGACCACGGAGCTGCAAAACTCCAGTAAGTGGTGCGTCTCTCTTGGCGGGGCGAGGCGGGGCGGGCATCCTACCTGCGGCTTGTCCCGGGACCTCCGTCGCGTTCTCACCATCTTCTCTCCACGGCAGCCCGTTCTGAAAGAGAACGTCTCGCGAGTTCAAACTTCTCGAACTCGTGAGGCGTTCTCTTTCAGAACGGGCTGCCGTGGAGAGAAGACGGTGAGAACGCGATGGAGGTCCCAGGACAAGTCGCAGGTAGGAGGGGCGTCTCGCGCTAGGGTTTGGCGGGGTTAGGCGGGCATCCTACCTGCGACTTGTCCCGGGACCTCCGTGGCATTCTCACCGTCTTCTCTCCACGGCAGCCCATTCTGAAAGAGAATGCCGCGCGAGTTCAAGTTTGAACTCGCGAGACGTTCTCTTTCAGAACGGGCTGCCGTAGAGAGAAGACGGTGAGAATGCCACGGAGGTCCCGGGACAAGTCGCAGGTAGGAGGGGCGTCTCGCGCTAGGGTTTGGCAGGGCGTCACGTTCCTATGGTACCTGGGACTTGTCGCGCCATGGGGCGGGCAAGGCCGCGAGACTCTTACCATACCAGTCTGGTCTGGCAGAGAGGAAGACAGAAACAGAAAACAGAGGGAGAATTGGGAAAGGACAGAAAGAGGAAGAGGAAGAGAAACAGAAAACATGGAGAGAAATGAAAGGAAGGAAGGAAGGAGGAGAAACAGAAAACAGGGATACTGGGGAAAAGAGAGGAAGAGGAAGAGAGAGAAACAAAAAACATGGAGAGAAATGAAAGGAAGAAAGGAAGGAGAAACAAAACAGGGATACTGGGGAAAAGAAAGAAAGGAAGAGGAAGAGAGAGAAACAGAAAACAGGGATACTGGGGAAAGAAAGAAAGGGAGAAGAAGAGAAACAAAAAACATGGCGAGAAATGAAAGGAAGGAAGGAGGAGAAACAGAAAACGGATACTGGGGAAAAGAAAGGAAGAGGAAGAGAGAGAAACAGAAAACAGGGATACTGGGGAAAGAAAGAAAGGGAGAGGAAGAGAAACAAAAAACATGGAGAGAAATGAAAGGAAGGAAGGAAGAGAAACAGAAAACAGGGATACTGGGGAAAAGAAAGGAAGAGGAAGAGAGAGAAACAGAAAACGGATACTGGGGAAAGAAAGAAAGGGAGAGGAAGAGAAACAAAAAACATGGAGAGAAATGAAAGGAAGGAAGGAAGGAGAAACAAAACAGGGATACTGGGGAAAAGGGAGAGGAAGAGAAACAGAAAACATGGAGAGAAATGAAAGGAAGGAAGGAGGAGAAACAGAAAACAGGGATACTGGGGAAAAGAAAGGGAGAGGAAGAGGAAGAGAGAGAAACAAAAAACATGGAGAGAAATGAAAGGAAGGAAGGAAGGAGAAACAAAACAGGGATACTGGGGAAAAGAAAGAAAGGGAGAGGAAGAGGAAGAGAGAGAAACAAAAAACAGGGATACTGGGGAAAGAAAAAAAGGGAGAGGAAGAGAAACAAAAAACATGGAGAGAAATGAAAGGAAGGAAGGAAGGAGAAACAAAACAGGGATACTGGGGAAAAGGGAGAGGAAGAGAGAGAAACAGAAAACATGGAGAGAAATGAAAGGAAGGAAGGAAGGAGGAGAAACAGAAAACAGGGATACTGGGGAAAAGAAAGGAAGAGGAAGAGAGAGAAACAGAAAACATGGAGAGAAAGAGACACATTTGCCACACACAGGGAAACCACAATCGCAGACCCTGAACCCAACCCACACACAGGGAAACTACAATGCTCGTGTATGGTACAACAATAAATTTATTCAAATTCAACAATATTTTCAAACTCAGCAATATTTTCAAACCCAACAATATTTTCAAACCCAGCAATATTTTCAAACCCAACAATATTTTCAAACTCAGTCTTTTCAAACTCAAACACAACAATTTATTCCAACGCAACAGTTTATTCCAATACGGTTGTCATATCATCTTCTTCCACAATATCATCATCAAAAAAGTCCAGATCCTGATTTACATTCTGTTCTTCTTGAGAGTTCAATTTCTGTAACACCAATGGTCCCAAGCGTTCATGCTTGGCAATGGAGGTCTCCTCAAAGGAGTACCTCCTATCCATGTATCCAGCTCTTATAGCATTTGCCACACATTCATCAGTAATTTGGTCCCAAGCGGTTTTCACCCAGTGTACAAGTTTTTGCAGGCCAGGCTTGACAAAATTTCCCCGCTCATTTCTTGTCATCCTGTGTTCAATATACTGGTTAATTTGAAGATGAAGGTTATCTTTAAAAGGTTTGTTGATGGCTATGTCTAATGTTTGCAGGTAGCCAGTCATCCCTGCTGGGATCATAATCTGATCAATTCTCCTTTGAGAGAGGAATGTTTTCATGGCTTTCGCATGGTGGGTGCTGGCTGCATCCCACACCACCATTCCTCTTTGGCCACCCCTCATAACAAGTGGGAGCATAAGCTCCACCCACTTTCGGATAGCTGCCTGGGTGCACCAGGCCTTTTCTGTTTCCAGGACATAAATTCCTGATATTTTTTCTATTCTGCACTTCTTGCCCTTGCTTATCAATAGGGGTGGGACTTTGGTCCCATCCAGCCGGATGGCCAAAATACAGGTTACCCGAGTGCTTTCATATCCTGTGGAGGATATGTAAATGGACGTGGCACCCCTCTGGTCTATGGTGGTTTGAGCCCCTTGGCCCATAAAGACAGCTGTCTCATCCATGGCAATAATGTTTGATGGCTGGTACTTTGAAAAGTCAATGCCATCAACAAATGTCTTGAACGCAATTGCCCGTTTCACAAGTTCCCCATCGTCCAGTTTGAATAGCGAAGTGGATCTCCTTAGAGAGAGTTCATGTCGCTGGAGGAAGTTATCCAGCCAGTGCTTAGAGGCTTTGAATTGCTCCTGGGGAATGTCTAATTGTAGAGCCATTTCAAGGGCAAAAGCCTGGATGTCAGCCCTGCGTACAATCAAAGCCCTTGCTCTCCGGTCAGCGATCCACTCAGAGATGCTGTCTTCCAGCTCAAGGAATAGTGGTTGCCGACCTGACCCACACTTGCGTTTCTTCCCATTTCCCTTCTGCACCTGTTGAGTTAGCGCCTCATTCTCCACTCTCCATTTTCTCACCATACGGATTTCCAACATCTTCTCTTTACAGAAAGCTGCCAGATTCTTTCCCCGGGAATCTTCCACTATTCCTTTTTTGAATTCCACAGAGTATCTTCCTTTTTGAACTCATCATTTCTGGGGGTCAAAATAAAAGTCATTTCAGATCATTACATCCATTAATCCAAAACCCTGGGAGTGTGGCGGTTGGGATTTGGCATTGTGGTTTCCCAGTGTGTGTGTTTAGGTTTTGCGATTGTGGTTTCACTGTGTGTGGCAAATGGGTCTCTAATTCCCTCCCTCCCTCTATTTTCTGTTTCTCTTCCTCTTCATCTCCCTTCCTTCCTTCCTTCCTTCCTTCCTTCTTTCTCTCCCTGTTTTCTGTTTCTCTTTCTCTCCTTTTCTTTCCTTTCCCCAGTATTCCTGTTTTCTGTTTGCCTCTCTTCCTCTTCCTTCCTTCCTTCCTTCTTTCTTTCTCTCCCTGTTTTGTTTCTTTCTCTCCCTTTCTTTCTTTCCTTTTTCCCCAGTATTCCTGTTTTCTGTTTGCCTCTCTTCCTCTTCCTTCCTTTCCTTCCTTCCTTCTTTCTCTCCCTTTCTTTCTTTCCTTTCCCCAGTATTCCTGTTTTCTGTTTGCCTCTCTTCCTCTTCCTTCCTTCCTTCTTTCTTTCCTCTCGCTGTTTTGTTTCTCTTTCTCTCCCTTTCTTTCTTTCCTTTCCCCAGTATTCCTGTTTTCTGTTTGCCTCTCTTCCTCTTCCTTCCTTCTTTCTTTCTCTCCCTTTCTCTTTCCTTTCCCCAGTATTCCTGTTTTCTGTTTGCCCCTCTTCCTTCCTTTCCTTCCTTCCTTCTTTCTCTCCCTTTCTTTCTTTCCTTTCCCCAGTATTCCTGTTTTTTGTTTGCCTCTCTTCCTCTTCCTTCCTTCCTTCTTTCTTTCTCTCCCTGTTTTGTTTCTTTTTCTCTCCCTTTCTTTCTTTCCTTTCCCCAGTATTCCTGTTTTCTCTTTGCCTCTCTTCCTCTTCCTTCCTTCTTTCTCTCCCTGTTTTCTGTTTCTCTTTCTCTCCCTTTCTTTCTTTCCTTTCCCCAGTATTCCTGTTTCTTTCTCTTCCTCTTCCTCTTCCTCTCCCTTTCTTTCCCTTCCCTTTCCTTCTCCCCATTCTCTCATTTGTTTTGAGTCTCACAAAGACTTATTTGTGGCATCTTTTACCGGCATAGAGGGGGGGAAAGGGGGGGGGGTTTGGAGGGACACATGGCTCCCTTTGCTGGGCATGGCAGGGCTTCCTGCCCATCGCTTACCGTAACTACCCGCCCCCTTTAGGGATGCAATTTGGGGGTGGCAGGTGAAGTTGTGGAGAAATGAGACCATCTCACCTGCCACCCCTCTCGATAAACAGACGGGGGGCTGCTGTTGCCATTTGGACATGTTGCCGCGGCAAAATGAACGGCAGGACAGCAGCGCGCCTCGAGACCCACTCCATGCCGTGGATTGCAAGGCGCGCTGCTGTCCTAACGCTCGTTTCGCGCCAAATTGCACCCCGCGGCAAAATGAACGGCAGGACAGCAGCGCGCCTCGCAATCCACGGCATGGAGTGGGTCTCAAGGTGCGCCGCTGTCCTAACGCTCATTTTGCCGCGGGGTGCAATTTGGCGCGAAATGAGCGTTACGACAACGGCGCGCTTCGAGACCCACTCCATGCCATGGATTGCGAGGCGCGCTGCTGTCCTGCCGTTCATTTTGCCGCGGGGTGCAATTTGGCGCGAAATGAGCGTTAGGACAGCGGCGCGCCTCGCAATCCACGGCATGGAGTGGGTCTCGAGGCGCGCCGCTGTCCTAACGCTCATTTTGCGCCAAATTGCACCCCGCGGCAAAATGAGCGTTAGGACAGCAGCGCGCCTCGAGACCCACTCCATGCCGTGGATTGCGAGGTGCGCCGCTGTCCTAACGCTCATTTCGCGCCAAATTGCACCCCGCGGCAAAATGAACGGCAGGACAGCAGCGCGCCTCGCAATCCACGGCATGGAGTGGGTCTCGAGGCACGCCGCTGTCCTAACGCTCATTTCGCGCCAAATTGCACCCCGCAGCAAAATGAACGGCAGGACAGCAGCGCGCCTCGCAATCCACGGCATGGAGTGGGTCTCGAGGTGCGCCGCTGTCCTAACGCTCATTTTGCCGCTGGGTGCAATTTGGCGCGAAATGAGCGTTAGGACAGCGGCGCGCTTCAAGACCCACTCCATGCCATGGATTGCGAGGTGCGCTGCTGTCCTGCCATTCATTTTGCCGCGGGGTGCAATTTGGCGCGAAATGAGCGTTAGGACAGTGGCGCGCCTCGCAATCCACGGCATGGAGTGGGTCTCGAGGCGCGCCGCTGTCCTAACGCTCATTTTGCGCCAAATTGCACCCCGCGGCAAAATGAGCGTTAGGACAGCGGCGCGCCTCGAGACCCACTCCATGCCGTGGATTGCGAGGCGCACTGCTGTCCTGCCGTTCATTTTGCCGCGGGGTGCAATTTGGCGCAAAATGAGCGTTAGGACAGCGGCACGCTTCAAGACCCACTCCATGCCGTGGATTGCGAGGCGCGCTGCTGTCCTGCCATTCATTTTGCCGCGGGGTGCAATTTGGCGCGAAATGAGCGTTAGGTCAGCGGCGCGCCTAGAAACCCACTCCATGCCATGGATTGCAAGGCGCGCCGCTGTCCTGCCGCTCATTTCGCGCCAAATTGCACCCCGCGGCAAAATGAGCGTTAGGACAGCAGCGCGCTTCGAGACCCACACCATGCCGTGGATTGCGAGGCGCGCTGCTGTCCTGTCGTTCATTTTGCCGCGGGGTGCAATTTGGTGCAAAATGAGGGTTAGGACAGCGGGGCACCTCGCAATCCACTCCATGCCGTGGATTGCGAGGCACACTGCTGTCCTAACGCTCATTTTGTGCTGCCATCAGCCCTACCGGTAGGTATAGCATTCCCTCCCTTCGGCCCCGCCTGCTCACCTCATGTACAGCAGCCAGTGTAAATGGCGGGGACCGGCTGCGCATGCGCTTAAATAGTCGGAGGGGACTTATTTTCGGGGCGGGGCTTATTTCAACGCATGCCCCGAAAAGCCCTGTGGGGCTTATTTTCGGGACATGTCTTATTTTCGGGGAAACACGGTACATACATACATACATACATACATACATACATACATACATACATACATTCCTATAATTACAATAAAATTGGTTGGTTGCATCACATTGTACTTCTATAGGTAAGCCTTGTCAGCTTCAGCACAGCCTGATTTAGCCCAAGCAGCTGATTGGTGGTGGGATCTGCCTCCCGGATACCACCTATCAGCTGTTCCAGGCTGCAGGGATTGCCACTGCCCATCGCCACTGTTGCCGCCCATCGCCGCTGCCGCCTATCACCGTTGCCACCTATTGCCATCTGCCTGCACCCCAGTTTTGGCCTCCATGCATCCCATTTTCGGGCTCAGTGCACCCCATTTTTGGCCTCTGTGTGCCCCATTTTCTGGCCATTCCAGGTGGCAGGGATTGCCACCGTCGCCTATCCCCGCCGCCTGGAATGGGCCAAAAATGGGACGCGTGGGGGCCAAAAATGGGGCGCACAGAGGCCAAAAATGGGATGCGCGGAGACCAAAAATGGGGCGCACTGAGGCGGCGATAGGCTGCAGCTCCGATGGGCGGTGACGGTGGTGATGGGCGGTGGCGATCCCTGCAGCCTCTAACAGCTGATAGGCAGTATTCCGGGAGGCAGATCCAACTGCTAATCAGCTGCTCCTGCTAAATCAGGCTATGCTGAAGCTGACAAGGCTGTTTGCTGCAAGGAGGCAAATTGCTGGGAGGCAGAGGCAGAGTTTTTTTCTTGTTTTCCTCCCCAAAAGCTAGGTGCGTCTTATAGCCCGGAGCATTTTATAGTCCGAAAAATACGGGGTGTGTGTTTGTGTGTATATTCATATTCCTATAATTACAATAAAATTGGTTGGTTGCATCACATTGTATTTCTGACATTGTACCTGAATACATTCATAGTACTGAAATTGTTATCATAATTTTACTGGGGTTATTACTAGTTGTTTTTAGAACATAAATTTTTATTTTAAATTTAATAAAAGCAGTATTGATTTTTAATTGTTAATTGAGAATATTAAATTTATGATTAAGCCAACTTTAATTTCACAGATTGATGTATAATTTTTGATTTTAATAAATTGACCTCAATAAAGTTATTAACAGTTGCAACCTATATTCATTAAAATATGTAAATCTGTGATATCTGTGTGTTAACTGTTTATATAACAAAATAAGTGAGCTTCCTCACTTAAACATAACAGGCAGTAAGTATTTTGTACTTCCTTAGATTTCAAAACTAATAATTACCAAAAAGTTGAATGTACAGCACTATCGGTATGAAAATATAATGTAAATCCTTGTCATATACTGCATTTTTTTTCAACTTAATAAAGTAGGTTTTTATTTTGTTTTGTTTTGTTGTGGCTGTGCTAATGCTTCTAGTTGCAGCTTTTACAATTGTTTTGAAATCCTCATACTATTTGTTGTTTGTCCAAATGCTGCCTTCCTGCTAGGACTTATAGCTGCAGAAAGTAGGTATCCCTTTGTTTTCCTCTAAAGCTATGCATTTAGCTATTATGTTTGGCTTTGCATGATTAAATCAGCTTTTTCCTTGCTTAACATTTTCTAGTTTTAATACTATCTAAGCAACTAAAGAACAAAGATACAGTATATTTTTATTTCATTATGTTCATGATAGAAGATTAATACAGGTAGTCCTCAACTTACTACCAAAATTGAGCCCAAAATTTATGTTGCTAAGCAAGACATTTGTTAAGTGAGTTTTGCCCCATTTTACCACCTTTCTTGTCACAGTTGTTAAGTGAATCACTGCAGTTGTTAAGTTAGCACTATTGATTTTGCTTGCCAGAAGGTCGCAAAAGCTGATCACATGATCCTGGGACACTACAACTGTCATAAATATGAACCAGTTGCCAAGCATCCGAATTTTTATCATATGACCATGGGGATGTTGCAACAATCATAAGTGTGAAAAACGCTCATAAGTCACTTTTTTCAATGCCATTGTAACTTTGAATGGTCACTAAATGAATTGTTGTAAATCGAGGACTATCTGTACAATTGAAATTATTTGTTTTAAAAGTTTAATTTGAGGGAAGAATTCTTTTTCAAACAAGGTTGCAGCAACTGTTTATGATAGATACTTTTAGAGTATCTATCTCTAAGGGCACAAGAAAGAAAAGCATAAATATTTATGGAAAATAGTCTTGAAAATATTCTGATAGTCCATATCTTGAGATTTAGGGAATATAAATGTCAAATGTTACTTTGTCATTTTTTGCATATAGTGATTCATTGTATCTCGTTAAGAGAAATTGGAATTGTCATTGAATTCTAATTATTAATATTTTATATATGTTTAATTACTACATACATATCATTGACTAGAGAGTAACGTTCATAGAAACTCCAATTTTTTATGTATTTTTATTAAATTTATATACCATTTAACCCCAGTGGCTCTGGGCAAAATAAAGAAGTAAAAGATGGCAAAGATGACAAAAAAAGTTAAGGCACCAAACTAGAAAACAGGAGAGCATAAGTTCAAGTCCCACCTTAGCCACGAAAGGCCAGCTGGGTGACTTTGGGTCAATCACACTCTCTCAAGCTAACCTATCTCACAGGATTGTTGTTGTGGGGAAAGTAGGATGAGGAAGAGGCATTGGGTATGTTTGTTGCCTTGAGTTATTTGTAAAAATAATAACATCATATAAATAAATACTGTAGATAAAAGAAGAACAGACTCTCAGAACCCCAAAAACTGTAGCTCTATATTTATATGCAAATATTAACAACTGAGCATTACTTTCTGGTGTTTATAATTTCATGATTTAATGCATGTATTAGTTAACTTGCTTTCTTACCAAAATGTAATTAAAAAGCTTCATTAAAAATATTAGTATTCTTCAATTTTTATTCCTGACCAGTAATGCTAGAGATTGTGCAATATCTATCTAAAATATTCTTGATCTGACTTTGGTCTTTGATGGAACAAGAGGATCATAACTGAGACACATTCAAACATATATTCAAATATACTGCCCATAAAAGGCATATTACTGATGTTAAATCTCCATGTCTGTAAAAAGTTAGTAATAGTTTTGAATGAATAACTTTTATATGAGTGGCATGAATGTTAGCAAGATCTATCTTCAACATATATTCCTCAACCAATTTTTATATCAGAAATATTCATCATCTCTATTTAAATGGGCAATGTCTTTCATTTGAGATCTCAGAACAATTGTTTCTTCACTGTCGACATGCAATTTATAATATATTCTGTTTGAAACCTCTGTTCAGAACTATTAATAAGCACTACTGTAATTGAATACAACTGCCCAATTAATTTGATAATATAAAGAAAAATGTTAGGAAATCTTGTTAAAAAGATACGAAATCAAGATATACTGTGTAAATAGTATTCCTATAATGCAGTGATGCTTACCCAAAAAATGATGAAGTAAGATTGACTTGATATTATTTATTCTTTATCAATTTGTTTTGATTTCTAGCAAATGTCTTTTATAAATTCTCATTTATTCTTATTTAACCTGTTGGTTTAGTATAATATCACATCCAATTTTGTGGATTTTCTTTTCCTTGTTTTCTAAGTATAAGGACATCATTTCCATTATTTTAGCAGTCTTGCATTCTCTCAAATTTCTCAAAATTACAATCCATGACTTTGGGAAAAATTGAAAATACTTTTACTTAGATAGTTTAGGAGCCGAGGTGGCGCAGCAGTTAGAGTGCAGTACTGCAGGCTACTTTAGCTGACTGTGATCAGCAGTTCAGCTGTTCAAATCTCACTGGCTCAGGGTTGACTCAGCCTTCCATCCTTCCGAGGTAGGTAAAATGAGGACCCAGATTGTTGGGGGCAATATAAATATACATTGCTTAATGGTGTAAACCGCTTAGAGAGTGCTTGCACTATGAGGCGGTATATAAGTCTCAATAATAATAAAAATAAAAATAAATAAAAATAAATAAAAATAAAAATAATAAAAATAATAATAATAAAAATAATAAAAATAATAATAATAAAAATAAAAATAATAAAAATAACAACAACAACAACTACGTGGCCCAGATGCTTCATTGGAACCTGTGCCACAACTACCACCTACCAGTGGTAAAGAACTGGTGGGATCATAAACCTGAGAAAGTAGTTGAAAACAAACATGCCAAAATACTTTGGGACTTTCGAATTCAGACTGACAAGGTTTTGGAACATAATACGCCAGACCTCACGATTGTGGAAAAGAAAAAAGTGTGGATCATTGATGTCGCCATACCAGGTGACAGTCGAATTGATGAAAAACAACAAGAAAAACTTAACCGATCAGGACCTTAATCAGGACCTTAAAACTGAATTACGACTCTGGCATAAACCAGTACAGGTGATCCCAGTGGTAATCGGCACACTGAGTGCTGTGCCAAAAGACCTTAACTGGCATTTGAAAACAATAAACATTGACAAAATCACGATCTGTCAATTGCAAAAGGCCACCGTACTTGGATCTGCGCGCATCATACGAAAATACATCACACAGTCCTAGACGCTTGGGAAGTGTTCGACTTGTAATATAGTGATACGAAATCCAGCATATAAATCTCGTTTGCTGTGTATTACATTTTTTGTGAAATAATAATAATAATAATAATAATAATAATAATAATAATAATAATAATAATAATAATAATAATAATAATAATAATAATAATAATTCAACTTATTTAAAAGAGTAAGTTGTTTGTTAATAACTTCTTTATCCTGTGCTTCAGGTCTCATTTTTTACCATTATTTCTACTAATCCTAATTGAAATTCCCTTGTGGGGTAGGCAAAACAAGCAGAGAAATTCATAGATGCTTCTCCCTACAGGATTGAAAAACCTATTGTTATATAACAGGTCTCAGACATCACTTGAATTTGTCTTTTTCTGTTAAATGAGACTACTAGTACATCAAAGGTTCAATCATAATCAAAATTTATTTCATTTAAGCCATATTGAATATATAACAATATGGTTTTTTTCTTCACAATAATTAGTTATTGGAAAATTACCTTCCCCTTTTAACAACTACCGTATTTTTTGGAGTATAAGACGCACTGGAGTATAAGATGCACCTTAGTTTTGGGGGAGGAAATCTGCCTCTGCCTCCCAGCAATTTGCCTCCCAGCAAACAGTACAGATGATATACACTGTTTGCTGTGTATTTCTGTGCATGTGTGCCTGACCCATAGAAATAGCAAAGAATTGGAGAAATGTACATTATGGCAGTATATTAATGCCAGAAAGTTTTCTTAAATGTAGTCACACTAACTTCTCCCAATTATTTAAATAGATATACTCCAAACATGACTAAGTCAGGGTTTAACTCAGCTGCCTTATCTTAATACTAAACAGGACACTGTTACATTCAGATTATACTTGTACAGATGCTGTTAAAATTGATGTGGCTTTCTTGAAGTATACATTATTCTCTGCTATTTAAAAGAAGATACAATAGCACTGGGCCTCTTCAGATCAAGCATTTATTTTTAAAAGCTTCTTCATTTTGTTAAGTTGTCTAGAACAATAATAAAGCAGTCTTTAAAAAATAAGTCTAATAATTTGAACATTCTATAGACATTTATAGTTATTGACTTACCTCCTTGCATCCAGTTTCAGCAACGGACTAGCACAAGAAAATAAAATTCTGCCTCTGCCTCTCCCTCCCTGCAATTTGCCTCCTTGCAGTTTTAGTTTCACTTTCATTTTAGCACATGGGCCTGCCTGCAAGCCTCAATCAGCTGCTGGTCGGGAGGCCAATAGTCAGTTGCTTGTGCTAATCAGGCTCTGTGCTGTTCGCTGCAAGGAGGTAAATTGCTGGGAGGCAGAGGCCAAAGGGTGGGGGTGGCTGGGTGGGGCTACATTCAGTGTATAAGACACACCCAAGTTTTCACCCTCATTTTGGGGGTAAAAAGGTGCGTCTTATACTCCGAAAAATGCGGTACTTGTTGAATCCCCAATTTTCCAAACCCCCATTTCAGAAGAGAAGCTCAATCACATTGAAACTGTTGATAATCATAATAACTGCAAAAGCAGATTTATTTTTAAAATAATCTGTATGTTACTCTAACCCGCCAAATAATTATATGCATTGGTCCTAAGTCATCTTTGATAATGTTCTGGCTCCTAATATAGCAAAGATGTTTTGTTTTGAGCTTTAGGATTAAGTCATATCGCATTACAAACTTCCTGGTATAGCCATACTGTTTTGTGTACTGTTTCCTTTACAGGTAGTCCTCGACTTACAACAGTTCATTTAGTGACCGTTCAAAGTTACAACAGCACTGAAAAAAGTAACTTATGACCACTTTACACAATTACGACCTTTGCAGCATCCACATAAATATGTGATCAAAATTCAGATACTTGTTCATATTTATGACCATTGCTGTGTCCCAAGGTCACGTGATCCCATTTTGCAACCGTCTGACAAGCAAAGTCAATGGGGAAACCAGATTCACTTAACTAGGTTATTAACTTATCATCTGCAGTGATTCACTTAAGAATTGTGGCAAGAAAGGTCATAAAATGGGGCAAAACTCACTTAACAAATGTTTCACTTAACAAATTTTGGGCTCCATTGTGGTCGTAAGTCAAGGACTACCTGTATTTCCTTTAAATATTTCTTTCAATTATGTCCTCTGTTTTCTGACTCATTTATCCTTTTAAATTTTTATTTTCCTTCAACATTTTTATAGTCCAACTTTTCTCTGAAGTTTTTAAAATTAATTTCTCTCAGATGCGTGAGAAATTTCCCCAATTATGCTCTGTTTTCAGAGTTTTTACTATCTGGAACTTCCAAATTGATTTAATCAGCATCAGTCGGCTTATTATACCGTCATGCAGCATGAAATTGGTTGCAAAGTCACATTAGTTTTCTAAGTCAATTTTTAGCTCCTGTTTCTATAACGGATTTATAAATTAAGAATTCTCTTCTGAAAAATTTTCAAGGGGATTCTTTTGTTTTGCTTTGCAACATGATTGTTTGCTTGCAAACAACATTGTTGATTCGTATGTTCATGATACTGTTAATTTTCTGTATCATTTTTATAGCATTTTTATTCAAAAAGATACAATCAGGTTCAAAATATTATGTCAGACCTTTGAAATCAGGAAACAGACACTGCAAAAGTACCAACTCTGCTTTATTATTATGGAATATAATAACAGAATCATGAAAGTCTGACAAAGATTCTATTCTCTTATAGTAAAGAGAATCAAGGTAGGGCAATCTTAGTTTCTTCCTCAGCCCCTCCTGTCTGATGTTTTCATAATGGTTGTTGAATTATTTCTTTTAAGATCAGCTACATATTCAAGGTTATCCATTCTACAGATGGTAGGCACTAAACTTTGCCCTTTTTTCCTTTAAAAGCTAAATTTAAATTCATTTCACACATTCCTTTTCAAATACTTTCTTCATTGAAAATAATATTGCTTTATTAATGTTCATATTTTTACTCAATGAATACAGTGAAATATGATCAAGTTATGATGATTTATCCTAAATAGTTTTCTTTCTTCTTTCTCCCTGTGCTTAATAATAGGAGCAGTTTCACAGGTGTTAGACAGCCTAGAAGAAATTCATGCACTTACAGATTGCAGTGAAAAAGACTTAGATTTTCTGCATAGTGTTTTTCAAGATCAGCATCTTCATACATTACTAGATGTAAGTATTTTTTCTCTTTAAAAAAGATTGTTTAATTTTAGCTATAATAAAACAATAAAGCAAATAAGAAATATCAAACCAAACTAATAGAACTTAGGGCCATTCTTAACAGTATTTTTGGTGCTGCAGATGAGATGTTTCCCTTCAGTATAATCTCTTCAGTAATTCCCTGAAACTGAGATGGAGCAAGCTTTACAAACATTTTTTCACAAAAGTAGCATAAATACAAGATGCCTGCAGATGTACTTTGACAATAATTTCAGAAGTATCCTGCTTAAAATAATGCAAAATCTTAAAAATAAACACATATTAGATTATTACTTAGAATATTTCTATAATGTTTCTATAAATCACAATTTTAAATTGGATGTATGCATTTACTGGAGGCCAGAATAACTCAAGAACTAGTTATAGACATGCCTCTGTTCACCTATGTAACATCACTATTATAGAAGCTACATTGAACGTTTTACAATTTAAGATTCCAATAGTCATCTTTAAAGTCCTAAATGGATTAGGGCCGCAAGCTTGTTGATGGTTCCACAGCCAAGAGAATCCTTAGAGACCCCATGGTCAGGCCCTTTTGGCAATACCTCCCTCCTCTGGATATACAGATTGGGCCCTTGCTGTTAAGTTTTAAATTTTAAAAAAAAATGTACTTCATTTGGGAATCACATTATAAGTTACACTTCTGAGGTATGGTCTCACTAGTCACGATATTATGAAGGAGATGGTTGGGTATAGATATATTTTGTTCTTGTTTTTTACTGTTTTAATTTTAATTTATATGGTAAACTAAATACCATTATATGGTATTTTTAAACCATTCAGTAGCTCTGGGTTGTATATAAACCAGAGTAAATAAAATCATAAATAAGTACTTTGCAATATACAGGCCTTTATAGTGACTGCATATACATTGGTTTCTATGAGATTCAGAACCTGATATGTGGCAGCTAGTCACAGCACCTCCACAGTGTTGGCAGGAACACTGTACATTAATATCTGCTATTTAAGTGTCATCCTAGAACAACTTTTATAGGTGAGGGTTAGGCTCATCATTACTGACATGGTGAGTTTATTTCTTTAAACTATGTCTGAAGAAGTTGAGTATCGTATTTTTCGGAGTATAAGATGCACTTTAGTTTTTGGGGAGGAAAATAGGGGAGGAAATCTACCTATCAGGTATTCATCTGGCTAGTGTCCTTATCCTGGTCAGCTTCAACACATTATTTTATCCCCTGGTTAGGTCTGAAAAAAATCTTCTTCGGAGGGAGTAGCAATGAAAACAAGCCTGCAAAGACTTAGGCTAGAAAAAAACTTCTTCGGAGGGAGTAGCAATGAAAACAAGCCTGCAAGCCGGGAAGAGCTGGGAAGATCGTTAGCACCTCGTTAGGGCTGGGAAAAAAGCTTCAAAAAAGCTACATTCAGAGTATAAGACCAAATGTTCAGCCTCTTTTGGGGGGGGAAGATGCATCTTATACTCCGAAAAATACGGTATATTGAAATATTCCTCCATAGAAATACTAAGAAATGCATTTACTCTACAGTAAATCTCTTAAATCATTATAAATTGCTACTAGCAAGAAAATATGATTAAGTAACATTGCTTATTTCTGATGTGTCTTTATATGAAGCATCATGAGCAGGGAAGAATTTGATAAATGCCGGGAAAAAATGAAATGGTTACATTTTCTACAATTATCTATAGAAAATTAGATTTACAGCACAGCAGATGTTGATTTTTTAAGTGAAATTTTCAGAGATCTTTTATAAAACAAGCTGGTAAAATGTTTTTAATATATTCATATTATATTGTGCTTTTTTGTTACAGCTCTATGACAAAATTAATACAAAATCTTCACCACAAATCAGAAATCCACCAAGTGATGCTGTACAGAGAGCCAAAGAGGTAATTTTAAAAATGGTTTAAATTTAATAATCTAATAAATTTAATAATAGTTTAAATCTGTAAATGAAATGTATGCATGTATATGCGTTTGTCTATTTGCACAGCCCCTCTGTAGTTACAGTAAGCCTCTATTTTTTTTCTTTTAGAAGAATAGTAAAAAAAATATTTTAAGATTAAATCATTTAACAGTTTCATTGTTTTAGCATATTTAACATTTTTATATTTCATTGTTTTTAAAACATTATTTTTAAAACATTGTTTTTATCTGTCTTGAGTATTTTCCAGGTAAAAGACAGGAAACAAATTGAAGAGATAAACAAATACTCATGTCTAATGTTTCAAGATTTCTTTGCATACGTTTCTAACCATCCATTTCACTGTTCCCATATAGTCTCTTGTTACAGGTAGTCCTTGACTTACAATAGATCATTTAATGACAAAGTTACATCATTTAAAAAAGTGATTCATGACCATTTTTCACACAACCATTGCATCATCCCCATGATCACATACCGTATTTTTCGGAGTATAAGATGCACCTTTTTACCCCCAAAAAGAGGGTGAAAACTTGGGTGCGTCTTATACAACAAATATAGCCCCACCCACCCCCACCGTTTGGCCTCTGTCTTCCAGCAATTTATCTGTTTGCAGCAAACAGGGAAGAGCCTGTTAAGACAAGCAAGTCCTTAGCAGCTTCCCAATCCCCAGCTGATTTGCCACGTGCTAAAATGAAACTGAAACTGCAAAGAGGCAAATAGCTGGGAGAGACACACAGATTTTTATTTTCTGCTGAACTGGATGCAAGGGGGTAAGTGAATAACTATAAATGTCTGTAGAATGTTCAAATTATTAGACTTATTTTTTAAAGACTGCTTTATTATTGTTCTAGAGCCAGGGGTCTCCAACCTTGGCAATTTTAAGACTTGTGGACTTCAACTCCCAGAATTCCACAGCCAGCTTTGTTGGCTTTGCTGGCTGTGGAATTCTGGGAGTTGAAGTCCACAAGTCTTAAAGTTGCCAAGGTTGGAGACCCCTGTAAATCTAGAGAACTTAACAAAATAAAGAAGCTTTTTAAAAATAAATGCTTGTTCTGAAGAGGCCCAGTGCTATTGTATCTTCTTTTAAATAATAGAGAATAATGTATACTTCTAGAAATTTTAATTAATTTTAACAGCTCTGTACAAGTATAGTCTGAAATGTAACAGTGTCCTGTCTAGTATTAGAGTTAAACCCTGACTTACCTTGGAGTACATCTATTTAAATAATTGGGAGGAGTTAGTGTGACTACATTTAAGAAAACTTTCTGGCATAATGTACATTTCTCCAATTCTTTGCTATTTCTATGGGTCAGGCACACATGCACAGAAATACACAGCAAACGGTGTATATCATCTGTGCCCTTTTGCTCTTTGCTGTTTGGCAAATTGCTTGGAGGCAGAGGCCTTTTTTCCTTGTTTTCCTCCCCCAAAACTAAGGTGCATCTTATACTCCGGTGCGTCTTATACTCCGAAAAATACGGTAATCAAAATGTGAATGCTTGGCAACTGGTTAATATTCACTTTCAACACTAGGAAAGACTATAGCTTTGCCCAGAAAACTGCAGGGACTAATGTGGACAGTTTCCAGGAATCAGTATTGACTCAGAGGAATAATTTTTAACAAAGTAGATGTTTAGAACCAAAGAAATCATTCCCACCTCAGTTTCTTACAGTGTTTGCTTACTTCTTGTCACTTCTTGCAAAGTAACAATAGTCTCACAAGTGAAGAGACAATGGATAAACCAAACAAACCTGCCTCCTTTACATTTCTATCATTTCCTGAGTTTTTCCTCTTATGCCTAGTTTGCCCTTCCAAACTTTATTCCCTTTTTGCCTCAGCTACCTACTCATAGATTATTGTTTTATCTACCATGTATTACTACCCTGTACTCACCTCTCCTTTGCAATCATCAGTGAATGAAATTGCAACTGCCTCAACTTGCATGCCCTATTTTTGGTTTATATACACTGTATTTATTCCTATGGATGTAGCTTTGTCTTTACTAACTTATCAAAGACTTCCTTGCAGCATAAGCCGATCTGAGAAGTGAAAATAAATCCCTTCTTTCAAACTTTTTACTTTGGAATTCCTGACTTAAAAATATGAATTTTATTTGTTATTGAACTTTATTCATATATCTACTCTTATGCTTTATAGGTATTGGAAGAAATTTCATGTTACCAAGAAAATAGTGATGCAAAAGAACTTAAACGTATTTTAACTCAACCTCATTTCATGGTAACTAATTGTTACAATATCATTTTTTATATTTCCCATAGAAAATAGATTCATGAAAGAAATTATTATCTGAAAGTGGGGAAGGGGGATAATTACTCAGAAATATATACAGCCTTTCATTGAATTTCAATGAATGAATTTTGATGTTCATATATTTAAATTATTTCTGTCCCAATGCTCAACACTGAACTGGACTTAAGGAAGTTAATACCTTTGGCATGGATATTTCCCATTGATTGCAATGGATGATGGATAGAATCAGCAATATATTAATTATGGGTATAGAAAATGCATTATAAATATTATAGGTTTTTAAAATTATTTAAAACATTTATATGCATTCTTCAGAGTCTTATAACAATAAAGTAATGTGTAAATCAAATATGACAGTATGTTAAAATAAAAATACTGTAATTTTATAAACTTTGAAAAATAAGTGTTTAAATCCAAAGAGATAACAATTATTGACATTAACAGGCCCTTCTTTTACTGGAATTTCCACAGATATTTTAGATGGCTCAACCTCTGATCCAATTATGGATTCCAAATTTTGTTAGAAATAAAATCTTAATTAAGAATATCATAGGGACAGTTTATCCTTTAATGATTTCAGTTTAATGACACACTCTTACAGTATTCCATTACACAGCAATGTCAATTCTAACTTAAATTATTTTGCCCCATAGTTGTTAGTCAATCCTTTCAAGATAGCCTACTCTTACTCAGTGAACTCACCTTCTGATACTTTAGTCTAATAAGAGGAACATGACTTTGATTCTAGTCTGACAGTTTTATTTTATTTTATCAATATGCTCAACTTTAATTTTAGAAAAATAAAGCTTGCCTAGTTTTCCTTCACAGAGAGGAAAATAGGTCCTTTTTGTATTGATTCTGAATAATTTTAATTTCTTTATGCTAATTTTACTAAATAAACAACATTAAGTCCACAATTTTGATTGTAAATATTTCTGAAGAATCATAAATGAAGAACTTCATTTGCATGACTGCATAGGACATGGAAATTTTTTGCAATTAGTAATCAAAATTAGAAATTACATTAACTCCTGAAACATTTATATGAATAGTAAAATAAATACTGTAAGTATTGAAAATACTAAAATTTGAATTGAATTGAATACTGAAAATAGGTTTGATGAAATTTTACCAGACATAAATATGAACATGCTAGCTTTTGCATAGTGGACATTGTGATTTTAGACATTGTGATTTTAGACACTCTGAAGGGCATACTTTCCTTTTGAACTGTTGTTTTCAGAAGCAAAGAATGCTCTGAAAATAGGAGAGGAATACATTTGGAAGAAAGGCTTCTCTTACATATTTATGGAGACCTTTTTAACACACAATGAAACTCAATACAATAAAGGACTTTTAGAGAATCAGCATTTTTTTGTTCAAAGACACTGTTCCTTTTTATGTATTTTTAGTAGACTAGGATTGCATGAGCAGTAGTATATAAATGCCTGTCACATATATAATTGAGATATTAGTGTACTGTTATTACTATTAGGAAAACTGAAAGTCATATAGCCGTGATGGCGAACCTATGGCACGCGTGCCCGAAGTGGCACGCAGAGCCATTTTGGCTGGCACGCCCAGCATCGCCCATTCATCTTCCGGGTTTGTCCCACGCACATGCGCACAGTAACCAGAAGACTAGCTGAAACCGAAAGTTCATTCAGCTCCTCTTACTGGTAGCGTGTGTGCTAAGCTGAACTGTTGGTTGCTCTCTGGATCCTCGCTGTCTCTGCTTGATTGTAAGTTGCCAGGATTGAGGTAGGCTGGCGGAGGGGGGGGGGGGAACGTGCTATGCTGCCCAGGATCAAGGTGGGAGTGAGTGAGTGAACCAGGAGGGATAGGAAGGAGGAGGAAGCCACAGCGGAGGACAGCAAAAGTGTGGGGAACTCAGAGCATTGCAGGCACAGTAAAGCAAAGTAAAGTGTTTTATTGGGGTTACGTTCACGCCCGGTGCAGCCAAGCCAAGCTGCGCTTCTGCAAAGCGTGGGGCGTGCGGGGGGCGGGAGCTGGCTGACGCCACTGCTTCTCGTCTTCCTTATCAGCGCTGTTTTAAATAATAAAAGGCTGTAACTCTTTCGGCAGAGCTGGGACTGGAGATCCGCCCTCCCTCCCCCCCCCTCTCTCTCTCAAGGAGCAAATAAAAGACCTTCATATTGGGATTGGTTCTGGCCCAAATCTTACTTGTGGGACAGAAACCAGCTCTCAGTCCCCCTTGTGGCTCTTTCAAAAGCACACACACACACACACAAGTTCCAATGCCAGGAGGCAGGGGAGGGCTGCAGGTGTCCTGGTTGATCCAAAGGGGGTCTGGGAGTGGATGTGAATTTCCCCAGATAAACCATCCCACAGCCCTCTCCATCCCCTCTTTTGTGAAACTGCTTTCTTCCACTCGCTGGTGGTCAGCAAATTCAAAAGGAACCCCCAGCTGAGAATCACTGCTGTAGATTGGTTGATTCAGGGGATTTCTTTAGAAAATAGAGAAAATAGAAAGGATGACAGAGGACAGCAGAGTTAGTTCTGACACAGTTACCTATACTTCTGAAAATGAAATCCTTAAAGCATGGAATTCTCTGCCAAATAATTTTAAGTCAATGAAAGCACTTGGGATTGCTTTCCTTACTTTATTTGGATCATCTTATGCTTGTGAGCAGCTGTTTTCAGCTTTGAATCATATCAAATCTGACACCAGAAACAGACTTACAGATGACCTGAGTACTTCATGTGTTGCTCTCAAACTTACAAAATATGAACCAAGGTTAGAAAAATTATCAGCAGGCATACAACAGCAAAAGTCACATTAATAAAAAGCATGCCAAATGCAAAGTTTTACATTTCAATAAAAAGTTGTTTGTTTCATTGAAAGAGCTGTTATTGTGGTTTTTTTTCCAGAGAAATAAACGTTAATCACATATGAGTTGTTTTTTCTAAACTAAAACCTCAGTATTCAGGTTACCGTATTTTTCGGAGTATAAGATGCACATTTCCCCCCCCCCAAAAGAGGGTGGAAATGTTGGTGGGTCTTATACACCAAATGCAGCCATTTTTTGGCCTCCTGAAGCCCCGCCCCTGAGTCCCATTTTTGCAAAAAAAAATGGGCCCATTTTTCACAAAAACGGGGTGCGCAGTGGATTTGGGAGGCCTGCAGAGTGCTTCTGGGGGAAGGCAAAAACACTGTTTTTGTGCAAAATGGCCTGTTTTTCACAAAAACTGGGGTGTTTGTGCCTTCCCCCAGCCCTCAGAAGCACTCTGCAGGCCTCCCAAACCCTCTGCGTGCCCCATTTTTTGCAAAAATTGGCCTGTTTTTCACCCATTTTGCAAAAAATGGGGTGTGCAGAGGGTTTGACAAGCCTGCAAAGTGCTCCTGGGGGCCAGGGAGGACAAAAACTTTTTTTCTTACTTACCTCTTCGAAATCTTGATGCGTCTTATAGTCTGAAAAATACGGTAAATTGCCCTATTGGCACTCCGAGATAAATACGTGGGTTTTGGGTTGCGGTTTGGGCACTCGGTCTCAAAAAGGTTCGCCATCACTGTCATATAGCATATGCTGTTTGGGTTGAACTATGGTTGAATAGCTTGAAGTTTTTCAACTCTCTATAATTAATTTAAGCTTCTTTGCATTAAATAAAACACAAAAGATAACGAAATATGAAAATTATATCTTTGTGTAGGCCTTACTCCAAACTCATGATGTAGTGGCACATGAAGTTTACAGTGATGAAGCATTAAGAGTTACTCCACCTCCCACATCTCCATATTTAAATGGAGATTCTCCAGAAAGCATAAATGGAGACATGGACATGGAGAATGTCACAAGAGTGCGATTGGTTCAGTTCCAAAAAAACACAGATGAACCAATGGTAAATAGATAAATTTTGTTATTTAATTTTATAAGCATGAGTAAGATATATCCAGTCATATATCAAATTTACAATTTATCTTTTGTAATACTATCAATTTATCTTGGGCAAATGAAAGGAACATTAAGTTTAAAAAATCCAGAGAAAAGCCTGTACCAAAAATAGAAATAAATATAGATTATATCAGACAAATGTTGATTCAGTTAGGTTGAAATAATATACAAACTATATGAATAAATAATCTTAATTTTGAAATTTAAAGACTTTCTTCTCAGTATCCTGTGTATTGTATCCAGATAGTGCCTTCTCCTAAACAGTGTTTCCTCCATCAACAGACTGGAAATTTTTCTCTCCTGCATGTTCTCAAAAGATGATGCATGTTCTAATTCATAGGCCACTTACTGTTTAAATAACTTCTCTGGAAGCACTTACAACTTTTTAAAACATTTCTGTACGACAGTTCACAATGTTATTATTAAAGAGCAAAAAGTTAATAAAGTATTTCTTTGGGGTATGATAAAAGAAGTATGCATATTATTTCTGGGCTTTTGTGAATTGAAACAAAATGTTAATAGATATAGTGGTGGTAAATTGAGACAGCTCTGATTACTTCCATAAATGTTAAAATGCTTGAACTGGATCAATGCCTGAAAAATCTTATTGTGATTATCTAAATTAATTTATTTCTTTTATTAGGGAATCACTTTAAAAATGAATGAACTGAATCATTGCATTGTAGCAAGAATTATGCATGGAGGAATGATTCACAGGCAAGGTAACGTAAATATAAAAGTTAATGAAAAACACAAATTTTATGTGATACTATCCAAATTTTCAGACATGGAATCTAAATGACATTTGAATATTTAGTGTCAAAATCATATATTGTCTATAATACAATATTTTGTATCACTGAGTCTTGTTATTACTCAAGTCACATATCAACAGTTCAACAAGCAAAGAAAATCGAGTAATGTTTTGCTAAGATGGACAGATTCTCAATATCATCTAAAGTATATAGATCACTAGTTACCTGGCATGAAGGGTGCAAGTAATTCATTTTCCAAGAAATGTATGAGTTTATTATGAGAGTAGACATGGGAATCTTGTATCCTCAAAGCCAGTGTTTTCTTAACTTCAGAATAGTGACCAAGACTGAATGAAAATATGAACATTGAGTAGACCTACATAAATAAATAAATAAATAAAATATTATGTGGCAATATTTTGCCTTAAAAAATCTCTCATGTTTGGTTTGTTGGGATCATTTATGATAAGTATCTTAATTGAGGTCTCTTCCATTGTTGAACAACTTTTTCATTAAGCATTAATTTTGAATGTTCAACTAAAATCTACTTCCTTGTAATTTAAACTCATTTGCTCCTGAACCTCTCTTCTGGGCAACTTGGAACAATTCTGCTCCAATATTTGATGAGACAACTTTAAAAAGATAGAATACTAGAGAGGAAATGATGCTATCCACTATTAGAATGTATTTGTTAAAATCCACTCTTTAGTTGATGATTTTATGATTACCAAGTTTGCAGAAAAGAAAGAAAACAAGAAATTTTGAACATCAACTTTTATACATTTGGAATATTCTCAACTAATTTAGATATGCTTTTGAGGAACATATTTTACAGGAAGCAATCAAGAGATTACTGGTGCATCAATTTACACAACAATTTAAAAAGCTCAGTGGCTATCTGTATAATAATTATTTGCAGCATTAACATTGACAAATACAATTTATTATTATTATATACACACAGAAATGTGAAATCACAGGTGCCAGTTCTTTAGCTGGTGTTGGCCTTCATATATATTAAATTCTTCCAAAGAACCTAGGATGTCATAATGTATTAGCATAGTACCGTGATGGCGAACCTATGGCACACATGCCACAGGTAGCATGCAGAGCCATATCTGAGAGCATGCGAGGCGTTGCCCTATGTCAGCTCCAGCATGCATGTGCACCCTGGCCAGCTGGTTTTCGGCCTTCCGGAGGGCGGGGGAGGTCATTTTTGCCTTCCCCAAGCTTCAGGAAAGCCTCCAGAGCCTGTGAATGGCGAAAAACGGACCCAACGGGCCTACCGGAAGTTTGGAAACGAACTTCCCGTTGGCCGTTTTTCATCCTCCCCAGGCTTCAGGAGGCTTTCCTAAAGCCTGAGGAGGGTGAAAAACGGCCCAACCGGAAGTTTGTTTCCGAATTTCCGGTTGGGCCATTGGGTCCGTTTTTTGCCATCCACAGGCTCCGGAGGCTTTCCTGAAGCCTGGGGAAGGTGAAAACTACCTCTCCCCCCCCCCCGCCCTCCGGAAGACCAAAAATCAGCTGGAATCCATTTTTCGCCATCCACATGTTCTGGAGGCTTCAGTATGCCCTGTGCGCATGCGCAGGGGGGTTGTGCATGCTTGCGCAGGGGGAAAGCATTGCATTATGGGTGTGGGCACACACATCATCGTGCGCGCCCTTTTGGCACCAAGCAAAAAAAGGTTCGCCATCACTGGCATAGAATATGTGCAGATCCAAGCATTGCGACCTGTTGTGATTGATAGATGGACATTTTGTCAATGCATAGATTTTCTAAGTATTTAAGTGGGTACCAAGATTTTTTTGGTATGGTGGCCAGTGTGCTGATAACCACTGGGACCACCATGGCCACTTTATGCCATAATCTCTCACTTTCTGTTCTATTCTGTAAAGGTTTTCAAAGTCTTAATTAAAAACAACAAATTTGTTTACTTTATAGTATAATCTATGTCAGTGGTGGCTCGCGCGCGCTCGCATGCCCACACCCATTCCCTCCCCCCCCCACACATGCGCACAACACCCCCCCCATGCTGCCCCCTGCGCATGCGCACACCCCCCACCCCCGCGCAAAGGCTTACCGGAGCCTGGGACGACGAAACCGGCAAACCGGAAGTGCGAAAAAACGCACTTCCGGTTTGCCGGTATGCTGTTTTTTGCACTCCGGAGGGTTCAGGGAAGCTCCCTGAAGCTCCGGAATGCAAAAAACTACAAAATGGACAAACCGGAAGTGCGGAAAAGTGCACTTCCGGTTTGTCCGTTTTGTAGTTTTTTGCATTCCGGAGCTTCAGGGAGCTTCCCTGAACCCTCCGGAGTGCAAAAAACAGCACACCGGCAAATCGGAAGTGCGTTTTTTCGCACTTCCGGTTTGCCGGTGGGCAACCCTCGCGTGCCGGCTTTTATGGCTCCGCGTGCCACCTCTGGCACGCGTGCCATAGGTTCGCCACCACGGATCTATGTTATTTCACATTGAACTGGGAATTATTCCACATAGTTAACATTTTAATCAATTTACAAATATAATGGTTAAATGGTTAAAATACTTTGTTATCAAAAGATAACAAGTGAACTACTGGATCAGTAAGAGCATTATCTCCAATAGAGAAACTGTCAAAAAAGTCTTGCAGTTCTGTAATCAAAGCAGATTTTTATGTCGTTCTTAACACATATCATTATAATAATATGTATAGTTTCATTTTCCAAAAAGTTCCATTGACAAATACTGTCCTATTTTTAATATATTCCTTCATACACAAAGTATATTTCTTTAATTTACAAGATCCAGAAAAATCTCAAAATCACAGGGCTTATATAATGTTGACATCTCCCAGAATAGGTGTAACCATTATATAATCTAAACTGATATTATTTCTTTAACCTTTTAAATTTTGAAGTAATAATCACATTTTTCCTGAGATACTGAAGTTTTCTTTATTTCAGAAATATCCATGTTTTCCCATTGCTACAATTTGATTTCATACAGTATATTTTCTTACTTTGCTAATTATATTTTCAGTGCTTTACTTTCTTTTTAACCATACTGTACATTTTCAGTTCTTACTCTTAAAAAGAGGAAATAAATGTCTCCTAACAAAATCTTAAAACGTTATCATACTATGAGTAGATATTCCTTAGTTAATATTCCTTTGGAAAGAAACCACCCATCTTTCTTCCTGTCCCTTCATATGTTAACAATGTCTTGTGGAGTCTGTATTCTCTTTCTTGCTTTATTCTCAGAATACCTTGTTCATGATTCACCAATTCTTTGCAACTTATTGCCTAGATAAGTTATTTGCCTTTTTCCTAATACCTACATAATATCAGTTATTACTAACAAAGCTGTTGGTCAAAGTTTACAAGAAATAAAACCTCTTAAATGTTACCACTTTTTTCTGATACTATCAAGCTATTACACACACACACACACACATACACACACACAAATACATACAACGGCTGAAACACTGAAACTGTCTTTGTAATATTATAGATGTGAGCCATTTTGGAAAATAGTATTTGTCTATAAAAGATGATAAACTTATAAATAAATAAGAGGTCTCTGTTCTCATCTCTATTGGCTGTACTTGCTTTTCCATGTTAAAACAGTGGGTTCCTTTTAGAGCAGGGGTGTCAAACTCAAGGCCCGTGGGCCAGATCCAGCCCACGAGGTGGTTAGATCTGGTCCGCAGGGCCCTCCTGGAAACAAATGAAGGACCAGCCCGCGGCACCTCAGCCTGGCACAGGCCGACCGGGCACTGATCTGCAACTTGATGGCAGACATCTGGACCAGACCGCAGCCAGCATTAGATCCGTGGCGGCACCTCAGCCCTGCTCCCTGGGTGTTTGCATAGGAGGTGGTGAGCGCACAAGGCCTGGCGTCCCTGGGGAATGCGTTCTGAGCGCTTCCCTTTCACCCAGGATTCCAGCCCTTGCGCACTTGCCGCCTCCTATGCATGCCACGGAGGCGAGGTGGTACCGTGGATCTAATGCTGGCCATGGTCCGGCCCGGATGGCCGCCATCAGGTTACAGATCAGCACCCCACTTGCCAGCCTTTTACTGGGACTGTCCCACCCCCGCATGGGAAAGCCACGCTGCAGAAACAGAACTGCCCTCTCAGCATCAGGTGTGGAGGAGAGTGGACAAAAAAGGGAAGCTGCTGCTCCACAGGGGTTTTTTTTTTTAATCTGCCAGAGGCTCCGGACAGAGGCTTCCCATTTTATTTATTTATTTATTTATTTATTTTGGTATTCTTATATGCCGCCCAACTCCCTAAGGACTCAGGGCAGCGTACAACAGAGAAAAATACAAGAATAAACCAAATATAAAATATTAATTAAAAGCAAATATAAAAATTAAAAACACAGTATAAAAAAACATCGACAACCATTCAACACCATACATACCTGGGGGTGAGCTTGAGTGGATTAAGCTCCATTTTGATCCCTCCCCATTGTTGCCTCTGTGTGGCTCTCCACTCACTTCTCCCAGACCCACCCATGTGTTTGTGCGTGCGCAGGGGGAGGTGTCCGACAGCATTGGCTCCCCAGCCCGCTGCGACCACCGGGCTGGTTCTCCAAGAAGCAAGTGCGGCGGCGGCATCGGAAGCAGAGTTGGGGGAAAGGCACATGATGCAGACAACCGGACACACCTGCTCCATCCCACGTGGCTGGAACGGGCAGGCGGCTGCCCAGGACGTCTAGCAGGCTGGACTGCGTGCCTGTGCCTGTGCCTCCGGCTACTGCCGCTGCCATGGGCTGAGACAAAGTGAGGTTGGGGTGGGGCAGCTGCTGCCAGACACCATCGGCCTGCCCATCCCATCTGTTTTTGCTTGCATTTGGAGAGCAGATCGCCGCTAGTCATCTCCTCTGCCCCCTTGCGGGTCTTGCCCTTGGCCTGCGCATGGAGCGTGTTCCCCTTGCACACCTGACGCACCTTGGCACCGCTGCCACCACCGAGACCGTCAGCAGGTCCATTAGGATGCTGTCGTCGCTGCCCGGAGCACCAAGCCGGCCCAGCCCGAAGGAGGCAAAGCAGCCAGCTAGAAAGCCCAAGTAGAGGTGGTAGAGCACGCCCAGGCCCAGCAGGCAAAAGTCGGCCACTGCTAGTGGGGAAAGCCGGATCCATATTGGCACCATCGCTGCCTAGGCCCAGCGAGGATCGTTTGCCTCCCCCCATCTCTGCTGGGCCTGGACAGCCATGGCACCAATGGGAATCTACTTTCCCCGCTCACAGTGACCGACTTTTGCCTGCTGGCCCTGGGTGTGCTCTACCACCTCTGCTTGGGCTTTCTAGCTGGCCTCTCCACCTTCTTCGGGCCAGGCAGTTCTGCTGAGTGGCGGTGGCAAGTTTGCCGAGCGGTGACAGCAACAGCCCACAATGGGGCCAAGGTGCATTGGGTGCGCAAGGGGAACACGCTCCATGCATAGGCCAAGGGCAAGACCCACGACGGGGCCAAGAAGATGACCAGCGGTGATCTCTCCATCCGCAAGCAAAAACAGTGGGATGGAGTAAGCGCATCCAGCGATCCGCATCACATGCTCCCCCCACCTTCTGCTGATGCTGCTGCCGCATGTGCTTCTGGGACAGCCAGCCCGGTGGAGCAGACTCCGGAGCCGTTGAGTGTGCCAGCTGAGGAGCTGGCAAGCTGCAGGTGCTGCTGGAAAACATCGGCCCTACGCACAAAGGGCGGTGCGTGCATGATAGCCAACGGTTACCAGCACCAGCCACCCCACCTCCTGCATTGCCTTGCGGCAGCAGCATCCCTACCCCACTCCCTGCGTTGCCTCACCTCATCCTGTGGGACGAGCCTCCTGCCCACTGCCCCACCCACCGGAGACCCCTGAATTCCCTCCCCAACACCGCCCGGCCCATGCGATCGATGTTGAACTGGCCGCACACACACCCGAGCCACACCCAGTCGGCCGTGACCACCCCGACCTGGCCCCCCAAGGACAACTACAATGCTGATACAGTCCGCAATGAAATTGAGTTTGACACCCCTGTTTTAGAGCTACAATTTTATTCAAAATTAAGTGGGAGTATTCCTATTGAACGTAGCAGAACATGTTCATGATTATGTAGCTAGACTTCTAGTAATTTTTTAAGTTTGCAAAATTTTTATCCACATAGTTTGAGGAAATTCTAATTGTTTACAATATTTAGTTATGCATATAAAATGATATGCGGGATAATAATAGAACAGTTTGTAATTGTGCCGTTTTGTGTTACTGCTTCTGTAGGTACACTTCATGTAGGGGATGAAATTCGGGAAATAAATGGAATTAGTGTGGCAAATCAAACAGTGGAACAACTTCAGAAAATGCTTGTAAGCATGTAAAAAGTTTTTATCTGATTCATTTTACTTTTAGTATGTGTTTAAAGGCTATTTAACCTCTGAAACACAGCAATTCAAAATATTATTCAAAATACAGCTAGCATTGATTAATAATGTTTGGATCTTGTTTTTTTCAGATTGCTTGTTTTTCTGCAAACCTTTCTCAAATAGTAAGACACTCCATAGCTTTGGTCCTCTTTTTTTCTGTTTTATTTAACTCTTCAAATAGAACAAGATGGACCATGTATGAAGATGGTTTGTATCATACTCATGCTCGAGTTAAAAATTAAGAACTCCTATGATATAACTTTTTTAAAAGACTCCATTTTATGCCTCTGAAAAATATCAGCAACATTAACCTGATATTGGCAGTATTTATATTAACAGATAAACCAGTATTCTGGAGATGCATGACTCATTAGCAGTAATCTGTCACCATAGTTTTGTCCCATAGTCCCATTTTGGCTGATTTATTTATCTAATTTGTATTACTACTCTTCTAACCAAAATCACACAATTGGATAAAAACCACAAATATAAAAATGATATATATTTTAAAATATAAAAATGATATTTATTTTAAAATATAAAAACCTACACTAAGAAATAAATAACATAAAAGCAAATATATAAACCCCTAGGCAAAGAAAAGATAAACATGGCATCTCATCAATGGAGCCATCTGAGCATATCTCCGGTTCGTGGAAATGCCAGGCCTGATGACATAGCCTGGTCTTGAGAGCCTTACATAATGTTGAATGGGTGAAGCTAATCAAAAAAAATTTGAGGTGGGGGCGGGAGGAATGTTCTATAAAGTGAGCATCATGGCAAAGAAATCTTGTCTCTTGAAACCCGCCAGATCTGTAGCTTTTGGTACCCACAGCATGACTTCTCTTCCTGATTTAATGGATAGGCTAAAATAACTGGGGAGAGGCTGTCCCTCAAATAGCCCAGTCCCATTCCATGAAAGACTTTAAAGGTTAAAACTAGCACCTTAAATGGATTCGGAAGTAAAATGACAATCAATATAGCTCACAGAGCAGAGGTATAAAATACTGCTCAAGTGCACATAACTGCCCACATTCTGGCATTCTATACCAGCTGAAGCTTCTGGATATTCTTCAAGGGCAGCCCCATGTTCTCATCAGCAGGATGAACATTAACCTGGAATTTGGTAAAAACCGCCTTAATTTTTTTCTTTGAACCCATTACTGTGTTTGGCTGTGAACAATATGCCCAGATTTCCCCCCAAAGGAGTTAATGTTTAGCGCATTCTTATTCCATCAGCAGCCAGAAAGTCACAAAAGCAATACCAACAGAATATTAGTCCAAATTAAACTAAATTTAAGCCTATGGAAAGAAATATTCTGGAAAATTGATGTTTCTTTTCTTTTTTCCAACTCTTCTTCCTTTGTATATCTTTTTTTTTTACCAGGAATCAGGTCCTCTCTCTTGTTTTAAATTGGCATGAATTCCAAATAATATTTTGAAAAGAGGAATAAAAATAATAATTGACTGTGTCAGTACAGTCAATCAGTGTTCATTAACTAAGGAGTAAAGTTTGACAAATATTTAGTAATAACACTTGAGTATTTAATTAAATTACCATTTCAACAATTGTAGAATCTGGGTTATATTTATTGGGTTTATTTTTTTTGCATAGATTAGTCTTCACATTTTGTTGAAAACAGGGAGTTCTATTTTCATTTATAACATTCTAGATCTAGAATATATTCCACATTGTAATACCGTACCAAGGATAAGAAGAAGAGTATTTTCAGAACATTCTGTTAAGCAGCTTTCATTTTTGTCTGATTTAATTATCCTTGTTATCTTTTTCCTACATGCATGTATTTGTCCATAAAATAATCCCATTCTTGGAATCCAGGTTGATGATTTTTTTTTCACAAAAAGAATAATTGCTTTCAGCAAGTTTTGTTGAATTGCTATGTGAATTAAAAAATAGTCTTCAGTAGTTTTGTTTCTGTTTAAAAAAAGGTAATTTGTTGGGACATTTTAGTTTATGCCACTTCATTAGCAAGCATGTACTTTACCAATGACTTACATATAGTATGTGTAATAAGTGTCATGTAGTTAACAACTACATTTAAAAATGGCTCAATGTCTTTGTTGCTAAAGTATCTACAAATTAGAGGGATAAAACTGCAACAACAAAAAACCAGCTTGCTACTATCAAATGTGATATGCTCTAAAATAGTAACATTATAAAGTATTTTTCGGAGTATAAGACACACCTTTTTACCCCAAAAAAGAGGGTGAAAACTTGGGTACGTCTTATACACCGAATGTAGCCCCAGCCACCCCCACCCTTTGGCCTCTGTCTTCCAGCAATTTACCTGTTTGCAGCAAACAGGGAAGAGCCTGTTAAGACAAGCGAGTCATTAGCAGCTTCCCGACCCCCAGCTGATTTGCCTCGTGCTAAAATGAAACAAACTAGCTGCAAAGAGGCAAATAGCTGGGAGAGACACGCAGATTTTTATTTTCTGCTGAACTGGATGCAAGGGGGTAAGTGAATAACTATAAATGTCTGTAGAATGTTCAAATTATTAGACTTATTTTTTAAAGACTGCTTTATTATTTGCTTTGCTGACTGCTTTATTATTTGCTTTGCTGGCTGTGGAATTCTGGGAGTTGAAGTCCACAAGTCTTAAAGTTGCCAAGGTTGAAGACCCCTGTTCTAGACAACTTAACAAAATAAAGAAGCTTTTTAAAATAAATGCTTGCTCTGAAGAGGCCCAGTGCTATTGTATCTTTTAAATAATAGAGAATAATGTATACTTCCAGAAATTTTAATTAATTTTAACAGCTCTGTACAAGTATAGTCTGAAATGTAACAGTGTCCTGTTTAGTATTAGAGTTAAATCCTGACTTACCTTGGAGTAGATCTATTTAAATAATTGGGAGGAGTTAGTGTGACTACATTTAAGAAAACTTTCTGGCATAATGTACATTTCTCCAATTCTTTGCTATTTCTATGGGTCAGGCACACATGCACAGAAATACACAGCAAACAGTGTATATCATCTGTGCTGTTTGCTATTTGGCAAATTGCTTGGAGGCAGAGGCCTTTTTTTCCTTGTTTTCCTCCCCCAAAACTAAGGTGCGTCTTATACTCCGGTGCATCTTATACTCCGAAAAATACGGTACTTCAGCTTGGTTTCATACAGAACTCTTTTTTTAGTGTATTTGGGTCCCTTTTGATATCTGGTGACTAAATTTCAGAAATAAACCCATAGGCTTTATGATTTTGTTAAAATATTAGATAGTTTTGGATGCTCCATTTATTTGTTTTCAGTTGTTGTTTTGCAAAACAACAAATACTTTTACTTTCTCCAGAGAGAAATGAGAGGCAGCATCACCTTCAAGATTGTGCCAAGTTATCGCACTCAATCTTCTTCATGTGAGGTAATGAATTACTTGCTTTCTTCTCAGTCTTAAAATTAACTGCCTGCTCATGGCTGAATGTTATTGCTTTCTGGGAAATTGTTTCTGCCTGTGCTGTTAGATCACACACACCAATTTTACAACAAAGATAACGGAACAAAGGAGTAGTTCTATCCACCTACTGTATTGTTGCTATTTCATATTCATTACATCAATTCATTAAATATTACATAAATGTCTAAAATAAAGCAAAACTAATAATGATAATTAGGTCATGGAATAATTAAAAACAAGCTTGAATAATAACACATCTGGGCAAGAGAGCTATTTCCTCAGAGAGTATATTTCCATTTTTCCAATTTTGAAATATTTCAATAATTGAAATATTTAAAAAAAATCTGGACAATGAATTCTGATTGCTTCATAAAAAGATTTGCTGAAAAGATGCAATGATATGACAGGATTTTTAATATTAAAAATAAGCTCAGATTGATTAAAGAGCCAGAGCTAACACTGAGGAACAATAAAACAAATCAAAATAGTGAATGCATCCAGTGAAAAAGCTGAATATTTAATGTGATCATATATTGCAAAATGCTAACTAGTGCTACTAAAATTACTTTGACCAACAAACCAGATTCTCAAATAGCAAAAGAAAAATTGAAAAAATGCAAGTAATTTTCTTGGAAATGTAATATTACACTCTAGTCATAACCCATATAAAGTACCAATGTTTAAAGGCATTCATATACTGTATATTCATTTTAATTATATAATTTGAATATTTTCTGGGATATTGGAAATAATAAGGAATATTGGAAATGATAAGGAATAATAAGGCTTGTCCTCAGAAAGAGGTCCATTTTAGTGGGATTTATTTTTAGGATACAGGTTCCATCATAAAAAGAATACACATATACAGGGTATACTAAAATCAGATCCGCATAATTTATTATATAAATTACATTAAATGTTCCAATTGATTGCCATTTTCTTCTAAACACTTCCTTGCTCATTTGATGACCTTTGAATATTCCTAAGTACAACAATATTTTTCTGGAAAAAATATTAATTAATAAAATGTACTGTGATTAACTTATGGACCCTGACTTATGGTACACAGTGTCCATGTCTATGTGTATATGTGTGCATATCTACATACACAAGTACACATATACCGTTTAGAGAGTGCTTGCACTGTGAGGCAGTATATAAATGTCACAAATAAATAAATATACAAACAGTGATATTAGAAAAAGGACTAAAGAGCTCTACCCAATACAAGTTTTGATATCTACTACCAAGTGGCTTGGAAAAACATCTATTTTTGCATGTATAATTACAGTAAAAATGCCATATAAATGTAAAGTGTATTGTATCTGCAGGCTAAAGCAAATCTTAGCTCTATAAATATTTTCTCTGTGTAGCTTACCCCCTCCTAAAATATTGGAGTACAGCTTCCATCATCTCATTGGACTAACCAAATTTATATGCTGTATGGGAGGGTTCCCCAACCCTCAGGGGCTGTGAAACAGGGCTGCGGAAGTGGCAGGCAAGCCACTCAGTTTGCATAAGCAGTGGGCAAGTACACACGCACAGCTCCATTTGCACAAGCAGCATGCATGCCCACTGCTTGCACAGATGGAACTGTGCATACTTGCAAACTGCATGCATGGAACCATCCCCTCTCACCACCCACCCACCCGGCCGATCAGCAAAGCCAAAAAGGTTGAGGACTGCTGCTCTATGGGACTGATGGAAAATGTGCACAGGACACCTGGAAGGACCCAGTTTTGGAAAAATTGAATTAGAGGAATCTACTAGGCTAATTTTTCTTAGGTTGCAGGAAGAACCTAATAGGAGAAGCAAGAAGGTGGAAAAGATAGTTATGAGAAATACAGTAAAAGTTGGTCTTGCTGACATAGTTGTAGTTACTTGTCTCCTGCCAGTTTTTCCTAATAATATTTCATCAAAAGATAAATTAGTTAAAAATGCATCTAATCCATCAGTAACATTCCTTAATGTGTGTCCAACAAATATGTTAGAACTATAACTGCCATTATTCTTAACCAGAAGTTGTAGCCAATGGAAGATGTAGCCAAAACTTCTAAAGGTAGATTAGGAAAGTTGACCTGAACTATTGGTGCTATTTTTTGTCACATTTAAACTTTTGAAAATATTTACAATTTTGGGGTATTCCATATTATTTTATATTCAATGAATGTTCAGCTGTTTATTTTATTGTAGGAAGTAGGAATTCACTGCACAGATAGTCTTTGACTTATGAACAGAATTGAGCCCAGATTTGCAGTTTTAAGTCATTGCAGTAAATTGCCAAGCATCCAAAATGCAATCATGGGCCAGTGGGGGGGGTGGGGGTGCAGCCATCATAACTTTGAAAACAGGTTATAATTTTGAATGGTCAATAAACACCTGGTCATAAGTTGAGGACTACCTGTATCTTAACTAACTATTTTAATAAATTAATCCTATTTGATGGAGCAAAATTTTGTAATATAGAAATAGAGCATTACAAAATTAAGTAGCCAGAGATTAGTTTTAAGGAAAACATCATAATATGAAATATTAGAAAAAGCTCATAATCTAGTTATGTACAACTTCAAAAACTGCCATAATAAACTGAAGACATTCCTCTGGAGCAAATGTAAACGAAATGCAATTATATTTTAAATATACTCAAATAATGTCTTAAAGCTCTGTAATTTCATAACATCTAAATATTAATGTTTCACTGTAAACTATTTGAAATACCTTTTCCAAAAGGGCAATAAAACCAAAGATTTCTGATACCTCATTACCAATATAAAAGTTTTCAGTTGGTTTTTTTTTAGTGGTTTATGGTTAAGAAACTATAGATGTATAAAATATGCTTTGTTAGATTTGTTATGCTTAAATTCATTTTAAGAAAGGATGTTTTTCCTACTTAGCAAACACACTGGGAGAAATACTATGTAAGTGATGCCATACTTTAAAATATTGCATGCTCAAATATATCAACTGTTCCTCTGTATAGATTCTGATAAAATACAGTATAGATTCATAATGCACAGATATACACATTTATATACTTTTCTTTTTTAAAAAACTGGAATTCTATAATTTTGAAACAAAGTTGGCTTGTCAGAAGTACATTTAAGTTACAGTGCAATATGGCTGCAAATGCAAATATGCCTACACAAATATGCCTATCCATTAAAAAGTCATTTTAATGGATAGGGATAGATCAATCTTGTAAAAAAGCTAATCATGGCATTTTTAAATTTATTTTACAATTGAAGGTATGAAGATGAATATCTTGATATGTGTTTAAAAGGATATTAAACGTAAATAGTCACAAATAATTATTCAACAGGGTTTTAATTAGGTAACAGCGTCCCGTATGCCTCAACACATAGTCGTGCTGGCCAAATGATCATGGAAATGTCTTCAGACAATGTTGGCTCCCTTGAGTAAGAAATGGAGATGAGCACCACCCCCTAGAGCCATGATGGCAAACTATGGCACGCAGGGCCCTCTCTGTGGGCATGAGAGTCGTCGCCCAGTTAGCTCCACCGCGCATGCGTGCACACCTCCTGCTGGCCAGTTGATTTTTGGGTTATCTGATGTACATGCATGGAGGGCGGGGTGCATGCATGGGGGTGGGGGTCGCATATGCAGGGGTGGTGGGAGCGTGGGGTGTGTGGTGCCCCCCACACCCATTTTTGGTCCCAGGAGGCTGCAGGGAGGCCTGCTAGGCCCAAAACGAGGCGTGGGGGTGCAGTGCCTCCCCACGTCCCATTTTTGGTCCCAGGAGGCTGCAGGGAGGTCTGCTAGGCCCAAAATGGGGCGCGGGGTCATGCGCACATGCACAGGGGGAGTGTGGGATGGTGTCACACGTGCATTGCATTATGGGTGCCGGCACGCACATGTGCTATTGTGCATGCGCGCTTTCGTCACCCGACGAGGAAAAGGTTAGCCATCACTGGCAGTGTGGAAGGCAGGCAAGCATGGCAGGGCCGCGGGGAAGGGAGTAGAGGCAGGTTGGGATGGGGGGCCAGGGGCAGCTAGGTGGGCCACGACTCGCAGACTTACCTGGCAGGCAGATCAGGGGTGCAGCGCTCCAGGCAGGTTAGCTGCTGAGCAGAGACTGGGCAGGGTGAGTGAGTGAGCAGAGACTGGGCGGGGGACCAGCTCGGGGGCAAGGCCAGCCAGCGGTTGCTACCGGTTCGGCGACCCAGGCCAAATGTCCACTACCGGTTCTCCCAAACCGGTCCGAACCAGTAGGATTTCACCCCTGGTATAAATCCTTCTATTTCCCACCATCCAGTCAGAGCTGAAGAAGCTTCTTGGATGAGAAGTGAAATGTCTTCAAACAAAAACAGGAACGTCCAGTTGCCTCTTGAAAAAGCACAACTATGACCTTGATGACTGAGAATCGCCATAGACATTTTTCTATTACTTAGAAGTAGAAAACAATTTCATGCAATTATGTATATTGTTTTCCAAAATATACAGAATGGAAACTAGATTGTCAGTATATTTCAGTTACAAATATCTAATGTTGCCAGTTGGTTTAGATGAAAAAGCTAATAGCAAATACAATTGTTTAAAAGTCAATAATGAAAAGTTACATTAAAAGAAACATGCTTGCTTTAACACGTTAGAGGAGCTTAATTTAAAAATGTAAACATAATTTTAAACAAGGCCTAGTATACCATACTTTATGGTATTGGCTTAAGGATATGTGTCATTTGGTTTTATACAGATCTATATAGATTAAAAACAAATGTTTCTGAAACCACATCCAAACCGCTGGGCTATTTAAGTAGTAGAAAGAAAGAAAGATGATTCAAACCTAGAAGCTTTAGGTCAGATAGTACAAACTATCCAGAGTCAATGGCCATGTTAGGCTTTTTAATTATAAACCATTTTTAAATTGCTACATGAACATCATTATTGTATATCACATCTAATTATTTTGTGTAAGAATACCTGTGTGATTCTAAAGAATACATTTAACAAAATGATCAATATGAAAATCCACTTAAAATATATGAGGGCACTCAACTCTTGTAAACTTTTCATGTAGTTATTAAAAGTATTCTTCACACTTAACTTTAATTTGACAATAAAGCAGGATGAAGCAATTCAAAACAATTAACATTTGCATTTTTTTCTCATAGTATTGAAGTTATATAACCATACAATAAGAATGGATGGCATATTTCATAAGCAAGGAGTTTTCATTTATATGTAGTAATCAAGTTTCTGGTTCTTTAAAAGAGCCTCTCCTGCCAGCCTAAGTAATGGGTAAATTCATAGCAGGTGAAATTTTGCAGAAAATCAAATCCTACTATGTTTGGATGTTTAAAGTTCAATACCAGCAGATAATTTGCAACCAGTGCAGATCTGGCAATACAATACAGATCTCCCCTAATGTTTCTTTGTAAATTTGTGATATTAGAAAGTCTCTGAAGTACATACAATGGAGGAATGGTTGGTGAAGATAGTAGAATTTGCAGACATGGCAAAATTGACTTGTTTTATTGGGGAAAAGACAATAACTACCTTTGTTAGTGAGTGGAAACCTTTATTGGCTTTTTGCTGAAAACAAAAAAATAAAAGTGTGATTTATGAGTTTGATGATTAAAAAGAATAGAATATGAAAGAAGGGAGACATACATTTAAAGAGAAGATAAAAAAAATAATGCATTTACAATTGCTTTAAAGTAAATCAGAAGCTGCTCCTTTATATCTTTTTTACTTTTTCTTTATTTTTCCTTTTTTTATTTATCACTTTCATTTATTTTCCTTTTTTTAATCCTGCCTTTATTATTTTCAAATAATGCAAGGTAGCAAAGATACATAATATTATCTCCTATTTTTCCCCACAACAATAATCCTTTGAAGCTGAGAGAGAGCGACTGGCCCAAAGTCACCCAGCTGGCTTTCATACCTAAGGTGGGAATAGAACTCACAGTCTTCTGGTTTCTAAGCCAACATCTTAACCACTGCACCAAACTGGCTCTCAAATTTGCATCATTTTTGTTCTGTAAAAAAAAAATTCTATAATAAAAGTTACTTTAAAAAAAAAAGAAAATTTGTGATATTGAATTATTGCTTTTATTTCTTTCAGATGTTTGGGAATAGTTATACCAAGGAAATGTTCTTCATTTGTAAATGTAATACAGGTAGTCTTAGATCAGGGGTCAGCAACCTTAAACACTCAAAGAGCCATTTGGACCTGTTTCCCAGAGAAAACAAAACACCAGGAGCCACAAAACCTGTGTGGGCGTGGCCAAGTCAATGTCACTCACTCCCACCGAGTCACATGAACCCCCCCCCCCCAGCCATGCCTAGCCAGGTTTTGTGGCTTTCTATGTTTTCTATGGGAAACAGGTATCTCTCTCTCTTTTCCCTCTCTCTTTCTCTCCATCTCTCTTTCTCACTCTCACTCTCCCCATCTCTCTCTATCTCCCTTCCTCCCCCCCTCATCTCTCTTTCTCTCTCCCTCTCCCATCTCTTTCTCCCATCCTCTCTCATTGCTCTCTTTCTCTCCCTCCCTCATCTCTCTCTTTCTCCCATCACTCTTTCTCCCTCTCCCCTTCTCTCTCTCTGCTGAGGAACGATCACCACCCCCAGCGGAGGCTTCCCTTTGGGCGACCCTCCTCCCCCTCTCGCGACTCCCTGATGGGGCCAGGAGGGTGCGCACGTGCGGGGAGACCCTCAAGCGAGCACAAAGGCGCGCGCGGAGGGCAGGGGGGGGCTTGCCATGCCCCCCCGCATGGGAGGAGGGGGAGGGGGAGGAGGGTCACTGGAGCAAAGCGGCCCTGTACCTGCTTTCGCGCCACAGTTGCGCGTAAGGCAGCCTTTGCTTCCTGCCGCTTCGGGCTGGAGCTTACGCCATCCCCGGCTCGGCCAAAGAGCTGTGGGGGAGTGGACACATCAAAGCGATGGTTAGATCTTTAGTGCAGGAGAGAAGCCGCATCCAAAGACCTTAAGCGAGCGGCCACCTGCCCTCCATACACGCCTTTGCTGTGCTTTGCTATGCTTTGGCGCTCGCTTGAGGAGGGTCTCCCCGCACCTGTGTACCCTCTTGGCCCCGCCAAGCCATCCAGGGAGTCGCGAGAGGGGGAGGAGGGTCGCCCGAAGGGAAGCCTCTGCCGGGGGGTGGCGTTCCTCAACCAGTGCCGGAGAATCAGTCCCGGCCGCTTCTCCATTCCTGCCATTGCCCTTACCTTCTCAGGCCAGGTGAGGGAGGGGAAGGCGAGGGGTGGGGCGAGACAGGGAGCCACAGCAGAGGGCCCAAAGAGCCGCTTGTGGCTCCAGAGCCGCGGGTTGCCGACCCCTGTCTTAGACTTACAACAGTTCATTTAGTAACTGTTCAAAGTTACAACAGCACTGAAAAAGTGACTGAAGTGATTTTTCACACGTACAACCATTGCAGCATCCCCATGGTCACGTGATCAAAATTCAGACCTTTGGCAACTGACTCATATTTATAATGGTTGCAATGTCTTGAGGTCATGTGATCATCTTTGTAATCTTCTGATAAGCAAAGTCAATGGGGAAGCCAGATTCACTTGACAACCATATTACTAATTTAACATCTGAAGTGATCCACTTAACAACTGTGGCAAGAAAGGTCGTAAAAATGGGACCAAATTTACTTAACAGCTGTCTCACTTAGCAACAGAAATTTTGGGCTCCATTATGATTGTATTTTGAGGACTACCTGTATATCTTTTCAAAGTTGAAAAATTGATATAATTAGATAATTAAAAATACATTGAGCTTTTGTGGAAAAATATTGTAAAAATGATTAATATTTCAAGAAGGTTATATAGGTATTCCTATGTTAATAACTTAGTATTATTTCAAGCAGATAAGGTACTGAATTTGTTTTTTAATAAGAAAAACAACCCCCTAGATTCTTTACCTAAATTACAGCTATTACATGATGCTGAGGCAAACATTATCTTCCCAAGTTCAGTTTAATTTTTGGATATATTTTTATTTCATTTTTTTTCTCCAATCTAAGGATCAAATCAAAAAATAATTATGGGCATGATTACTGTGTGACTCCTTTGATATGGTTTGGCTCTATTTTCAACCATAACTCCATTGCATTTTCTTGCACTGAAGATTGCAAGATATATTTTAAGATACCAGGATGGAAGTGTAATTTCAATCCTTATTCACATGATAAATTTACCCTCTTGCATGGTCCTAAATTTGGAGGGGGGGGTTAGGGGGCGATTCTGATACCGTGGATTACTTTATTGCCAATAAGTTTGGAATATCTAAAATTGTGAAAAGTTTTCTTGATTTCACACTTTGGCCCATATGAAGTGACTAAAACTCCTGAGTAAATATCAATATTGGAATTATCTTGAAGAGTTCTGTTATTTTTATAAGCAATTAAAGACTACCACTAAGCTGGCTATTAATCATTTGGAAGAACTCTGAAATAAAAAGTCAGAATAATTCATATTAACAAATCAACTATGGGTCATTAATAATTACCATTTTTAATTTTAACAATAATTGAGCCTTAATAATAAAAACATTGATATGTTTATTACAATCTTAAGATAAAACTGAACCAATATGATTCAGCAAAAGATTCTTCTTTATGTTTAGCTAAACATAATCTCTTAGGTAATAATTATGTTACAAAATGTAAAACAGATGAGACACTACTCAAATTATTTGGAATTATGCTACTACTCAATTTGTATTTAATATCTTTAAGCTTGTTAGTGTAGTGTTAAAAAGAGCAATATTGTTTTAAAATGTGAATTTCAGTTTTAATTCTATAACCAAGAATACTGAATCTAATATTACAAGATGAATTACAGATTTATCAGGTTTGGACAACAATAAAATAAATTATAGTGCGATGTTAGAAATACAGAGCAACTCCAGATTTACAATTACAGATCACCAGTATGTCTTTACTTTCTATATATGAGCTGGCTATCAAATTTATTAAGAATTTTCTTAATACATTTCATAGCTAGCTCATATATAGAAAATGAAGACATACTGATAAATATTATGCTTAAGGTTTACTAATGTGTTTAAAAATTAGATCGGTTAATTTTCTTTCTGTAATACAAAAAGGTTCTTGCTTCCTGTTTTGCTTTTTCCTCATTTTTCTTTGTCTTTTTCCTTTTGGTATATTAAAAGAATAAAAATAAACTTTAAAAATAGTACTAATTTCAAATATTGCAGTGCAAAATTATTGGTTCTATATTCTTTATTTTTCATAATGCAAATTATTTGCTGCAAACGTATTCAAGCAAAGCTAATAGTTTCTTACAAAGATAAATATGTGTGTATATATGTGTGTGTGTGTGTATGTATAGCAAAGCCATAGAAGTATTTTAAAAATTATATCATTAGTACTATTTTTTTAAAAAGGAATATATACTACTTTCCCGCTATCAAATCTTAAAATGCTAACTTAGTTATTTCTGGAAAAGATGTATCCTAGGAATAAATAAAATTGTCTTTAACTGAGGCATCTAAAGCCTATAATGTTTTAATGTGGTTTAACAAACCTAATTAGGCCAGTGAGACCTTTATACTTTTCTTCATTATATAAGCAATAATTTCAGAAGAGATGATCATCAAAATAAAATGTTTCTGCTACTAAGAGAAAACAGAGCTAATAAATAAGCAGTTTCACTGACACTGCAAATTATGTAAAAATAGACTTCTTAGGAGTATTGTGCAAGTTAAAATATGATTATTTCTTAAGAAGAATAAGGCAAAAGTGGTTTTAAACCTATCAATATTTGTTTATTAAAATATATCTGTGTAGTGTTGTGTGATAATGAACCTTGTGTCTTATTTCAGAGAGATTCCCCCTCTACATCCAGACAGTCCCCAGCTAATGGCCATAGCAGCATTAACAATTCTATTTCGGTAAGACCTCCAGTTCCAGACAGAGAGTATTACAGTCTTGTTGGTGCTTATGTACCATTCTTTTTATATGTTCAATGGAAAATTGTGTTCTATTAATAAAATGAAGAATACTTAGAATTCCCTATTTTTTCCTCATTCAATGGTTTATTCAGTAATATAATTTTCTAATCAAAATCCCTTTAATGAGTTGCATTCAACCATCAGGTAAACATTTTAATCACCTTGAAATATGCTTTTTGTTATTCTTATCCTGATTAGCTCAAAGTTAAGCAAAAAGAATAATTTCCATTTTGAACTTTTGTTTGTGTTTTTAAGCAAAACATTTGTAAAGCAGATATTTGAGGCCTTCAAGACCTAGGCATCATCATCATTATTACTATTGTTATTATTAAAGTTCTCTAGATTACCACATTGGTTTCCGCTATCTGAGTTAACGAATTGGTGTGTCCCCTGCTATTGTGGTACGTGCACATATTTTGTGAAATATGAGCCTTGCCTGGATATGAAAAGCGAAAGAAACTGTCTTTAAACTGCATTTATAAGCGAGCTATTAACATCACATCTTTAACACAAAGTGCTGTTCTTTTTACCATATGTTCAGGCAAAAAGATATTAGTAAACATTGTTGATATTGCTGCTGTTTACTTTTTCTCTTTCTGTGAACACACATGGTAAAATGTTAAAAAGTATCTGTAGAAAAATGTTGCCTCAAAAATATTCTTTGTATTTCTGCTGTCAACACTTAACTAAACATTTTTAAAACTTCTGGAGAAGTTCAAAAACTGTTTAAAATATTGCAATTACATTTTGATAAAAATACTAAAATGGATACAATTAGAAATATATTTTAGTCATGTAATCTTATGTAATATCATTAAAACAAGAGTTTAAATAAATAAATTAGCTTCAATTTGTAATTACAATGTTGATCAATATGAATGCCCCATCAGGAATACAGTTTGAATATTAAAATTACTTTCCTTGTTTAAGGAATTTTTGTGTTGAAGATGATGAATTCTTTATTAAAAGCACACTTTCTATCTGCTTAAATTTTATCTGCTTCAGCTTGCTGCTAAACAATCTGGGTTTGACATTTTCTGAAGATGATTATTGTTAATACCTCTAAAATAGCTTTGATATTAAAACTGTTACCTATTTTCAAAGTAAGATGAAAAATTATTATTCCTGGGTTGACTTTATTCTGCAGGACTTACCATCAACAACACAACCGAAAGGACGACAGGTGAATAGCTATTCTCCATAAAGGCTTTCATAACTTTTCACACCATTTTCTCCTTACCATTTCAATTTTTTTATCCCGTTATGTGCTGATTCAGATTTTACAGCTTTTATCATTTTGTGTTTTATTCATATGGCTGATCAACACACGCACTATTTATCATGTGGTACTCCTATGATACTAAGTTGTTTTTTCTTACTAACAGCTTTTCCATTCACTTTCATGTTGTCTGTCAGCACCAGCATTCTCATCAGATTTGATTTGATTTGATTATTTTGATTTGCTATTTTGTCATGTTATTCCTGTGCATTAGATCTTATCCAAGAATCATGTATTGTGCGTATATTTGTCTTAATAAACCTATTATATATAATTGTTGCTTTCTAGTAGCTTTATTGCCCTGATGAGAGCAGGATGGCCCTTCAAATAAAATAATTACAAATGACTTTGTAATATATGATCAGGCTGAAAGTGCAAATGATGTATAATTAAATGTATTAAATTTAATTAATTACAAAAATTAAAAAGGACAGGAAAGCAGCCTTTTTTAAATGAAACAGTAGTGGGGATTCTCTTTTAGTACTTTCACATAAACAGAGGTTGGGGAAATACACTTTTGGTTTTTATTTCTTGCAGAATTAAAAGCAAGTAGGGAGGCACATCCGGCTGCTACCCTTTATTTATTATTGGACTCCCATAAGAGTTTTTTAAAATTAGGGTTTTTTTAATGAAATAGAAGCAATCGTCCATTATTGTTGTACATATCTTTAACTCAGATATACACTTTAATCATTGATGCTATAATGTAAAATTGCAAATTTAAAAAATAAACAGTGGAAATCAAAACCCTTTATGTCAGTTGGTTCAATGGATTTACCGTCTGCCCCACCTTCTTCCAACTAAGGATTCCCTAGCCTAGACCTTTCCCCATATTTTTCAAAAGATCTGGAACTTAACTACAAACAGAAGGGCTGTTTATATTAAAAAACACAATTGCATCCATATCTTCTTTATATTTGTACAACCAAAGGGCCTCTCTAGATTTCAGATTTTTTTGAACATGTGTGATAACACTAAATGGATGATAGATAAACATTTATGAAAAACTCTTAATTGGGTGGTATCTTATTACAAAAATTACATATTTTATCTGTAACTACCTTAATAGAACTTAATATAGCTCTAAAACTTCATGCAAATTAAGTTACAGAGATAAAATTGCTTTTTAACATGAAGAATATTAAGTGAGTCCTCCATAGTGGGTTGAGATAGCGTCCAGGAATGGGTTAACTCTTGCCTTCAGCTGATTGGACCGAGTGTGTCAGAGCTGAAAACTCTGCCTCTGTTGCTAGGGCTTCCAGCTTTCGACTCGGTCCTCAGCATGGACGGACGTGCAAAAGTACTTCTCCACTTAATGATGGCCATACAGCCACCCCAAAGTAAGAAGGGGATATTGTCAGGAGTTTTGCACTCTGCTTAACAACGGCCGCTCCATCAACCCCTTAACAGGGACTTTTAGGCCGCTCGACTCAGGGATCAGTGGGCTCCGCCCATATCCCCACACAGCCCATTTTAGGAGCTTCGCGCTCCAGTTCCAACACATTACCTGCGATAGGGCTGTCCAGAGCATTAAGGCTCCAGTCCTACGACCAATTGTTGGACATCTTGGCTGACAAATCAGGCTCCAGGGGGCATAAATGATCTGCCTTGGCCTCTAGCCCTGACTCTCAGGATAGCAATGCCAATAAGCACTCTAAAACTACCGAAAAAGATGAGCACAGGACTTACAGCTTATAGCGGATGCCGTCAAACAGGGCATCACGGCTGGGATACAACAGCTTAACCGTGCGGACTTCCTGCCACTGGCTTTGTCATCTGAACAAAATTTGACCTGCAGCACTCTTATCAGGCTGACAGGGATGATTTACACGAGGTCTATACCTTGGATCGTTCTACCCACAGTCAGGACCAAGCGTCCCACGATGGAGGTCATTATGTCCTGGAACTGTTGGATGACGAAGGGTTGCAGGCGGAACAACCCCCTTTCTCCATCCTGGGGTGGAACCAGCCTTCAGGATGTGTAGACCTCGACCAATCAGCTTGAGGACCGGGCCAGTCAATTTGAATAACCAGTAGGATCCACCTTTCCTTCCCAGATTTGACTCGGTCATTCAAGAGGATAGTCGTGGTTGGACTCCTTTCCCATCCTGAAGACTTATTCCCTTTAGGCCTTTTTCCCCTTCCTTCTCCTTTTAGTTATCTAATATCATATCTTTCCTTTAAAAAAAAAGATTTTAATTTAACAAATAGTCCTTTTCAGAATTAACCTCTGCAGCAGACCACCGTCTGAGGAGCTTCAAACTTCTATCTCAATCGACGAAGAACAGGCAAGATATAGGGGCCCGTTCCTTCCTCTTTCTCCCCCCTCCCCGCCAGTGGGGCACCGCATTTGATCTTAACTCCAGCCTCCGTTTTTCTCCAACGTGCGACACAGACTGCTAGCAGCGGTGTTGGGAGGCTTATTTGGCACGCAGAGGCGAGTAAACAAGACGCCCGGGGGGGCATTCCAAGCCATCAGAAGCAGCGGTGTTAGGGGAACTTTGCCAGGAATGCGACAGCCATTATCCAAGCCACCGAGGAAGGGGGGCATCAAGGCGATCGGCGGCAGACCAAACTAACTGCAACGAACTGCGCTGCCTTAGAAACGGACGCGTCCGGCTCAGGAAGCAGCCGAAAGCCTAGCAATTACAGCTTTAATTTTCCCGTGCTCTAGCACGGCGTTGGTAGACGCCATTGCCTCCGCCGGCACAGCTGACTAGCGGCACGTAATCATAGCGGGGAAGAGACACGGCAGTTCCTTGCAGAGCGAGCAAAGCACAGCATCCCCCCCCCATTCCTAGTCTTGCAACAGTGGGCATGGCTGAGGGCGCCGCTGGAGATTTCTCGCGGCTCCCTGCAATCTGGGATCTCCCCCTTTCAGCAGCAACATTAGAGAGCCACGGAGGCCTCCTCTGAAGAGGGACAGAGGGGGGACGAAGCCTCATAATTCTTAGGTGAACAAACTGCCCTGACAACAGACAACATATCCACGAAGGCACACATCAACCGTCAGGGGGGCACAAGGTCCAGGTCCCTCCTGGCTGAAGCCAGGAGACTGGGCCTGTGGGCGGAGAGACACATGCGGTCACTCACGTCAGACCACATATCAGGGATTCACAACTTACAAGCGGACTGGCTCAGCCGCACTCCGGTGGATCAGGCAGAGTGGACACTGCATCTCAACATCTTTCATCAGATAGCCAGAGATTCGGCCATCCACTAGTGGACCTCTTCGCAACTTCGAACAACTCTCACCTGCTGAGTTTCTTCTCCTGGTTTCCACCGCTGGGGGTGGAACAGACGAACGTTGTTCGGAGCCTGTGGCCTCAAAGGCTCCTATACGCGTTTCCCCCACTTCCGGTGATTCCGGAACTCATCCACAAGATTTTAGTAGAACAGGCAGAAGTAATCCCCGTGGCCCCCTTCTGGACACAGAGAGCGTGGTTTGCAGAACTCCAGGTTCTTTCGGTCACACAGCCCTGGCTCTTGCCCCCATCGGAGGACTGGCTGTCACAGGGGAGCATTCAGCACCCGGATCCAGCCTGGTTACAATTGACTGCATGGAAATTGATAGACGCGACTTACTAAGCCAGGATTACCATCAGGACATTGTTCTCATCATGCAGGCATCGCGCTGTCCTTCCACAAACCACATTTATTCAGCTACGTGGAAGGCCTTCTGTACATGGTGTGACAGGGAAGGCATCTCACCAGTGTGCATTCCCCTTCCCAAAGGCTGAGATTCCTAAAACATGGGCTTAACTTCGCAAACAAGTGGCAGCCCTCTTGTCTGTTCTGTCGTGCGATCAATAGGGCTCTCTAGCACAGTGTCCAACAATTCGGCGTTTCCTCAAGGGGACAACCAACTTACTTCCCCAATAAATTCATCAATACCCTACCTGGAATCTTCAGCGGGTTCTGTCATCCCTTGCAGGGCCACCAAACGAGCCTCTCAGAGAAGCATCACTGCGACATCTAACTATGAAGGTGGCCTTCCTGGTAGCCATCACATCAGCCCGTCGCATCTCTGAACTATCGGTGCTATCGGTCAGGAGAGATCTGTGCATCTTTCAACCAAACAAGGTAACCCTCCGAATCGACCCATCCTTCATCCCAAAGGTGAACTCGGTTTCCACAGATCCCAGGAGCTCGTTCTCCTATCCTTCTGTGCACAACCATTACATCCCTCTAAAAAGCGTTGGCATTCACTGGACGTGCGAAGAGTTCTCAAGATTTATCTTGAATGCACCAAGCACACAGGGAAAACTGAAACACTTTTTGGGGGGGTTCCATCCCCGATTCTTGGGGAATCGGCCATCATCAGCTACCATAGGGCGCTGGATCAGGGGCACCATTGCCAAAGCATACGAGCTAAATGATATGCCTGCCCCAGCAGGAATTACTGCACATTCCACCAGAAGCGCAACCACATCAGCAGCCTGGAACACCCGAGCATCGCTAGAGGAGGTCTGTCGGGCGGCAACCTGGGCTCACCATTTCAGTTCATTCGACACTACAAGATTTTTGTATGGTCAGTATGGAGTCAGGCAGAGGCAACAGGATGAGAGAACTCCCCGAGCCAGGCAGTCCAGGAGGCCCTTTTAAAGTGGGGGCGGTCATTCCTTTCACCGCCCCAAGTGAGAGTACATCCTCCTTCCCCATCAGCGGTCACCTAGCTTACTTTGCTGACCGATGGGACGAAGTCATCTCAGATGTTTGGGTCAGGGAGATGGTCAGGGCAGGCCTCTCCCTAGAGTTTCTCTCCCCCCCCCGAGGTTCTTCATCCACTGCCCGGTCTCTAACCTTGCTTCAAAGAGGGCTCTCATGGAGGAAGCCATCGGTCACCTGCTGGACATAAGAGCTATTCAGCGGGTGCCAGAGAGTCAGAATGGGCAGGGGTTTTATTCCATTCTCTTCATGGTTCCAAAGACCTCTCCACCGGCAGTATCTTATATTTTGTTATGCACTTACCCACTACCAGTATAGGGCCCTTCCGTTCAGTCTCTCCTCTGCCCCCCGCGTGTTCACGAAAATCTTAGCAGTTCTCGCAGCCCACCTTAGGGCTCTTTCCATGCGTGTCCAATGTTACCTGGATGGCATCTTAATCCAGTCTTCCTCGCTTCAGCAGGTGAGGGAGGATCTCCATGTAACGGTTCAGACCCTTGGGCACCACTGGTTCTCTATTAATAGAGAAAAGAGTCACTTCTCTCCATCAAACCGCATTGTACATCTAGGGGCGGTGATTGAATCCCTTGAGTGTAGGGTGTATTTGTCCCAGGAGCGCCAGGTCAGTCTTAGAGAAATGTCTGCCCTAGTCCAGCAGCAGCATAGGGTTCCCCTAGCATTGCTCTCCTCGCTCCTGGGCAAAATGATTTCCAGTATCAACATCATTCCCTGGGCACGCCTACACTCCAGAGACCTCCAATGGTTTCTTTTGCCATTCCAGAGAACGGGCCGCAGCAACTCATCAGCCAAGGTCCTAGTTCCCAAGGAGGCCCTTCGTTTTCTGCATTGGTGGAGGTCTCCTGCAATATCCAAGGGATGTCTTTTTCAAGAGCCGCAAAGATTTGTGATTACAATGGATGCCAGCCTGCTCAGGTGGGGAGCAGTGTCCAAGTCCTCCATGATTCAAGGCCAATGGTCACCGGCCGAATGCCGGTGCAGTATCAACTGGCTAGAACTACATGCCATGAACCTGGCCCTTCACCGCCTTCACCAACAGGCGTCAGGAAAGCACATCCTCGTGCTTACAGACAATGTATCAGTGAAGGCGCATATCAACAAACAGGGGCACCAGATCTCGGACCCTCATGATGGAAGCCAAGAGACTGGGCCTCTGGGCGGAGCGCCACCTCCTGTCAATCTCGGCAGACCACATCTCTGGAGTGTCCAACGTGCAGGCAGACTTTCTGAGTTGACACACCATAAACCACGCCGAGTGGCGCCTGCACCCGGATATCTTTCAATAGCTGATGAGCCTCTTTGTCAACCTCTTTGCCACCCCAGAGAACGCCCAACTGCCGAGATTCTACTCCAGGTTCTGGACTCTGCAGGCAGAGATGGTGGCCGCCTTGCGTTGCCAGTGGCCTCCCGGTCTGCTATATGCCTTCCCCCCTCTGCCTCTGCTTCCGAAGGTCATCCAGAAGGTTTTGGAACAGTAGGCAGAGGTAGTTCTGTTGGCGCCGCACTGGCCCAGGAGGGCCTGGTTCGCGGATCTGGTGGCCTTGTCCGTGGCCCAGCCCTGGAGGATCTCTCAGCACGAGGCCTCCCTCAGCCAGGGGGTGTTGATCCACCTGACTGCCGGTGGTTCCTACTGACCGCCTGGCGCTTGAGTGGAGCATCTTGAGGCATGATAACATCTCCAGGGCCATTGCAACCATCCAGGCCTCGCACAGGCCTTCCACCCAAAGAATATATGTGGTCACCTGGAAGGCATACTGCATCTGGTGTGCTAGGACCGGCTTATCACCTCTACGTGTCTGCATTGGCCAAATCCTGGATTTCCTCCAGGACGGCCTGGACAAAGGGCTATCGCGAAACACTATCTGGAGGCAGGTGGCAGCCCTGTCCTCCATACTTACCTGCAGCTCACTGGAGTCCTTGGTGCAACATCCAAACATCTGGCGCTTCATCAGGGGCATGACCAATCTGCCCTCCCCTGTGGTTCACCGGTATCCCACCTGGAACATAACCAAAGTCCTCAACTCTTTGACCGGTAGCCCATATGAGCCGTTGGCCTTGGCCAGCCTGCGCCATCTGACGTACAAAGTCGTGTTTTTGGTGGCTATCACGTCAGCCAGGCGAATATTGGAACTGGCGGCACTATCAGTAAGACCTGACCTTTCTATTTTTCACCCGGACGGGGTGGTACTGCGTCTGTACCCTTCCTTCATCCCCAGAATCAATACCTGGTTTCACCGTGCACAGGAGCTAGTGCTGCCTAACTTCTGCCCCAGGCCGCTTCATCCGCTCGAGAGGCGGTGGCATATGCTGGACGTTCAGAGAGCCCTCCGTACGTACGTCAAATGTAGGGCTGACCTGCGAGGCGCTCTTTGTTTCTTTTCAGCCACGAACCTTGGGCCTTAAGGTCTCATCTGCAACGGTGGGTCGCTGGATACGAGCCACCATTTCGGCGGCGTACGACCTACGGTCACTTCCCAGGCCTGCACAAGTAACTGCTCACTCAACTCGCAGCACAGCGACAACGACGGCCTGGGCAACGCAAGCGTCGCTGGAAGAGGTGTGCAGAGCCTCTACGTGGGCCACCCCATTGCCCATCATCCGACACTACAAGTTGGATACATTTGCTTCGGATGAGGCTTCCTTTGGCCGCCGAGTACTTCAAAGGGTGCACGTGGAGGGTGTCTCCCAGGACCAGACCTGAACCCACCCGGTGGACAGCCAGCTTTGGTATGTCCCATTCCTGGATGCTATCTCAACCCACTATGGAGAAGGGGCGTTGGTCTTAGCTGATATGCTCCTTCTCGTAGGGTTGAGATAGCATCCAGCCCCGCCCTAAAAGACTGGTCTGGTCTGGTCATGGATATTTTTGTGCAAGGGCGACACTGGAGAATAGAACTGGAAGCCCTAGCAACAGAGGCAGGGTTTTCAGCTCTGACAGACTCGGTCCAATCAGCTGAAAGCAAGAGTTAACCCATTCCTGGATGCTATCTCAACCCTACGAGAAGGAGCATATCAGGTAAGACCAACGCCCCTTTTCTTTCTTGTTTTAAATCATGACCTTGGATGTTATAAATAAAACCAATTTAGGTTTCCTTGAAAGTGCAATAAAACACTAACCCAGCCACACAAAAAAAGCAAAGTATGTGAATCTATATCTCCTCATGTTTGTTCATAGAACAATAATCATTCCAAAACATCATTTAACATTATATGTAAACCAATTGTAATATGCCTTGATGGAATGAATTTCGTTCAAACAATAGTAATAAAAATATGAAATGTTTCATATATTATTACTAAGCAAAATAAATGTACCCCCCAAAAAAATAAACAAATGTAAATGATTCCCTAGTGCATAAAGATTCATGTGGCAATTCAAATACTCTAGTTTTGCTTTTATTTTCCTCCCAAGATATTTTTTCAACTTCCAAGACTTGTCAATAGCCATGATAATTCCTAGATATCTCCAAATATTAATCTTATATTAAATATCAATTTAATATAATGTAAATTACATTAAATATTAATTTTAGAAAAGCTAATCCTGCTTAGCTTTTTGAGATCACCCAAGGTCAGCTCAGTGATATACATTTAAAAAATCATTTATTCTAAGAGATTATACAGTTGCCAAGTAGTACTGTGTATAGCTTGTGAATTGGGTTTAAAAATGTTATTAGTAACTGAATATATGTAGTTTAAAATGAAGCAAGTATGAATTATCCCAAGGATGATGATTCATAAAATTGAACCCCAGCTTCTCATTATAATGATTAATTGAAGATATACCTTATTTCTCTTACAATTGAGATTAAGCAACAATTTGACAGCCACTTTTTACTAGCTAGATGTAATTCAACATTTGCTGTCCTGGCATCAGATGATATATTGAGGGAGCTCAATATATTTGGACAAAACACTTCTCACAGTTTAGAGTCATACTCCTACAATCCTTGATTTTTGCAAGCAAAAAATCACTCCTAATTGTTCATATGAACATAATTCTTATATAATTAGTGCACAAATTATTATATAATCCTTTAATTGTACTTTTTCTATTATTCCGGTATTTTGGTTAATATTTCTCAATTTTTATAAAATTATAAAATTTTATAAAATTTATAAAACCTCAGGCACTGAGGTGAAACATAATGTGACCAATAAAATTATACAATGTGTAGTTTTAAATATTTTTATTCATATTTAGCATTATGTTCCAAAAAAACTGCAGTGTAATTTTTAGATCTTGGTTTATTAATATGTGTGAAATTGTCCACTTGGTTGAATTTAGTGCGGAAGTGTTTGAGGTTCATTAGTGCACGAATAGTAGTTAGTTCAGGCAACAGATCTCTCTGCTTCTTTCTCCCTGCATTTCTCCCCAAAAGCTTCACCTACAAGTGAAACTCGAAAAATTAGAATATCGTGCAAAAGTTCATTTATTTCAGTAATGCAACTTAAAAGGTGAAACTAATATATGAGATAGACGCATTACATGCAAAGCAAGATAGTTCAAGCCGTGATTTGTCATAATTGTGATGATTATGGCTTACAGCTCATGAAAACCACAAATCCACAATCTCAGAAAATTAGCATATTACATGCAATCAATAAAACAAGGATTGTACATAGAACAATATCGGACCTCTGAAAAGTATAAGCATGCATATGTACTCAGTACTTGGTTTGGGCCCCTTTTGCAGCAATTACTGCCTCAATGCAGCATGGCATGGAAGCTATCAGCCTGTGGCACTGCTGAGGTGTTATGGAAGACCAGGATGTTTCAATAGCGGCCTTCAGCTCTTCTGCATTGTTCGGTCTCATGTCTCTCATCTTTCTCTTGGCAATGTCCCATAGATTCTCTATGGGGTTCTCTATGGGGTTCAGGTCAGGCGAGTTTGTTGGCCAATCAAGCACAGTAATCCCACGGTCATGGAACCAGGTTTTGGTGCTTTTGGCAGTGTGGACAGGTGCCAAGTCCTGCTGGAAAATGAAGTCAGCATCCCCATAAAGCTCGTCTGCGGAAGGAAGCATGAAATGCTCCAAAATCTCCTGGTAGACGGCTGCGTTGACCCTGGACTTAATGAAGCACAGTGGACCAATACCAGCAGATGACATGGCTCCCCAAATCAACACAGACTGTGGAAACTTCACACTGGAATACGACATTTGAAGCCCATGTCCAGGATCCGTCTGTGTGTGGTGGCTCTTGATGCACTGACTCCAGCCTCAGTCCACTCCTTGTGAAAGTCCCCAATGGCCTTTTCCTAACAATCCTCTTCAGGCTGCAGTCATCCCTGCTGCTTGTGCACCTTTTTCTTCCACACTTTTCCCTTCCACATAACTTTCTATTAATGTGCTTTGATACAGCACTTTGGGAACATCCAACTTCGTTTGCAATTACCTTTTGAGGCTTTCCCTCCTTATGGAGGGTGTCAATGGTTTTCTGCACAACTGTCAGGTCAGCAGTCTTTCCCATGATTGTGATTCCTACTGAACCAGACTTAGAGACCATTTAAAGGCTCAGGAACCCTTTGCAGGTGTTATGGCTTAATTAGCTGATTAGAGTGGGACACTTTGAGCCTGGAATATTGCACCTTTTCACAATATTCTAATTTTCTGAGATTGTGGATTTGGGGTTTTCATGAGCTGTAAGCCATAATCATCACAATTATGACAAATCACGGCTTGAACTATCTTGCTTTGCATGTAATGAGTCTCTCATATATTAGTTTCACCTTTTAAGTTGCATTACTGAAATAAATGAACTTTTGCACGATATTCTAATTTTTCGAGTTTCACCTGTAGATATTGTGAAAACCTCTCAAATACTGCAGGTTCTGCTTTATAAATCTATAACTGGGGAAGATAGGATTTTCTTGAAATGTGACAGAATATTGGCTGTATATATGATTTCAACTATAGCCACACATCTCTCTCAGACAATGCCCCAAATCTTCTGCAATTCTATTTTAAGGCTGCTTATAAAAGAAAACCAAAGGAAAACTTAAATCTATATATGGAAGCTATTACATCTAAAATTCTAACATATTAACTTTATAATTTCTGACTTTTAATATTGTTTTTAGATATATGTAAGAGCACAATTTGAATATGATCCAGCAAAGGATGATCTTATTCCCTGCAAGGAAGCTGGCATCAGATTTAGAGTTGGCGATATTATCCAGATTATTAGCAAAGATGATCACAATTGGTGGCAGGGTAAACTCGAGAATTCAAAAAATGGAACTGCAGGCCTCATTCCTTCTCCTGAGCTTCAGGAATGGTATGTTGTTTGGCAATTGATAAACATGAAAGTAGTTTTCTTAAATTTTTAATAATTGAATTTGTCAGAATTTCATATTTTAAACATTTGTGTTGTTGGTTGATAAAAAGAATGCTTGAATTAGGTAACTTGATTGGCTAGACTATTACTGAAAACACATAACATATTTGTAGTTGTATAAAGTAGTATGAAGTATTCATTAGGTCACTTGCTATAGAAATTTAGCTGGCAGTTTTCCTAAGTAAAAAATCATATTTATCCAGCCTCTAACAAGAGGAGGTAGAGATGGATACTTGAAAACTTCTGTGTAAATAAAGAAAAAAATTATCAGCCTTATCAAAAAATACCTAAAACAATAAGGAAGCAAGAAGATGATCCTGCTATTGCTGTCCCATAGCCCAGTTGATATTTTGCATCTAATCTTTCACAAAATCCAATATGAACACCACATTGATTCTGGATAGAATGTACTGTTAGATCTCTTTTAACAAAGATAATTGGGATTGGCAATTTATCACTAAGCAACGCAGTCTTAAAATGTGATACCACATGACTGCACTGATTTACAACAGCAGTTGTGGCATTTCCAATTGTCATCATTAGGTGAATTGTTAGGTTGTTAGGCATGGCTATGTGATCACCATTTGCGATCTGCTGGCTTCCCCATTGACTTTCCTTGTCAGAGATTGACAGTGAAGGTCACAAATGGCATTCACATGACCGCGGGACACTGTAATTGTAATAATTGTAAGTTAATTGCCAGATGCTTGAATTGCAAACATGTGATTACAAGGATTGTCTATAAGTGTTCTTATTCAGTGCTGTTGTAACTTTGAACAGTCACTAAACAAGTCACTAAACAAGGATTGCTTGTATATGACATTGTAGCTGCCATCTGCAAGCGTACTAACTTCTTTCAGTTTAACTATTATTCCTGAAACAACTTCAGTCTCACAGAATACAGTGACAATACCCATCAAATATCTCTCTTAATCCTCTTGTGTTGGTGAATTTTTATTTGCACTGTTTCCACTCATGTCTTAACATAAAAGAAGATAAAAATGATTGAAATAAATGTGATGAGAATATTTCTGCCTGGATACTATCATAGTAAAAACAGCCAGCTCGGGATAGTTGAAAAATATTCTTCCTGTCCCCAAGTTGATTTGCTAAGGTAGATTATAAAAGATTATAGATGGCTTAGAAAAGTGGTAACTGTTCCAGACAACAACTTATTTTTATGCAAAAAGTTTCATCAGATGGCATTTGTTTCATTGCAATCACTATCATTATAATGGACTTTAAAGAAGTTACATTGCTTTTAATTTGGCCTGAAATATACAGTTCTTGTATTTTAGTTTCCTTTCTTAATACTTCAGAATCTTTAACAGTACACTATATTGAGGTGTAGTAGGTCAATGAAGAGAGTGCTGCCACAATATCAATAGCTAAAGTCATTTTTAAATTTTGTTCCCTGGAGAAAGAAAAACCCAATGATTACTTAGGTTTGTATTAAACAGATTGTCTGCAACACAATAATTCCCTTACTATCTTGGCAACCTGAAATGAATCCACTAACTCTAAAGAGGGAATAAACTGTCTTATTAGTTAATTTCTGTATTTTGTTTATATATTCTTTTTTCTGAGAATTGAGTATCTTACCTCATTTTATCCTCACAACAATAATCTCATGCCTCAATAAATGAGATAGTAAAATGGGTTTATTTGGGTAATACTTATATTATGCTGGCCCACCTAGCAATTCAAAAGCATGCAGATGCGAGTAAATAAATAGGTACTACTTCGGTGGGAAGGTACCGGTAGCAGCATTTCATGTTTCACCACATGCTCTGCATTATGGTGTGATGTCATGCTGGCCACATGACCACAGAAACATCTTCGGACAACATTGGCTAAGCACAGAAATGAGCATTGCCCCTTAGAGTCGGACACAATTGGACATGGAAATTTTTTACCTTTAGTTATATTATACTGATCTTAGACCACTTCTAGGTCATAACTGCTTGGTTTCAGAAGAACTGCATCATACAAGATAAATCACGCTGGATCTTGATTCTATTTTGGTAGCCTTCTTCTATAATGGCTGGGAAATCCTGACCTTAGCTTATTAAAAGTAATTTCATGCTAACACAGTTGATCATTCAGTCTGCCAGGAAGTCCATTAGAATACTAGTGGAAGCGATGAATAAACACAAATTCAGTTACCTCCCTAGTCTCTGATTTAGGAAAGTATATCCTGGTTATTTGTAAAACCAAACATATCTACCTTGTTGATATATTTCCTGAATATCAAATTTGACCAATTTGACTGAGGAGGTCAAATGAAGTTTAATTAATGCCATGCCCTTATATTGAGAGAATGTCTGTATAAATATTGTCACGGGAGTTTTCTCTTTGTGTCTTATCAGTTTTTGGCCATGACAGAAGTTTTGAGAACTAGAGAACATCCCACTATGACCTGTCCTCTTAGATAACTAAAAAACAGGAACTATTACAGTATTATTGCTATCCTACAAAGTTCTCAACAACTGCATTTTATAGTCTCCGGAGTGGCTGCTACATAAGAGAGGCTCTTGTACTTTTAGAATACTCATTTAAAATTTCCATTTGAAACCTTGAAAATATTTTAATCTGTCTACCAGTAAAAAGAGGGAGGGGATATTATTTTCTGAAATTAATAATACTAAAATAGGTCACCTTTAATGTACAGCTGATAGTTGTTTCCTGTTCACTTGCAAGGCGAGTAGCTTGTATTGCTATGGAGAAGACTAAACAAGAGCAGCAGGCAAGCTGTACTTGGTTTGGAAAGAAAAAGAAGCAGTACAAAGACAAATATTTAGCAAAGCACAATGCAGGTGAGAAAAATACAAATCTATCTCAGATGTTCTTAAAATTGGTGCACTGTTAGCTTTTTTAACATTATTGTTAATTTCCCAGTGACACGTTTAGTTAGAAAAAAATCAATGTGTTCAAACACATTTAGCAGAAAAAGAAATGTAATTATTAGCTAAATTTAGTTAGTTGTTTACATTTGCCTCTGGAGCAAAATAAGTATTTTGGGGGGCGGGGAGGGGAATAAATGCCTAAGATTTTGTACATGAATATGTTTGAAACTTAAATATGCATTTCTGGTCATTATTAATAATTATGCAGATGAATTAAAGAAACATAAATTTCACCATTTTATTTTTTTAATTCCTTCAGAGTTTGAGCATATTCTGTATTTTATTATAATATAAATGAAACTATACATATTTTAAATCTATTCTGTATTATTTGGGTTTGGATTATTTTTAATTAATAAATCAAAAAATTACATCCATATTAGATAGCACTCCTTTTGAAGTTTATTTCTGTAAATAAATTGAACTGTGATATTCTGCTACTAAAGGAAATGTGTAACTGGGAGATTTAAATAATACTATTTGTATATGCTAAATGTCATTAATTTTGTGTGTGTGTGTGTGTGTGTGTGTGTGTGTGTATTCCTTGAAAATTGCAGAATGTTTTGCAAAATGTTTTTTTCCTCCAGATTGATTATTTATTCATTTACTTATTTAATTCATCACATTTCTATAATGCCCATCTCACCTAAGTGACTCTGGGTGGTTTACAGTACAAACATGTCACAAAATATAAAAGTATTAATAAAAACAAAGATAAAAAAGAAAATTAAAACATAGGGTTATATAGTATTAAAAATTAAAAGGCGAAGGTGGAGAGAACAGCCTCACAACACCAATCATCCCCAGGATTGCCTAACACTCTTCAACCCCCATGCCAGTTGGCAGAGCCAATTCTTGACACTCTTTCTGAAGGTCAGAAGAATGGGGGTCTACCTCACCTCTGAGGGTAAGGAGTTCCAAAGGACAGGGGCAAATAGCAGAGAAGACTATCTTCCTGGATCCTGTTAGGTGAAACTTTTTAACCAATGTTACCTGCAACATACGCTCCCTGCCTGATCAGATGAGACATGACAATATAATTTGGATGAAACAGTTCCTCAGATAACCTGTTCCCATACCATGAAGGGTTTTAAAGATGCTAACTAACATCTCAAATTGGACTCAGAAGCAAAATGGCACCCAATACAACTCGCGTAGCAGAGATGTTATATGTGCAATCCTAGCGGCACCCAGGATTGCTCACATTATCACATTCTTCACCAGTTGCAACTTCCAGATACTCTTCAAGGATAGCCTTAAGTAGAGCGCATTGAAGTAGCCTATACAGGAGATAACCAGGGTATTAGTGACTGAAGGGCTTCTGAATCCAGGAAATGGGTAAGGTTAGGTTTAAGTTGAGCAAAGATCTTCCTAGCCATGACCACCACCTGCTTCTAGACCAGGAGTCTTGAGTCCAGGATGACACCCCCCCCAGATTACACACTGGTCCATCTGTGACAATTCAATTTCATCCAGGACCAAAGATGATAAACCTTTTCAGGTTATGGATAAACCTTGACAGGCAGAACCTCAGGAACAACCCCAGACTCCCTTTGAAATCTCACCAGGTCCCTCAGTTGCTGGAGGCAGACCAATCAAATAATTCGGGCTTCCTTGCAGAAGGGGGTAGCATAGGAAAATGTCAAGGTCACCAGGGCATGATCTCACCATGACAGGATGGACAAGGAAAACTCCTCTCAGATCACATTACTACTGAGCCAACAAAAAAGCCATGTCCAGTGTTCCAAGTCAGGGTAGGCCAATAGTAGCCATGAAATTCTGAGCTGCTTCAGAGAGGAGCTTCAGGAATGGCAAAATGAAGTCCCCTGAGCCATAAACCTTGGGAGCTCCACCGCCAACCCTGAGATGACAGGCAGGGAGGTTGCTACACATCAAGGAGGCTGGTACAGCAGCAACATTCCTAGCTGATCATGTGAGTCTATCTTCAGAAACAGGATCTCACAACCAGCAACTTGTGGAACAGCATCAACAGAATGACAACTGCTTGAATGACAACTGCTACCTCCCTCTCCCCTGCCCTGGAATCTAGGCTTGTGCCACACCTGAAATCCTGCCAGGCACCTTTTGGCCCAGTCATGTCTTTTGAACCGCACCTTTTGGCCCAGTCATGTCTTGATAATCCCGGTCAGCTTGCTCCTCCCTAATAAAGTCACAAATAAGGGGAGCTTTATTATTTATTGACCTGGAATTAAGCAGCAGCAGCTGAAATCCTGGATCTCTGTGGGTCTGTTGAACAAGGTCTGGGCCTAAGCAGAGAGGACCAGAACACACCACTGGTACCAAACCTCAGGGGCATCTTCCCCAGTAACAAACCTCTGCCTCTCATCAAAATGTCCCATGCCCAACACTATCTGAATGTACTGCTCTGCCTCAGACCCCCAGAGTATACATTTCCCCCCAACTCTGGCCTCCTGGTTCCCCTGGCTCTGGATCCCTTCCTCCATTCATATGATCCAATCACCCTCCTATCAATCCGGGGATAGAGGCAAGCCCCCACAGCTCTTTAGCTTTCATTCTTATACTGCCTGGAGCCTTAAGCCATTAATCCATTTCCCATCCAACTATCTCACCCTAGCCAACCTCTCCCACTGACTGGCAAGATGGTATTCTTAGGAGCTGAGATAGCGCAGTGGTTAAAAGCAACATTGCAACCTTCAGCTGATTGCTAGTTTAGCAGTTCAGCTGTTCAAATCTCACTAGGCTCAAGGTTGACTCAGCCTTCCATCCTTCCGAGGTGGGTAAAATGAGGACCCAGATTGTTGGGGGCAATATGCTGAACTCTGTAAACCGCTTAGAGAGTGCTGTAAAGCACTATGAAGCGGTATATAAGTAAAGTGCTATTGCTATTGCTATTCCAATCATTTCCCTGCCTCCCAAATATCACTCTAGAACAGTGGTTCCCAACCTGGGGGTCGGGACCCCTTTGGGGGTCGAACGACCATTTCCCAGGGGTCGCCCCGGCATCCTCAGCTTTCCCCCCCCCCCCACTGCCACAAGCCTGGCCATATCTCCTTAACTCGCCCGATTGGTCGGGAGTGGTGCCATTCGGTGAGAGGCGTTTGTTGTGGAAGATGATATTCCTTGTGCTCTTGCAAAGACTGGCCCGAGAATTTCTGATCTGGCATAATTACATAGTTTTTGTGATTAATCGCTATGCTTTAATTATGTTCAATTTGTAACAATGAAAATACATCCTGCATATTAGATATTTACATTACGATTCATAACAGTAGCAAAATTACAGTTATGAAGTAGCAACGAAAATAATTTTATGGTTGGGGGTCACCACAACATGAGGAACTATATTAAGGGGTCGCGGCATTAGAAAGGTTGGGAACCACTGCTCTAGAAAGTGGATAATACACACACACACACACACAAACACAGACAGACACACACACACACACACACACACACACACACACACACACACACACACACATTAACTCTCAGGTCTATCCACCATCTACTGTCTCCCTGAGAGGCCCATCCTATCACAGAGGGGTTCCCCAGGATACTTCCCAACCCACATGCAGTCCCTATCGAATCAGTCTCCATGGGCCTCCCCTGGGGGTGTATGTTTAGGCCCACTGGACATTTGCTGCTTTTGCTACTTGCCACAGTGCTGCCTGCCACTTGCTACCCACCTGGAATCTCCACCTATATTGGTAGTTTTTGTTTTTAAGAAGGTGAGGTAATAAATATGGTTGGAAAGATGGGTTCATTTGTATCTGGAAGGAAAAGAATCAGAAGTGTTTACTTTCTGGAATGTTCTAAATTTGCCAGAAGAAACATAAACTTTTGAGGTTTCTAATATTTTTTACCAGACAAAAAGTCATGAGGTCTGCATGGTAAAAATGAAAATGAAAGGTGGAAGGGATCAGAAGACTTACAAATATATTTAATTTAAATTCCATCCATGAAGACTTTATCACTTTAAGTCAAATCTTGAGGTTTTTTTTTTCACTTTTTTGTCTGATGAAGAGAACTGGACATCTCAAAAGTTTGCACATTTTGTGATTATTATTTTTTTGTGTGTGTACTTGAAAAGTTGGAAAACAGAAACCCAAGTATTGTTCCACAAGAATAGTATTACTTACATTAGTTTATATTAGAAAAGCTGCATTTTTGTTAGAATTCTATTCAAATATATATGTATTAAAATGCAAGCATGGTAAGCAGTACAGATCCTTTTTGTCACTTACCTTATCGTTGCTTATAGAGTAATGTCAATTACTTTTTCTATTTTAAGTTTTGATATTGTGTGATAAGTATTGTATTATTAATATAAATGGTGATTTCAGCAAAGATAAGGACCACAGCTGCTCTCTAGTTACTCACCTGTTAAGAGATAATTAATAGCAGAGATAGGTCTTACTACAAAAAAAAACAATTTTTAAAGCAACATTTTGAATCAATATTCCTCACTTTGCCATTCTTTGTGTATTTCCATGCTATGGCTTTCCCCACCTTTTAATATGTTTTTATTCTAAATCACTCCTTATTCCAAATTGCTCATCTGCATTTTTCCCAGGGCTATGTATATTTGTTTCCTAGGATTTTTGTTTCTTTTTAAAAAAAATATTAAAAGTTTTGAATAGCAAATTTTATTAAAGCTTATTAATAGTAAAGGATAACACAAACTAAGGGGGGAGAGGAAAAATGCAAGAAAAAGAAAAGTAGAAAAGCCCCTTAAGAAAGTGACTTCTCACCCTCATCATGGCAAATATAAACAATCCCATAATCTACTCTTAGATAACAAATATAAAATTCTTCATAACCGATCTCTTAACAATAGGCAAATCAAATAAGTAATGCCTTCTTCACTGCAGTTCCAAGCAAAAGAATTTAGATTTTAATATTAATTACCATACGTAAAACTCAACATTCCGCATCTCGACTCTTAACTATAAACAAAATCCCAGAAAAGCATAAAATGCTCCCAATATCCTAATGTAAACAAAATAAAAGAAAACCCAAGTTTAACATGACAAAGATAATTTCTCCTTTACTAAAGGATAAGCTCTAATATGCAGTATTGCAAAAGTTCCACTTCTCCACTCTAAACTATAAGCATGTCCACATTTCACAAATATTAAGTAATCTCAATATCCAAATATAAACAAAAAACTACATAACAGAAAGAAATAATTTCTCCTTTACAAAGTTTACAAAGATCTCCAAACTTCCTTACTTTGAATTAAAATGAACAGTTTAAGCTAGTTTAAGTACTATAAAGTTAGGATTATGTAGAGTAATAACGGGGAAAGACATTTACATGATATTAAATGTAACCAAATCCAGTATATCCAGTGGTGGGATTCAAATAAGTTAACAACCGGTTCTCTGCCCTAATGACCGGCTGGGTAGGCGTGACTGGGTGGTCATTCGACTGGGTGGGCGTGGCCAACCTGACGTCACTCATGTCAAGGGGCGCTTTGCCTCGCCCAGCCTCTCATGACCGTGGGGATGCTGCAATGGTCATAAGTCACTTTTTTCAGTGCCATTGTAACTTTGAATGGTCACTAAATGAACTGTTGTAAGTCAAGGATTACCTGTACAAAAATATACAAAAAGCTTCTTTGCTTGCAAAAAGCTGCCCTAAATACCAATCATTAGATTAGAAATGGGGGAATACACACTGAAGATCAATGACAGTCACAGCTGTCATGGAAACCTAAACCATTCTGTCTGAATACCTTCCTTTTCATCAGCAATACCTGCAACCCAGAGTTACAAATCAGGCAGGGTGCCAGAGCACCTTGAGGAATTAAAATAGTTAAAATTCAACGATGACTATCTGCAGCCAACTCTTGCTCATAAAGTGAAACCAGAGAGGTCATTTAAGATCTCCAGAAAGTGGGTGGACATACTTGGGCCACAAAATGCCAAGCTAAAGAGAGAAATTAACAAAGTATATAGCTGACCCAGGTTCAAGTCTCTGCCCTCCCAAGTTTGTCAGGATTACAATAAAATTAGTTCATGCCACAGATATCTAAATAAACTTCAAGCCTGTATTGGAAGAAATATCCATCTGATTCAGTTCCAAGCTGGGAGAAAGACACTGGAAACATGGAGGCTGATTGGAAAGATGGTTTAATGATGAAGCAGAACCACATCTCCCTGAGATGATGTAATGAAGAGGCTTGTGTCCTGAAAAGTGTTAGGCGATTCTTATTGTGTCTTAATGTCTTTCCTCCTGTTTTGGATCTTGAGTTGAGGGCTAATCCCATTCTGTCTTTGTTCAGACCTTGTTGCAGGGAATTTTTGCCTATGAATAGAGCTATCTATCTCTTTATCTCTTAAGTGCTGACATCTGCTGTGGACTATTAAGGAAGGTGGGGGCTGCTTTCTCCCTCTAAGAAAACATCTTTCTCCATTTCTCATCCAGGAAATATATTCTTCCTTTTTAATATTTCTCAAAATATTTCATTCTTGTAGGAGAGGGGTGGGTGCTAACTTTCTACAATTGGTGCCATGTTACTAAGCCTTATTATCATGAGAGAAAACTAAAACGAATTGGAAGGAGGTTCCACTTACTATCAGTGAGCAATCATGTGCCTTGGCCACTCCGAAGCAATGCAAGACTCCTGTCCCAAAGGTGCTTTTTCAAGAGGCAACTGGACTTTCTGGAAACCAAGAAAGTCTGGTTGCCTCTTGAAAAAAGCACCTTTTGGATAACCATGACCTGGATGACTGAAAAATTCCCATAGACAAGAGACTCCTGTGCTCAGTGAACTGACAAAGCACCCTTTCCTACCCAGAAGAAGCAATCCTTAGATCCATTTGCACAGGGGTGGGTTCCAAAAAATTTTGCTGGCACTCTGGCCGTGGCTTCATGGTCATGTGACTGGGTGGGAGTGGCTTGGCAGTCATGTGACTGGGTGGGAGTGGCTTTGCGGTCATGTGACTGGGTAGGGGGTTGCTGGGTGGGCATGTGACTGGGTGGGCATGGCCAACTTGACGTCACTCATGTCAAGGGTTAAGGTTAGAGTTAGGGTGCCTGGCCTCTCCACGCCTCAAAGGCCTCAACGAGATACAATTTCCCTATCTATTTACTACTACTGAACATCCAAAATATACTATTTAATCCTATGTATATATGTGTACATACATATTACACACAGGCACACAAAAAAATACATTATCTATTATATATACTGTATGTGTGTGTGTACACACACACACATACACACACAGCTGTTCTAAAACTACACATTCACCTCACTTACTGCATTTGGAAAAACACACCCAGAGTCCACTTTCTGCCACACATTTAACCATAACATCTGTACATTAGAACATTACACATGCCTTCAGATGTTCTTCCCTAGCTTGCACATGACTGTTAAAGCCAGGAAATGTCATGGATTGAGTAAAATGTGGTGAAACTCACTTAACAACGCTCTTGCTTAGCAACCAAAATTTTGGGCTCAATTGTGTTCATGACTATCTCTGCCTTCCTCTGCATGGCAGCCTTGTCCTAGTAAACTCCTTCTCCTTTCTGGCAATTTTCCTCTCTGTTAGAGGCACCAAAATAATCCAGACAATGTAAGGTTTCCTGCTGCAGCAGGGGGTTGGACTAGATGACCTCCGAGATGTCTTCCAGCCCTAAATTGCTGTGCTGTTTCAAAGTGTCTTCTGAAGCCACATCTAATGCCAGGGTTTGTGGTGCTTCCTTCCTCTTCTTTCTCTCTCTCTCTCTCTCCTCTCCCTTCCTTCCTCTTTCTTTTTCTTTCTCTCTCTCTTTCTTTGTCTCTTTCTTTCTTTCTTTCTTGTCTCTCTCCCTTCCTTCCTTCCTTCCTTCCTTCCTTTCTTTCTCTTTCTTTCTTTCTCCCTTCCTCTTTCTTTCTTTGTCTGTCTGTCTCTCTCTCTCTCTCTCTCACACACACACACACAAACACACACACCTACCTACCTGGTCTGGGCACAAAGTATCTGTTGTTACAGAAGTTTTCATTTCTCTCTATAATACACCTGATACTAATCAATACTCTATCTCTCAACTACGTAAAGCCTATGCATATTTACTTGGCAGTAAGGCTACTCACTTTCAGTGGGATTTACTCCTAATAGATACACATGATTGCAGGCAGCTAGCTCCATTGTTTAATAGGCTCTAAATAAAATTTCTACATTAACAAAATTTATACCTAAACAACAGAATATAGGGGCAAAAAATCATAGCAATAGTCTGAGCTATGCTTTCCTTCTTTAAATGGAAGTACTACCCAATATAACCAGACATTAAGACTCACTAGTATGGCTTGCACTGAACCTTGACAGTACTTGTTTTCCTTACAAACTAGCTCAAATTTGTTTCCTTTAAATCTTGCTTTCATTTCATACCAATTGCTTTGGACCAAGAGCTCCGTTTTTAGGGAAAGAGGGTGGAGGGGGGTGGGAGGCTTTGGAAATAAAAGCACCGCAAGAGAGAAGGGGAAAGGCACGCTCTGGATTCTCCAAGCCTTCCCTGAGCTGGGAAGCCCTCCTCGTTCTCATTCTTCCCAATCCCTTCCCACTCCCGGATCCTTCTTCCCCCCCTTTCTCCCCCCTCGCTTCCTTTTGCTTGAAGCTCCTTTCAGGGTGGCAGGGAAAACCAAATAAAAACGGGAAGGAGGCAAGGACAGAAAATGGTGCATGGCTGCAAAACAGGAGAAGGGCATTTTTCAGCCGCTTTCTGGGACTGAAAAGTTGAGGGGACCCAAGCAGGGATGGGTTCTAAGTTACCTCGCTTCTGGTTCGCTTCCTCAAGATGGCGACCGCATGCACAGTGCCGGAAACTCAGCTTCTGCACATGCTCAGAAGAAAAATAAAAATAAAGAAAAAAATAATTTTTTTTTTAAAAAGCCGAAAACAAGATGGCAACCGCATGCACAGTGCTGGAAACTTGGCTTCTGCACATGCTCAGAAGAAAAAAAATCCAGAAACATTTTCAAAAAAAAAGATGGCGGCGCCCATGGACTGGCACCAACCAATCCGGTTTGGTGATGTCACCAGCGGGTCGCTACCGGTTCAGGCGAACCGGGAGGAACCCACCCCTGCATTTGCACCACTTAAAGATACCAGCTGGTCTCACTCACCTCACAAGATATCCTAAGGAAATCATCGAGATTTAAGGAAAGATCACATGCCCCCAGAAAGGCAGTAAAAAAATCAGACAGAGTGCCAAGCTTGCATCCTGCCTCTCAGCCATTTCTTCTATGGCTATGCCAACCCTTATGTAAATAGCTCTTAATCCAACCAGTCCCTCCTCCCAAGCCCATGAATAAAAGTACCAGTAAAGGAAAAATAACTCTAGAGAAGCTCAGGCCCGTGATGGAGAACCTATGGCATGCGTTCCAGAGGTGACACACAGACCTCTCTCTGTGGGCACGCGTACCGTTGCCAGCTGCTGTTCTGGTTTCCGGCGCACGCATGCGCGCCGGCCAGCTGATCTTCGCGTGTGCCGGAAACCCAAAGACAAACCTTTTCAACACTGAGTGCCCAAACCGGAATGCACCAGCCAGCTGGTCTTTGAGTTTCCGGGGCTCTGGCACGCATGCGCGCGCACACGCGTTCTGGTTTGGCTACTTGGTGCTGAAAAGGTTTGCCATCACTGGCTCAGGCTATAGAAAGTCTGGGCGTACTGCCAAGAACATTAACAGCTGTTACAATGTAACAAGGCTTAACCCAGAGGCAGTTTCAGAAAACACTTAAGCAGGCTAGAAATAACATACACAGGCACACGAGAACGCCTCCTTCCTGACAGGATTAACCCTGTAGGGTGGGAAAAACAAAAGGCTGTTGGAAAGAGGTTTCTTCCAACAGCCGGTAGGTCAATGACTTTAGTCCTTTTTTTTCTATACAAAATAGACTATGATAATCCCAGTGATAATCCCAGAGAATAACTGGAATAATTTCTCCGTAATCCATTCAGATGGTTCTTG